>CM062297.1:769571716-770261837 GCA_031216915.1 Pictodentalium vernedei
GTTTGGGGATGGGGTAAATGCCCTTCACCTCACTCCCATCCGTAGCATCGACATGGTCACAAGTTACTGCGCTTGACATGAGATGTTGTGGCTTTTGAGATTGTAAAGAATGTAGGCTGTGGACATGCTGTATCCAGGGCTGTAGAAAACAAATCACATTCAATTTCACAGTCCAACTATGCTGTTAGAAAATAGAACACCGCAATGCTTTGTCAGTATGATCTATGCGTACTGTAATGACTAGTAGTGACGGAGGTAAAGCTTGAATACAGAACAGACAACTTTTGTCATTTTTACGCCACAGCGGAACTTCAAATAAAAACAGAAACAACAACAACAACAAAAAAAACCTTCCTACGTTAAAAATCATTTTATTCCAGACACATAAAATTTGTAACTTGTAACTGGTTTTCAGAAGGTATTACTGCATGAACATGATGAATTCATGTTAGAACAAGTGACGGAAACAAAGATGATTTTGAAACCTGAGTTCTCGGCAACTTTCTTTTCGATGTCACACAGTGATTTAAAAATAGAAACACTCGTTGATGTAAACAATTCAGCGAGTGCGAAACGTCATTTAAACAGGTCAAAGAGAGTGAAGCAAAAAATCAGTCGTTTCACGTCTGCTGACAGCCCATCGAACTCTCTTGGAAAACAATGAAATCGGCGTGTTTTTGTCAATATATCTTTTGCGTGTGTTAATTTTCATCAGAAAATGCTGTGTGCCTCGAAGTTTTATGACATTAATGTCATCGATTAATAGGAAACATGTAAAGTCATATGGAAACAACCAAACAATTGGATACGCCTGAAGCTGGTTTGCTATACAGTAGACAACACGTCTTGAAAGTCAAGAACGCGCGTTGCACTGTCGCCTCGGCTATTTCGTTGGCAAATTGGCAAAGAACTGTTCAATTCATCAGAGCTCAAGAGAATGTTTTGAGAGTCTGATTCTATCTCTGACATAAAACATTTATTTAGTTACGGTAACCAGTTTTAATTTATTAAATACATTAAATCAGTGCGTTCCTCGTGTGGAAAGAAAAAAATAAAATAATAAACTTATTTGATCACGCCCACAATTTTTACATCGTTCGTTTTTGACGTCTTTCTCTGTTTTCATTGGATATCCTGTAAGGTCCCTTTTCGCAGCTCACGGCCCATATGTTCTTAACACATAGAAAAGGTAAACCAAAAGCGATGTATTTTCCTAAAACTGAACCTAAACCAAATCTGAAAAATCAAAATCTCCTAGCAATAGAGTACCTATATGTGAACAAATTGTGAAAATGTGAAAAAAATGTGAAATGTGAAAAAAATAATTTAGCACTTTACCACTTAAGCAGGCCTGACATTTTCAGGAGAGCGATTTATTCACTCGCCTCCTGCTCGCCTTAAAAAAATTGAGGAGGGCAAAAAAATAGCCCTCCTAGCCTTAGACAATGATGATTACCACAACAGCCAATTCCTAAAGCCCACAGGTTTTCAGATCTCTGCTATGTTAGTGGTCAATCCCACCTGCGGCAACTGCGTTGTGTCCTTGGGCAAGACACTTCACCCCAATTGCCTATATGTGGGCACGATGACGCTGTGTACTGAGGCATGTCGATGGTGCGCATGTGTTCAACCAATCTAACCCTGCCTGTGCTGTGGTGCAGAGTTCAGAGTTACGATGTTGGAGAGCTGACAGCTGCTCGTTGTTGCTCGGTGGTTCTCTCCAGGTACTCCGGCTTCCTCCGCGCGTAAAACGGTCACGGTCACGATTAGCCATTGTGCATAAGTATGTGACCTTAACCACCAATAAATAAATAAATAAATAAATATGTTAGTGGTCTCTGCAATATGGCCACACTGCCCCTCCCACACCTCCGGGCCTTACCAAGGCCTGAAAGTGTCGCAGGGGCAGTGTAGCCATCTCACAGAGACTACCTGGTTACCAGCACCAAATAAAATGTACAAAGCCCACTAGGCAGAATTCATTAATGGTACAACTTCATTTTGCCACTTTTAGCTTTTTTAAGCTTGAGGAGAGCTAATTGCTCCCCTAGGCCATGTGAGGAGAGCGATTTTTAGCTCTCCTGCATTTTTAAGAATGCCAGGCCTGCTTAAGAAATATCCAGTTAGGTGGGATTTACTTACTGTACTGGTTAAGAAAACCAGACAGTCATTTGAAAAGAGTTACAGGATAACTGATATTTCGAAGGACTCTAACATTAATGATGATAATATGACTAATATCTGATAATTTATGTTGCAGGTTTCCTCAGTTGGTTGAAAAGGTTTTTGATGAAGCTTTGGCTTACACATATTGGGCAAGGGGAAGTGTTAATCAAGCTGTTGAGTTGTTCATGAAACTGGCAAGTCAAGACAAGAATAGTAATTATCCTTTTTAAAAATACTCTCCATAAATATATTTACAACTGATTGTTTATGATGTGTTCCTTGCCATCGTTAAGGCTATGAAAAGAAAAATACTTGTTTCTCAGGCACCTGCCTTCTCATCAGAAATCTGCCTGAACACTTTTTATACCCCCACTCTCGAAGAGTTTGGGGGAATGCTGTATTACATGCATCTGCCATCTGTCCATCCATCCATCTGTCTTACTGCATGTCTACTCATCTGTACGTCAGGATCCATATCTCAGCAGTGAGTGGATGGATTTCAGTGAAATTTGGTATGTGGCGAGGCGGTATGCAGTGGTATGGGTATGCACTGGCCTATGGCTCAGCTCATGTTTTACCTGGATATTTTCTGGTATAATTTTGCACTTGTAGGACCGAAAATTCAACCAGCTATATCTTGTTGACAGAGCCTACTGAGTCATTTCAAACAAGATATTGTTGGTTAAATTTACAGCTATAGTATGAGAAATTTGTGCTGCTGAACACACAGGTTTTCTTACAAATAGTGAAAGGAGCTAAATAAGTAATTCTAACTCTTTTCTATACTGTTTTGTGGATCAACAAAATAATTTTTCAAAAAATCCTTCTTCACTCCCTCATCATAAATATGAGGGAAAATTACCTCAGAAGCAAGATTTCTTTTTAATAGGTTTTTCATAGAGGTTAAAAACGCAGGGCTTAAAATTTCGCGAAATCAATTTCTGCAAGTGATTCTTGCAAGGAAAACATTGAGAATGAACTTTGATTCTTGCAAAATGTCCTCAAAAGCCTGGAGAATTGTATGCATGTTTTGCTCCCTCATAATTAGATAACCGTTGGATTGAGCAGTGGTATCTTGTGAAGTCTTGTCTGCCTTTACAGGCATCCAAGACTTCACTAGAAACCAGTGCCAAGGTACTGTAAATTCCATCAGCAAGACTGCCAAGAGGTATATAAATATATAAATTGAAAAATTAGCTTTTACACCCAACAAATATTCTGACTGTAGTATTTATTCTATATCAGGCCTGATCATCTGACAATCTGAGGATGCAACAAGAGCCAATTACGGCAAGCTATTTACTTTTTTAGCTCCACCTGACAAATGTCAGCAAAGCTTTTCTGGTAATGATTTGTCTGCTGTCTGTCCATCTGGCATCCATCGTTCATTGTCTCTCATCCACCTGGTGTCAACATTTTGTTTGGTCTGTATAATTGAATCTTTGTAACAGATCTTGTTCATCCTTCACACAGTTGTTACCCCAAACCTAATGTTGTGTCATGACTTGACCCATTGCCATATCATCAAGGTCAAGAACACAAGCTGTAACACTTGGATTCTTCAATTCCGTTCTTATCTGAGTTGTACAATTTGTTACTTTTGTCCAGTCCATATAACTTGCTATGATTGACAGATCTTATTCATACTTGGACCACAGGAGTCTGTAACATGACCTACATGTATGCAATATGTGATATATACATATACACCCGAGCGAAGCGAGGAAGGAGTGCAACGCACCCTCGACTGGTCATATCACATTCACGCCTCGCATTACGATTCAAAACAACTTACAACTTATTTTTGTCGTTTCACTTACTCACAAATGGTTTATCTATCTAAAGGCTGAATGGTTGGATGCACAATTCTCGATTACATACTTTATTACACGATTTTCCTCCAAAAAATGTAGGAAAATAAATCTGCCGCGACACCATGTCGCCTTGCACAAAAACGAAAGTAAACTTGTCAAATAAGTCAGAATTGGAAATGGACATTATTGGCACTACAATTAATATAAGCATATAAATATGGGACTTGTTCTCTGTGCCCAGGTCAAATGTGGGGGAAGATGCCCAAACACTCAACATTTTCACCCGAACCGGCCTCCACCTGACCCAAACCGGCCCCCACAATTTTACCTAAACCGGCCACCAACATTTTCACCCAAAACCGACCTCCAACACCTTTTCGCCCAATATGGCCTTCAAGTGATTTTTCCCATGATATAAAGAAGCCCTCGTAACTTACCAAATGTCCCCAATGGGATGAGGGGGGGTAGTTTGAGCTGCCCCCCTCCCCTTTTGTGACACCCCTATGTGGGTGGGGCTTTAGATTCTGTCTTAGGCCATCAGATTTTTCAAAATTTCTCAGGGTGGCCCCCACCAGTGGAGGGGGGGGGGGGTATTCTCCCATACCCACACTCTACTCGGCATTACACGCCTCGATCATAACTTGTGGAATCACACTGGAGACTGAGGGGCAACATAAGCACAAATGATTAGCAAAACTCTTGCGTTTACACTGATGTTGTGCCATGATGTAGCCCATATGTTGACAATGACATTAAACATCAATAAATATGGAATGTACTGGTGTGTTGCAGTGGCGTAAAAGTTTTGCATGCCAAATTACAAAAATATCAACATGCCAAAATATAGCTTCTGAGACAAGACTGAAAAAATGTGGTCGCTATTTTTCCAATTAGGACCAGAGGAGTCGGGAACTTGTCCTACGAGCCATATAATATCCTCTAGAGGGTCTTATATATGGCCCACATCACAAGCTCCAGATTCCTGTGTTAGGACTCAAACTATAGGGGGTGCATTTGTTGATAAATGCGAATATTCCTTGTAAAACATGAAAGGTAAACAGATTTTTAATTGCTTTCCGAAAAGTATCATAATATTGACAATATTCTATTATTGCTTACCATCCTGTCAGCAGAAGGTTTATGTTTCGCAAACTTGACATGCTGCAGTTCTCCACGATTCATGTGAACAAATGAAGCATTTAATGGCTATCGCGCTCAGATATAGCTAATGGGGGCGTTCGATAATAATTTGAAAATTGCACTCGCATCATACACGTTAAAGCGAATCAAATTTCGCTGGGATTTTGTCATACGGTAAACCCGTTTCGTTTCACTTTATTGGTCCTGTTAAGTAAAACTGTCGACTGTTTACTTTCGTTTCCACGCAGGGTGACATGGTGTCGTGGCAGATTTATTTTCCGTCATTTTTTGGAGGAAAATCATGTAATAAAGTATGTAATCGAGAATTGTGAATCCAACCATTCAGCCTTTAGATAGATAAATCATTTGTGAGTAAGTGTGACGAGAAAAATAAGTTGTAGGTTGATTTGAATCGTAATGCGAGGCGTGAATGTGATATGACCAGTCGAGGGTGCGTTGCACTTCTTCCTTGCTTTGCTCGGTTGTATATGTATATATCATATTGCATGCATGTATGTCATGTTACAGACTCCTGTGCTTGGACCAATTATGGCTCATGATTCAAAGGTGTTTCATGGCTTTGAAATAATGTCGTATCAAGGTCAAGGTAAGAACAGAAAAACTTTGAGATTGTTGGGGATACTGAAAACAGGAGAATCTTGTTTGAACAAAATATATCATTTTTAACGTAATCAGCAGATGAAGATTAAATTTTGGTTGGCATTATAGCAGAAGACTGTGAACCATTAATTTTTGATTTCAACATAGGTTAATAGGTAGTGTCAGCAATTTTAATATCCCACCAGAGCCTAGTCATATTTAATGAGATTTCCAAAGTAAACCTCACAAAGTAGATCTTCTGTTTCTCCGGCCATTATTTGTAAAATTTCATGTGGGCGAGCAGTTTTTAGCTCACCGAAGGGAGCTTAACTTATCACTTGCCGTCCGTCGTCCGTCGTTGTCCGTCGTGAACTTTACATTATCGACTTCTCCTCACAAACTATTCTTCCAAATTGAACCAAATGTTGTGTGCATGTTCCTTATCATATGTCAATTCAAGTTTGTACAAATAAACTTGCAGTGCCCACAGGGAGCACCAGAAGGGGCATAACTCGATAGCACCCATAAATATTTTCAGAAAACCTAAAATTTTTTTAACTTTGTGCAATGCGTGTAATATTCTTTAAAAATCTTCTTCTTCAGATTCACCAGTCAGAATCCTCTCATATTTGGTATACATCATCTCTAGGGCGGGGGGGGGGGGGGGGGGGGGGGGTCAGATTCAAGTTTGTTCAAATCAAGTTTCTCGGTTTATATTTGGGTTCCCTATGGGAGCCTGAATTTTAAAAATCTTCTTCAGATCCACTAGTCAGAATCCTTTCGTATTTGGTATACAACATCTCTTGGAGGGTAAGACTAAAGTTTGGACACAAATAAGGCAAGTGGACCCGATCTAATAAATAATACCATACTAAAACATTGTTCATCTCAGCTAATATACCCACTTACTCGCATCTTTAACTTGTCGTTGTCATTGGCTAATTTTCCAACTGCTTGGAAACATGCTCACGTGCATCCGATTCATAAAAAGGAATCAATAAATAATAAGAAAAATTACAGACCTGTTTCCCTGACAAGTAGCGTCAGTAAAGTATTTGAAAAAGTAGTATTTAATCATGTTTTTAATTTTCTTAAAAATAATCATCTGCTGACAGACTTGCCGTCCGGATTTATCCCTGGTGACTCGACCATATATCAATTAATTGATATTGACAATTTCATAAATATAGCTCTAGATCAGCATAATGATGTTCGACTGGTTTTCTGTAATATGAGTAAAGCATTCGACAGAGTTTGGCATAAAGGCCTAGTACACAAACTGCACAGCATTGGCATATGAGGCAGTCTTCTGTCATGGTTTGAAAACTATCTTCAAAATAGAACACAGCAAGTGGTGGTTAATGGACAAATATCATGTGTAAAATGTATTCCCGCGGGGTGCCACAAGGGTCTGTTTTAGGACCTTTGCTTTTTAACATCTATATCAACGACATTGTTGATGATATTACCTCCAATATCCGCCTGTATGCTGATGACACCTCCCTATATCTTACTGTCGTAGACTATACACTGGCATCTGACATATTGAACCAAGATTTGAATAAAATAAGCTTGTGGTCAAAACGCTGGCAAGTTCTTTTCAGTTCAGGAAAAAACGTTGCTATGAGTATCAGCTGTAGACACATAGTTTGTGTGCATCCAACACTGTTCCTACTGGATACCCCCATATCTGAAACTAACACACATAAACATCTAGGTCTCCATTTTCATAGCTCAGGTACTAGAGATATACATATTGATAATTTGGTGTCTAAAGTAAGCCCCATGGTGAATTGTCTCCGGAGCCTTAAATATAGGATATCCAGATCAGCATTAGAAACATTATATAAGTCGTTTATTCTCCCACTTTTTGATTACGCTGATGTTATCTAGGATAATTGTTCAGCAAGGAAACTACACCAACTTGACGATCTACAACTAGATGTATTGCGGACTATTTGCGGTGCTACAAGGGGGACTAGTCATCGACTTTTATACCAGGAAACTGGTTTTATAACACTGAGGGAGTGCAGACGCTGTCACAAACTAACTACATTTTTTAAAATGAAAAATGGTTATACCCCCCGATATTTATCGATGTTGCTGCCGAATCAAGTTTCCAATCTCACGCAATATCCACTTAGGTCATCAGATTCCCTCCGTGAAATATTCTGCCGTTCCCAGAGTCATTATTGTTCATTTCTGCCATCGACTGTGAGATCATGGAATGCTCTTAATCCGACTGTTCGAAATTGTATCACTTTATTCTCTTTCAAAAAGGCGTTCCATGGTACTACAGGGCTGGCAGCAGGGTATGTCAAATCGCGTGTAGCAAACTGAGGTTGGGATGCAGTGACCTGATGGGGGGCGTGGTGGCTCAGTTGGTAGAGGTGCAGGCTGCAAGTCGAGAGGTCCTCGGTTCGAATCCCACCTGCGGCTACCGCGTTATGTCCTTGGGCAAGACACTTCACCCCCATTGCCCACGTGGGGGCACAGTGACGTTGTGTACTAAGGCGTACTGCACGTCGATGATGCACCTGTCTTCAACCAGTGCTAACACTGCTTGTGTGGAGTTAGTATGTTGGGGAGCTGATAGTTGCTTGCCATTGCTCAGTGGTTCTCTCCGGGTACTCCGGCTTCCTCCACCTGTAAAACTGTCATGGTCATGATTAGCCGTTGTGCAGAAATGTGTGACCTTAAACACCAATAAATAAATAAATAAATAGTGACCTGATGGCCCACAAATTTGAAAGGTTTCTCACAGATAACCCCGGGTGTAATTGTGGTTATATATATGAGACACCGGAATACTTCTTTTTGCAGTGTTCTAACTTCATTAACCAGAGAGGTTTATTGTTTCAGAACCTCGGCGACATAAATGTGACCATCACTGATCTTCTTTTTGGCAATGCAGAAATGACCAGTGAAGAAAATGAGATCATAATGAATAGAGTACATACTTTCATTAATGCCACCAAGCGTTTCAACCACCAATAATAATATATATGTGTGTGTATATGTGTTGTGGATACTATTGAAGATGCTGTCATTCCACCATGGTCTTATGTTGCAGCTAAGTGCTTAACAACAACTTAAGGTCTTAAAGTTTTGTATCAATATGCATACTGAATTCTTTGTCAGTGATATACCTGCCATCTTCCTTTGCACCTGCACCATTTAAATAATGATTTGTTTATTGATGTAGGGTGAGGCTATTTATAGGCATAGCCTGTTTGCCAAACCCTTTTCTGTTTACAGAAAAAAAATATTTATTAAAAAAAAAAAAGAAAAAAAAAAAAGTTTGTTCAAACTGGTCCCGGGGTTATTAATTTGGGCTACCTATGGGAGCCTGAATTTTAACTAAGTGCAATATGAGGGAATTTCTTTTATAATCTTCTTCTTCAGATCCACCAATCAGAATCCTTTCATATTTGTTTAGTGTTTTTCCATAAAATTTGCCTCTCATGACTTCGATTCTTTGTAGTGTTGATGAACCATGTCTAACTGAATGTGACCCCAAATACTTCTTTGAACCACTTTGGCTGGTGAGCGATTAAGGTCCCTTGGGGCCTTTTGTTTATTTTATTTTTTATTTCTGTAATTATTTCTTTGCCATCAAAAGTTCATGTTCTTGGTTTATGTTTTAAGCCTCATAATCTATGGAATAGCATGGGTGGTGCTGAATTTCGTCCCTTGAGAGCAAGAAGGCTTTGCAATGCTAAAGCATTGCAAAGCCTTCTTGCCCTCAAGGGACAAATTTATAAATTTTCTTAAATTGGGTAAAATATCAGACATAAACCATTTAATTTTTATTTTTTTTAAGTTTACATTGGAAGAAAAAAGAGAGCATGCAGCAGCCAAAAGGACCATGTGGGAGGGCCTGAGAAACAGATTTTTTATTTTTTTAGGGCTTACCATTTCTTTTATATTCTCTCTGTCCTATATTTATCCTGCATATATCTAAAGCAAGTGTCCCTAAGTAGAGCTATATAGGCCAAACGACCACTTGTTTATTGCTTTAGGAGAGCAAGTAAGGCCCTCGTTAATTTAGTTTTGCAGAAGCCATAAGGAGTGGCGGTTAACAGAGATTTGTTGGCTTAATTTTTCTCATTCTTTTACAATTTAGGCAATTTTTTGTTGTTATGAACTTCATTTAAAAGTTAGCTTTGTTGTACATTGTTGTGGTTGATATTGCCTATATTTGTTCAGACCATGGTAGCATTTACTTACCTATTTATGTTGTATATGAGCTTTAAATGTTTTGATTTTTATTATTTTTCTCTTAAAATCTGTTTATTTATACTTATAAAAGTGTTTTTCTGTGTCCAATATTGTAAGAGCTTGTATTTAAGAACCTTTCTTTTAACCCTATGGGTTCAAGCTTTTATATCATAGCTGTGGGCTGGTTAAGATAATGAAAAGAGTCATTAACCCTTCTGAGGTATGGTTGTTGGCCCAATCTTAAGTCAAAACGTAGGCCACGTCTTGTTGTGAGAAGTTTTTCTGAAAGTTAGGTTCTTGTGGTGGCCAAATACTGTGCATAGTTGAGTATATTTTGTTGGGTGGTTAATGCCAAAGGAAATTTTCTTGATGTGAGCTTAAACCTCTGCTTGTCATTTGCAATATAATCAGCATCCTTTCATGATTCTCAAGGACCAGGTGAGTTTTACTGATCACTTTCCATCCATTGTTGTCTGTCATGGACTTTACATTATTGACTTCTCAAAGACTGCTGGACTGAATTGAACCTAATTTTGTTTGCATGTCCCATATCATATTTCAATTCAAGTTTCTTCAAATAAAGGTGCCCCATCTCCAAGGAGCATCACAAGGGACATAACTCTATTGTTAGCACCCAGAAATTTTTCATCACAGTTTTAAACAAATCTTCTCCAGAAGTACCAATCAGAATATTTTGATATTTGAGTGTATACAACTTGGAGAAAGAGTGTATGTGTGTAGGGGGGTTGTGGGGGATTGACATTTAAGTTTGTTTAACCCTTTATCTAACGAATCAGCCACACCCGTCTGTGTAATATGCAATTTTTATACTGTACCAATGACCCAGACTTAGCTGGTGCTAACTCTAACAAAACCAGGGCCAAACACAAATTTTTCCCCCCAATCCCCAAAATTTGCATCCAAAACAAAAAGAAATCATGTCCTAAAGGACCTCCATACTACGCCTCTACTGCGCATGCGCAGTGACGCAGTCGTCCCGAAATTGGCGCCAATTATCATTCTCTGTTTGGCCCTTCATCAGTCAACATCTCACTGATCTTTGTGCTTGTAAATCTCAGTTTAAAGGATGCCAGACACGTAATTTTTGGAGAAAATGTGATTCTAAGGAGGATAGAAGGAGGAGAGGAAAAAGAAGTGGCAAAAAATAATCAGGGCTGTACTTAAAATTTTTTGATGAAATTATGTTAAGTTGCCTATTTTCGAGGCATGGGCCTCTTGTTGTCATTCTTGCTAATTGTTGCACTGCTTATTCAGTGTTTCCTCTCCCCTAGCCTTCTAAAGTCCCCCTTGCAATTCTCCCATGCTTTTGGCATATTTTTGAGAAATTTCATTTCTAAAATTTCCTGGGAGAGTTGCTTGGTTACAGAATGTTTTCTGTTATTTTCCCCATAGTTACGTTTTCACCCATGGGTGTATAACGTTTGTGTTCTGCATCTTCCATCTGATGTTCTACAGATTCTCCCCTGGGAGTCTCTGTTTTGCATCAGATAGAGTGTAATTGATGACTGATTCCGGGCCAGTTTTTTCAGTGCCTGGAGTCATGTTTTCTAGTGTGTTTACACTGTTTGTTTTCATTGGCAACAGCCTTTTTTGAGGGGGGCTGTTTGCCTTTGTTGTAGTTTATCTCATTATAAGATACATTTATATTATCCGAAAGTGTCTCATTAATTATTTTATATAAATTTAAAATTTTTGACCACACTTTGCCATCGGATCCATCGGGGCTCAACGTTACTTTTCAGCAACTTGGGCTTCGCTGAAAAAATATTTTTTCAAAATTATTTTGTTTTGCAATTGTTTTTTCATTTATTAATGGATCATGTTATTATGTATCTTTGTGTCAGGGGTTTTTGCGAGTAACTAGGACTTATTGTTGTTCTTTCACAATGAAGGGACATTGTTCAAATTGTAATAGGAAGAAATCTTCCTCTGACTTTCATGATCATTGTATTAATTGTAGTCAGTGTTCTCGCATTAATCCCTGTCCTATATGTGAACATTGGGATGAGAAACATTGGAAACGTGTGTCACGATATGTTGTTTCTGGAGAAAGAGCGATGCCGGCTCTTTCTCCACAAGGTCACTCTACTCTCTCAGTTTCTATTTCAGAGGAACCAGAACAGGGTGATGTTTCCATGTTATCTTCTTCAAGTGTGCGTCCGTTGTCACAAATGAATTCAGAGCTAGCGGCAAAAGTGCTCATGGAGATTAGACAAATGTCGTCCGCTAGCTCGCCCGGTGTAGCGTCCATTCACCGAATGGTTCGGCAGCCGGGTTTGTCCGATGCGGTCCAAGAGGAAATTTTGGGTGATGCGAGCACTATAAACATAATAGATGCACACCCAGTGACGGTGGATAGTAAGCGAGAACGGAGGAAGCCTTTTAGTCCGATTCCTAGCTCGTCCAGGTCCAGCCGGGCCGCGAGCGAGAGAGGTCCCTCTCTCGTACAACAACATCTGGGACCAGATGTTGTGGTACAAAATGTGTCTTTAGCGGAGCATACGTCCGTCGCTCGGGACGCTCCGTTGTATAAGCAGTCCGCAGAGACTGTTAAGGCTTCCTCTTCTCGTCAGCGCACACGACCGCACCTTGGCTGCGTGACCGCCGATATATTACCAGCTTCGCCGATGAAGGATTCTTCGGCGACCAGGTCACACCATCCGGCAGCCAGGGATTCGAGACCGATGGACTCTGGACGTTCGCATAGGAAAAGTATGCGGGAGCCATCTGATGCGGAGCTGCCCTCGGCGAAGCAGCGAAAGACTGCGCCTCCGCAGGTCTCAACGCCGGACATTCTTGTGCAGATAGCACAGCTTATCGCAGCATCCCAGCAGCCGACAGAAACGGTGTCGGATCGAGAATTATCCGATGGCGCTGGGTCGGTACGCTCCGCCGAAGCATCGGGGGCGGACGACCGGGAACATCATGAGGTCCGACCGGATGGTGAAAGGGATACGGATGACTTGGAGCTATCCCTTTCGGAACAACATAAAGCTGCCATGGACTTCATCCGGCACTTTCTCCCTCAAGTTGTTCCGTCGGGCCAGACTGCTGCGCTTCCGGACAAGAGAATTATAGCGTCATTGGACTCTGAATTTTTTGAGCGGTTCAGGGACATCGCTCCCGAGTTTCCGTCGCAGTCCAATAATGTTGCTAGAACATTTGAATTATTGAACGACGCTATATTTAAACTTGCTTCCAGGACGGGGAAAGCAGGTTTCTTGTCCTCTAATACTCTCAACCTGCCTTTCATTAATGCAAGGAATAAATTAGATACGGCAGGACAGGGTATACCGAGAGTTCCTCTGCGTATGGACGACGAGGCGGAAGACTTAGAGCTATCATTACCGTCGTCAGCTTCTATTCCAACCGCGGTGTTGGAAACAGCTATTGCGTCTAACAGAGCCAATTTAGATGCCTTATCTTACGCAGATCACCTTACTAAGGCGTTATCACTGCGCCTTCAAGGGGAAGAGTTTCAGGATATACAATCCTCTTTAAGACTTCTTTCAAGGGCAGTAGCTTATTCCACGTGTAACTCCGCCCTTTCAGTGGCAAATCTGGAGTTGGTTAGACATGACGCAGCCCTAGCTACATCCACACTAGTGGATTCTAAGGTGAAGAACTCTCTTAGAGTCGCTTCGGTCTTAGGAGAACTTCTCTTTGACGGCAAGCTTTCCGCTATTTATGATAAAATTAAAAAGAAAGCTAATGATTCTCTGTTGTTCAGATCGGCTCCTAAGAAGTCGGATACAGCAGACACGAATAAGACAGGCACTTCTGGGTCTAATGCGCCCAAGAGAGGTTCCTATAGAGGTTCCGGTGCGTCCTCTTGGTCTTATTCAAGAGACCGTCAGGATAGCGACTCTCGTTCGGGACGTCCTTCAGGCCGGGACAATTGGTCGGACGCCCCGAGGTCGACGAGGCGAGGTGCGGGTCGTGGAAGACGTGGTTTCTCCTACCGCAGGCCTCGCAGGTCCAGGAGGTGATGGCTTAAACCTCTATCGCGTTCCGGTTGGCGGAAGGTTGTCGAGTTTTTCACAAGAGTGGGCGTCGATTACGGACGACCCTTGGGTGAGAGGAGTGACTTCGGAAGGTCTGAAGATATTCTTCAAACGAAAGCCTCCATTAACTCGAAGTCCAAAGTGGACTCATCTTCCGTCAAATCCACAGAAAAGAGACGCTCTGTTATCAGAGGTGCAGTCTCTTTTAATGAAGAACGCGGTAGAGGTTGTAGAAAACCAGGAATCTCCGGGATTCTACAGCCATCTGTTTCTGGTTCCGAAACCAGACGGCTCGTTCCGTCCAGTCATAGATTTGAGCTGGATAAACAAGCTGATCGTCGCTCCGAAGTTTTATATGGAGACGATTCGATCGGTCAGAGCGAGTATTCGGGTGAACGATTATGCATCGAGCATAGATCTCAAAGATGCGTACTTTCACGTCATGGTACATCCGACATTCCGAAAGTATCTACGCTTCGCAGTCCTTGGAGTGGTGTATCAATTCCGGGCGATGTGCTTCGGATTGAATCTAGCACCCTGGGCTTTCACTCGGGTAATGAACTCGGTAATGATCTACTTCCGAGCTCATTCGTCTGCGGTAACGTCGGCCTACCTGGACGACATTCTTCAGAGGTACGGCAACGAGTTAACGCTTCAGAACGATGTTCAGAATCTTCTTCTATTGCTCCGACGTCTCGGTTTTATAGTAAACGAGGAGAAGTCGGATCTGGTGCCGTCCAAGTCATTCACTCATCTGGGAATGAGCTTCGAGACGCACAACAATCTCGTTCGTCTGCCGTTAACCAGAGCGAAATTAGTCAGTTGTTACGCTCGCTATTGTCTGCACGCAGACAAAGTCACGGCGAGAGAATTTATGAGACTGATAGGTCTGTGCGGAGCCACCGCGGATCTCATTCCGATGGGGCAGCTACGCACACGTCCTCTTCAAACTTTCCTGACTCAGAATTGGAGTGTGAAAATTCATTCGCTCGATGTAGACGTTCTCTTGTCAGATCAAGTGAAACAAGAGATTCAGACTTGGGCAAACATTCAGTGGTTAACTCAAGGAGTTCCGCTGCAGTTGCCGGATCCGAGTTTTACCGTTATGACGGATGCCAGTCAAACAGGTTGGGGTGCATCATTAATCCCAACGGATTCGAGATGCCAGGGTCTTTGGGATCCGCAATTCCTGTGCAAGCACATAAACATCAAGGAAATGATGTCAATTTGGCTTGCGTTACGTCACTGGATGGACATTATTCACGATGCTCATGTCCAAATCCTATCCGACAATACGACAGTAGTGGCGTATATACGGAATCAGGGAGGCACTCATTCAGTTCCGTTGTTCAATCTAACGGAAAGAATCCTTCTGTTTGCGTTAGAACATCACGTTCTTCTTTCGGTCCGTCACATTCCGGGTCGTCTGAATGTGCTAGCAGACTCCCTTTCAAGAAAGGGTCGTTTGTTGCCGTCGGAGTGGACTCTCAACAAACAAGTATTCAATCAGATTTGCTACCAATGGGAACGGCCAATGATAGACTTATTTGCGACACATCTCAACAATCAGTTGCAGACGTATGTGTCTCCGTGTCCGGATCCAAGAGCATTTGCAGTAGACGCTCTGTCGATCCCTTGGGACGGAATGATAGGATATGCGTATCCTCCAGCGCCGTTAATTCAACAAGTATTGCTAAAGATAAAACAATCTCAATGCAAGATTCTGTTGGTAGCATCTCTGTCGCCACAGAGACCGTGGATAAATCTACTCAGGTGTCTGTTGTGGGACCTACCACGGAAGCTTCCTCCACGAGAGGATCTTCTTTCGCAGGGGAAATCGCGCCAACTCCATCACAACCCGCAAGGTCTCAACCTTCACGTTTTTCCGTTGTGCGGTCCTTCTTGCATGGCAAGCACTTTACAGGACGAGCAGTGGACGCGATTTCTAACTGTAGGAGGACCTCCTCTTCGCTAAACTATGCGGCTAAGTGGAAGGTTTTTCGTTGTTGGTGTAGGGATCATTCTGTAGATATATTTGATCCCTCTATACCAGACATTGCAAACTTTCTAGTATACTTGTTTGACGAAATCAAACTGCAGCCTGTTACTATAAAGGGTTATAGATCTATGTTATCTGATACCTATGCACATCATGATAGTTTACAAATTGGATCTAATGTCTCTTTATCGAAGTTGGTTAGAAACTTCTCGATAAATAGACCCAGAACTCTTAGATTAATTCCTAAGTGAAATTTAGCTTGGGTTCTCCTTAAATTGAAGGAAAAGCCATTTGAACCTCTTGGGACAGTAGATTTCAAATTCTTATCTTATAAGACAGCTTTTCTCTTAGCTTTCTCTTCTGCCAGAAGAGTCAGTGAGCTTCATGCACTATCGGTGGATGATTCTCATTATCGTAGTGTTGGGAACACTATCACCTTCACTACTAATGTGGGTTTTTTAGCTAAGAATCAGGCTCCTAATAAATATCCGGAACCTATTGTTATTAAGGCTCTTCCGTCTTCAGACGGGCGTAGGCCTTTACTCTGTCCTGTTAGAGCACTACGTATCTATAAACAGAGATCTCAGTTTATCAGAAAGGGACGGAAACGTTTTTTTCTGTCTTTGATGCCTAATAGAAAGGACATTTCAGTCCATTCTATTGCTAGATGGATTCAGTTAACTATCCGTACTGCTTATGAAGATTTATCTTCTTCTCAGCAGTCTGTGCTTAAGATTTCTGCTCATGAAGTAAGAGCTCTTTCTACTTCCTGGGCTTATGCTAATAGTGTTGCTATTACAGATTTAATGAAGGCTGCTTATTGGTCTCATCCATCCACATTTACGAATTTTTATCTCAGAAATATTGAGTCCATTTCTGGAGACCTGCATTGTTTAGGTCCGTTATCTGTTGCTCAGAATGTCGTCCACTAAACAGTTGCAACTATAGTTATGCAGGCTTTCTGTTCCGGCAGTGACTCCGTCCAGCTGCCCTCTTCGCTCTAGGCTATTTGACCCAGGGCAAGGGGAAGGGGGGGGGGGGGGGGCGGGTGTTCCCTTAGGTCACCTGCTTTATAGTGAAAAGCAAGGGAATGCCTCCTCCAAGTCAGTATTTCTGAGTCGCTTCCGGGATGGTTTTAAAGTGTAATATTAATGTTTAAATTCATTCATGTCTTATTTTTAAAGTGTAGCTCGGTGTGAAGCATTTGTATATGTCAAGTGTCAAACGGGCTTTAATATACAATACTCGGACACTTTTAAATGACTATAAAGAGTCTCAATTCTCTGGACTACTTTATTTATTGGCTTGCTTTAAAAATAATTAGTATAAGGGTTATACTGGATGTTAATAGAGAACATGAATGTTATTGTGCTCAATTATTAAGGGTAGTGTATCTTTCTAATTTAATATTAAATAAGAAAGATACATGTAAAGCCTAATACTCCTTTTCTCCTTAAGGGGTTACCTCTTTACTATATAGTTGAGCTTATTGGATTTTCCTCTATGTCCTAGGCCCTCCAGCCTGTTTACTATTCAGCTAAGTCTGGGTCATTGGTACAGTATAAAAATGTTAAAAAATTTATAGTAATTTATATATTTTTTATACTTACCAATGACCCAGACGGGGATGGCCCTTCCTGGAGTTGGGAACTCTTGCCTCCCCGCTGAGTACATAGCGCTGACCAGGCACTGCCAGTAAGAATGATAATTGGCGTCAATTTCGGGACGACTGCGTCACTGCGCATGCGCAGTAGAGGCGTAGTATGGAGGTCCTTTAGGACATGATTTCTTTTTGTTTTGGATGCAAATTTTGGGGATTGGGGGGCAAAATTTGTGTTTGGCCCTGGTTTTGTTAGAGTTAGCACCAGCTAAGTCTGGGTCATTGGTAAGTATAAAAAATATATAAATTACTATAAATTTTTTAACATTCAGCAGTTGAAAAATATTATTTTTCAAACAGTTTCATTGAAACAATATCATGTGATCCCCCACTGGAATGAGCTTGTGGTGCTCATTTCAGTGACGTGTCACATGATATGGTTTTAGCACAGTCTGCAGGTCATGTTTAATATGGATGGATTTCATTGTAACTTGATACGATGACTCCGTATGATGTCTACATGAGAATTTCCCCATTTGGGCGTGATCTATCAACCGTCACAACTGCCTGAGCCCAAAACCCGAAAACCTTTAGCACAATCTACAGGTCATATTTATGGAGGGATTTCATTGTAACTTGATAGGTTGACTTCATATAATGTCTGCATGAGAAAGTCCCTTTTTTGATGTGATTGGGCAAATGTGATGGCTGCAGGTGCCCGAAGCCCAAAAACCTTCAGCATAGTCTACAGGTCATATTTATGAAGGGATTTCATTGTGACTTGATAGGTTGACTTCATATAATGTCTAGATGAGAACGTCCCCTTTTGGGCAACTGTGACGGCAACAGAGGCCCGAAAACCCTTAGAATATTCCACAGGCCATAATTATGAAGGGATTTCATTGTAGCTTGGTAGGATGACTCCAAGTTTGTGGTTAAAAACCCAGACAAACACCACCACCCCCCCTACCCCCCACCCCAATTAGGCTTTTTTTTTCTTCTTTTCTCCAATATGCTTTTTGAACTATTTACAGTCACTACATGCAGAACCTTTTTTTAAACTTACGTCCCCCCCCCCCCCCCCCCCCCCCTTCCCCCCACTTTTTTTTTCTTTCGTCAAAAATGCTTGTTTACAGTTTTGGTTAAAAACCCAGACAAACACCACCGCCCCCACCCCCCCCCTTCCCCCTAATTAGGAATTTTTTTTTTTTATTTTCTCCAATATACATCTTGAACTATTTACAGTCACTACATGCAGAACCTTTTTTTTCCTTTTGTCAGAAATGCTTTTTTACAGTTTTGGTTAAAGTTTGTGGTTAAAATCAAGACAGAAATGATCCCCCTCCCCCCCCCCATCCCCCCCCCCCCCCCCCCCCCCCCCCACCCGGGGACCAATTAGGCACTTTTCTTTTCTTTCGTCAAAAATGCTTTTTTTACAGTTTTGGTTAAAGTTTGTGGTTAAAAACTCAGACAAACCCCACCACCCACTCCCACCCCCACCCCCCACCCCCATGGTGCCAGTTAGGTATTTTTTTTTCTCGGCTCAAAATGCAGTCTGTAGGATTTAGACTGACCACATGTGGAAAAAAATGAACTCCCCTAACACACCCCCACTCTCCCCCACCCCTCACCCCCACCCCACCTCCTCCTCACCCAGGGCCATTCATGCAATATTTTTTCTTTGGTACAAAATGCATTTTTAGCCTGACTGTTTATTAGCCTGACTGTTTATCATCAGGGCTATAGTCATGACTTTCGTCTGTCCATCTATCGGTCCATCCATCTGTCTGTAAACAATTGGTTTCCGAAATGCATTTTTAAGGATTGGGAGTTATTACATGCAAAAAATAAAATTGACTCATAAAGCCCAACATTGCTTTATGTACTGCATCTTTAATCCTTTACCTAACACAAGTTGAAGCCAACAGTACAAATTATTTTTCTGAAACATCAGATTTTTTCATTTTTTATTTACTTCTAACCATGGCTTATTACTCCTCATTGGAACAAGCTCATCAAGTTTGTTCCGTTAATAGGTCATGGGGTATGTTTTGAAGTAGATAAATGAAAAAATAAAATTTGAATAGCAAATTTTGTATATCACGAGTGCAGATATGGCAGATTTGTTAGGTAAACTGCTAACAGAAAATGGCTCCGACTATTTTGCGTCTAAGCATTGCCATTCCTGGGACAGTTGGGCTGCATGACATCACTCTAGTTTTGAAAGGCCTGATTGTGGCTTCTACCACCCAATCAGTTAAAAAACTCTGTATTATTTTTTATCTCGATTTTAGCTGCTCTATATTGATTTTGTCTGCCTGAAACGAATGTGCCGATGCCTGAGAATCAAAATATTAATTTTCTTTAGCCTAACAGGTTGTCTTGTAGATAAAAAAGATGATTAGCAAATTTGAAATCTTTTTTACAGAAGTGTACAGGAATTGAAATAAAAACAGCTGAACCATAAAACAGCTTATTATTTTATCTTCTTCTGGTTATTAGGCCTATTCATTAAAAATGGTGATGCACAACCATGCATTAACAAAAATAGCACAGGGAATACTTTAATGTATTTAAGTGTCATTTGTGGGTGTTTTGATCATACTGTACAATAAATAGAATCCTCAACTCGTCCCCATGTTATATTGAAATTTACAAAACTCATCCAGTAAATTAGGTCTGGACCAAGCTAAAGCTTGATCCAGACCGAATTTACTGAACTCGTTTTGTAAATTTTGATGTAAACTGGAGACTCATTTGAAATCCTCTATTTATAAACTACCACAGAAAGAAATCTCTGTGATATCCAAATCCACTGATATCGTAAAAGTTTCAACCCTTTATCTTAACACAATTGATGACCATACTCATGATATTAACTTCCTGTATGCAGGTGATGGATATCTCTTGTCCCTAAAATAGTCATAATTTGTGCACTTTTAACCAAATCTTCTGCCGTAAATTGAATCAACTTTTTGAGCAATAATTTCTTCACTTGACTTTTTTGTTTGCCATCAGTCATGATTAGATTTGATGGAAAATATTTTTTAGCAGGTTAACAATTAGTTTTGAACAACTGAATACTTTCAGTGATGACAAAGCTTTTGACTCCTCAGAGGGGCAATCTCTGCATTCTCAATCCGATGAAGGGTCACATGTTTTGGAAGCAAAAATGGAAAAAAAATTGCACAATTTGACTGGTGATCAGTATGTACAGTGAATATTGAATAGGTTTTTTGTAAAGTTGCTTATGAGTGGTCAGTTGTTATTTTATTTTTTATTTTTGTAATTATTTCTTTGCCATCAAAAGTACATGTTATTGGTTTGTTTTATGTTTTAGGCTTCATAAGCTACAGAATAGCATGGGTAGTAGTGTATTTTGTCTCTTAAGTGCAATAAGGCTTTGAAGCCTTGTTGCATTCAAGGGACAATTTTATTAATTTTATCAATTTGGGTAAAATATCGGACATAAATCACTTAATTTTTATTTTTTATTTTTTTAGCTAAACTTGACAAAGTCAAGATAAGCTATTGCCATCACGCATGCAGAAGTCTGTGACTCTGTGAGTCTGTTCACATTTTCCTTTAGCACAGGCTACACCCCGTAGTTCTTGTCTGATCATCACAAAATTTCATATGCAAGTTTGGGATCATGTCTAGATGAGAACCTCCCCTTTTGGTCACGATCAGTCAACTGGTATGGCTGCCTGAGCCCAAAACCCGAAAACCATTAGCACAGTCTACAGGTTGTATTTATGAAGGGATTTCATTGTAATTTGGTAGGGTGCCTCTGTATAATGTCTAGTTGAGAACGTCCCCTTTTGGTCATGATCTGTCAACCATTATGGCTGCCCAAGCCCAAAACCCAAAACCATTAGCACAGTCTACAGGTCGTATTTATGAAGGGATTTCATTGTAATTTGGTAGGATGCCTCTGTATAATGTCTAGATGAGAACTTCCCCATTTGATCACGATCTGTCAACCGTGACGACTGCCCGCGCCCAAAACCCGAAAACCTTTAGCACAGTCTGCAGGTCATATTTATGGAGGGATTTCATTGTAACTTGGTAGGTTGACTTCATATAATGTCTAGATGAGAACGTCCCCTTTTGGCCGCGATTGGTCAACTGTGATGGTTACACAGGCCTGAAGCCCAAAAACCTTTAGCACAGTCCACAGGCCATATGTATGAAGGGATTTCATTTTAACTTGATAGTATGACTCGTTTTGGAATAATTTCACTGTAACTTGGTAACTTTTGTTGACATACATTAACTGTGAAGGCCACATACATAAACTGAAGGCCACATTAACCCACCCCTCAGTTCTTTAGCACAGTCTACGCCTCATATTATTTTCATTAAAAACATAGCATACAGGGAACAGAAATTAACATATTCCCAATTATCACAATTCTTGTCTTATTTCATAATCCTTTCATAAACATTGAACATTATCCTTTTCATCAAACACAACACACAGACAAGTTAAGCTACAGTGTCATTGAAACTTTCATTAAGTTTGCATTGGTTATAAAAAGAGAGCATGTGGCAGCAGCCAAGTGTCAGAGAAACAAATTTTGAACTTTTTTTAGGCCTTAGCTGAGAGATTGAACCTTTAGTTAAGAGAAGGTCAAGTTATCTGCAAAATTTTTAAATCATATTATTCCAGGTTTGGATAAAGCCATGTTTTTTAGTGAAGTGGGAAGAATGTATGCTCAATATGATGATGTGCATCTAGCAAAAAAATTTTACAGACTAGCATCTGATGCAGCATTGGAAATGGTCAGGATGGATGTGGATGAAAATATTTCAGAGATAAATCAACAGCTTCTAATATTGATGGCAAATGTTTCTGATCAGGGGTATGTAGTGTTTTGTTGTTAGCGATTTTGTTAGTGCTTGTGTGATTACATTGTGCATTCATCCATTATACCATACATGTATGTCACAAAATATATTCCATCTTTTGGTCTATCTAAAATTTGTTTAAATCTTTCAGAAGGGTAATATAAATGAGGTACCCAGTATGTGCTACATGCTACATATCAGTATTTGAACTATCATTGTTTTTCACAGTCTGTTTGTTGAAGATTCAAACCCGGACAGAAATTTAAGCAACTAATTTTGGTGTCATTTGATGCAAAATAACCCTTAAAACAACATATTCGAAATCCACTAAAATCTGCCTAAGGGAAACTTTTTCACAGCTCTTTAAATATGGGTATTGTGTGGCATAAGAAGTATAGCTTACAGGCTTCAACCCAATTTGGGGGGATCTCATGTGACATTATACTGTGAAGCTTGAAATACTATAGGGCCATTAACCAAGTAGAGTATTCTAAGGGTCCATTTGATTGGTCTGATAGAGATGAAGAGCCCCATATTTGGAACAGAATAGATCTTTTGTTACTATTTTTAGCTTTTGTAACCTGTTCTGGCTACTCTTGAGCCTACCAATCAATCTGGTCTTAGTTCTATATGCTACCAACTCCTTCCCTAGACCTAGTCTCAATAAATTCAATCGGATCACCCCATTCCCCTTCACCCATATCTGTCCATACAGTCCCTTGACCAAGTTAACACATGTGCGATCTTTACCTAACCTACTCACTGTCTATCCAGCACAGCATAGATATGATACATGGTCACATGATTAAAAGATCCAAGTTGTGTATATGTGATAGGTTGCAATGTGCCTCAAAAAATATAGTACATTGGGCACATATGATTATTTGGGAAATGAAGAGGGAACTAGTGTTTGGAGATTGGTGGTGACTGGTATGGACTGATGGGTGCTATTGAGGAATAGCCCTCAGACAATCCCATGGCTCCCAGCTACTAGATAGCCAGTGTTTTCATGGCATCTAGATTACTGCCACTTAAAAAAAAACATACTTATGACACGGTGATGTACTATATAAGGATACATACATGTATACTTATCTGAGGTTAGTTATCTGAGAAAAATTTTTATACCCCCGAAAAAAGTTTTTCAGGGCGCATAGTGTTTGTTATTTCCATCCGTCCATCTGTGCATCCGTCCGAAAGATTTTCGTGTCTGAGATGCTTCATTGGATTTTGTTGAAACCTGGCATACATTGCTTATGGGGAGGCGATGTGTCGTGCACAAAATTTTTGTTTGTCTGATGGAGATCAATGTCACAGATCTAGGTCAACTGTTCGTCAGGAAGATTTTTGTGTCCGCTCCATTACTCTGAGATCTTCATTGGATTTTGTTGAAACTTGGCATAAATGTTGCTTTTGGGGAGATGATGTGTCACACACAAATTTTTTTTTTTTGTTTGATGGAGGTCAAGGTAACAGATCAAGATCATTTCCATGTCGGGGGCATAGTCACTTCTGAGTGACAATCTTTTGTTCTGAGGATATATTCTAGAGGATAGTTATCACCATTTGGCCATCAGTGCCCACATTGCTGTTCGTGATGGCCTGTTGTTACCTACAGATACCACTAGTGGCCACTTCTACTAAGTCTACTACTGTTCTGTTCCAATGCTATTGGCTATTACTGCTGCCCAAAAACCTTTAGCACAGTCTACAGGTCATATTTATGAAGGGATTTCATTATGACTTGGTAGGTTGACTTCATATAATGTCTAGATGAGAACGTCCCCTTTGGACGCAATTGGGAAACTGACGGCTACAGTGGCCTGAAGCCCAAAAACCTTTAGCACAGTCTACAGGCCATATTTATGAAAGGATTTCATTGTAGCTTGGTAGGATGACTCCAAATAACGTCTAGATGAGAACATCCCCTTTTGGTCGCGATCATTCAGCCTTGATGGGTGCCCGAGCCCAAAACCTTTAACATAGTCTATTGGTCATATTTATGGAAGGACTTCATTGTAACCCGTAAGTTTGACTCCATATAATGCCTAGATGATGACATCCCCTTTTGGTCGTGATTGGTCAACTGTGACGTCTTCAGGGGCCCGAAGCCCAAAAACCTTGAGCACAGTCTACAGGTCATATTTATGAAGGGATTTCATTGTAACTTCGTAGGATATCTCCAGATGATGCCCAGATGAGAATGTCCCCTTTTGGTTGCGATCATGCAACCATGATGGCTGCCCGAGCCCAAAGCCCAAAAACCTTTAGCACAGTATACAGGTCATATTTATGAAGGGATTTCATTGTAACTTGGTAGATTGACTTCATATAATGTCTCGATGAGAATGTCCCCTTTGGACGCAATTGGGAAACTGACGGCTACAGGGGCCTGAAGCCCGAAAACCTTTAGCACAGTCTACAGGCCATATTTATGAAGGGATTTCAATGTAACTTGATAGGATGACTCATTTTGGAATAATTTTACTGTAACTTGGTAACTTTCGTTGATATACGTTAACTGTGAGGGCCACATACATTAACTGTAGTGCTGTAGGTTTACTGAAATTTCGGTTCGGTTTTTACAAAAAAACAAAAACCGAACCGAAAAAAATGTATACTGTACGGTTTTCATTTTTTTGTATAAAATGCCCCTGTCATTGTTACATAGTCTATGACAGCGGTAAATTTGACAGTTCAGTGTTGATCACAGACTGCCAACATGGCAGAGAAAACAAAACTAATGTGTTCTGTCATTGACATCTTCTTTCCACGTCTGTTTTTGTTCTATTCATAAGTTAAACTTACCAATTTACTCAACTTAACTCAGTGACAGGAGAAATTGAAATATAAATACCGTATTTCATCTAAATTTTCAGACAAATTTTGTTTTCAGACACCATTTTTTGATCAAAAAATAATTTTTTTAAGCCTCTCAGAGGTCGTCCCAGACTGGTGTGGTGGGAAAATCCCAGTGAAACATAGTGGTAAATCCAAAATGACAATGATTTTCTATCAGTTGAATATTTCACCTTTTTTTGTTTTATGATAAAAACATGTATTGTATGCACAGTATATTGTACAATGGAAATAGAATAATTAAAACAACATTATTTGCAAACTTGTTCTTTATTTATTGACAGATAAGTATTGTTTTCCTTCTCAAACTGACATGTCTGACGAACTGACCAATCAAATTTTTGTTTTCAAAAAGTGTGCTTTCATAAGACTCCTTCGAGATTTGGAAAGAGAAAAACCCACACGTTACGTTGAACTGACCTTAAATGACGACAATAATGAAAGGGTCCCATAAATAAATCCATATAATGCAGTATAAACCATGCAGCAGCAACAGAACAGTGTAATTATTGCTTCGAATAAACATATTCAGTGCACTGAACACCAACAAAATTTTCCAACATTAAAAATAGAACAAACGACAATGAGGTCAACACGTGCTGCTTCAGGATTTCACAAAAATTAACACATGGACCCAAACACTGTCAAAGCATACCGGTTTTCGAGATTATTTTTCGATAAACATCAGCAGTGTAGGTGGGGACTGGGGAAGGCACGCTTCCAAAAACAAAAATAGGAAATAGGGGAGGAACTGTGGATTTAATACCAGTCATCATTTTTTAAAATTAATTTTGTATTTGCTTTTTATGTGTTCCCATACTATGTATGGTACACATAATGCCGGCATCCGGGGTGACCATCCATCGTTCGTCCATCCGTCTGTCCATTTGTCTGTCCAGCTGTCCGTCCATCCGTCTGTCCGTCCGGCGTCAGTATCCATTTCTTTGGCATTCGATAACTTGAAAAATATTGCTTGGATTGTCAAGTTACTTTATATTTGTGTTCAGGTTAGTGATGTGCCGAGCTGTATAGTTTTTGGTGTAAATCTGATGATTTGATCCCGAGATATTAACCCTTTATCCTTCAAATTGAAAATTCCTCCAATCCCTTTCGCATTCGATAACTTGAAAAATATTACTTGGATTGTAAAGTTACTTTATATTTGTGTTCAGGTTACTGATGTGCCAAGCTGTATAGTTTTTGGTGTAAATCGGATAATTTGATTCTGAGATATTAACCCTTTATCCTTCAAATTGAAAATTCCTCCAATCCCTTTGGCATTCGATAACTTGAAAAATATTGCTTAGATTGTCTAGTTACTTTATATTTGTGTTCAGGTTACTGATGTGCCAAGCTGTATAGTTTTTGGTGTAAATCTGATGATTTGATCCCGAGATATTAACCCTTTATCCTTCAAATTGAAAATTCCTCCAATCCCTTTGGCATTCGATAACTTGAAAAATATTACTTGGATTGTCAAGTTACTGTATATTTGTGTTCAGGTTACTGATGTACTGAGCTGTACTGACATCTGATGATTTGATCTGGAGATATTAACCCTTTTCCTTCAAATTGAAAATTCCTCCAATCCCTTTGGCATGAGATAACTCAAAATAGATCAATCCGATTGTCATGTTTCTTTATATATTTATTCAGGTTACTGATGTGCTGTATAGTTTTTTATGTAAATCTGATAATTTGTTCCGGAGATATTAACCCTTTATCCATCAAATTAGACACTCCTCCATTCCATTTCTATATGTACCCATACCTTGTATGGTGTACATAATGTCAGCATCCGTGGTGGCCCTCCGTCATACAGCTTTCTACTAGTTGCGCGTATGGGTACACATCTGACAATTTCATCGGCCTATTTTATAAAATTGTGCATTTTGCCTCGCACATCTGGGGTGGGGGGGGGGGGAGGGATGTTTCTTTTTTCTAAATCATGTTAATGGTAAGCATGTTAATGGAATGGACAAATTCGGGTCGAGTCAGTCGGCTCCAATAACTATTTGTCGGTATTCCATGATGTCAGAATCAACATCAATGGAAATAAATCCCCCCTGCCAAAAGTTGAATGTCAACAACTCGGTGACGCGCTACTTACTGACCAGTCCAACTTATAGACGTAATCATGCAAGACTGAAGACTGACATCTACTGAAAGTGTAAGATATGAAGGTAAAAGTTAAGTAGTATTATAGTACATATATTTACCATGAAATATACAAATAGTAAATACCCAAATCAATTTACCAAACAACAGTAAGAGTATGTCCAATTGTCCATTATTTTCCCACATTGTCAATCAGGGGCCATCGCTTGAATATCTGAAGTCAAACTGTCCTTTGCAGCAATTCCAGTATCATTAGGATCCGAAATGTGCACAATTTACACGGAAGACAGAGTACTGGGGAAAAAACTGAAACCTAGATTTTCCTCAACGAAAAAACCGAAACTGAAACTGAACTGGATTTTGAAAAACCTACAGCTCTAATTAACTGTGAGGTCATATTAACCCACCCCTCAGCTCTTTAGTACAGTGTACACCTCATATTATTTTTATCAAAAACATAGCATACAGGGAACAGAAATGAACATATTCCCAATTATCACAATTCTTGTCTCCTTTCATAATCCTTTCATAAACATTGAACATTATCCTTTTCATCAAACACAACACACAAGTTAAGCTACAGTGTCCTTGACACTTTCATTTTCTAGAGTTATGAACCTTTCCCACTTTTTTCAACTTGGAAACCCTTGGCATGAGATACCAGTGGTGTTGCACCTTGTTTTATATGCTAGAGTTCATGAAGGTATAGTCCTAACTAGGACCCTCTGGCTTTTACCACATCCTTCCTTTGGGAGGAGGTGATTATGACTGGAGAGTCCTAGTTAGAATTAGTGAAGAAAGAGACTTGAAAATCCTTGAATTTGGCTAGTGCAGGGCCTTGAAAAATGCTGAAAAATGTCGAGGGACAGCCTTGGATAGCCTTATATTTTATCACTGCTATCCTGCAGGGATCCTGTATTGGAAATATACTTATGGCATAGCAGTGTAGTTTTATGGGATAATTATTGAAGGATACTGCCTGGTAGTCAGGTCCAAATGACCATCAGTAAAAGAGGGTAAGTGATGTTAGAAGTGGTAATAGTAGATGTCAAGCATTGGGATGACAGCAGTAGTAGTGATAACAGATAGTACTTGGTACTTTAGCAAATAGTAGGTTAGTTGCAGTGGCATTATCAGATGTAGTGATACAAGCTATCATGGTACTGTCACTGTAGAGATGTTAGAGGACACAGTGACAGCATTATCAGCTGTAAAGGTCATCAGAGATAATGTAGTAGCGGTAGAGTAGGAGGTAGTGAGAGGGATGGCTGACAAAGGCTGTCTACTGAGTCACGAGATGGTCTAGGAGCTATTCCTTAATAGCCCTCATCACTCCACACTAGTACCCATGAGTCCTCAAACACTAGATCCCTAACCACTAGTCTTGAGTCCCCAAAAGTCCTCAAATATCTCTGCTATATGTTTTTGAGACACGTGACCTCTTTACATAAGTGACCTGTCACATAAGCACATATCGGTCTTTCAAGCATATGATCATGAGCCATATGTTCTATGTTGGATAGACAGTTAGTAGGCAATAATCATATGAATGTTGTAGGCTCAGTTGTTATGGCATTGGACTTCAAACTGAAAAGACCATGGTTTGATCCCTGCCAGGGCTAATTGTGTTGTGTTCTTAAGCAAGGCACATGGGGTCACGGTGGTGCTGTGAACTAAGGTGTACTGCATGTTGATGGTGCACTTGTCTTTAATCCATGCTAGCTCTGCTTGTGCAGAGTTAGAACGTTATGGAGTCTGGCAGTTCAGGTACTCCGACTCCCTCTGCATGTAATACTGTCTGACACAAGGTGACCCTGGATGCCGATAGTGTCATTACACCCCAATAAACAAATAAAGAAAAATGTTTGACAATTTTAAATCTAATCAAATTTTGGTATCAGGCATTCAGAGAAAATTCATTTCAGTAATATACTGCCTGTGTCACAGTGAGCTGAATATTGCTGAAATGAATCTTCCCAAACTGAAAGAATAAGGATCATGCCTGACAGTGCAGGTAATAAGTGAAAATAGGAAACACTGATTTCATATTCCATCTGTTAATTTGTTTATTTAACTATGTGTTGCTCTTGGAGAACTTCCTTGTTTTTGCCACCAGAACATTTTTGAAACTAGGACTACAGATGTCGAAAGTGTATTGTGACAAAATCACAGTTTGATGGAGAAAGAGGCCACTTTTTGAGTTTCCACTGCCCCAGCTTCAACACTGTTACTAATGCAACAATTTACATTTGCTGAAACCTGCCACTTTGTGGTAGAGAAAATTCAAAATAATGTTAGTCATATGGGCGTTTATCCATTATGCAACTAGGAATTTAACTGGTTGAGGGCTACATTATTTTTGGTGGTCTGAATTTGTTTATTGAAATTTGTTTTATTACAAATTATTGGAGAGTGCCCACAGGCACTCTCCAATCATTTATAATAAAATAAATTTATTTAAAAGTATTATTTACTTTTGACTGAATGTGAAACATGAGCAAGGAAAATGCTCTCTTTTAATCTTGTACCCTCATTTTTTAGCTGAAATTGACAAAGTCAAGATAAGCTATTGCCATCACATGTGCAAAAGTCTGTCAGTCTGTTCACATTTTCTTTAGCACAGGCTACACTCTGTAGTTCTTGTCCGATCATCGCAAAATTTCAAATGCAGGTTCGAGGCCATGTCTATATGAGAACGTCCACTTTTACGATCGGTCAACTGTGATGGCTGCATGGGTCTGAAACCCAAAAAGATTTAGCACAATGTACAGTTCATATTTATGAAGACAGTTCATATTTATGAAGCGATTTCATTGTAACTTGGAAGGATAACTCGGTATGATGTCTAGATGAGTCTACAAGTTGTATTTATGAAAGAATTTCATTGTAACATTGTTGGATGACTCTGTATAATGTCTAGATGTGACCATCCCTTTTTGGATGTGATCAGTCAACCGTGATGGCTGCGTTGGCCCAAAACCCGAAAACCTTTAGCACAGTGTACAGTCAAATTTATGAAGTGATTTCATTGTACCTTGGAAGGATAACTCGGTATTATGTCTAGATGAGACTCCTATTTTGGTCACGATCTGTCAACCATTACCGCCACCAGACCTAGATTCCCTTAGCACTGTCTACTGGTTGTTTTTATGAAGGGATTTCATTGTAACTTGATGAGACTGTCCTATGTTGGTCATGATTGGTCAATCGTGACCACCAGGCTGTCACATGACCTTGATTCCTTTAGCAAAGTCTATGAGATATATTTATGAAGGGATTTCATTGTAACTTGGTAGGATGACTCATTTTGGAATGATTTTACTGTAACTTGGTAACTTTGGTTGACATACATTAACTGTGAGGGCCACATTAACCCAGGCCTCAGTACAGTCTACACCTCCAATTATTCTTAGCATGTAGGGAACAGAATTTAACATATTCTCTATTATCACAATTTTACATAGTGTGCAGGATTTATGGAACTAATGGAAATACTTGTTACTGGATTGTGGAAGTTTTTTAATGTGAATTCCAGAATTGAAAACATATTCTATATTTTTATACTGTACCAATGACCCAGACTTAGCTGGTGCTAACTCTAAAATATCTATGGCCAAACGCAAATTTTACTCCCCAATCCCCCAAATTTGCATCTAAAACCGAAAATTACATGTCCTATATGGTCTTTCATACTTTTACTCCACTGCGCATGCGCAGTATCAAGGAGATCTCGAAATTGGCACAATTATCATTCTTTGCTTGGGCCTCAATACTGTTAAACTTGACTGTTATTTGTGTTTGTAAATCTCAGTTTTAAGGATGCCAGACACATAATTATGAGAGAAATGGTGGATATAAGGAGGAAATAGAAGGAGGGGAGGAAAAAACAGTGGAAACAAATGTTCAGGGCTGTAACCTATAATTATTTTACGAAATTATTCATGTTACCTATTTTCGAGGCATGACCTTGTTGTGGTCATTCTTGCGATGAATGTTCCATTGTTTAATCAGTGTTTCCTCTCACCCTTTCCTTTATTCCTCCCTAGCTATTCTCCCATGCTTTTGGCTTATTTTTTGTAATGTTTATTACTAAAATTTTTGGGAGTTTTGGCTTGGAAACAGAATTATTTTCTGTTGTTTTCCCCATGTTTACGTCCTCACCCTTGGGTGTTTAGGCGTTTTGGTCTGCATCTACCATCTGATGTTCTGCAGTTTCTTCTCTGGAAGTCTCTGTTTTGCATCAGATAGTGTTTAAATTGGTAACGGATTTCGGGCCAGGTTTATCAGTGCCTGGAGTCATGTTTCCGGTTTGTTTACACTTTTTGTCTATTTTGACAACGGTTACTTATAGTGATTACTTGTCCTCTGTTTAGTTCAGATCATAGCAAGATACATTAATATTGTCCGTAAGTGTTACATTAAGTTTTTAAAATGATTTAAAATTTTTGTCCACACATAGGCTTTTTGGGGATCCATTTGGGCTCATTGTTCCCATTGGGAACTTGGGCTCTTCTGAAAATTTAAAAAAAAATTTTTTTTTTTTTAAATTATTTTCTTTTGAAATGTTATAATGGATTATAATATATTATGTATATTTATTTCAAGGGTTAGTGCGAGTAATATGACTGTGTATATTTTTTTATGTTAAAAAAATATTCTTCAATTGTAATGTGAGGATATCTTCCTCTAATTCACAGGTTCATTGTGTTTTTTATAGTCAATGTAGTCGCACTAATTCTTGCTCTGTGTGTGTTGATTGATATGACAAAGTTGGAGATGTGTGTCACGGTATTTTGTTAGCGGTGAGGGGTCCATTATGGTCCTCTCTCCGTAGGGTCACTCTATATTATCAGTTTCTTTTTCAGAATTCAGAGTGATGTTTCAGTGATATCTTCAACAAGTGTGTCTCTGTCGTTGCAATATTAGGGCTAGCGGAAAGTGCTCAAGGTATTACGACAATTGCCGAAGAGTTCCCTAGTAGGATCGAAGGCATTGATCGTCCGCTAGTCCACCCGGTGTCGAATGGATCGGCATCCGGGTTCGTCCATTGCGGTCCAGGGAAGCAGATTGAGTGATGCAAGCTCTATAAAACATTGAATGTGCACACCCAGCAACGACGAATCCGGGGATAGTATGGAGGAAGCCTGTCATTCTGGTAGCTAGCTCGTCCAGGTCCACCCGGACCGCGAGCGAGAGAGGCCCCCCTCCTCTTACATCAACATCTGCGCCGCGATGTTGTTGTATATTGTTCGTTAGTCGGAGCTTATGTCCACTCCTCCTGCTCGGGATGCTCCATTGCATAGACAGTCTGATGAGGCTGTTATATTGGCTTCCTCATCCTCACGTCAACACACACGACCACACCTTGGCTACCGTGACCACAGATTTCCAGGGGACGTTCGCATATTATATAAATGCAGGATTGAACGTCCCTGGTGCTCCTGCCCGCGCCGACCACGGAATACATGTCAACCAGGTCACTCTATCTGCTAGCCAAGGACACAAGGCCTTCCCAGTTGGGACGTTCGCATATTATATAAATGCAGGAATGAACGTCCCTGGAGCTTCCAGCAGATAATTATGTAGGACCGCGGCTCCACAGGTCTCATTGAGTAACATGAACAAGGTGATGTTACCGTGATGTCTTCGTAAAGTGTGCTTCCGTCGTCACAGTCAAATGAAGAGCTAACGGTAAAAGTGCTCATGCAGATACGTCAATTGCCTAAGAGGTCCCAAGTAGGATCGACGGCGTTGGCGTCTGCTAGCTCGCCCGGTGTAGTGACCATTCATCGAATGGCTCTGCAGCCGGGTTCGTCCGTTGCGGTCCAGGAAGGAGATTTGGATGATGCGAGCACTATAAAATACAATGTGCACACCCAGTGACGACGGATACGAGGATGGTACGGAAGAAGCCTATTAGTCCGGTTCCTAGCTCGTCCAGGTCCATCCGGGCTGCGAGCGAGAGAGGTCCCTCCGTTATATAGACAGTCCGGAGAGACTGCTCTTTTGGCTTCCTCATCCTCATGGCAGCACACGCGACCGCACCTTGGCTACATGACCAGTGATATTCAACCAACATCGCCGACCAGGGATTCTACGGCGACCAGGTCACGCCATCCGGTTGCCAAGGATATGAGGCCTTCATACTCCGGACGTTCGCATATAAGAAGTATGCAGGAGTTAACGTCCAAGGAGCTTCCAGCGGCTAAATCCTGTAAGACCGCAGCTCCGCAGGCCTCCGTTATGGACATGCTATCGCAGATAGCACAAATTATCGCAGCATCCCAGCAACCGACAGTAACTCTGTCGGATCAGGAATTATCTGAGAAAGCTGGGTTGGTACGTTCCACTGCAGGTTCAGGCACGGACGACCAAGAATTACAAGTGGTCCGACAGGATGGCGAAAGGGATACGGATGAGTTGTATTTTCTCTTTCGGAACAACTTGATTGCCGTAGAGTGCATCCGGCATTATCATCTGACGTTGTTCCTCCGGACCAAAATGCTGCGTTGCCGGATAAGAGACTGATAGCGCCACTGGTCACAGAATTCTTAATCGGTTTAGGGACATCATCCCTCAGTTTCCGACATAGTCCAGATATGTCTCACGGACATTTGATCTGTTGAAGGACGCTATATTTAAAAAACTTGCTACCTAAATGGGCAGGTCAGGTTTCTTATTGGCAATATGCTCTACATCTGCCTTTCATCAATTCAAGGAATATTTTGAAATGGCAGGACAGAGCATTCTGAGAGTTCTCTGCGTCTAGACGACCAGGTCAGGACCTAGTATTGTTTATACTGTTGTCTATGTCAATTCCAACCACGATGTTGGAAAAGACAATATCGTCTAGCAGGGTCAGCTTAGACGCATCATTGTACGCAGATCACCTTACCAGAACGTTATCATTACATCTCAAAGGTAAAAGAATTCTAGGATGTACAACCTCCTTAAGAGTTCTTTCAAGGGCCTCACGCAAAACTCTGTCCTTTTAGTGGCATTGTGGAGTTGGTTAGACGTGACGCGGCCCTGGCTACATCCACGCGTGTGGATAGTAAGACGAAAAACTCTCTCAGAGTCGCTCTGGTCTCCGGAGAGTTTTCTTCGATGGCAAGCTTTCCGCAGTCTATGATCAGTTAACTAAGACACCTTCAGGCTCTCTGCTATTCTAATTCGCTTCCATATAGTTGGATTCAGCAGAGAAGAGTAGGACAGGCACTTCTGGGATGAATATGTCCAAGGGAAGTTCCTATAGAGGTTCATATGCGTCCTCTAGGTCTTACTTTAGAGACCGTCAGGGTAGTGACTCAGGTAGGGGCCGTAATTCTGGCCGAGACATCCGGTCAGACGCCCCTAGGTCGACGGGGCGAGGTGCAGGCCGTGGAGGACATGGCTTCTCCTTCTGCAAGCCCTGCAGGACCAGGAGGTAATGGTATTAACCTCTAGCGTGTACTAGTGAGCGGAAGACTGTTGAGTTTCTCAATTAATTGGGAATAGATTATGGACGTCCCTTGGATTCGAGGGGTGATTTCGGAAGGACTAAATTGTCCTTCAAATGAAATCCTGCGTTAACTCGGAGTCCAAGATGGACTCAGCTTCCGTCAAGTCAGCAGGAAAGAACGTCGCTTCCATCAGAAGTCTAGTCTCTTCTGGAATGATCGCGATAGAGATCGTAGAAATCCAGGAATTTCCAGGTTTCTACAACCATCCTTTTCTGGTTCCAAAACCAGACGGCTCGTTCCGTTCACTCATTATTCTGAGCTGGATAAACAAGCTGATCGTGGCTCCAAGTTTATATATGGAGTCCATCCAATCTGTCAGAGCGAGTTTTCGGGTGTATGACTATGCTACGTGCATAGATCTCAAGATGCATAGTTTCACGTCATGATACATCAGGCGTTCAGAAAGTATCTTCGCTTCCTCATCATAGGAGTTGTGTATCAGTTCCGAGCAATGTGCTTTGGTCTGAATCTAGCCCCCTGGGCTTTCACTCGAATAACGGACTTGGTAATGACTCATTTCCGAGCTCATTCGTCTGCGATAACGCCGGCCTACCTGGACGACATTCTTTAGATGTACGGCAATGAGTTAACGCTTCAGAACGATGGGCAGAATCTGCTTCTATTGCTCCGACGTCTCGGTTTCATAAGTAAACGAGGAGAAGTCGGATCTGGTATCATCCTAGTCATTCACCCACTGGGGGGATGAGCTTGGAAACGCACAACAATTTCGTTCATCTGCCGTTACCCAGAGTGAAATTAATCAGTTGTTAGGCTCCCTATTGTCTTCGCTCAGACAAGGTCTCAGCGAGAGATCTCATGATACTGATACGTTTTTGCGGAGCTGCCGTGATTTTATTCCGATGGGTGGTTACGCACTTGTCCTCTCTACTTTCTTCTGATCCAGAATTGGAGGGTGAAGATTTTTTCGCTCGATACGGACATCTTCTTGTCAATTAAGTGAATAAGAGATTCAGACTTGGGTAGGTTTTCTGTGGTTAACTCAGAGAGTTCCACTGCAATTGCCGCTGCCGAGTTTTACAGTCTTGACGGATGCCAGTCAAACAGGTTATGTATCATTGAGCCCAACGGATTTGAAGGGCCAGTGTCTTTGGGATCCTTAGTTCCTAATTAAGCACATTAACATCAAGAATGATGTCATTTTGGCTTGCGCTACGTTATTGGATAAACGTTATTCGGTATGCTCATGTGCTAATTCTGTCTGACAATTTGACAGTATTAGCATATTTTCGGAACTAGGAGACAATCATTCCATTCTGTTTTTCATGTTAACAGAAGGAATCTTTCTGTTTGTACTAGAACATCTAGTTCTCCTATCGGTCCGTCATATTCCGGGTCGTCTGAATGTATTAGCGGACTCCCTTTACAGAGGGGCCGCTTGTTGACGCCAGAATGGACTTTCAACAAACGAGCATTCAATCAGATTTGCTACCAAGGAGAGCGGCATATGATCGAGTTTTCGTGACGCATCTCAACAATCAGTTGCTAAAGTATGTGTCACAATGTTGGGATCTTCGAGCATTTGCAGTAGACGCTCTATCGATCTCGTGAGACGGAATAATAGGATATGCGTATCTTCCAGTGCCGTTGATTCAGCAGATATTGCTCAAGTTATATATCTCAGTGCACAATTCTGTTGGTAGCATTTCTATCTCCACAAAGGCTGTGGTTTAATCTACTCAGACGTCTGTTGTGGGACATACCGTGGAAGCTTCCTCCACATTTCAGTCCATTCTATGGTCAGATGGATTCAATTTACTATCAGTACTGCTTATGATAATATCTTCAATCAGCAGTCTGTGCTTTAGTTTTAAGCTCATGAAGTAAGAGCTCTTCTCCATCATGGGCTTACGCTAATAATGTTGCTATTACAGATCTAGTGAGGGCTGCATATTGTTCTCAGCCCTCCGCTTGTCGAATTTGTATCTGAGAAATTTTGAGTCCTTTTCTGCAGATATGCATTGTTTAGGTCCGTTATTTTTCACTTAGAATGTCGTCCACTAAACAGTGACAACTATATATATGTAGGCTTTTGGTTCCGGCAGTGACTCTGTCCTGCTGCCCTCTTTGCTCTGGAGTATTTGATCCAGGACAAGGGGAAGGGGGGGGGGGGTGTTCCCTTAGGTCACCTGCTTTATAGTGTAAAGCAAGGGAATACCTCCCTTGGAGTCAGTAATTCCAAGTCGGTATCAGGATGGTTTTAAAGTAAAGCTAATGTTTACTCATCTATGTAATATTTTTTTAACTGGTAGAGGGCTGGAAGCCCTTTTTGGGGCTTTAATTTAAAGTACAGGTACCATCGCTAAAAAGCCTCATATTCAGTGGATGTGCTTCGGTTCACCTTTGAAGTGAAATTATTTAGTCTGTTTGAATTTGCCTTGTTACAATTTATGGGAGAGTGCCTATCGGCACTCTCCCATAAATTGTAACAAAACAAAGACATGTGAACAAATTCTGATGATCAAAAATAATTTAGCATTCTACCAGTTAAGTGTTGCTCGCTGTGAGACATTTGTATATATCACATATTAATAGGGCATTAATATACAATCCTCAGACACTTTTATATGAGTATATAGAGTCTCATTTTGCAGGACTTCCCTATTTATTGGCTTTCCTTTAAAAAATATTAGTGTTAAGGGTTATACTGAATGTTAATAGAGATCATTGATGTCATTGCGCTCAATTACAGAATTGTGTTGTGTCTTTCTTTTTGATACAAATAAGAAAGATACATGTAAAGCCTATCCCTCATTTTTTCCTTCAGGGTATAGTTCTTTTACATGTAATTGAGTTTATTGGATTTTCATTTATGTCCTAGGCCCTCCAACCTTTTTACTATTCAGCTAAGTCTGGGTCATTTGGTACAGTATAAAAATGTTAAAAAATTTATAGTAATTTAGGCCATAAAAAAAAGAACCTCTGTTTCTCGGGCTAGTGCGCATGGTCATTTTTGGTGCACATGCAACCTTTTTATGACACCAAAAAAATCCTCAAAAAAAATTTGAGATATTGTGCTCATTTCGGTAAATCAATATCGATGCGTTCGCAAATTTTAAATTAACACACTTCAAGCTTTTTCTACATCATACCTTAATAAAGTGGGTGGGTTTTAGCAATATTCACGACAGAAAGTGTTTTATTCTGTAAAAGGTAAGTCATAATGACAGCAAGAAGGAAGGTGTCTTTCAATCTGACAACAAACAGTCACAAAGGGGAATGGTCGATTCGCACCACGTTTGATTCGCACCAACCCTCAGAAAGTCTGCAAAGTCAGGTGCTATGTTGAATGGAACACAGTCTCCTGGCATTTATTTTTAGTAACATTTGTATTGTAAATGGGACACACTAAAAAGTGTAGCCCGAGCCCGAGCTGAGAATATGGTGTAGCTGAGAAATAAAGTTTCGTTATCTTTCTTATTTATTGTTAGATTTCAGTTATTTGTGGTACATAAATCATTTGTAGACAAATGAATCTAGACAAAGTGAATGGGTGTTTTTAAACATATATTTAGTGAAATATACAATAAAATTGCTCCGAGAGACACTAAAAAGTGTAGCCAAGAATCTGGTGTAGCCGAGTAATAAAGTGTCATTTTCTCGTTTGTTTATCGCTCAATTTCAATAATTTTTGGTATATATATTAGTGATAGCCAGGTGAATCCAGATAAAAAGAAACAGATATTTTAAACAGTGTATTTTATGAGAAATACGAAAAAAATAACTCCGAGAGACACTAACAAGTGTAGCTGAATTGCCGAGCCGGTTAATTAACTAGTATGTTGACATTATTTTTACAACAAAGGCGATTAACAGTAATCCTAACAATAGCATCATAACAATAGTCTTGGTGATTATTCTTCATGGCTATTCTATTTTTTGTTTTTAGTTTGAAGATATTAAAATGTTGTTGTTGTCATCTTTTTATATAATTAATATGTGATTTAGCATAACGTATGTAAACACATCATTTCCATCTTCGCGAACTTCTATCAGACTTCTATCATTTTACAGTTAATTGGTCATCACCGAAGTGATACTGAGAATAGAATGAATAAATGAATGAATAAAGTAGAAGTAAATTCATTCATTCGTTAAATGGATAAATAAATAATTTAATAAATAAACAAATAAACAAGTCGTGCAATTTCCATGTATCTTATGTTATGTGTTATAAATTTTCTTCACGCTGTTTTATTTGTAATACTATTATTATATATACTGTGAATAGAATGGATAAATGGATATATGAATGAATAAAGTAGAAGTAAATTCATTCATTCGAGAGAAGTAAATTTATTGATTATCTAGAATAAAAGATGGCTTTAACCGGTCGTTGTTGATTCTTAACTCATAACCCAGCAAGTCAATTCAATCGCCCGTTGAAATTCTTGTTCTGACACAATCCATACTCGCCTCTGTTAATTAACTAGCTCGGCAATCCAGATACACTTTCAAGTGTATATTGGAGCCGGGCCAGTTAATATAATAACACTTCGGACGGCCGCTGATTTGTCGCGGTTCACGTATGAGAAGGCCTTGGTTACCCATGTTCTACCAACTGCCTCCCTATTCCCGTGCTTCTTCTGTCCTCCCAACACTCGGAGACGAACTGCTTGATGACATCCCTTGCCTCATTCTTCCAAATCTCTTCGATTAGTATATTAACCCTCTCCTTTGAGTCGCCCCCTAACCACATGTCCTTCATTCTCCCATCCCACTTCCCCATTATACTCCCCGTGAATCTTGTTCTTTTAGACTGATATTTTGGGCATTCTATAAGAAAGTGTTCCAGGGTCTCCACCACGCCCAAGTTACACATCTGGCACGCCTTTTCACTGTTTTTCCCAATTTTTCCCCTCAGCTCCAGGGACCGCGACCTCAGCTTGAACAACAGTGACCCCCCAAAGGTGCCATCAAGGTACTCTTCAAAACCAGGCTTCTCTTTATCACGCAGGCCACCCAAAGACCTCTTTGATTTGACCCCTCTCGCCAATTACGGTTACAATCCTCCATGACCCTTTCTCTGACGATCTTTTTGCCCTGGTTTGCCCCAACGTCAAGGTCCGAGATCTCCAATGAGTAGTTTTCTACTAGCTCCCTCACTTGGACCATCCACCCCGTCTTGATATTTGAGTTGAAAGTTCTCAGGAACATTACTTTACACCATCGGCTATCGGGGAGATTTACCAAATAATTAAGATAACCGAGTTTCAATAGGTCTATCCTGTCCTTGATCCTCATCCACCCAAGCTCACCCCTGATCGCTTCTAGCGCTGTGGCATTACTCGAGCCTGTTATCCATCGGCCTGCATCGTTCTGCAGGATTTCCAAGCTCTTAACAGCTTGTGGTTTAGGGGTACAACTTCCGTACCGTATGTTATACTTGGCAGACCCACCATTTCCCAAATAGTTTTCTCCACGAAAACCTCATTGAAACTGTTTCTCCCTATAAGTTTCATTTGGTTAAGGATTCGCTTCCCCTTCATAATCAATTTATTTGTGTGGTTTCGGTAGATGCCTCTTCCTGTGATGTTTATATTTACCCCCAGGTACTCATGGTCACTAGTCTCTCCTACACTAAGAAGTTTTCTGCTACCTTCCAGAATGCAGAACTCCCCCACTCTCCACCTTCAAGTGGGGTCCACTTTGCAGCCCACTGGTATAACTTTGCTCTTGCTTTCATTAAGTTCGAGTCTCCATTTGCTCCCATATTTCCCAACAATTCCCAGCATCTTCGCTAGCCCCTCTTCGTTTTCTGACACTAGCACCATATCGTCTGCAAAAAATAGCCCTGGGATCTTCAAGTCACCAACCCCCTCGTCGCTATGCAGGAGTTCATCTCCAAAACCTTTGATGCACAATGCAAAAAGAATTGGCGATAGGATACACTCCTGTTTTAGGCCTATCTCCATAGGCACACGTTTTGTTGTAATGTTTCTCAGGCTAAGTTCACTCTGTACATCTTCATATAATGCTTTCATAATCCAACAAACTTGCCTTCCAAGCCCAGAGCCCCCAGCTTGCGCCACATACCCTCCCTCCATACTGTATCTATCTTAATTAACTGGCTCGGAAATTCAGCTACAATTGTCAGTGTTTCTTGGAGTTATTTTTTCGTATTTCTCTCAAAATATACTGTTTAAAATATCCATTTCAATTTGTCTGGATTCGCTTGTCTATCACTAATACATATATATACCAAAAATTATTGAAATTAATTGATAAACAAACGAGAAAACAACACTTTATTACTGGGCTACACCAGATTCTCGGCTACACTTTTTAGTGTCTCTCAGAGTAATTTTTTCGTATATTTCACGAAATATACGTTTACAAATACCCATTTCACTTTGGCTAGATTCATTTGGCTACCAGTGATTTATATACCAAAAATAACTGAAATCTAACTATAAATAAGAAAGAAAACAAAACTTTATTTCTCAGCTACGCCATATTCTCAGCTCGGGCTACACTTTTTAGTGTGTCCCTTGTAAATGGCTGTCATTGGGAATTTGTGTACTGTTATTTGAAACCGTTCCGAGTTTCCCAGTTAATTTAAATAAATGCATTTGAGATGCAGGATAATTGGATAACTAATAGTAACCGTTGCTTGATATAAAAGTAACAGTCACAGTTGAAAATAAATTGCATATAGGCAGGTGGTATCCAGCGTTTTCGACACCCGGCGATTTCGCCCCTCGGCGATTTTGACACCTGGCCGGGCCATTTCGCCCCCGAAGTCGGCCATTTCACCCCCGAAAAAAAATTATAAATGAGCCAAAAAAATGTATTATTTTTAACTTACCTTCTCATATCCGCATGCTTTAAATAAATAAAAATAACAAAAAAATGTATAATTATACCTGTTGGTGTACTTAGGAATCTGATTGAAAAAATGGTCGGCCATTTCGCCCCCTGAAATGCTTTTGTGTTAATTTGTTATTTGCTTAAAACAACACACCAGAACAGAGACTTAATCACCATCCTTTGTTCACATTTTGAGAGATTGAAATTCACTCTACTGAATCTAGCGATGTTGTTTTTAGCGATCAGTGTTAACTGGCTTGTTTGTGTTGATACACATTTTAGTTATTTGTTCGGAATTTTCTCTGATAGCGGTATTTTTGTTTATTGTGAATGTGTTGTTTCAGCGAACATTGTTAACTGATTTCAGTGTGATTGATGGGTATTTGTGTTTACAAATTGAGTGTGATTGATGGGTATTTGTGTATACAATGTTATTTTATAAATAAGGGATGCAAATGGATTTTTCAGCATTCATCATCATGTCTTCAGACACAGCGTGCATTCACTGTTCCAAACAAGTCAGAAAGCGTCAGCAAGCATTACAGTGTGGTGGTTGTGATAGATGGCAGCATCGGACTTGCGAAACTGGAATTACCCAAGCTGCATATAGAGAGGCCGTAAAAAGTGGAGGTTCCATTGATTGGTCATGTAATGAATGTGAAAATCGAGATCAGCACTGCGCAATAACAGACTTGGTTCACTTTGAGTCGAGAGTATCGTTGGTTAGTGAGGAAATTAGCGAAGAAATTCCCATCAATACACAGCTTGAAAGTACTCGTACTTCGACAGAAGTTGGGCAATTTGAACTCGAAATAAGTAATTTGACACACAACTCATCTACGAGGGCGTTGGAAAGGTCTGATTTCGACGTCTCAAGAGAACCAAGGTCATTGATACCCGAAGTACAAGAAGAGTAAGTAATTGTTTTATTATAGTTTATTATTGTATTATTATTATCTTATATATTTCCATTTTTTTAAAATTTTGTTAATGAAATGGAGTTTTGTTTGAGAGAGTGGTTCTTAGGTGGTTATCGGGGAACCTAAAGGAAAAGGTTATGTACTAATTACAGAGGTTGGGAGGATTCGGTTTGCTGGGAAAAGAGAAGGGACGCGGGGAGGGGATAAAGGTAAAACAGATGAAGGGTGATCAAGGCCTTCTCGCTTGAGAACCGCGACAAATCACATGGATGGCCAAAGTGTTATTATATTATTATTATTGTATTGGTGAAACTAATTACTCATGACACCAAGGGCCCGACTAACCTTTGGGAGCTTCATCAGTAGTGTATGTATTATTTCATTACATTTTCTGATTAATGTTTAAACTAGAGAAAGGTTGAGGACATCGGCCTGGGGATAACTTTGTTGGAATCATGAAAGCGCTATATACAGATGTGAAAAGCCAACTTAACATAGGAAGTGTGTCCACGAATCCTGTCCCCATGGATATAGGTCTCAAACAGGGTGGGAGGGGGTGGGGTTCAGGCAGAGTAATGGCCTTCTCTTCAGAGAACCGCGACAAATCAGCAGCTGGCCAAAGCGTTATTATTATAATTATTACTAACCTTTACTTTTACTTTCAGATCTGTAACTGATGAGACCATCAACCGACATGATGTAAGCGAAGTGGAATCAACCGTTACATTTGAATTAGTAGAAAATGGTTCTACCAGAGGAAAACGAAAGCTTGTATCAAGTGACGGCTACACATTTGTACACAAAAAGATTTTAAAAAATGGAACAGATGTGTGGAGGTGTAGTGTGCGCGGTAAAAACTCAATTTGTCCAGCAACAGTTAATCAAAGAGGGGACCAGTTTGAGCCAAATACCCGTTCCCATATTCACCCAGCAAAACCAGGAATCGACGTGGCAGTAAAAATCAAAAGAGACTTGAAGGCTGAATCCAGAAAAAAGATTTTTGATCCCTCGGGAAATATTGTTAGAGACGTCGTAGATAGGTATAACGACCCCGACCTTCCTGAAGCATCAAGACCTTTGGAGGCAACATTAAAAAGACTGTGCAACAAAACCCGTTCAGACCTTAGACCCGCTGATCCATATGACTTGAACTTCACTGTAAGTATTTGCTGCAAGTAATCTGCTTACCTTGTTTATGGGTAAATTTATGGGGAAATGGGAAAGTTTTTGGAGCTAGAGAGAGAGAGAGAGGGGGGCGGGAGGGGGAGAGTATTGTAGTGATATTGTTAATTAGTTGTGCATCTAATTGAATGGAGGCATTGTCCAAACATAATCGACGTGAGAGAGAGAGAGAGAGAGAGAGAGAGAGAGGGAGGGAGGGAGGGAGGGAGGGAGGGAGGGAGGGGGAGAGAGTATTGTAGTGATATTGTTAATTAGTTGTGCATCTAAAAGAGAGAGAGGGAGAGAGAGAGAGAGGGGGAGGGAGGGAGGGGGAGAGAGTATTGTAGTGATATTGTTAATTAGTTGTGCATCTAATTGAATGGGGGTGTATGAGTGTATTTATTAAAATAATTGTTTTATTTTTCAGTTGGACGAAGACTATCTCAATCAGCAGATAGGAGAAGCATTCTTCCGTGATGATATCAAAGTTGGGAACAGGCGTCATCTTATATTTGCAACAGACAGACAATTAGAACTACTTTCGAGAGCTAAAACCTGGTATTTAGATGGAACCTTCAAAGTTGTTGCCGAACCGTTTTACCAGCTGCTTTCTATCCATGGTTTTGTGAAATCTGGTGACAACTTGAAGCAGTTACCTCTCTGCTTTTGTGTAATGTCTGGCAAGAAAACAGAAGATTACAAAAAGGTAAGTTTTAAGTAATTTTGACATTATACATCAAGAAAAATCAAGCGCGTTTGACGGTATAAAAATAATAATTTCGACAAGAATCCTAAAAAAATCAAGAATAATTAAATTGAACACGGTTGATAATAAAAAAAATAGACATTAAAACAAGATTCACTAAAATAATAACAAGAAAAATTACATTAAAAACAATAATAGTAGTAAGAAAATACTAATATTTTATCTTCTTTTTCTTTCTAGGTACTGAACTGCATTTTGGATCTACTCCAGAACAACATTAATGTGAGAGAATTCGTGGTAGACTTTGAATCGGGTATGTGGAAGGCACTAAGGAAATGTTTCGACCAACCTAAAATACACGGATGTTCTTTTCATTTTGGACAAGCTCTGTGGCGAAACATGCAGAACAGGGGATTACAGGTGAGAACATATTTTTTTATTTGGGTTGTGATGTACAAATTTAATTAATTATAATTTATTACATGTAAAACATCTTTTTAATAATAAAAGAAAAATAATTTCTACATTAAAAAATAATCAGTAAGTTAAATACATTTAAACACTATTTTTTTTAATCTTACAAGAGAATACAAAATAGTTTCGATTTTACGAGTTTAACTTTCAATATATTTCAGCCTGCCTATTCCCGTAAAGACAAGGTGTACAAACTTTTGAGAAAGGTATTTTGCCTACCATTTCTTCCTGCTGAAGATATCCCGGCCGCATTCAATTCCCTCATGGTAAAAGTTGACCCAAGTTCATCAAGCCTCTTGGACTTCATGGAGTATGTAAAAAAGAATTGGATAGAAAGTTCAATCTGGAGTGTAGAATCCTGGTCTGTAAATGGTAGAAGCATCAGGACAAACAATGACTGCGAAGGTTATCATAATCGACTGAATCAACATGCATCCAAGGTGAGCTCTAATACAATTTGTAAAATCTATATATAAATAAATAAATAAAAATAATACTAAAATCAAGAAATTAATAATCATGATACCGGGTAAATATCTTGAATAAATATCAACAAATATCAATGTACAAGTATACAGATAAAACGGGAGGAGACAGCGAAATCGCCGCTGGGACGAAATCGCCGATGTTGCCAAAGGTTTAATAATAACACTGAAATACCAGGTAATAAGAATTTAATATCTAGTAAAGACACTAAGTAAAGAAACTAACCTCCATTCTTTTTTTTCAGGGTAACCTACCATTTTATTTGCTCTTGACCCTGCTCTTTCAAGAAGCCAAACACATACCGTTGTTCGTCAAGATGATCTCAGAGGGAAAGTTGAAACGCAGACAGAGAAACGAAGTGAGGCAGACACAGGGGAAATTGATGGAATTATGGGAGAGCTACAACAACAGACAAATTTCTACATCTTCTTTCTTGAAAGAATGTGCTGCAATTTATGCCCCGAATGGACTGCTACCAGATGACTGTTAGAATAATATATATATTGTACGCATCTATATTTTATATTCAAATTATACTTCTGTTTTTTGTCTGTTTCTATGTAAATGACGTTGAATCTATTTTGTTTGTGTCTTATAAAATAAATACCATATTGTCTGTTTCTATGTAAATAACGTTGAATCCATTTTGTCTGTGTATTATAAAATAAATACCATACAATTGTGTATTATAAATAAAGTTACCATGCCATACGATTACTTGTCTCTACTTGTTTATAACCCCTGGTTTATAACACCTGGTTTGGGGGCGAAATCGCCGAGGGGCGAAATGGCTTTGGGGGCGAAATCGCCGGGGGGCGAAATGGCTTCGGGGGCGAAATCGCCGAGGGGCGAAAAGGCCGACATTCAGGCAGGTATGTGCGGTCGAAATTGGTTAATAAAAACACGCAAACATTCGTTTTGTATTTCATTTTCAGATTTCAAAAAAATATGATTTATGGATGAACTGCCTGTTCAAATGGGTTGTGATAATTTTGAATATAATGGGGAAAAATTGCGATTCACGATTTTATTAGGCAGGTTGTGAAAGGATTTTTTTTGGGGGGGGTAAAATAAATCTCTGAAAGTTGGCACTTCGACATTTGATTTGTCCCAGAGACGTTTCAACCCGAGACGTTTCACCCACGAGGCGTTTCGTGACTTTCGTCCTGTGTTATAATTTTCACGTTTCACTGAAAAAACAAACATTCAAACCCCACTTCATTTACGACCCAACACCCCTGTGGTGAATAACCAATATATTTGCGAAATTTTGCGTGGTCCACCAGGCGTTTGGGTGGGGGTCAAATTACCACAAACAACCTCTCGGGAAGAAAATAAAAAAAAACAAAAAAAAACGCCCACCCGCATGCTTTTTTGGAAAAAATGGCCTGAGAAACAGACAACTTTGTATGGCCTTATATATTTATACAGTATAAAAATGTTAAAAAAGTTATAGTAATTTATATATTTTTTATACTTACCAATGACCCAGACAAGGATGGCCCTCCCATGAGTTGGAACTCATACCTCCCCGCTGAGTACATAATGCTTACCAGGCACTGGTTGTAAGAATGATAATTGTGCCAATTTCGAGACCTCCTTGACACTGCGCATGCGCAGTGGAGTAAAAGTATGGAGGACCATATAGGACATGTAATTTTCGGTTTTAGATGCAAATTTTTGGGATTGGGGGGTAAAATTTGCGTTTGGCCCTAGATATTTTAGAGTTAGCACCAGCTAAGTCTGGGTCATTGGTAAGTATAAAAAATATATAAATTGCTATAAATTTTTTAACTTTCAGTTGATAGCGTCAAAAATCCGTCGACTATTTCAAACACGTATTTCAGATGCATCACCGACGAAGATTTGTCTCAGTTGGGCAGAGATTCGTCGGTGATGCCTCTTACTCGCATCTAATTGAAATAGTCGATGCATCACCAATGAATTTAATTCCTTTTTTGCTCTGGTATTAGATTTGACGCGTAAAAAATCTGTCGACTATTTCAGGCCTAATATCAATACTATTCAGAGTCACATTACAATTTTTGACACGTTGTAAATGCACAGTCTTAACACATACCCATAGTCAAGTGCCCTTTTAGATACCCCTGCCCACATGCCCCTCTTGCCTTGGGTTGTTTCCACCACCATTGTTCGCTGATTAAACATTTTGAACAGCTGCACATATGAACAGTGATATAAATGTGAAAAGATTTGCAGACTACAGACAAGGTAATATAGTACAATGTATGTTTGTCTTATGCTGATAAGTCGGCTACAAAGTACATGTACAGCATGGCTGCCAAGGACTGATCATGTTCCACAGTTGGGCAATATTTCCACAGATGCAATAATATTAGATTTCAAACACTAATTATAGGAATAATCACCAAAAATGCAATCGGTAAAGCTCTGGAAACAACCCGGTGCTTTATTAATTAAAATTTTGCTGATGGTGATTATTATTACCCGGTGAATGCATGCATGGACATCACTGCCAATGCGTGGATTATGACCAGTCCATGGCGACTGTACTGTATCATAAAATGGGAGCGTGGTGGCTCAGTGGTAGACTGTTGAACTTCTATTCTAGAGGTCCTGAGTTCAATCCCCGTCTGGGACGACCTGCATTGTGTCCTTGGGCAAGGCATTTTTTCCTTGTTGCCTACATGGGGGCATGATGATGCCATGTACTAAGACGCACTGCACGTCGATGGTGCACATGTCTTCAACCACTTTAATCCTGCTTGAGCAGTGCTTGAACAGAGTTAGAATGTTGAGGAGCTGACAGTTGCTCATCGATGCTCAGTGGTTCTCTCTGATTACTGCGGCTTCCTCCACCCGTAAAACTGTCATGGTCACAATTAGCCATTGTGCATAAGTATGTGACCTTAAACACCAATAAATAAATAGTATCATAAAACATTTTATTACTGGGTTGAGAGTTAACCTTTAAAATTCCCTTCATTGTCAAATGTACCTTTCAACCAGGGCTTTTGTTTGAAATTGAGAGAGCTTTCAGACTTACAATGTAAAGGACAAACTGGCCATTCAAGCTGGTGCTGAAAAAGTGACAACAAAAGAAATAATTGCCAACTGTCTGAGTTGAGAAAGTTATGCTTGTAAAAATCAATATTTTTATACTGTACCAATGACCCAGACTTAGCTGGTGCTAACTCCACAAAAACCAGGGCCAAACACAAATTTTGCCCCCCAATCCCCAAAATTTGCATCCAAAACAAAAAGAAATAATGTCCTAAAGGACCTCCATAATACGACTCTACTGCGCATGCGCAGTGACGCAGTCGTCCCGAAATTGGCGCCAAATATCATTCTCTGTTTGGCCCTTCATCAGTCAACATCTCACTGATCTTTGTGCTTGTAAATCTCAGTTTAAAGGATGCCAGACACGTAATTCTTGGAGAAAATGTGATTCTAAGGAGGATAGAAGGAGGAGAGGAAAAAAGAAGTGGCAAAAAATAATCAGGGCTGTACTTAAAATTTTTTGTTAAAATTATGTTAAGTTGCCTATTTTCGAGGCAAACGCCTCTTGTTGTCATTCTTGCTAATTGTTGCACTGCTTATTCAGTGTTTCCTCTCCCCTAACCTTCTAAAGTCCCCCCTTGCAATTCTCCCATGCTTTTGGCATATTTTTGAGAAGTTTCATTTCTAAAATTTCCCTGGGAGAGTTGCTTGGTTACAGAATGTTTTCTGTTATTTTCCCCATAGTTACGTTTTCACCCATGGGTGTATAACGTTTGTGTTCTGCATCTTCCATCTGATGTTCTGCAGATTCTCCCCTGGGAGTCTCTGTTTTGCATCAGATAGAGTGTAATTGAGGACTGATTCCGGGCCAGTTTTTTCAGTGCCTGGAGTCATGTTTTCTTCTGTGTTTACACTGTTTGTTTTCATTGGCAACAGCCTTTTTTGAGGGGGGCTGTTTGTCTTTGAGGTAGTTTATCTCATTATAAGATACATTTATATTATCCGAAAGTGTCTCATTAATTATTTTATATAATTTTAAAATTTTTGACCACACTTTGCCATCGGATCCATCGGGGCTCAACGTTACTTTTCAGCAACTTGGGCTTCTCTGAAAAAATATTTTTTCAAAATTATTTTGTTTTGCAATTGTTTTTTCATTTATTAATGGATCATGTTATTATGTATCTTTGTGTCAGGGGTTTTTGCGAGTAACTAGGACTTATTGTTGTTCCTTCACAATGAAAGGAACTTGTTCAAATTGTAATAGGAAGAAATCTTCCTCTGACTTTCATGATTATTGCATAAATTGTAGTCAGTGTTCTCGCATTAATCCCTGTCCTGTATGTGAACATTGGGATGAGAAACATTGGAAACGTGTGTCACGATATGTTGTTTCTGGAGAAAGAGCGATGCCGGCTCTTTCTCCACAAGGTCACTCTACTCTCTCAGTTTCTATTTCAGAGGAACCAGAACAGGGTGATGTTTCCATGTTATCCTCTTCAAGTGTGCGTCCGTCGTCACAATTAAATACAGAGCTAGCGGCAAAAGTGCTCATGGAGATTAGACAAATGTCGTCCGCTAGCTCGCCCGGTGTAGCGTCCATTCACCGAATGGTTCGGCAGCCGGGTTCGTCCGATGCGGTCCAAGAGGAAATTTTGGGTGATGCGAGCACTATAAAAATAATAGATGCACACCCAGTGACGGCGGATAGTGAACGAGAACGGAGGAAGCCTTTTAGTCCGGTTCCTAGCTCGTCCAGGTCCAGCCGGGCCGCGAGCGAGAGAGGCCCCTCTCTCGTACAACAACATCTGGGACCAGATGTTGTGGTACAAAATGTGTCTTTAGCGGAGCATACGTCCGTCGCTCGGGACGCTCCGTTGTATAAGCAGTCCGCAGAGACTGTTAAGGCTTCCTCTTCTCGCCGGCGCACACGACCGCACCTTGGCTGCGTGACCTCCGATATCTTGCCAGCTTCGCCGAGGAAGGATTATTCGGCGACCAGGTCACACCATCCGGCAGCCAGGGACTCGAGACCGATGGACTCCGGACGTTCGCATAGGAAAAGTATGCGGGAGCCATCCGATGCGGAGCTGCCCTCGGCAAAGCAGCGAAAGACCGCTCCTCCGCAGGTCTCGACGTCGGACATTCTAGTGCAGATAGCACAGCTTATCGCAGCATCCCAGCAGCCGACAGAAACGGTGTCGGATCGAGAATTATCCGACGGCGCTGGGTCGGTACGCTCCGCCGAAGCATCGGGGGCGGACGACCGGGAACATCGGGAGGTCCGACCGGATGGTGAAAGGGATACGGATGAATTGGAGCTATCCCTTTCGGAACAACACAAAGCTGCCGTAGACTTCATCCGGCACTTTCTTCCTCAAGTTGTTCCGTCGGGCCAGACTGCTGCGCTTCCGGACAGGAGAATTATAGCGTCATTGGACTCTGATTTTTTCGAGCGGTTCAGGGACATCGCTCCCGAGTTTCCGTCGCAGTCCAATAATGTTGCAAGAACATTTGAATTATTGAACGACGCTATTTTTAAACTTGCTTCCAGGACAGGGAAAGCAGGCTTCTTGTCCGCAAATACTCTCAACCTGCCTTTCATTAATGCAAGGAATAAATTCGACACGGCAGGTCAGGGTATACCGAGAGTTCCTCTGCGTATGGACGACGAGGCGGAAGACTTAGAGCTATCATTACCGTCGTCAGCTTCTATTCCAACCGCAGTGTTGGAAACAGCTATTGCGTCTAACAGAGCCAATTTAGATGCCTTATCTTACGCAGATCATCTTACGAAGGCGTTATCACTGCGTCTTCAAGGGGAAGAGTTTCAGGATATACAATCCTCCTTAAGACTTCTTTCAAGGGCAGTAGCTTATTCCACGTGTAACTCCGCCCTTTCAGTGGCTAATCTGGAGTTGGTTAGACGTGACGCAGCCCTGTCTACATCCACACTAGTGGATTCTAAGGTGAAGAACTCTCTTAGAGTCGCTTCGGTCTCAGGAGATCTTCTCTTTGACGGCAAGCTTTCCGCTATTTATGATAATATTAAAAAGAAAGCTAGTGATTCTCTGTTGTTTAGATCCGCTCCTAAAAGGTCGGATTCAGCAGACACGAATAAGGCGGGCACTTCTGGGTCTTATCCGCCCAAGAGAGGTTCCTATAGAGGTTCCGGTGCGTCCTCTAGCTCTTATTCGAGAGACCGTCAGGATAGCGACTCTCGTTCGGGACGTCCTTCAGGCCGGGACAATCGGTCGGACGCCCCGAGGTCGACGAGGCGAGGTGCGGGTCGTGGAAGACGTGGTTTCTCCTACCGCAGGCCTCGCAGATCCAGGAGGTGATGGCTCAAACCTCTATCGCGTTCCGGTTGGCGGAAGGTTGTCGAGTTTTTCTCAAGAGTGGGCGTCGATTACGGACGACCCTTGGGTGAGAGGAGTGACTTCGGAAGGTCTAAAGATATCCTTCAAACGAAAGCCTCCATTAACTCGAAGTCCAAAGTGGACTCATCTTCCGTCAAACCCTCAGAAAAGAGACGCTCTGCTATCAGAGGTGCAGTCTCTTTTAATGAAGAACGCGGTAGAGGTCGTAGAAAACCAGGAATCGCTGGGATTCTACAGCCATCTGTTTCTGGTTCCGAAACCAGACGGCTCGTTCCGTCCAGTCATAGATTTGAGCTGGATAAACAAGCTGATCATCGCTCCGAAGTTTTATATGGAGACGATTCGATCGGTCAGAGCGAGTATTCGGGTGAACGATTATGCAACGAGCATAGATCTCAAAGATGCGTACTTTCACGTCATGGTACATCCGACATTCCGAAAGTATCTACGCTTCGCAGTCCTAGGAGTGGTGTATCAGTTCCGGGCCATGTGCTTCGGATTGAATCTAGCACCCTGGGCTTTCACTCGAGTAATGAACTCGGTAATGATTTACTTCCGAGCTCATTCGTCTGCGGTAACGTCGGCCTACCTGGACGACATTCTTCAGAGGTACGGCAACGAGTTAACGCTTCAGAACGATGTTCAGAATCTTCTTCTATTGCTCCGACGTCTCGGTTTCATAGTAAACGAGGAGAAGTCGGATCTGGTGCCGTCCAAGTCATTCACTCATCTGGGAATGAGCTTCGAGACGCACAACAATCTCGTTCGTCTGCCGTTAACCAGAGCGAAATTAGTCAGTTGTTACGCTCGCTATTGTCTAAATACAGACAAAGTCACAGCGAGAGAATTTATGAGACTGATAGGTCTGTGCGGAGCCGCTGCGGATCTCATTCCGATGGGACGGCTACGCACACGGCCTCTTCAAATTTTCTTGACTCAGAATTGGAGTGTGAAAATTCATTCGCTCGATGTAGACGTTCTCTTGTCAGATCAAGTGAAACAAGAGATTCAGACTTGGGCAAACATTCAGTGGTTAACTCAAGGAGTTCCGCTGCAGTTGCCGGATCCGAGTTTTACCATTATGACGGATGCCAGTCAAACAGGTTGGGGTGCATCATTAATCCCAACGGATTCGAGATGCCAGGGTCTTTGGGATCCGCAATTCCTGTGCAAGCACATAAACATCAAGGAAATGATGTCAATTTGGCTTGCGTTACGTCACTGGATGGACATTATTCACGATGCTCATGTCCAAATCCTATCCGACAATACGACAGTAGTGGCGTATATACGGAATCAGGGAGGCACTCATTCAGTTCCGTTGTTCAATCTAACGGAAAGAATCCTTCTGTTTGCGTTGGAACATCACGTTCTTCTTTCGGTCCGTCACATACCGGGTCGTCTGAATGTGCTAGCAGACTCCCTTTCTCGAAAGGGTCGCTTGTTGCCGTCGGAGTGGACTCTCAACAAACAAGTATTCAATCAGATTTGCTACCAATGGGAACGGCCAATGATAGACTTATTTGCGACACATCTCAACAATCAGTTGCAAACGTATGTGTCCCCGTGTCCGGATCCAAGAGCATTTGCTGTAGACGCTCTATCGATCCCTTGGGACGGAATGATAGGATATGCGTATCCTCCAGCGCCGTTAATTCAACAAGTATTGCTAAAGATAAAACAATCTCAATGCAAGATTCTGTTGGTAGCATCTCTGTCGCCACAGAGACCGTGGATAAATCTACTCAGGTGTCTGTTGTGGGACCTACCGCGGAAGCTCCCTCCACGAGAGGATCTTCTTTGGCAGGGGAAATCGCGCCAACTGCATCACAACCCGCAAGGTCTCAACCTTCACGTTTTTCCGTTGTGCGGTCCTTCTTGCATGGCAAGCACTTTACAGGACGAGCAGTGGACGCGATTTCTAACTGTAGGAGGACCTCCTCTTCGCTAAACTATGCGGCTAAGTGGAAGGTTTTCCGTCGTTGGTGTAGGGATCATTCTGTTGATATATTTGATCCCTCTATACCAGACATTGCTAACTTTCTAGTATACTTGTTTGACGAAATCAAACTGCAACCGGTTACTATAAAGGGTTATAGATCTATGTTATCTGATACCTATGCACATCATGATAGTTTACAAATTGGATCTAATGTCTCTTTATCGAAATTGGTTAGAAACTTTTCGATAAATAGACCCAGAACTCTTAGATTAATTCCTAAGTGGAATTTAGCTTGGGTTCTCCTTAAATTGAAGGAAAAGCCATTTGAACCTCTTGGGACAGTAGATTTCAAATTCTTATCTTATAAGACAGCTTTTCTCTTAGCTTTCTCTTCTGCCAGAAGAGTCAGTGAGCTTCATGCACTATCGGTGGATGATTCTCATTATCGTAGTGTTGGGAACACTATCACCTTCACTACTAACGTCGGTTTTTTAGCTAAGAATCAGGCTCCTAATAAATATCCGGAACCTATTGTTATTAAGGCTCTTCCGTCTTCAGACGGGCGTAGGCCTTTACTCTGTCCTGTTAGAGCACTACGTATCTATAAACAGAGATCTCAGTTCATCAGAAAGGGACGGAAACGTTTCTTTCTGTCTTTGATGCCTAATAGAAAGGACATTTCAGTCCATTCTATTGCTAGATGGATTCAGTTAACTATCCGTACTGCGTATGAAGATTTATCTTCTTCTCAGCAGTCTGTGCTTAAGATTTCTGCTCATGAAGTAAGAGCTCTTTCTACTTCCTGGGCTTATGCTAATAGTGTTGCTATTACAGATTTAATGAAGGCTGCTTATTGGTCTCAGCCATCCACATTTACTAATTTTTATCTCAGAAATATTGAGTCCATTTCTGGAGACCTGCATTGTTTAGGTCCGTTATCTGTTGCTCAGAATGTCGTCCACTAAACAGTTGCAACTATAGTTATGCAGGCTTTCTGTTCCGGCAGTGACTCCGTCCGGCTGCCCTCTTCGCTCTGGGCTATTTGACCCAGGGCAAGGGGAAGGGGGGGGGGGGCGGGTGTTCCCTTAGGTCACCTGCTTTATAGTGAAAAGCAAGGGAATGCCTCCTCCAAGACAGTATTTCTGAGTCGCTTCCGGGATGGTTTTAAAGTGTAATATTAATGTTTAATTTCATTCATGTCTTATTTTTAAAGTGTAGCTCGGTGTGAAGCATTTGTATATGTCAAGTGTCAAACGGGCTTTAATATACAATACTCGGACACTTTTAAATGATTATAAAGAGTCTCAATTCTCTGGACTACTTTATTTATTGGCTTGTTTTAATAATAATTAGTATAAAGGTTATACTGGATATTAATAGAGAACATGAATGTTATTGTGCTCAATTATTAAGGGTAGTGTATCTTTCTAATTTAAATATTAAATAAGAAAGATACATGTAAAGCCTAATACTCCTTTTCTCCTTAAGGGGTTATCTCTTTATTTTATAATTGAGCTTATTGGATTTTCCTCTATGTCCTAGGCCCTCCAGCCTGTTTACTATTCAGCTAAGTCTGGGTCATTGGTACAGTATAAAAATGTTAAAAAATTTATAGTAATTTATATATTTTTTATACTTACCAATGACCCAGACGGGGATGGCCCTCCCTGAGTTGGGAACTCTTGCCTCCCCGCTGAGTACATAGCGCTGACCAGGCACTGCCAGTAAGAATGATATTTGGCGCCAATTTCGGGACGACTGCGTCACTGCGCATGCGCAGTAGAGTCATATTATGGAGGTCCTTTAGGACATTATTTCTTTTTGTTTTGGATGCAAATTTTGGGGATTGGGGGGCAAAATTTGTGTTTGGCCCTGGTTTTTGTGGAGTTAGCACCAGCTAAGTCTGGGTCATTGGTAAGTATAAAAAATATATAAATTACTATAAATTTTTTAACTTTTCGTAAGTTGTGTAATATAAGAGGGGAGAGACATCCTCTCCAAATATCTCCTCTGCTTTGCATCAGGTCCTTAGATTAGTCTAATTTGGGAACAACGGCAAATACAGATCCACCGCATTGTAGCATGCATGGTTGGAGAAAACGCACCAGTATTTTCGTTCTTTCTAAACTCTCTATTTTCTTCTTTCCCAAGCAATTTGGGAAAGAAAAGTGGTGCAAAAGCACCAAGAAAAAATAAGCCAAAACTTGATCAAGTGTGACCGGCGCACACCCAGTAGGGGACACTCTTCTAGTACTAATCCACGGCTTCCAGAACCAGTGTGCAGACGTATAACCAATGTGACATTCTATTTCTTATCAACCTATCTTACAATTGTTTACTACAGGCTTGCACTACAGTGGAAGACCCAAACTCGGATAAAATACTCTCTATTTTAATCTTTCCCAAGAGAGTTGGGAAAGAAAAGTGGTGTAAAAGACACCACGAAAAAATAAGCCAAAACTGGGTAAAGCGCCATCGGCACACACCCAGTAGGGGACACTCTTCCCTTAGTACAATTCCACGACTTCCGTTAACCAGTGCGCAAGTCATCAATTAATCATTCTTTTTTTGTCCGAGACACGTGGAGGATGTGTCTCCATTTTGCATTACAAAACAGTGACAATTCAACTCGTCGATAATGGTTTTCCTGTGACTGGAATTATGGATCTGATGTTCGTATAATAACAGGACTGTGTTTTATATATTCTCGTTAATATTTTCAACCACATTTTTATTGAATTTTATTTATATGTTCCGATTTCACGCTGATTTTCAACATCGTTTCAACGCGGTTTGGCAATAAAATTTTACGGTTGATAAATTTTAATATTATTTTTGGAGTTAGGTGTCAATGAGGGACTGTATGGACAGGATTTCTTCACTCTGTTGAGGGCTGAATTTCGGTTTTTTAGGTTCCTGTCGGCCGCCTGGGTTCTGTTGTGTACCCACCGGTTCTTTTTTCTGCCACCTTTCTCTTGTAGTTAGGGGTGTTCTACTTTCTGTATCTGTTGAGTTCACCTGTTGGATGTCTGTTGAAGAGATGCCTGGTTCCGGGACTATGCGCCCTCTCCAGTCCACATCTGAGGATGTGTAGCTCCTCCTGCACCCACAGGGGGGCGGGGGGGGGGGGGGGGAGCTGTTGTTTCGGTGCCACATCTGGCGAGAGTTATACCCCCTCCATGGGGGATGTGTAGTTTTTTACCGTGGTGGATACTGCGGGAGCTGTTGGATGTCTGGTGAAGAGATGCCTGGTTCCGGGACTATGCCTGAGGATGTGCAGCTCCTCCTGCACCAGTGGGGGGGGGGGGGGGGCTGTTGTTTCGGGGCCTCCCGACACAACCACGTCTGGTGAGAGTTATACCCTCTCCTTGGGGGATGTGCAGTTTTTTACCGTGGTGGATACTGCAGGAGCTGTTGGATGTCGGGTGAAGAGATGCCTGGTTCCGGGACTATGCGCCCTCTCCAGTCGACATCTGAGGGTTATGACTCCTCCTTTGGAGGTCGAGCTACAGTATGTAGAGAGTGGATTGTAACTAAATCACCTGCAGAGTGGAGTTATCACCCAAGTTGTAACTTTCAGTTTTTGTACATATCGACAAAAAACACAAGCAATGTTTCAGCCAATGGACCTCCGGGTTTAACCCGGAGGTTCACTGGCTGAAACTTTGCTTGTGCTGGTTATGCTTTGCAACAAATTTGTAATTTTTGCTTGGGTGGAATCTCCAATCTGTGGGTGATTTAGTGATAATACACTCTCCATGTACTGTAGGTTGCTCTCTCCCTTTTTCTGCCAGTTTCAACAGCTCCTGTCATATCTGCTGTTACTGCTGCCCTCTCCTTGCTCACTTAGGTTCTGTCCAGGAGCCTTTTCCATTGCTTCCAGCAAGGCTACGAGTGGTTTCCAGGCACCTCCTGTGGCGCCGCCTCCCCGGATTGGAAACAGGCCACTTTCTGATCCCCCTGGTGTGCCTACACCATGGGAGGCGTCGGCTGGTTTGCCCATGATGGGCTATGTGTCTTCCGACTCATGGGATGAGTCCAACCTACCTGACGTCGAGAGCCAACAGTCTTCTGACTTGGGGGCAGCTCTTGACTTTGTGTTTGGGTTCCTTCCAGATCTCAAACCAGCCAACAGGGTCACCCCGGCCGCGATCATTGGTCGCGCACATACAGCCTGTGGAGCAACCTGTTTCTGGGCATCTTCGACCGTGCCTGTCGGTACAGGTGGTTGAACCTTTTACAGCTTTGGATTCTAAGCTGAGTTCCAAGGCTATGAAGATGTCGTTCTTCATCAGGGTTGACACTTTTTTGCCTCTGGTGCGTTATCGTTCCTATGATTCTGCCAATCCGGATGCTGGAATGCTTTCTCTCATCGATCACGTCGTCTCTGCTTTGCTGCTTATCTGCTTCCAGATAAATTTGTCGATGAACAGGTTTTTTTAGTCCCCTACTGGCATCGCCGGAGGGGACTATAGGTTTGCACTCTGTGCATCCGTCAGTCTGTCAGTCTGTAGGTCTGTCAGTCTGTCAGTCACACTTTAGTTTTCCAGAGTTTTTTTGGAGGTGGCTCTTGACTTTGTGTTTGGGTTCCTTCCAGATCTCAAACCATCAAACCAGCCGACAGTGTCACTCCGGCCTCGATCATCGGTCGCATGCCTACAGCCTGTGGAGCAACCTGTTTCTGGGCACCTTCGACCGTGCCTGTCAGTACAGGTGGTTGAAGCTTTTACAGCTTCGGATTCTAAGCTGAGTTCCAAGGCTATGAAGATGTCGTTCTTCATCAGGGTTGACACTTTTTTGGCTCTGGTGCATTATCGTTCCTATGATTCTGCCAATCCGGATGCTGGGATGCTTTCTCTCTTCGATCACGTCGTCTCTGCTTTGCTGCTTATCTGCTTCCAGATAAGTTTGTCGATGAACAGGTTTTTAGTCCCCTACCGGCATCGCTGGAGGGGACTATAGGTTTGCACTCTGTCCATCCGTCAGTCTGTCAGTCTGTAGGTCTGTCAGTCTGTCAGTCACACTTTAGTTTTCCGGAGTTTTTTTTAGAAACGCTTCAACGGAATGATTTCATTTTTGGTAAACTGATATAGAACAATGACTTACAGATCAAGTTTGAGTTTCATGCTGATTGCATTATTCTTGTGTGAGTTATGGCCCTTGGAAATATGGGAAAAAGTACCAAAATATCAGTTTTCCGGAGTTTTTTTGGAAACGCTTCAACAGAATGATTTCATTTTTGATAAACTACTATAGAACGATGACTTACAGATCAAGTTTGAGTTTCATGCTGATTGCATTATTCTTGTGTTAGTTACAGCCCTTGGAAATATGGAAAAGCACCAGAATATCAGTTTTCCGGAGTTTTTTTGGAAACGCTTCAATGGAATGATTTCATTTTTGGTAAACTACTATAGAACGATGACTTACAGATCAAGTTTGAGTTTCATGTTGATTGCATTATTCTTGTGTTAGTTACAGCCCTTGGAAATATGGAAAAGCACCAAAATATCAGTTTTTTTCGGAGTTTTTTTGGAAACGCTTCAACAGAATGATTTCATTTTTGGTAAACTACTATAGAACGATGACTTACAGATCAAGTTTGAGTTTCATGCTGATTGCATTATTCTTGTGCGAGTTACAGCCCTTGGAAATATGGAAAAGCACCAGAATATCAGTTTTCTGGAGTTTTTTTGGAAACGCTTCAACGGAATGATTTCATTTTTGGTAACCTACTATAGAACGATGACTTACAGATCAAGTTTCATTTACACTCTGTCCATCCATCCGTCAGCTGTCAGTCAGTCTGTCAGTCATACTTTAGTTTTCCGGACTTTTTTTGGAAATGCTTCAACCGAATGATTTCATTCTTGGCAACCTACTATAGAACGATGACTTACAGATCAAGTTTGAGTTTCATGCTGATTGCATTATTCTTGTGTGAGTTATGGCCCTTGGAAATATGGAAAAGCACCAAAATATCAGTTTTCTGGACTTTTTTTGGAAATGCGTCAACGGAATTTATGCTGATCACATCTAGGTTATAACATTTGTATAATTATTAATGCTCATTAGTCCAGGAGGGGACATTGTATTGCTTCAGCGATACGTGCGCTCTTGTTGTGTGTGCTGTCCAAGGTGCTCATGCATCTTCTCAAACACATGCCTGTAACACGACTAAATTGGAATTAGTTTGCAGGGATGCTGTGCTGGACACATGCCATTCCCTTCTTGAGGGGCAGTGCACTGCTCTTCGATCTGCCTGTATCGGCGGGTCTGCTACTATTCCATGGTTCCGTGGCGACGGTCTGGGATGACTCCCTATGTCATTCCATAGATCAGCTGCTGCTTCGTCAGCTTAATCAGCCTTCTGTTGGAGGCAGGGGCCATCCAAAAGCCTAACAAGTACCCTTCTGCTTCCTCTTCGAAGCTAAGGGCTGATCCTCCTGCCGCCACTTCTGCTCACTCACAGGGTAAGCGTCGGCAATAGTCACCTCGAATTTGTCCCAGTTTGAGGTATTCCACTCGGCCGAGAGTGCCTCTTCCAACGCAAGTCCCTTTCAACATTACACGTTGGGAACTTTTGATCACAGAGATAGGCAATTTCCTGTCAGAGGGGGCAATCAAGGCCTGTTCACGTCACTAGGGTTCAGAGCCACCGGGAAGAAGTCAGACCTGGTCCCTTCTCCGTCGTTTTGTCATCTGGGATGGGCTTCCGTACTCAGCTAAGCTAAGATACAGTGGCGGTTTCCCAGGCAAGGGCTGTGCTTTCCTCAGCCTTTTGCCCTGACTCTGTCCCGGTCTACGTCCGCAACAGCTCGGGGTCTTCCCCGGCTGCTTGGTCTCTGCGGTTCGGTGATGGATCTCATTCACTGGATCTGGTGCTTCAGTTCCGGTGTCTCTTCCTCGTCACATGTTGACAGATGTTCAGTGGATTATGCAGGGAGATCTGTTGGACTTCCCCACATCCGATCGTGTTCTGATGGCAGTTGCCAGCGATCTCTGATGGGGTGTGACGTTGGATCCACTAGGTCTTTTCCTTCACGGGTCATGGGGCCAGGATCCAGCAGCTCTTCACGTCAACCAGAAGGAGCTTCTTGCTCTTCTTCTGAGTTTCCGGCAGTGGATCCCCCGCCTTTTGAATTGTCAGGTCCTTCTATTGTCCGACAATTTGACGGTGGTTGTTTACACTCAGAACCAGGGCAGCACGCACTATGTTCCCATGTACGAATTGGTTCGGAATCTTCTACTGCTCGCTCAGGATGTCAATGACGGGGTCGTGGTTCATCACATTCCCGGTCGTCTGAACGTCCTAGCCGACTCCCTGTCCCGACGGGACAGGTTCTTTTCCGCCGGGTGGATGCTCCACATGGCGGTGTTCCAGTCTCTTTGCGATCTCTGGAGTCTTCCCCACATCTGTCTCTTTGTGACTCATTGGAACCATCAGGTGGACACTTATTTCTTCTTCAAGGAGGCACGCCACTGGTTTAGCCTCTGCGCCTACGTGGAAGGTCTTCTGTCGATGGCGTGCAGATCACTATGTTGCTTCTTTCTGTCACTCCTTTGATAACACACATATGTTTGATTCTGGGGGTCTCCAGCCTGTTTCCATCAATGGGTACAGGTCCATGCTTCAGAGACCTTTTTGTTTGTGGGACAGCATCGTATCGGCACTACTCCATGCCTCTCCAAGCTTGTTCGGCACTTTTTCTTGAAAAGGCCTAGGACTTTGCAGCTTGCCCCAATATGGAATCTTTCTTGGGTGCTGTTTTGCTTGTGGGGCCCCATTCGAGCCTTCATCCCAGGTGGATATGCATTTTCTCACATACAAGATGGCTTTTCTGATGGCTTTTGCCTCAGCCAGACAGGTTAGTGAGCTTGACTCCCTCTTGGTTGACCCGGCCTTTTTCTGGAGCTCTCCCACCAGTGTTATGTTTACCAGTGATTGCTCCTTTCTGGCCAAGAATCAGATACTCCGCCTTCTATCAGTTTCAGGACTCTTCCTTCTGTTCATTTGGAAGGGTATGATCGATTTTCTGTCCCTTATTCCTGGTCGACAGACGATCTCTCCTGAATCCATTTCTCGATGGATTTGTCTTCCTATTCGTGCAGCTTCCGCTTGTGTAGCGACTGGTGATTGTATTACCAATTGCTTTTCAGCCACGAGGTGCGTGCATTGTCTACATCTCAGGGCTTCTGCTAACTCTCATGATGTCGGATGTTATGCTGGCAACCTACTGGAGAAATGCTACCTTCTCCACTTATCTGCGACAGTTGCAGGAGCAGGCAGAGGACCTTTGTACCACAGGCCCTCTTTCTTCTGCTCAGGCTGTTGTCTACCGCAGCCATTCGGCTTCTTACAAGGTCAGTTCCAGCTCTGTGCTGTTACTGCCCTTTCTGTCTTTGCATCGCACATAACCATACGCCTTGTCTCTCATTGTCTTTTACTAATGTTTGTGATGCTATGGTTTGATAGGCCTAGGGACCTCTTCCTCTGTTCATGGTTCCAGTGCAATTGGGTTATGTGTGGGTTGGTTATGTGATTCCCTTCATTTTAGTATCTATTGTCTGTGGGTTTTGCAGTCTTTTTGTGGTGAGGGTACCCCGGTAGCTGCTGACTTTCTGGCGAAAAGATGCCAGTTTTGCGGGACCAGTGCATTTTGTGCAGCCTGAACCTTATGTACCTCAGAGGTCTGCGGCGACTCTCCTGAGTTCCCGCACTTCAGATCCTCGGTGTATTTCATACTCCTATATGCATCTGTCTTCAGATGTTTTGACTGCCACCTGTCGCCCCGTGTCAGGTGTTCTAGAGGATCGTGACCCTTTGCTGGTTTAGAGGGTCAGATGCGAAGCCACTTTGCCGGGCCATTCCCACTTCGAACCAGCAGATATGGGTCGAGAGCTTAGGGAGGCCCTCTCCTTGCTCACGCAGGTTCTTTCCAAGAGCCTTCCCATTGCCTCCAGCAAGGCTTCTAGTGGCTTCCAGGCACCCTTCATGGCACCGCCTCCCAGGTTTAGAAGCAGGCTGTTGCTTTCCGATCCCCCTGGTGTTCCCACACCATGGGAGGCCTTGACTGGTATGCCCGACATGGGCTATATGTCTTCCAACTCAGGCAATGGGTCAGACACGCCTGACATTGAGAGCCATCAGTCTTCTGACTTGTGGGCGGATCTTGACTTTATACCGGAGTTCCTTCAAACCGTCAGACCAGCTGGAGGTTTCAGCCAAGCCGCTATCATCGGTTGCACCCCTACAGCCTGTGGAGCAACCTGCTTCAGGGCGTCTCCGACCGTACCAGTTAGTACAAGTGGTTGAAGCTTTTGCAGCATTGGACTCAAAAGCTGAGCTCCAAGGCTATGAAGACTTCATTCTTTGCTAGGCTGATACCTTTTTGCCCCCTGTGCACTATCGTTCGTACGATTCTGTTGATCCGTCAGTCTGCAAGACTTTGATGATCTTGTATAAGGACTCCAAGTCCAAATTGGTCGTTATTCCTATGGCGAGTTTGGAGTCCATGTTGAGCTTATCCAGAGAGATGTTAGGCATGCTTTCTCTCTCGGATATCATCGTCTCTGCCATGGCTGCGTATCTGCCTCCAGATAAGTTTGCCTACATACAGGCTCTTTTGCATTCTATCTCTGAGATGCTCATGCATCTTACTCACATGCATGCCTGTAACACGGCTGATTTGGAATTTGTTCGCCGGGACGCTGTGAGGGACCAAAGCTGTACCCTTCCCAAAGGGCAACATGCTGCTCTTCGATCCACTTCCGTGGTGCCGGTTCAGGATGACGTCCTGCATCATTCCAAAGATCAGCTGCTGCTTCACCGGCTTGATCTGTCGTCTGTTGGAGGACGGGGCCATTCCAAGCCTAACAAATGCCCTTCTGCTCCCTCTGTGAAGCCAAGGGCTGATCCTCCTCTTTCTGCTTCTTCCTCTCACTCACATGGTAAGGGTAAGCGTCGGCAGTCCAGAGGGAGGTCATAGGATCCTTCATCTAGCATAGGAGGTGGTTTCTCCTCTCACAGGCCTCACCAGGGCTTGAAATGAAGGTCCTCACCTCGATTCATCCCATGTTGGAGGAGGGATATCCGAGTTTAAAGACCGTTAGACGACAATCACATCAGATCCTCGGGTGTGTTAGATGTTTGGTCTGGTCTGCAGATATCCTTTTACAGGCACCCCCACTCTGTCGAGAGTGCCTCTTCCAACCCAAGTTCCTTTTGACACTTCACGTCGGGAACTTTTGATCACGGAGATACACAATCTCCTGTCAAAGGGGGGAATCGAGGTTGTCGAGAACATTCATTCAGTGGGATTTTATTCCCGCCTGTTCTTGGTGCCGAAGAATGATGGCCGACTCTGACCGGTTATCGTTCTGAGTATCCTAAACCTGTCTATCATTTCTCCCAGCTTCAGCATGGAAACTTTCAGGTTGGTTCGCCTCTCCATTCACCAGGGAGATTTCACTTGAAGCATCGACCAGCGAGACGCTTACTTTCACGTTCCGATTCATTGGACGTCGCAAAAGTATCTCAGGTTCGCTTTTCTGGGGCGCATTTACCAGTTTTGGCCTCAACCTGGCACCTTGGGCCTTCATCCGACTGATGTCACAAGTGATAGCCTTCAATCACACTCAGGGTGACTGCTTCGGCGTATCTGGACGATATCCTCCAGAGGCACTCCAATGCTTCTCTTCTGGAGTCAGATGTCGACACACTTGAGCCTGCTTGCATTGCAAGGCTTCAGTGTCAATGAGGAGAAGTCGGGCCTGGTCCCTTCTCAGTCTTTTTGTCATCTGGGGATGGACTTCCATACTCAGCTCAATGTGGTGGCAGTTCCCCAAGTAAGGGCTGTGACCCTCTTGGCTCTCACCCTGACTCTGACCCAGTTGGAGTATTCTCCGGCTGCTCGGTCCCTGCGGTTCGGTGACAGATCTCATTCCTCTAGGTCAGCTGCATGTCAGACCTCTCCAACACTTTCTCAGTCGTTGGAGGCTGAATGTCGATCCTCTGGATATGGTGCTTCTGTTATCAGCATCTCTTCATCGTCACCTTCTTCCCTGAACAGATGTTCAGTGGATTTTGCAGGGAGTTTCGTTGGACTTGCCTTTGTCCAATCGTGTTCTGATGGTTGGTGCCAGCGATCTCGGATGGTGCGCGGTGTTGGATCCTCTGGTCTTTCCCTTCACAGTGTATGGAACCAGGATCAAGTAGCTCTTCACATCAACCAGGAGGAGCTTCTTGCTCTTCTTCTGAGTTTCCGGCAGTGGATACCCCACCTTTCGAATCGTCAGGTCCTTCTGTTGTCCAACAATTCAACAGTGGTCACTTTCATTCGGATGCTTCACAGGACAGTGTTCTGGTCACTTTGCGATCTCTGGGGTCATCCCCACATTGATCTTTTTGTAGCTCGTTGGAACCCTCAGGTGTACACTTTCGTGTCCCTGTATCTAGATCATCTGGCTTTCACCGTGGATGCTCTGTCAATTGATTGGAACAGCCTAGTCGGCTACGCCTTCTCGCTGGTTCTGATTCTGCCTCAGGTTCTAGCCAAGATACGAATCTGCAGTTGTCGAATCATTCTGATCGCTCCCCTGTCACCTCAGCAGGTGTGGATCAATCAGCTCCGCTCTCCGTTGGCGGCAATTCCGGCAAGTCTCCCTCTATGTCATGACCTTCTTTTCGAAGGTCACCTGAGGAGGTTTCACATCAACCTGACTTCATTGTGCCTTCACACATATCTTTTGTCAGGTCCTGTCTCCTCTGAAGCGATTTTTCGAGGCGAGTAGTGCAATGCATTTCTTCTTCAAGGCGGCACTCCACTGGTTTACCTATGCGGCTAAACGGAAGGTCTTCTGTCGATGGTGTGCTGATCACTCTTGTTGATTATGCTGATCCTTTGATAACACAGATTGCAGAGTTTCTGGTACATCTGTGTAATTCTCGGGTCTTCAACCTGTTACCATCCAAGGGTACCGTTCCATGCTTTCGGATACCTTTTCGTATGTGGGAAAGCATTGTATCGGCACTAATCCGTTCCTCTCCAAGCTTATTCGGCACTTTTCTTTGAAAAGGCTTAGGCTTTTGCAGCTTACTCCAAGATGGTATCTTTCTTGGGTGCTGCTTTGTAGGGTGGGGGTGGGGGGGGGGGCACCATTCAAACCTTTATCCTTGATGGATATGCATTTTCTCACATACAAGACTGCTTTTCTGATGGCTTTTGCCTCAACCAGAAGGGTTAGTGAGTTTCATGCCCTTTCTGTTGATCTGTGAGAAGGATCTGTTGGGGGAATTGGGCATTTTTTTCCTTTTTTGCATAAAATCACTCCTTCAAACTCATTATGAAAAAAAAAGAAAAAAAATCGCCCAGTTGATCCACCCCAACACCTCCCCCCCCCCCCCTCCCAAGGGTAAACAGTTTTTTTTTAAATCAATCCAAATCCCCCTAATCTTGTTCTCAAACAGAAACAAATTGTCCAGTGGACCTGCCTCAAGTGGACTCGTGGACCTACATTTGAACTATCGTTAATTTTATGTGCTCACGTTTACATCTAACTCAAGTTTACCAGCTCAGTCATTCGCTGAAACAGTTCATTTAAACAAATAGTCATTTCTCCCTATGGTAACCAAAATTTTAACTCGCCCCAATATGACAATTTTTTCTTCTGATCCATCTGTCAGAATCTTTTGATGATTGATATAGAACTTTCTGGGGGTGTGAGGTGGGTCAGATTTGTTCAAATCAAGTCCTTGGGATCATATTTGGGCTCCCTGTGGGAACTCTAACTTTAACATAGTGCAATATGAGGAATATTTTCAGCTTGAAGTTTGTAGTTGTTCAAATTAAGTCCATGGAGTGAATTTTAACTTGGTGTAATATGAGACAAATGTTTTAAAACTCTTCTTTAGATCTGCCAATCAGAATTTTTTGGTGATTGGTATGTAGCAAGTTCCTAGGGTCATATTTGTGCTCCCTTCTGGGAACTCAGAACTTTAACTTAGTGCAATATGAGAATATTCTTTAACAATCTTCTTCTTCAGATCTACCAGTCACAATGTTTTGATGTTTATTATCCTTAGGAGGTTCAGATTAGGGTCATATTTGAGCTCCTTAATGAGCCTGAATTTTAACTTGCAAAATGAGGAATTTTCTTTAAAAACATTTTTCAGACCTCCCAGTCAGAATCTTTTGATATTTGGTTTGGAGTATATAGGGAGCCCAAATCTGATTTCAGTTTGTTCCAATCAAATCCATGGATTCATATTTGCCTTCCTGTGGTAACCAGAATTTTAACGTATTGCAATACGGGGAAATTGCTTAAAAATCTCCTCCTTCAGATCCACCAGTCAGAATCTTTTGATATTTAAGATACAGCAACCATAGATGGTTCAGATTTCAGTTTGTTCAACCAAGTCCCTTGGTTCATATGTGGGCTTCCCATGGTGAGATTCAAGTTTGTTCAAATTAGATTGCTGGGCTCAGATTTGGGCTCCCAATGGGAACCTGAATTTTAACTTAGCGCAGCATGAGCAATATTCTTCAAAGATCTTCTTCAGACCCACTAGACAGGATCTTTCAATATGGTATTTAAAATTACTATGATGGCTCAGTTGTTATAGCATTGGACTTCAAACTGAAAGGTCCATGGGTTCAATCCCCGCTAGGGCAAGACACTAAATTCTGATTGCCCACATGGTTGTACTGTGTACTAAGGCATACTGCAAATCGATGTTCCACTTGTTTTCAACCGATGCTAACCCTGCTTGTGTGGAGTTAGTACACTGGAAAGTCTGACTGTTGCTCAATGCAGAAAGTTGGTTCTCTCCAGGCACTCTGGCTTCCTCCACCCATAAAACTATCTGACTTGAGGTGACCCTGGCTGTCAAAAGTGTTGTTGAACTCCAATAAATAAATAACATTTCTATGACTCCTGGATTAAAGTTTGTTCAATGTGTTACTGTGACTGATTTTGATGGGCACCAGAGGGGTTTGAAATTTAAGACTGAACACGAGGGAGAATTTACTATTTGTTTAAATGAACTGTTCCAGCGAATGACTGAGCTGGTAAACTTGAGTTAAATGTAAATATGAGTACTTATGAGTAATGATTGTTCAAATGTGGGTCCACATTTGAACAATCATTACCAAGGCAGAGGGGGAGGCAAGTTCATTGGACAATTGTTTTTTGCTTGAGAACATGATAAGAAGGATTTCGACTGATTAAAAAAAAACGGTTTACCCTTGGGGGAGGGGCAAGAGGTTGTGGGTGGATCAACTGGAGACATTTTTTTCTTTTTGCTTCGTAATGAGTTTGAAGGGGTTTGAATGATTTTATGCAAAAAAGGGGAAAAAAGCCCAATACACCCAACAGATCTTTCTCCCACCACCCCCTCTCTCCTAGCTAAATTAGATTAACTGTATTAACATGTAGATGCTGAATGTGACCCTAAATTCTATAAACAATTTTATTGGATAAGCGATTGAGGCCCATTGGGGCATCTTGCTTTTAAATAATCATAGTGCTGTTCCTGTGAACATGTGAGATGGAAGTCTTTTGTGTGAAAATAGAGATGCTCTTTGCAGGCTAAGGATTTGAATTTGCATATAGCAGGACTATAGCTTTCCTTAACAGTTTTGTATAAGAAATTGCTTTGTCTCATCCCCAAGAGATAAAAACAGTCTATGCCATTGACTGTCCCATATCGAAATGGAAAGGTTCACCATCAGCAAAAATTTTAATTAATGAAGCACCAGGTTGTACCCAGTGATTCATTAATTAATTTTTTTTATGACTATTCCTATAATTAGTGTTTGGAATGTAATATTATTGCGTACCTGGAAATATTACTCACCAGTGGAAAGTGACCAGTCCACGATGGCTGGACTGTATTTGTTTAGATTTCCATTATAACTTCATGCACTCTGTCTTCTTTTTGGTTTCTTGATAATATATAATCACGCAACTTCAATCTTGCCACTTCCAGGACTGTACAAATTTGAAATTAACCTCCTGTACAGTACACACTGACATTAAAATACCAAAATTGGGCAGTTTTACGTAAAGTGTTACAAAAGAGTAGACACGTGTTAAAAAAAAAATAAGTCACCATTTTCATTGTGAAATTGGATATGATATGTCTCATTATTGTCTTATACACTAAAAACAATAAGTTTTAATGTATTATCCTTAGTTATCTTTAAAAATATTTAATTTTAATTTAGATGGTTGACATATTTTTTGGAGATCAGTGTTATACAAAATACACAGAGAGTAATTGCTTGACTGGACTGTTTACTTGAAATAATTCATGAGAGGAGAAGGATGTTGTACAAACACAAGTGCGTGAATGCCTTGAATGAATTATTTCAAGTAACCAGTCCAGTCAAGCGATTACTCTCTTTATTACTTTTCATTATTAACGATAATTACATTATTTAACCCTTTACCTAATGTAACGGCAAAAAACAGCCAGCGCTATTCTCAAAACTTGCCAATTAATTTTCATTATTTTTTTATTTTTGTCTCTAAAACATAGGTTATGACCCCTCATTGGAACGAGCTTGTCAAGCTCTTTCCATTGAGGGGTCATAACCTATATTTTTGAGACAAAAAATGAAAATAATAGTTATTCAAGAATTTTTTTTTGCAGGTGTCATCTGCTTTTCATGTTAGGTAAAGGGTTAAAAAAAAGCAAAAAAAAAACAATGAAGTCCCCATTACACCTACAACAAAGCATCTTCGTTTGCACACATGGATACATGACACAATTGTTGATTGCATAATTCACTTGTGAAGTTATTGTTTATAATCAAACCCAGATATCCCAGTAAATCACACTTTGGAAAGTAATAAATGAGGGAACTGGACTATGAACCATACAGTTACTGATGAAGATATTCCCCTATGATGGTGGCACCCCTTTATTTCATTTAAGATACTCCTTTATGCTAACACTTCAAAAAATCAAATTTTTATCTCACCTGACTTTCAGTCAGGAGAGCTATAATGATCGCTCACCGTCCGTCATCCTTGAACATGGTGTTTGCATCTTCTCCTCCCAAACTGCTGAACCAATTTAATTGATATTTGAGATAATAGTTTGTTATGTTATCGCAATTTGATTTTGTTCAAATCAAGTTGCCTCGCCCCTTGGTAGGGCAACACCCAATAAGTGTGCTGAAATTTTAAAAAATCTTCTTCTCATGAACCAGCAGTAGCGGAGACTTGATATTTGTTGTGCAGCTTCCTTTTGAGGTGTGGAATCAGATTTGTTCAAGAGAAGTTTGTGGGTCCATATTTGCCGTTGTTATGGGAGGGGCAAGCATATTTGCCCCTCCCAAAATTTCTATTTTCCAAACCGAGAGGCAGATTTGGACCAAATTTGATTTGAGGCCTTATTGGGTCATAAGTACTTAATTTATGCAAAAAATTTTTTTCCCATCGCCCCATGGGAACAAGAGCAGCTAAAAATAGAAAAAATTAAAACGCCCACATCTCCAAAACTACACGGCACTGAGAATTCTTATATGGTGTGAAGCTTCCTTAGGACCAACAAAATGGAATGATAAAAAAAAATTGCTATCGGTTTTATCATGGGGTACTTTTTGGGGACTTTGAAAAAGTGCTGAGTCAGCGTTTTTTAACACTGTGGGTAATGGAAAAAACATTTAAGACTACTTTTCTCCCAAACCACTGCTCCAAAAGCTTTCAAATTTCACATATAACATCTTTGGAAGATTGTTTCACATGTTTATTGAAATCAATTCCCTGTGTCCATATTTGGTTCTCTATGGGAGCCCAAATGTTTAAATTAGTGCAGCATGAGGAATATTCTTTAAAAATCTTCTTCTTCAGATCTACCAATAAGAATCTTTTGATGTTTGATATTCAGCATTCTTTGGGGGTGAGATTCAAGTTTGTTCAAGCCAAGTCCCTGGGTTCATATTTAGGCTGAAAATTTGGGGGCCCGTTCCGGACTTAGAATTTTTTGACCAAAATCTGGAAATTAGTTTTGGTTTTTTTTATGCTTTTTGGTCAATTTTAAGACAAAAAAATTTTTTTTTTTTTTACACTGAAAATTTGGGGTCCGGGTGGGACTAAGAAAATTTTGGACTAAAATCCAGAAATTTTTTGTCAATTTTAAGAAGAAAAAAAATTTTAGGCTGAAAATATTTGTTTGGGACTTCGAAAATTTCCTAACAAAAATAAAAAAAAATCTGTTTTTTATGCTTTTATCTCAATTTTATGATGTAAAAGTGCAGGAACTAAAAATAGAGGGAAAATTCTGTGTATTGTGTGGGCACAACTGCTTCATCTAGTTGGTATATGTTTTTCTTAGGAGGGGTGTATGCAGCTTAATCAAATCAAGTCCCTGGTTTAATATTTAGACTACAATGTCAGGTGAGTGCCCTCAGGCCCCCTGGGGCTTTCTTGTTTCTCTGTGTTTTTACCTCAAAATGAGTTTTAAGTTTTCAAACCCATTGCTTGTCCAAACAACAACAAAGTTGCAGAGAAATGATTGTTATATACTAATTGTGCCATTCTCATTCAGGAGAGGTCATAAGTTTTGACACTGTTTCAGAAAACATTCTTCTGGTGTGTGCAGTGTAAATTCATGTAGTATGATAGGGATTAATTCCATTAAAATTTGGTAAACTAAAGTAAAACAAGTAAAGATTTCATCTATCAAGTGTATAGAGGATATCTAATGTTTTCTTGTGAATCCCGGTATTCACAAGAAAACATTAGATTTTCTTTTTTATTATACCCCTTTCATTTAAAGCTTCAACTGAAATGATCCAAACCGACGCCCATACCACGCAAGAAATCTGTTTACACAATCAGCTGATTACTGTTTTCATTGATACAGATCACATTAGATGTTGTGTACATCCACACAAAATAGTTTTCGGGATTGTTGGCGAAATGACATCATTTTTAGCCACAAACAAATACAGTAAAATGAAGTAGAAAGTAAAATGAAATTTCTACTTCATTTTTGCTTCAATAATAATTCTTCATCATTGAATTGAAATAATTCAGCAATTTAATTCTGAAACAGTGAAAATTTTGATCGCACATTAATACATTTTGGCATTCCATCGTGATCTGCTGTCTCTTGTTATACTCACTAGTGGTGCGAGAACAACTTTTGTTTTGCGCTTGTGAAATTTCATTTGTAAATTTTAAGTTCACACGAAATGTTAATCACCAAGGTGTTTGATCTCATTAGTGAGGGGAGAACGCAATTTATTTTTTACCGATTCCTATTTTAATTAGACATTAGGGGTGTAATAAAGAATTGATATTACAGGTGTTTTTGTTTTGTTTTGTTTCATTTTTCAGCAAGTAAAACTGTGTTTGTCCCACACACTTTCTTTTATTTTAAATAGTGGATACACAAAATAGTCATTAACGTTACTGTCTGAGAGAATTTTCCAGGTTCAGGAGGGGACATCTTTTTGACTAAACAAATATTTGAAAGTTAGTTGGTCATATCAAGAGTTTTTAACCCAATTTTATAAAAGTGAAGCAAAAAAATATTTCACAAATTTTATTCAACAAATTTGCAGTGTTGTATTCTGATTAAGATGCTACTTTTTTACCAGAAACTGAAATGAAATTCAAACAAAGATTGAGAAAAATTTCTAACATATAAATTATGATGACAAATTAGAAGATGCTCACACAGGCTCATTGAGCTCATTCATATTAGAGGTCATAACTTATAAGTTAGATATATTAGCTTTCTGGATAAGTTTCTCTAAATGACCTGTATGCAGAAAAGTAGGATCTCTCTAACAAATATATTGGAACACCTTTCTTAACACATTTCTTTGTAGGCACAATTTTTGACACATTTGTTTTCCAAAAACTCACAATTATGTTTTGTGCATTTTTGTCAATATGCCTTTGAGGTCTCTCATCAGATATTTTGTTAGAATTAACCTTCTTTTTAGTCCCCTACGGGAACCGTAAGGGAACTATAGGATTGCACTCTGTCCGTCTGTCTGTCTGTCTGTCTGTTTTTTTATGTTACCACCTCTCCCTCTAACATGCTTTAAGCTACACCTTTCATATTTGATACATGGATAAATGGTTCTGAAAGGATGATGCACGCTCCAAATTTTTTTTTCAAAATACAAGATGGCGGAATGGCGGCCATTTTTGTTGTGTTTTTTAAGCTTTTTTCTCTATTTTCATGTTACCACCCCTCCCACCAACATGGTTCAAGCTACACCTTTCATATTTGGTACATGGATAAATGGTTCTGAGGGAATGATGCACGCTCAAAAATTTTTTTTCAAAATCGAAGATGGCGGAATGGCGGCTATTTTTGTTGTGTTTTTTAAGCTTTTTTTCTCTATTTTCATGTTACTACCCCTCCCACCAACATGGTTCCAGCTACCCCTTTCATATTTGGTACATGGATAAATGGTTCTGAGGGGATGATGCATGCTCAAAATTTTTTTTTCAAAATCCAAGATGGCGGAATGGCGGCTATTTTTGTTGTGTTTTTTAAGCTTTTTTTCTCTATTTTCATGTTACCACCCCTCCCACCAACATGGTTCAAGCTACACCTTTCATATTTGGTACATGGATAGAGGGTTGGGAGGGGATGATGCACGTTCAATATTTTTTCTTCAAAATCCAAAATAGCGGCATGGCGGCCATTTTTGTTGTGTTTTTTAAGCTTTTTTCTCTATTTATGTTACCACCCCTCACTCCAACATGGTTCAAGCTATACTTTTTATATCTGGCACATGGATAGAGGGTTGTAATGGAATGTTGCACGTTCAATATTTGTTTTCCAAAATTCAAGATGGCGCCATGGCAACCATTTCTGTTGTGTTTTTCAAGCTTTTTTCTCTATTTTATGTTACCACCCCTCACACCAACATGGTTCAAGCTACACCTTTCATATTTGGTACATGGATAGAGGGTTGGGAGGGGATGATGCACGTTCAATATTTTTTCTTCAAAATCCAAGATGGTGGCATGGCGGTCATTTTTGTTGTGTTTTTTAAGCTTTTTTCTCTATTTTCATGTTACCACCCCTCCCACCAACATGGTTCAAGCTGCACCTTTCATATTTGGTACATGGATAAGTGGTTCTGAGGGGATGATGCACGCTCAAAATGTTTTTTCAAAATCCAAGATGGCGGAATGGTGGCCATTTTTGTTGTGTTTTTTAAGCTTTTTTACTCTATTTTCATGTTACCACCCCTCTCACCAACATGGTTCAGGCTACACCTTTCATATTTGGTACATGGATAGAGGGTTGGGAGGGGATGATGCACGTTCAATATTTTTTTTTCAAAATCCAAGATGGCGGCATGGCGGCCATTTTTGTTGTGTTTTTTAAGCTTTTTTCTCTATTTTATGTTACCACCCATCACTCCAACATGGTTTAAGCTACACTTTTTATATTTGGCACATGGATAGAGGGTTGTAATGGGATGTTGCACGTTCAATATTTGTTTTCCAAAATTCAAGATGGCGCCATGGCAACCATTTCTGTTGTGTTTTTAGCTCAACTTGACAAAGTCAAGCTGAGCTATTGCCATCACTTCTCGTCCGTCGGCGTACGTACGTACTAACGTACTAACGTACGTATGTACGTACGTACGTACGTATGTACGTACGTACGTTAGTATGTACGTCCACACCTCACAGGTCGCATTTATGATCAGATTACTTTGAAACTTGGTATGCTTGTTTGGGGTGACCTCTAGATGGGAGCTATCGATTTTCTTCAATTTCCGTCAAAAAATGTTGCCGCGGCCAATGTCCTTAGAACTTAGTTTAGTCAAACCACAATATTTCCCTTTGGCACACCCTACAGGGCACATTTATGATTTGATTGCTTTGAAACCTGGTATGCTTATTTAGGGTGACCTCTAGATGGGAGCTATCAATTTTTTGCAATTTCCGGCAAAAAATGTTGCCACGGTCAACGTTCATAGAACTTAGTTTAGTCAGACCTCAATATTTCCCTTTGGCACACCCTACAGGGCCAATTTATGATCAGATTGCTTTGAAACCTGGTATGCTTGTTTGGGGAGACCTCTAGATGGGAGCTATCGATTTTCTTCAATTTCTGTCAAAAAATGTTGCCGCGGCCAACGTTCTTAGAACTTAGTTTAGTCAGAAGACTTAATATTTCCCTTTGGCACACCCTACAGGGTACATTTATGATCGGATTGCTTTGAAACCTGGCATTCTTGTTTGAGGTGACCTCTAGATGGAAGCTATAGATTTTCTTCAATTTCCATCAAAAAATGTTGCCGCAGCCAACATTCTTAGAACTTAGTTTAGTCAGACCACAATATTTCCCTTTGGCTCATCCTACAGGGCACATTTATGATTAGATTGTTTTGAAACCTGGTATGCTTATTTACGGTGACCTCTAGATGGGAGCTATCGATTTTCTTCCATTTCTGTCAAAAAATGTTGCCACGGCCAACGTTCTTAGAATTTTGTCTAGTCAGACCACAATATTTTCCTTTTGTACACCCTACAGGGCACATTTATGATCGGATTGCTTGGAAACCTGGCATGCTTGTTTGTGGAGGCTTCTAGATGGGAGCTATCGATTTTCTTCGGTTTCTGTCAAAAAATGTGGCCACTGGCAAAAAAAATGACATTGATACCAATGATCTTCAATTTTGCCATTTCATTTATAACTTACCAAGTTCAAGTTTGTCAAGTTGAGCTACAGTGTCATTGACACTTTCATTTAAGCTTTTTTCTCAATTTTATGTTACCACTGCTCCCTTCAACATGGTTCAAGCTGCACTTTTCATATATGGTACATGGATAAAAGGGGTTGTGAGGGGATTATGCACTCTCAATATTTTTTTTTCAAAATTCTAACATCTGTCTGTCTGTCTGTCTGTCTGTCTGTCTGTCTGTCTGTCTGTCTGTCTGTCTGTCTGTCTGTCTGTCTGTCTCTGTTTTTATGTTACGACCTCTCCATCTAATATGCTTCAAGCTACACCTTTCATATTTGGTACATGGATAAATGGTTCTGAGGGGATGATGCACAGTCAATATTTATTTTTCAAAATCCAAGATGGCAGAATGGCGGCCATTATTGTTGTGTTTTTTAAGCTTTTTTCTCTATTTTATGTTACCACCCCTCCCTCCAACATGGTTCAAGCTACGCCTTTCATATATGGTACATGGATAAAGGGTTGTGAGGGAATTATGCACACTCAATATTTTTTTTTCAAAATCCAATCTTGATGCTTATATACTTTATCTTCTGTGTCAAAAACACCTTATGTCACAAAAGCGCCGTAGGGGACTAATACCACCTCGGTGGTCAAACACTTGTTCATTTTATGTCTTATACCAATGCGTTATCATTCTTTTGTTTAAAAAATCATATGAGTGTGTACATATAGAATATACCCATAGTAGCTTGTTCACTCGTGGTGAAGTGGTGTTAACCGCTAGCCTTAGGCGCATGGTTAACACCACTTCACCACGAGTGGTGAACATTTGGTACACAAAGCTACTTTGGGTATATTTTATTTATACCATGATGGCCAGATTATTATGAGTCGCTATAATTTTTTCTCGATTTTAGTGAGCGGCAGACGAACATTCATACAAATTTGTTTTTGTTTACATGAACAAAGGTGGGCAGTACTTCCGCTGTCAGTTTTATCACTGAAACGAAATAGAAAAAGAAATAGGACCTTTTTAATAACATAATAACATACCATTTCGAGTTATGGATGCTTTATTTACATAAGACAATGCATGTTTGTTCATTTTTGGTGTTTTATGGGGTAAACTCATTTAAAAACGCGGCTTTCTTGTTTCATCTTTGTATGGTAGATGCATTTCTCTGCATTGGTCATGTCTGTATATTTTTTTGTTCATGTGTTCTTCACACAGAGAAACATCATTTGAACTTTTTGAGATTTAGTTGAGCTTTGCTCTGACAGCTTTTTTGTTTCTTCTTTGCATTATAGATATGTTTCTCTTCTTTGGTCGTATCTTTAATTATTTTTATTTTTTTTTCACACAATGCAGACTGATTCTTTTCAATTGTGTTTTGTTTATTTTTCGACCTTTTTTTCTGTTTAGCCATTTTCCATTTTTCTCTGGTCTTTTTTTGCTTACTACCTGACATGTCTTCCATTTTTGTGTAGACTTTTCTATGGCCTTCTGTATTCTTGTTTTTTATTAGCTGACCTAACTGCAAGTCAGGATGAGCTATTGTGATCACTAACTGTCCGTCGACTGGCGTCTGTCGTTCATGAACATGGTGTTTGCACCTGCCCTCCTAAACTGCCGAATCAATTTTAGTTATATTGCAAGTGCTTGCTTGTTCTGACATCGCATTCTGATTTTTTTTCAAATCAACATAACCAGCCTCATAGGGAGGGGTGGGGGAAAATCCACCAAAATTCTTTAAAAATCTTCTTTTCATGAACCAGTGGGTACAATGACTTGATATTTAGTATGCAACTTGCTTTTGAGGTGTAAAAAAAATTTGATCAAATGAAGTTCATGTAGCAATATTGCCTTTGTAATGGGAGGGGCAAGATGTTTGCCCCCACCCCACCCCCAAATTTGTATTTTCTGAACCGATGGTCTGATTTGAACCACATATGATATGTGGCATTATTGAGTCATAAGTACTTGATTCGTGCAAAAAAAAAGTTACCCATGTCTCGGCTTGGAACCTCAGGAGCTAAAAATAGAAATATTTTCAAATGCCCATATTTCCCAAACCACACGGAACAGAGAACTCTTATTTGGTTTGAAGCATCCTTATGACCAGTAGAATTGAATGGTAAAATAAAAATTGCCATTGGTTGTGTCAGGGTGTTCTTTTGGGAGCATCGGAAAAATGCTGAGTCAGCATATTTGCAAAAATTTTAAACATTTTCTCCACAACCACTGATCAGAATCTCTCGATATTTGGTATACAGCATCCATAGGAGGGCCAGATACAAGTGTGTTAAAATGAAGCCCCTTGGTTCATATTTGGGCTCAATAGAGGAGCCCAAATATTTAACTTAGGGCAATATGGGGAATGATCTTTAAAAATCTTCTTCAGATCCGCCAGTCAGGATGCTTTCATATTTGGCACGCAACATCTTTAGGGAGGTCAGATTCAAGTCTGTTCAAATCAAGTGCCTGGGTTAATATTTGGGCTGAATTTTAATTTAGTGCAATGTTATGGAATCTCTTTATAAAAATCTTCTTCTCCAGAACCATTTATTAGAATCTTTTAATATTTGGTATACAACATCTCTAAGGGAGGGGGAGGGGATGGGGCATGGTCAGATTCAAGTTTGTTAAAATGGAGTCGCTTGGTTAATATTTGGGCTGTCTATTGGGGAGGGGACTGCTGTGACATAACAATCTTTGGAAATTTGACAGTGCTTGTCTACAGCTAATAGAATTCTTGGAAGCAGTCAGGAAGACTATGATAATGATCATCTGACACAGACACCAGAGTTATGAATAATTTCATGACATCATTCCTCTGTCGTGTTGATGAACTTTGACTTGTTGAATGTGACCCTAAATACCTCTTTGAACCACTTTGTCAGATGAGCGATTAAGGCCCATTGGGGCCTCATGTTGTATTATATATATCTTTGCAGTTCAGGCATTTTTATTTTCATGCAAAACTTGCTAGTCCTGCTACCCTTTGGATCAAGAGAGTCTGTTGGTTCTTTCAACTTAACTCTAAGTTGATAAGGAAGGCATTCTAGAAAGTGGTGAAAATTGCTAGCAAGGAAATGAAATTGTTAATTGTATATTTTATTGTTCAGGAGGCGACAGGTTTTTTTGACAAATGGCAAGCATTACAGAAGTGTTCATATAATTTCAAAATTCCATAGAAAATTGTATTTCTTTGTTATGCAACTGTTCTACACTTCCACAGTCTTCAATAATGGAACAAAACAGTAGACAAATCTACATACTTTACATGCTTTTGTACCACAAGTTCTGGAGAGAACACTGATTTATTTCTTTTTACATTTTTTGACATTTTATAAATTTTGAATAAAATTTTGTAATTAATGCAATATTCCGAATTTTTTTTTGACGCTATTTCATAGTGGCAATCTTTATTCATAATAAAATATTAATACTGCCTTACAGTTGATGATATTTTTGTCCCCTGAAAAATTTTTTTGGGGGACTATTAAAATAGTTGGTGTCCATGCGTGCATCCATCCATGCATCCGTCACACTTTGCTTCCCAATGATAACTTTGGTTATAGTTGGCGAAATCAAATGAAATTTGATATGTCTGTGTATCACCATAAAATGCAGGCCAAGTTCGAAGCAGGGAGCAGTCCAACAATTTTTACCAGAGTTATACCCCTTTTTTGACATCAAAAATTCATTTTTGGGGGTTTCCCCGATGATAACTTCGGTTATAGTTGGCCAAATCGAATGAAATTTGGTATGTAGGTGTATCAATATAAAATGCAGGTCACGCACGAATTGAGGTGTGGTTTGACATTTTTGTGCCAGAGTTATGCCACTTTTTCGACTTTAAAGATTCATTTTTTTTTGATTTTCTGATAACTTCAATTACAGTTAGCCAAATCAAATGAAATTTGGTATGTAGGTGTATCAATATAAAATACAGGTCAAGTTTGAATCAGGGTGTAGGCTGACATTTTTTGCCAGAGTTATTCCCCATTTTCGACTTCCAAAATTCTTTTTGGCGGGGGGTTTCCGATGATAAATAACTTCAGTTATAGTTGGCCAAATCAAATGAAAATTGGTATGCAGGTGTATCAACATAAAATACAGCTCAAGTCCGAATCAGGATTGGTCCGACAATTTTTGCCAGAGTTATGCCCCTTTTCAACTTTGAAAATTCTTCTTTTTGGGGAGGAGGGGGGGGGGGGGTCTGATGATAACTTTAGTTGTTGTTGTTGACGATTCAAATAAAATTTGGTATGTACGTGTATCGACATAACATACTGCTCAAGTTCAAATCTGGGTTTGGCCCAACATTTTCTACTAGAGTTATGTCCCTTTTTCAACCCCCCAAAAAATTCAATTTTTATTCGCCCGTTTTGAAAAAACAGGTTGTATTATGGTATACCGCTGTCCGTCCGTCTGTTCCTCCGGTCACATGTCATACGATAACTCAAGAACGCTTTGAGAGATTTTCGTGATTTTGGGGTAGGTGGTGTATATCGATGGAGGGAAGCTCCCTTTCGTTTAGTGTCGTCGTTCGATTAGTCATTCCAGAGTTATGGGACTTTATTACTTAGAAAATTGTTGATTTTTTACACGTCGTATGATAACGAGAACGCTTTGAGAGATTTTAACGATTTTTTGGTAGGTGGTTTATGTTGATGGAAGAAAGCTCCCTTTTGGTTGGTGTCACCGTTCGATTAGTCGTTCCAGAGTTATGGGACTTTATTTTTCACATGTCGAACAATAACTTGAAAATGCTTTTTGGTTGCAAGTATATGTTGATAGAAGGAATCTCCCTTTCGATTTGTGTCGCTGTCCGATTTGTCATTCCAGAGTTATGGGACTTTATTCATCAAAATATAGGCAATTTTCCACATGTTGGACTTTGAGCAATTTTCATGATTTTTTGGTGGCAAGTATATGTAACCTGACAAGTACACATGTATACTCATATTGTGTGGTTCCCTCTTGTAATTAATAACGGGCGTAGGGCGTATCATGCGCTCATGGCGCAGCTGTTTATTTTCAAATACCTTGAACTGCACACTTTTTTCAGGTGACGTGTGGTCGGGTGGCCATTTATTAAATTTTTGATTTGAAAATGTAGAATTTAAGTTGTCCAGGCTAATCTCCTTAAAAATAGATAAAAAAGTTCTGAAAAAAATCAAAATCTTTCCCCTATCATACTCAAATTTGTAACACTGCACCATCAGAGTCTCCTTAATAAAACTGAACATGCATAATACTGTACTGCTTTTACTTTTTAAGATAATTCTTTTGATGAATGTCTACCCCTAATTGTCACCCTTTATGTAAAACAGCCCAATTTCAAGCAGCAAATTTTCCCCATAATGCAACAGGGTATTTAATCTACTAAATTGTCTTTTTTGCATAATGGGAAAATTTAAAAAGGGATACGATAATTTTTTTGAACAACCCATTTTTGGGCAAACAGGTTTCTTTTGTATTTGGCAAGAAGAGGCAAAGTAAAATTAGCATGCTTGCCCTGGAGTATAGAAAGAATTTTGGCTGGGGTTGTGGGTGGTTGTGGGAAACTTCAAACTAAAAATATTTCTGGCTGACCAGTGAAATTTTTTGTCAGATTTCAAGAGTGGAAAAGCAAAGTTCTACTACTGTTTTGGCACCAAAAATGGCTTCATTATTGAAAATTAAGTTTAAAACCTAGATTTTAGCCAAAATATAAATAATTTTTCTTCCATTTTACTAGATTTTACAAACATCAGGCCTCAGAATTTTCCCATTGAGCCAAAAATGTTATAACAGAGCAATTTGGGGGGATCTCCCCAGTCATCCCTCGCTATAAATCTGCATGTCTGTACTTGCTAGTGTTAGTGAAAAGGTTAATCCTTTACCTAATGAATCGACCACATCCCCAACATAATTATAAAATGAATTATTCAAAAACAATTATTGTAAAAAGAATTTCAACAAAACCATATCATGTCACCCTTCATTGGAATGAGCTCACCAATAAGGGATCACATGACATGGATTTGTAGAAAATGTTTGAAAAAATAATTTTTAAAATGATAAATTTTGATATTGAATGTGCTGGGTAAAGGGTTAACATGAGCAACCTGGAATACTGCAGTTCATTTCATGAAATTATTTCAGTGAGCCAATTATATACATTTGTATTAAATATATATATATAATATATATATTTGTATTAAATTTTTTGGGGTGTGCCTGCCATTGTGGCAGGTGTCAATGGTTTTGTGTCTGTCATACCCTCCTTCTCCCCCCCCCCCCCCCCCCCCCCCCCCCCACACACACACACGATAATTTTGCAGTCAGGACACTTTCATCAGGATTAGAGTCATGAATTTATAACTTTTGATTTGCTGTTACTTGTAACCATTAATTTCTTTCGACACCATATTTGTTTCATAGACTTATGTCACACACACTGTTAGTCTCATGCAAGTGGAGGTCTGTGGCTGATTGGGGATGTTGGAGTCCCATTATGACCAATTTTGAGTCTGGTACATGCTCACTCCCTTATAAAAAATCTAGGTTAATTTCCTAGCTCCCACAAGCTAATGTTGTGCACTCACACAAGGTTCTGTCACAAACTCATAAGCTCGTAATTGGAAGAAATACAAGCTTGTGTGAGTTTGCACAAACAAGCTTACATGAGCTTGTGACAATCTTGTGCGAGTTCGTTATGAGCTCATAGCCACTAGCATGCACAAACTTGTTGCAAGTTAGCACAAGCTAAAGTATGAGATCATCGCAAGCTTGTACCAGCTCGCAAGCTTGTAATTGGAACAAATGCAATCTTGTGTGAGATAGCGCATGCTCTTGACTTTGCGAGCTCGCACTTATTTCATTTATACAGGCCAGATAAAAAAATTGCGATTTCCAAAATAATTTTAGTGATATGCCTCAAGATGTATCTTAAAAGAGAACTACATGTAGTATGTCTTTTAGTTGCCTCAGAATTTCTGTGTACTTAATTAGCTCGAGACCTGCATAATTAATGAATCTTTGTATGTCAACGAATAAGAGGCATTAGAGGGAAATATCTGGAAGTACACAGTAGCATAAAAAGAGATAAATTGCCTATAATTATATGCTTTTAATGCACAATAATAGATCAAGCCATATTTGAACATGTTTCTGAACAAAGAATCACTCTGATCATTTTAACCTGGATACATAGCTTTTAAAGTAATTAATCTACACCATTATAAAACTTATATTAAATTTACAGTTGCTCTTGTTGTTAATATTGTGAATACAGATTGAAAACTGAAATGGTTTTGGACACAGCTGTACATAGAATGCATTTTTTAGGGGCCCCTAAACAGGAAGTGAAGACTGAGCATGAGCAGGTTTTTTTTTTGTTGTATGTGAAATTAATGGTGGTCAAGTGAGTGGTCAGTTGAAGTTAATAAGGTAACAAGACATTGTTTATCATTGGTAGCAGAAGGATAAATAGTGACAATTCCTGGAGAAATATACAAATCATTTCTGTGGAGACATAAATTGTGGTTTTTAGAAGAATTTATGTGGAAAATACCTTTGACAATTTGGGTGCCTCTGCTGGTCAACATCGAATTTGTTATGAAAATGGCTACCTCTTGCAAAGCTCCTCCAGCCTTTGTTGATGAAAGTGGATATGAAAACTGGAGGAAGAACTAGTCATATGGCAGGCAGTTACTGATCTTCCATAAGTGAAGCAGGGTCCAGCTGTGTACTTACCACTTTCTTGAAAAGCTTGAGATGCTGTTTTTGAACCTTACTTTGGTCAAATTTCATGCTATTTTCTTTCAAGTCTAAAAAAGGCCCAAAATGAATAACCCCAATAAATTATATACCAAAATGCTTGGAATGAAAAATAGAACATGTGGAAACTGAAATTTGCCATGAAACTGCTGCCACATGGTAGATAGCACCGCCTGAAAGTCTGCTACGGCACAAGTAACCGAGCAGATTTTAGACAATAAAATACCTTAAATTTGTTGAATAGTTAAATTCTGCAATCCTTCTAGTACAGATTCGGAGAAATCTTTTTATCATTCTTGCAAGGAACAGACCACAAGAAAAATTGTAATTTAGGATGCCTACATTTCAAAAGGGCTGCAATTTTTCTTGTGTTTGTTTACCTTTTATGAAGTTCACCAGGGGTCAAATCCACACAGTTCAGAAGAATAAGTATGGAGTCATGAGAGAGTGCATCAATGAAAAATGAAGAATGTCCAGTATGGCTTTTGTAAGTCAGCTGTGACCATACCCCTCACAATCCTGTGCCATTTTGAGTGAGATCTGTATCAAATTGGTAACATACGATGAGATTGAAACACCAAAAAAGGGTGAACTGCCAAACTTCCTCATTTAATGTTATATGTGTCCATTTCTGGGGGTTACATGACCAGTGACAGCTGCCAAGAGTGTCATTTGAATGTTCAAGTGTGGCCAAAACAACACAAAATGACCTGCCTTGCATGCTGAATACTTTCACCAATTGGCTACACTTAGACATCCTGGTTTCCAATTCATTTATGTACATGATTTGGTATGCTTCATTTGTTTTGGAACTGTTGCTGTTTGAGGCAGTTTGACTGTTGTTTTCTCATGAGATTTAAGAACATTAATAACTGATCTGCTTACCAATACTAATTTTATAAGCGGAGGGTTACCGGCCAGAACAATGTCGGAATTGTGTTGGTTATTAAATTAATTTATCTAAACACTTATGACACGTTGTGGTCTCATTTCGGTAATCCGTGTGAGTTTTTGTCAGCCTAGCGGAATTTCTCTTTTTTTGTCCCCAGAGGGTCAACACACATAGATTTTCGCAACCTACAGTGCTCAAAATCGACGTTGATCCGTCTTATACACAATGCGGTTGTTTGAGGGGGTATTTAAATTTACGATGGTACGACATTTCTCAATATTTGAAGAACAGGAAAACACCTTTCTGATAATTCTCCTTGACATTGGTCTTCTTTTTTCGTAGCAGACTTCATCAAGCCTTCTTTACGTCACTAATATAGTTCAGCGACAGTAAAATTATTTTTTCGTAAGTATACAATTGTGATGACTGTAATGTATGTTGATGTGAATTTATTTTTGTTTTCAAATATAATTTTCCACTTTTATGTTCTGATCATCAACAACCAAATAATAGTAGTTTGAATTGGTGGCGTATTAATCCTGTGCTGACACTTGCGTCAAGTTGTACAGTTTGTGATCTGAAAAACGCTACTATGGGCTGAATCTCGCAATTATCACATTGTCAGTTGAATAATCTCGCAATTATCACATTGTCAGTTGAATATTTTCCTGAATGCAGGCCCGTCCGAACCGGGGGGGTGGGTGGGGGTGGGGGTGGGGTGGGGTTTGCAGCCCCCCCCCCCCCCCCAATAATTTGCTCATATTTCGTCGTTAGGTTATCCATGATGGGAGCAACCGATGTAACCTGAATATAACTGGACATTACATTATTTAACTCATATTAGAACAGTGGCGTAGGAACCAGGGGGGGGGGGGGGGCTGGGTTGCTGGTTTCTCCACACAGGATGCCCCCTGATTACCATATTCCGACATTGCTGTTAATGATTACTGGATTGAGTGGGTTCCATGTGGGCTTTCTTCCACGAATAAAACTGACAGTCGTGTTTTCGCCTCATTGTGGAAAGCGATGTTAATCCCCAACCAACCACAGGGTAATTCCCGTGGGAACCCCGGGAAGTAAGCAGCACTTGTTTACTGTGGTCAACCAGTTCCGCTTTACTAGTAAAATAGGACCCAGTCACCAATGCTTGGGGTGAAAGTCCTCTAAAATGGGCAACATGTTGATCAACGATTGACTAAACTTGACTTCATCTCCATGTTGTGTCACGATTAGCCATGGAGCATAAATATGTGACGTTAACCACCAACAAACAAACAAACAAACCACAGGGTAATTCATTGCATGTTCACTATTCCTGTCATTCTGCTCGGAAATCATGCTGAATTGATCAGAGAGCTGACGTATTTCCTTATTGACGATGTATTTGCTCAGAATCACTCAGAATGCATATTTGTACATCTTAAATTAAAAAAATTCCCGGACCCCCATCAACGAGATGGGAGGTACCCCCCTCTCGTTCTCACTCCCACTTGCCTCGCGTCATAGGAATATACGATTTATTTGCTCAGAATCAACCAGAATGCATGTTTTTACATCTAAAATTCGAAAATTTTCCCGGGGGAGGCCCCTGAACCCCCCCACAAACGAGACGGAGGATACCCCCTCTCGTGTTCACCCCCACTCGCTGCTCGGATGACGCGTCGCATCATGGGAATATAGGTCCTACCCCCCCCCCTCCCCCCCCCCCCCCCAAATAAAATTAGCTTACTATGCCCCTGGATTAGAATTATGAACGTATCACTGAATGTATAACATGCACCTGCATATGTTGATGTGCAAACGTTTTGAGCAATTCAAAAGCTACCAGAATGCTTCCTTTGATTGCCCTTTTCAAAAAATTTCCTGGGGAGTAAAACCCCCCGCCTTTAGCTCCCCCCTCCCCCTCCCCCCTCCCCCCCCCCTCAAAAAACTCGTGCCCTTCAGCACTCGCGCCAGATCTGGATACCCCATACCCATTTAGTATCAGCGAGTTCACCCAAATTAGCAATATTAGCCCCCCCCACAATATAAATTTCGTTCCGACGGGCCTGGAATGTATCATGAGTTGTACATTACATCGCCTGCCAGATTCAAAAACAGCAGTGAAATGTTTGAAGATTTCAGATCGTGGGAAATGAAATCATTTCACAACTTCACCCAAAAACCCACGTGATCACAACAACGTGTCGGACAAACAGAATGAAGTTTTTGTGGTCATCCATTTTCCCCTGAGCATTCTCACCACTTTGGTGATGAAATGATAAATATGCTTTCTCCGAGTATGGAGTGTGGCGTCTTTTATTCACAGCACAGGTCATTCGAATTACCGATCTATTCCTTGTTAACCCTGACGGTTACTTATGTGGCTGGCAATTTCTTTGTCATCAAAAGCCCCAAAAAATTTTTAAATTTCCAAAAAGTGGGTAAATTCGGGTTTTGTATACTTTTGTCATTATTTTGGTGTATAATATGTCGTTATTCACTGCTTTAATTCGTTTTTAGGGCATTGTGAAAATTTACAAAAAAATGCCCAAAGTAACGTTGGACGACCCCTTAAAGGTGCTATATAAGTAATAGAATTTTGTATGTTTTGAAATTCTCACCTCTGATATTCATTAAATTCAAATTAAATATACACAAATTATAAATCAAAATGAAGGCTTGGATGTATAGAACACAAAACACATGTGTAATCAACTCATAGAGTTGACAGCAGGCACCACTGGTTCCTGGAAGTCTGCTATCGTATTCGTACCAGAACTGATAATTTAATAATATTTCACGAGAACAACTTGTGGCCAAATGTGCTTCACATATCCATGAACAAAGCTAGGCATTTAAAACACTTTAGACTGCAGTGATAGGCCTGCATTTGGGAAAAGGACAACACTGTCTGCATTTTTTATTGAAGATGGATTCCATGTTTGACGGACATGCGCAAAGCATTCGATACCACAAATTTCCATCAAAAAACAAAATCGTAATTCTATGAAATTTCAACAGGTGTCTTACCTTGCATAGAATATGGCAACTGTGCACTCTCTATATAATAATAGAATGCAGTATCAAGGCGATCTCTCTCATGATTTCATTTTTGACGGTGTTGTATATCGATGCTTTTTCCGTCTGATGACGTTGACCAGAAATCGAAAGTAATTTACAAATTGTAAACGAAGCCATCAGTTTGAGAATGTTCCCCCATGCAGCTCTGCCGCTGTGTTTTGAAGAATTTTGATGCCCTAGATTTGTTCTTGGATATGTGAAGCACATATGGACACAAGTTGTTTTCATGCAATATTATTTTATTATCAGTTCTGCTACGACTATGGTAGCAGACTTCCAGGAACTAGTGGCACCTGCTGTCAACTCTGACTTGTTTACATGTGTGTTTCATGTTCTTTTCATCTCAACCTTCATTTTGATGTATAATTTATGTATATTTAATTTTAATTTAAAGAACATCAGAAGTGGGAATTTCAAAATAAACAAAATTCCATTACTTATATAGAACCTTAATATTTCACAACTCAACACTGAAAATGGAATTAAAAACATACTTGAGTGGCTTGATAAAATGGACATTCATCAATTTGCCTCTGAAGCTAAGATGATAATTTGAGAGATTTCAGCATTTATAGGATGTGGAAATTAAAGATTATGTCCGAGAGTTTGATTATCTTTACTGTAAATTAAAAGTGCATAAAATGGAATTACCTGAAGGTGTTCTAGCATATAGACTTCTTAAAAGTGCCAACTTATCACAAGATGATGAACAATTAGCAAGTGCTACAGTTAAAACTAGAAGTCCTGTCACGAACTGTGCGCTTATCTAGGCTTAATTGCATGTAGGAATTGCACGCAATTGCCATATTGAATGGCACCCAAAGCATGGCAGGTTCTCCTGGTTACTCATAGCAAACACCGGCAATGTTTTTGCCAATGGACCTCAGGATTACCCGGAGGTCCATTGGCTGAAACATTGCTTGTGCACAGGCCATATGTACAGAATTTGATAGCCTTAGTACGGTCATAATGCGTAGATTAATGTGCAGATCGACATGCTATTTGTGCGCATTTCCTGACAGGACTTTTAGTGTTAACTGTACTCTATCTGAACTTACTTATACATGTAGTAAAATGGTTGAGCAATTAAAGAAAATATTTTGTGCTGTGTTTGCCTCTGAATCTCAAACTACTCAACACATTGAAAGTAACAGATTCAACAGAAGAAAATATGATGGTGCAAGAAATAAACAATTTAATGACACAAAAAGAATTATAAACAACATACAACTCAAAATTCAAAACAGTACATACATCATAGCAATCCAGTAGATAAAGATGGTAATGTAAGCAAGTGTAGTATAGTGCAGCTGACGTGGACTGGTCACTTTCCACAGGTGGACAATATTTCCACAGATGCAGTAACATTAGACACTAACATTAATTATAGGCATAATCTTCAAAAATTTAATTCACTTCATTAATTAAAAATTTTGCTGATGATAATTTTTATTACCTGGTAAATGCATGCATGGACATCCTGTCCTTGCATACAGTTCGTGGAGAGTGGACTGTAATGAAATCGCCTGGGGGGGGTGGAGTTAACACCCAAAGCATCACTTTCAAATTCTGTACATGTGGACAAAGAACACAAGCAATGTTTCAACCAATAGACCTCTGGGTATAACCCAGAGGTCCATTGGCTGGAACTTTACTTGTACTTATTATGCTTTGCAACAAATTTGCAATTATTGCTTGGGCGGAATCTCCGCTCCGTGGGTGATTTAGTGATAATACATTCTCCATGTACTGGAGATAACGACCAATCCACGGCGACTGTACTGTATATATGAATAAATTTTCCACTAGGTTAGGGAATGTCCAGATTCATATGATAAAAACAGCTTATTTAGAGAGTCTTATCCGACATATAAGAAACGTGTACGAGAGTGTGAAGAAGAAATTAACATTGCTCTATTTCAATCTCAATAAGAAACTAATCATGTACATTTGGCTCTGTTGGTTGGAGAAACTTTTGGTGATGCTGATCTTGATACAGCCTTACTGGATGCACTAAAACTTTTTGCAGTACAGTACAGTCGCTGTGGACTGGTCATAATCCATGCTTGGGCAGTGATGTCCACGCATGCCTTTATCAGGTAATAAAATTATCATCAGCAAAATTTTAATTAATGATTATTCCTATCATTAGTGTTTGGAGTCTAGTATTATTGACCAACCGTGGAAAGTGACCATTCCACGGCGGCCATACTGTACTACATCATTTGAATGTTTTCTAGAAATGTTGGATTTTGAAAAGAAAAATTCTTTAAAATATGATTCAAGTAAAACAACGTATAAATTTGGTAAAGGCAAACCACTGATATCAGATCAAAAGGTTTTCCTTCCTATTCACAAAAGGTGTATTCCTTGAAACAGAGATTATCACTGGAAATTTACCCTTACTGTAAAGTAAGTCTGCTATGAAGAAGGCAAATACTGTGTTGAATTTTAATGATGATAGTGTAATGATGCTTGGGCAAGAATTAAAGTTAATGTTCACTTCTTCAGAACATTATTGCATACCAGTGTGTAGAAATTTGGTTGAAAAAGAATAGTCTGACTAATAATGAATTAAACATATTTCTTTTAATCAATTTAAAAGATAAATCAAGTTCAGAAAAAGAAAAGATAGTTATGAAACTTTACAAACAATTCAGTCACCCATCAGGTTAAAAAAAACTCTTAATCTCCATATATTGTCCTTAACAGAGAAAATAACTATTCACATAATATATGCACTGTATTTAAAAGACCTAAACTATTGTCGGTCTTCCAATGCAATGGATTTGAAATGATTTGGCCACAATACATAGATTTTACACATGATTGACTGTTTCAGTAAATATTCAGCTGCAACCGTTATTCACAGTAAAAACAACGATGTAATTGTTGACTCGATATTAAAAGTATGGATATCTTATTTTGGTCCATCAAGTTGACTTCTTTCTAATAACAGAGGTGAATTTAACAATGATACTGTTCGAAAAATCTTCTTAGATATCTGAGGACATTTGGCCATGAGTTGCCCTCTGGAAATAGTATTTTATTATCAGATCTTGTACGAATACAGTAGCAGACTTCCAGGAACCACTGGTGCCTGCTGTCAACTCTGTGTGTGGATATTCTTTTGTGTTCTATACATCACAACCTTCATTTTCATGCATAGTATATATTTAATTTGAATTGATGTAATTTCAGAGGTGGAAATTGCAAAGTAAACAAATTTCTCTTACAATTAAAACTAGAAGTCCTGTCACAAACTGTGCACTTATCTAGGCTTAATTGTGCGTAGGAATTGCTCGCAATAGCTATATCGAATGGCATCCAAAGCATGGCAGGTTTTGCTGGTTACTCATAGCAAACACAGGCAATGTTTCTGCCAATGGACCTCCAGTTACCCAGAGGTCCATTGGCTGAAACATTGCTTGTGCACAGGCTATATGTACAGAATTCGATAGCCTTATTATGATCATAACGCGTAGATTAACGCGCAGATCAACGTGCTATTTGTGACCATTTCATGACAGGACTTCTAGTTTTAACCTGTACATAGCACCTTAAGAAAAGGAGATTCTCAGAACAGTCTTTTTAAACCCCTCACATAACACTATACTCCTCTCTTAAAAGAAATTGGCAGGAGAATTAATTTTTTAAAATTTTCAGATATTTTCCAAAATACATCAATAAAAACATACAAACATACAAATATGAATGACAACCATTAGATAATGAGCAGATTTCAGTGAAAACAATATTTATGTGATGTTCGGTACAACATCCCTAGATATTCCAAGTTTTGTTAGACCAAATGTTAATTGCTTTCTGCTGCTAAAACAATGTATTAAAAAATGCTTCAGAAGCTGGGCGAGAAAAAATGGAACCAAACCAGAAAACCGCCCAGCCCAATTCCAAACTGTAGCTTGTGATCCAGTTAACTCTCCCAGAATGCCCAGGAAAATCCAATAAATTCAGTGTAGTTCTTGGCCTCCTGGAAACAATGGTCTTCTCATGAACTACACTACAAGTCAGAAGTAGTTGCAACAAAACAGCAATTATCTCACGGTTTTATTATACGTGGTCATAAATGATATAATAAAAGTGAGTTTGTCAGATAACCAAAATTAAGCACTCTGAAGCCCGGTTAGCCCTTGGATGGGTGACCGTCTGAGCGATCGATTCAGACTCCCGCATTGTGTCCTTGGTCAAGGTACCTAACCCTGATTGTCCACATGGGGGCACGATGAAGCTGTGTACTAAGGCGTACTGTTCGATGGTGCACATATCTCAACCAATCTAACCCTTCCTGTGCAGCAGTGCGGAGTTATGGTGTTGGGGAGCTGGCAGCTGCTCATCATTGCTCGGTGGTTCTCCAGGTACTCCTGCTTCCTCCACCCATAAAACTGTCACCAACGTGATATGACCTTGGCTGTTAAAGTGTCATTAAACCTTAATAAATAAATAAAAGTGAGCTATGTTTCTGAATCGAGCTAAAAATGATAAATGCAGTTGCCGATCATTTGAAAATGGAAATGGAAATAAACGATAGGCCTTCATGCATATCTTTCCATGTTGGAGGGTTGCAAAGTCATTTTTTTTTTTTTGTACTCAGTTGTTTGCGGGATTCAGTTTCTAAGTTTGATGGCAGATATGTGGTCTTGACATGACAAATTTATGTTTTGTTTATGCCCATTGTAATTGATGTACAATAAGGGAAAAGTTTGATCCCCCTGTAAAATATTCCAGTATGTTTGTTTTGGTCTGAGTTTTGGTTGAAAGTGAACATGAAAGCGTGCAAAAGAAGATTTCGACAAAGATATGGCCTGTGAGTCAATTCAAAGGTTTCTGACTGGTGGATCTGAAGAAGAAATCTTTTAAAGAAATTCCATAAAATTCAGGCTCAATATTAACCCAGGGACACGATTTGAACAAACTTGAATCTGACAATTTCATTGTAACTTGGTAGGATGATTTTGTATGATGTCTAGATGAGAACGTCCCCTTTTGGTCGCAATTGGTCAGCCGTGATGGCTGCCCGAGTCCAAAACCCGAAAACCTTTAGCACAGTCTACAGGTCGTATTTATGAAGGGATTTCATTGTAACTTGGTAGGATGCCTCTGTATAATATCTAGATGAGAACTTCCCTATTTGGTTGCGATCTGTCAACCGTGACGACTACCCGAGTCCAAAAACCTTTAGCACAGTCTACAGGTGACATTTATAGAGGGATTTCATTGTAACTTGGTAGGTTGACTCCATATAATGTTTAGATGAGAACGCCCCCTTTTGGTTGCGATTGGTCAACTGTGACAGCTACAGGGGCCCGAAGCCTGAAAACCTTTAGCACAGTCTATAGGTCATATTTATGAAGGGATTTCATTGTAAATTGGTAGGATGACTCCAGATAATGTCTAGATGAGAACGCTCCTTTATGGTCATGATTGGTCAACTGTGACGGCTACAGGGGCCTGAAGCCTGAAAACCTTTAGCATAGTCTATAGGTCATATATATGAAGTGATATCAGTGTAACTTGGTAGGATGACTCCAGATAATCTCTAGATGAAAATGTCCCCTTATGGTCACGATCATTCAGCCGGGACAGCTGCCCAAGCCCAAAACCCGAAAACCCTTAGTTCATTCTACAGCTCGTATTTATGGAGGGATTTCATTGTAACTTGGTAGGTTGATTCCATAATGTCCAGATGATAACATCTCCTTTTGGTCACGATTGGTCAACTGTGATAGCTACAAGGGCCCGAAGCCCAAAAACCTTTAGATCAGTCTGCAGGTCATATTTATACCCCCCGCAAACAAAGTTTGGGGGGGGGGGGTATATAGGAATCACCCTGTCTAGACGAGGACGTCCCCTTTTAGTTGTGATCGGTCAGCCGTGATGGCTACACAGATCCGATGCCCCAAAACCTTTAGCACAGTCTGCAGGCCGTATTTATGAAGGGATTTCATAGAAACTTGATAGGATGACTCGTTTTGGAATAATATCTCTCTAAATTGGTAACTTTCGTTGATATACATTAACTGTGATGGCCACATACATTAACTGTGTGGGCCACATTAACCCACCCCTCAGTTCTTTAGTACAGTCTACACCTCATATTATTTTTATTGAAAACATAGCATACAGGAAAAAGAAATTAACATATTCCCAATTATCACAATTCTTGTCTGATTTCATAATCCTTTCATAAACATTGAACATTATCCTTTTCATCAAGCATAACACACAGACAAGTTAAGCTACAGTGTCATTGACACTTTCATTAAAGAATATTCCTCATAATCCACTAAGTTAAAGTTTGGCACTCCATTCAGAGCCCATACATGTATATTGAAAGCCACATACTCAATTTGAACAAACTTGAATCTGACACCACAAGAGATGTCACATAACAAATATGAAAGGATTCTGACTGGTAGATCTGAGGAAGAAGATTTTTAAATAAATTTCCTCAAATTGCACTAAGTTAAACTTTGGGCTCCAATAGAGAGCACAAATATTAACCCAGGGACCAAATTTGAACAAACTTGAATCTGACCCACCATGAGATGTTGTATACCAAATATACTACTCAAAGTTTGCTAAGCACCAAATATTTGACACATCATTGTGAAATTTGCTTGTGACAAATTTGTGATATGTTGGTGGATATGATTGTGGAATGTATTGAGATGGTCCCCAATATTTTCATTAGCTCTCTTGACAGGCAGACCTTTCGTGACAGTCATGGAAAGCATGTGCCCTTTGATATTTTTATACAACAACCAATGGCCCAGACTTAGCTGCTGCTAACTCAAAAATATCCAGGGCCAAACACAAATTTTGCCCCCCTCCCATCCCCAAAATTTGCATGCAAAACCAAAAAAATGATGTCCTATGTGGTCCTCCATACTTTTGTGATCTGTGCATGCGCAGTATCCAGGAAGACACCGAAATTGACGCCAACCATCATTTTTTGTTTGGCCCTCTGTCAGATAACAACAAACTGACTTCTGTGCTTTTAAATCTCAGTTTTAATGATGCCAGACAAATCAATGGTGCATTTGGTGGATCCAAGGACAATAGGATGACAGAAGGAAGAAACGGAGGTTTGGAATGTTCAGGGCTGTACCTTGATAATTTTCACAAAAATTATTTCATGTTTCCCAATTTCGGGACATGGGCCTGACGTCATCATTCTTGCTAATGATTTTGCCACTGTTTGTTAAGTGTTCCTTCCCTATCCTCCCTTGAAGCCCCCCAGTTAAAACTCCCATGCTTTTTGGCTTGTTTTATAGAATTTTTTTTATAAATTTCTTGGGAGTTTAACGTGTTACACAAAATGTTTATTCTGTATATACCCATGGTTACGTCCTCACCCTAGGGATGTTTAGGCGTTTTTGGTCATGCATCATACATCCGATGTTTCATTTTTTCTTCTGATGAAGATCTTGCTTTACATCGGATAGTTTAAAATCTGTTACTGACTTTGGGCTGTGTTATTCAGTGCCTGGGGTCTTGTTTCCGGTTTTCATTCTGATGTTTACATTGACAATACTCTGTTAATATATGTAATTTCCTATTTATTAATCATGTTAGGACTATTGTAAGATACATTATATATTCCAGTAGTGTAGCATTTAGGCTCTATCCATACCCATTTGGGCTCATCGTTCCCTTTGGGGACTTGGGCTCCTGTCAAAATTTTTTTTGAAAATTTTTTGGAGAATTATTTTTTGATTTATAGTTTTGAATGTTATTATTATGTATCTTTTTCATATATTTATTGGGAGTTGGTGTGAGTACAGTCGACTTTAATTTGATTCAAAATGAAAGCTTATTGCTCAAATTGCAATGCGAGGAAGTCTTCCTCTGATTTACATGATGGTCGTATTGCTTGTAGTCAGTGTACATGCACTAATTCTTGCTCCACATGTGTCAGATGGGATGACAAACATTGGAGACGGGTGTCATGGTACGTTGATAGTGGCGAGAGACCAATGCCGATCCTCTCACCACAAAGTCAGTCCACTTGCTCAGTTTCTATTTCAGAGGAACAAGAACATGGTGATGTTTACGTGACACCTTCAGAGAGTGTGCTTCCGTCGTCCCATTTAGATGTTCAAACAGAGCTAGCGACAAAAGTGTTCATGAATATTAGGCAGGGCAAAAAACAACACACCAGTGGTTTCAGCTCCCTGTCGCCAGCTAACTCGACTGGTGAAGCAGTTACTCCATCCGTGGGTACCGTGACACCGGGTGTGTTCATTGCGATCGAAAAGAGTGGAGTGGGTAGAGCAAGCACTTTAAAATGTAAACAGGCTCACCCAGCGACGAAGGAGAAGAAGAAGCCGGCAAGTTCAGTGGGAAGCTCGGCGAGGTCTGAAAGGACCACGTGTGAGAGAGCCCTCTCTCTTTCCCAACAACATCTGGGACCAGATGTGGTGGTTTGGAACTTGCGTCAATCGGAGCATACTTCCACGCCTCCTGAATGGGACGCTCCGTTCAGTTCACAGCCGGCGTTGGCTTCTGTTACGGCTTCTTCATGGGCGTCTTCCAAGCACACACGACCGCACCTTGGCTATGTGACTTCTGATATCCAGCCTGCATCGCCGAGAAGGGACCATTCATCGTCAAAGAAGTCTGACCATCCGGTAGCCAAGAAGACGAGGCCTCATTCATCGGGACATCCAGAGAAAAGAGCCATCTCGGACACACCATCCCAGGAGCAGCTGGCGGCCAAGAAACAGAAGACCGCTGGGCCTCAGGCAGATTGCGCAGCTCATCGCAGCATCCTAGCAAGTGCAGGAGCAGCCTACAGCAGGCTCAGATTCTGAGCTGTCGGATGGTGCTGGGTCGGTCCACTCATCTGCACGTTCAGATGCCGCTGACCATGAGTCCAATCTGATTCAGTCGGATGGTGAAAGGGATATGGAAGAGGATTACCCTTCCCTTTCGGAACAACACATGGTTGCGATGGATTTAATTCATCAGTACTTCCCTTAGTTCGTTCCTGTGAATCAGAATGCTGTGACCACTCAAAAGAAGCCACTGGCGTCATTGGATGCTGACTTTATCCAAACAAAGGAGGAGGTCCTGTCCTTTCCAGTACAGTGTAGACAGGTGTCGCAGGCCTTTGGCCATTTAGATGATGCAATACTCAATTTTTCCAGTGGGAAGAAGAAAGGCGGTTTCTTGTCATCATCTTCTGTACACTTACAGTTTCTTGGACCACGTTCATTTAAAACTGTTGAATAAGATGTCTAGAGAGTTCCTCAGCGTTTGAATGAGCAGGCTGAGGACCTAGACATGTCCTTAACTTCATCATTCACAATTCGCTTGGACACAATTGAGACGGCAATTTCTTGTAACAGAGCGAATTTAGACGCCATGTCTTACGCAGATCACCTTACAAGAGCTAGGGCACAACGTCTCAACGGGAAGGAATTTAAGGACGTTCGTACCACTTTAAGAGTTCTTTCCAGGGCTGTTATGTTTACTACGTATAACTCCACCTTAACAGTGGCTAATTTGGAGTTAATCAGATGTGATGGAGCCCTTGCGTCATCATCTTTAATAGATGACAAGGTGAAAAACTCTCTACGAGTTGCTACGGTATCCAGTCATAAAATCTTTGACAATAAGCTTTCTTTGGTCTATGACCAAGCTACAAAGAAAGCGTCAAACACTCTTGATTCTTAAGTCGGCGTCTAATCGACCCACAGCAGCAGAAAAGAGTAAAGGAGGAGGTTCATGACAAAAATCATCTAAAGGGGATATAAGAAATCCTCTTATTCTTCTCTAGGGATCATCAATATAGCGACTCGGGAAGGGCTCGTAGGTCTGGCCGAGACAACCGGTCAGACGTCCCTGAGCCGGCAGGTCGAGGCTCTTTGTGTGGAGGTCGTGGTTTCTCCTCCAGTAATCCATGCAGGTCCTACAGGTGATGGTCAGCACCTCTATTGTGTTCCAGTTGGCAGAAGGTTATCAAGATTCGCGACAAACTGGATAATTATTACGGAAGACCAGTGGGTGAAAAGTGTGGTCTTGGACGTCCTACGGCCATCTTTCCGAGCAAAACCACCGCTAATACGACGTCTGTGATGGACACAACTTCCTTCCAAAAGAGAGTCTCTCCAATTGGAGGTAAAATCTCTCTTGGAAAAGAAAGCAATAGAGGTCGTCGAAAACCAAGATTTGCTAGGTTTCTACAGTCACCTGTTCCTCGTACCAAAGCCAGATGGCTCGTTTTGACCAGTAATAAACTTAAGCTGGATAAACAAACTTATCGTAGCTCCAAAGTTCTATATGGAGACCATTCGGTCGGTAAGGCCGAGCATTCGAGTGAACGACAATGCGGCAAGCAAAGACCTAAAGGATAAAGGATGCATACTTTCATGTCCTGGATCATCCAGCATTCAGAAAGTACCTACGGTTCGTCGTTCAAGGGATAGTATATCAGTTCCATAATGAACTTGGTAATGTCTCACTTCCGAGCTCATTCGTCTGCGGTAACGTCGACTTACTTGGATGACATTCTCCAGAGATATGGCAACAAAACTGCTCTTCAGAACGACGTTCAGAGTCTGCTTCTTTTGCTCGGACGTCTCAGCTTCCTAGTAAACGAGAAGTCGGATCTAGCTCCTTCCATGTCATTCATTCACTTGGGAATCAGCTTCGAGACTCACAACAATCTGGTTCATCTGCCGTTACCCAGAGTGAAATTAGTCAGTTGTTATGCTCGCTTTTGTCTACACTCAGATGCATTAACAGCGAGGGAATTTATGCAAATGATGGGGTTGTGTGGACGGCTGCAGATCTTATTCCGATGGGTCGCTTATGCACATGTCCCCTCCAGATATTCTTTACCCAGAACTGGAGTGTGAAGATGCATTCGCTCGAGACCAGTATTGTTTTAATGGACCTGGAAAAACAAAAGGTCCAGATTTGGGCAGATATTCAATGGTTAACTCAGGGATTTCCGCTGTAGCTGCCAGATCCAGCTTTCACGATTATGATGGATGCTAGTCAAACAGGTTGGAGCACGACCCTGAGCATGACAGACTGGAAGTGCCAGGGTCTTTGGGACCCTGAGTTCCTGAAGAAAAACATAAACATCAAAGAAATGATGTCAACATGGTTAGCGCTACAACAGTGGATTCACATTATAGCGGATGCGCATGTTCAGATATTGTCGGACAACTCAACGGTAGTAGCGTACTTCAGGAACCAGGCAGGCATGCATTCCATTCCGTTATGCGAACTAACGGAAAATATTCTTCTGTATGTCTTGAAGCATCAAGTTCATCTATCGGTCCGTCATATACCGGGTCGTCTGAACGTATTAGCAGACTCGCTATCGCGGAAAGGTCACCTGTTGCCATCAGAGTGGACTCTCAACAAGCAAGTATTCAGACAGATTTGCTACCAGTGGGATAGTGGGATCAACCTATGATAGATTTGTTTGCGACACATCTCAACAATCAGTTGCAGACTTACGTGTCGCCATGCCCAGATCATCGAGCATATGCAGTAGACGTTCTCTCAATTTCATGGGACAGAATGATAGGATATGCATATCCTCCAACTCCGTTGATTCAACAGATATTGTTGAAGATCAAACAGTCTCGTTTCAAGATTCTGTTAGAAGCATCTCTGTCACCACAGAAACCATGGATCAATCTTCTCAGGTGACTGTTATGGGATGTTCCTGGGAAGCTTCCTCTGCGAGAGGACCTTCTTTATCAGGGGAAGTCACGTACACTGCATCACAACCTGGAAGGTCTCAACCTTCACGTATTTCCATTGTGCGGTCCTTTTTGCACGGCAAGCGTTTTACAGGATTAACAGTGGATGCAATTTCTAATTACGCAGCAAAGTGGAAGGTTTTCTTCTGTTGGTGTAAGGATCAGTTGATAGACATTTATGATCCGTCCATACCGGATATTGTCAACTACCTGTTTGACGTTCTCAAACTGTAGCCCGTCACTATTAAGGGCTATAGGTCTATGTTATCCGACACTTACGCTCATCATGATAACTTGGCAATTGGTTCTAATGCTTCATTATCTAATTAGTTAGAAATTTCTCTATAAATAGACCTAGAACCGGCAGATTAATTCCTAAGTGGAATTTAGCTTGGGTTCTGTTGAAACTTAAAGAAGCTCCATTTGAGTTGTTAGATGCTGTAGAGTTCAAATTCTTGACCTATAAAACAGCATTTCTCTTAGCCTTTGCTTCCGCTAGAAGAGTTAGTGAACTCCACGCTTTATCTGTTGACGAATCTCACTATCATAGCATTGGAAATACCATCACTTTAACTGCAGAAGTGGGATTTTTGGCTAAGAATCAGGCTCCAGATAAATGGCCTGAGCCTATTTTCATAAAGGCTCTGCTGTCTACGGACAACCGTGATTGTGAGCATGAGAAGGCATTGTCAAGTTGTAATTAACAGTAAAGGGTCTCATACTCGATAGTGAACCCATACCAGTTTACTCCGTCAACTTTTTGGCAAATTGAAAAATTTCCTCTTTTACCAATAATATCCATTTTTCATGGTTATCGTATTCAAAGGCTAAAAAATAATGTCAAACACAAACAAAATCTTAATTTCTGTACTTAAATCATTAAAGATGTAATTAAATATAAAATATATGCACTTTTCATTACAATATTTCAACTAAAACGTAAAACAGGTAGTTGGATATACTTGGTGCTTAGGAAACTTTGAGTAGTATATGAAAGGATTCTGACTGGTGGATCTGATGAAAAATATTTTTCAAGAAATTTCCTCATATTGCTCCAAATTAATCTTAAGGCTCCAATATAAAGCCCCAAATATTAACTCAGGGACCCAATGTGTTCAGTTAAACTTTGGGTTCACATAGAGAGCCCAGAATATTAAGTCAGGGACCTGATTTGAACAAATTTGAATCTGACACCCCAAGAGATGTTGTATGCCAAATATCAAAAGATTCTAACTGCTGGAGGAGATTTTTCAAACTTTTGGAAAGCAATTTATGGGTGGTATCAGAGTTATGGCCTTTGTGGTGCCCCCTGTGGGTATGACTACTTTATTTGACCAATCTTGAATTGACATATAAGGAACACGCTTATCAAATTGGGCCCAGTGGTTTATGAGGAGAAGTCGATGATTTAAAGTTCCTTTCGGATGGACGGATAATGAATGGATGATGGACAATGGACACAAAGTGATCACTTGAGCTCCCTTGGCTTTCAGTGAGGTGAGCTAAAGAGGTAAGTGCATAAACAGTGAAAAGGGGAAAAGGAAGAAGCTTCCCCAAAAGGTAACAATCGATTGGTAGAAAACAATTCTAAAAGAATGGACATGAATCTATGAATAGAATAGAATTGTCCTAAATAACTGAAGAATCACACCGAAATAGATGGATAAATTATCTATGAATGGCACTGTCAGACTATAAATAAACGTTGTCACATAACATAGCACCCAAAGTAGCCCACAAAGGAGCCCAAATAGACCCTCAATAGGCTATGATCCCATAAGGAAAAAATCTTTAAAATTCAGATAAAAAAATAAAGATTTAAAAAAAACAACTGCGAATGGAGGCCAAGATGCACCAACTGGAAAAATAGTTCCTAAAGAAAATTTTCCATATAGAATAGAATTATGAGCAGTCATTGTACTACTGAAATAAGACTGCCCACTGAGAAGTCTGAGGTGCAAAAATCCTCTCTATGGTCAGAAGGACTCGAACCGATATCTTGATTCCAGACCAAAGGGAAAGAGTAAGAAGCTGTAATCAAGAAAGAATTGTCCCAGCAACTGAAAGGGAAGGATGGAAGTACACAGAGATACATTAATGATAAGTTAATGGACCTGGTGAAACCTTCCAGGAGCAAGATGTGTCTGATAAAAGTATCTTATAATGAGAGAATGAGGCCGAAGCGGAGCCACATATCTTTAGCACCAGTTACATGCAACCGTCAGGAGGTCTGGAAGAGACTGAATAGCATAGGAATATACTTCTGGGCTTGAAAAAGAGATCCCTAATCAGTTGAAACATGAGAAATGAGTTAGTGCCTCCATGATTCCTTATGTGTACAACTAGTCAAAATATCGGGAAAAAAATGAGAGTAGCAAAATTCAGCAGGAGAGATAACGAATGCCTAATGATCAGAAGAATCACTAACATCTGGCTAATTTGCAACAATGCTTGATCCTCCGACCACGGACCATTTACCTGCAGATTTAGACAAATGAGCATAGCTCCACAACCCATATGCAGGCATCTGCTGATAAAATTCAACCCTGCTTCAGGAAATCCAGAGGAATTCACTGAGTGAACCAAAAGAGGTCCAAATTCCCTATTTTGGGTTGAACACCAAGCGACTGAATACACAAGGAGCTAGATTCAGTCCGAACAGCATTGCATAGAACTGATATGCAATGCCTTGGAATGAGAAAACAAAGATATTAGTGATACTGAGGATGAATATTGGAATGTGAAAATAAGCATCCTTCAGGTCAAGGCTGTCACCAAAAAGAGGTTCTTGAGAACAGAACTAACAGATCTGAATATCTCCACACTGAACTTGGGAGCTACTGTGAAGATATTCAAATTGTGCAGACCGATGATTGGTCTGAGTTGACCATTTCTTTTTCAAACCAAGAAAGTGTCAGGCACAGAACCATGCACACACTATATTGTGAATGAACTCTTGTCAATTCCTAGTCTAACAGTGTCATTATTTCCGAATCTAAGAGTAAAGCTCTCATAAAATCAGAATAGTGGTTGGTATCAGATTGCGGATAAGAGGTGGGTCTTCCCCCTGTAAGAAAAACTGAGTCAGAACTGGACTAACAAAATAATACAAAGTCTGATGTGATGATAGACCATTGTGGAAGAAAAAAGAGCCCACCCCACCCCCACCTCAGAAGTAAGTCAAGGTAACTACCTTCACTTTCTGGCCAGACAAGGCCTATCATCAGGGGAATGTTGTCCTCCTTGTCTAGCTTTTCCTCTAGCTCTGCAAGAGTGAGTGGGAGGCCAAGAGGAAACTGGAGACCTGCTGGGGTTAGGGAATTATGGAGTATACTGCTGACATCTGAATACTCTACCCCTTACCTGAAGCATTGTGATCATCTGCTAAGAGTTGTTGCAAAAGCATCTGATAATGAGAGAATTTAAAACTCCTTCTTGAGCTGCTAAAACAGTGCCTTCAAACATAAATGATGGAGACTGGTGCCAAACATAGTCAATTATGTTGAGCATCAGGAAGGGATATATTAGAAACAAAGTAGCATCCCTCCTGAGGAGTTCCAAATTTGCTACAATGACCACCGAAAGGTTGATAGAACTGAAAACAATGATATAGTGTCCTGATAGGAGGGGCAGCTGTCGACAAGCTCTTCATAATGAAATCATTGGTGACAGAAGTCACCACAAGGTGATCTGCCGAGGAGAAAATCTGTGCAAGTTCTCTGGAAAGGCCTGTTAAAGATTCACAATTGGAGAAAGGAACGCTGTTGGACTTGGCTTCAAAAGTAAAAGAGAAGGTGCATCTTTGTCAAGACAAAGCGGAGAAGATGACAAATACTCACCAGAGAAATCATATCATCTGAACTGCTATTATGTGGAAGAGAAGTGGTTCATCAAGAGAAATAAGCAGAATTTGATGCTTTAGCAGAAAGCTGAGCATGAAAACAGAAAACGCATCATAAACTAAAGATGATTGCAGTGGTCTCAAAAGATAGAAAGATTGTAAAAGGGTGTAACAGCAGATCTCTCTACAGGAGAGACGTAACAAGATGGCAATGGAACAGATTGAGGTTATTTCCTCAGGAACATGTAAAAAATGAAATCTAACGAACATGTAAAATCAGATGAAATAAGCCTATTTCTAAACTGCCATCTTGGACTTTAATCTATGCAAGGTCACAGGGTGCGCTGTGTAAACAAAGTGATTTTCAGGTTCATCGCATTGAGTTCTGTATTCACCAAGTCAACTAGTTTTGTGAAATATCAAGTTTAAATTCGTAGAACTGATGTCATCATTTGAATTTACTCAAGGGGTAACCCTAGACGACTTTAAACAATGTGATATCACAGGTTTAAAGACTTTTTTAAAGAGGCAAAGACTTGTTTTGAGTGGCAGCAAGGAAACACTCATTGCACTGAGTTTCTCAGTTTGGGAATTCCTGAAAGTTGTCAAACATTATACATTAAAACACTATTTTAGTGAATAGGAACTCACATTGAAATAATGAAAGTTCTCATACAGTATTGCCATTGCCTTAAACAAATGGTAACCTTAGCTAAATGTGTTTTGAATTCACACTAATAATCGTTATAGGGACCGAAGAACTTCAACCCTCTCTCTTCTCCCCTTGATAACTTGTTTTCTTGAGATGTTTACACCTCGCGACCTGTGACCTTGCATAGATTAAAATGCAAGATTGCAGTTTCGAAATAGGCTTATTAAAAAATCATATAGCTTATAATATTTTTCAACTTCAGTGTCTTCATCAGGAGTAATGTAATTAAGATTATGAGAAGACAGAGTTTGACATAGGAGTGCCTGAATGAGTACAGTCACGGCACCATTCAGGTTCAGGTGAATTTGAGTGCACAGCTGATCACTTCTGCAGAAGCAGTCATCGCTGCAAAAGAAGAGAACGCTTGAGCCAGCTGTCTGTAAGCAGATGGTGGACAAAAGATGCAGGTGCTGCTACAGGAGATTTGAATGAAACGTAATGGGACATAGTCACTGATGGATTATGTTCCAAGGGAGTATTATTCGTAGGAGGTATGGATCTGACTGGAGAATTAAAAGATCTGTTTATGCTTCTATAGTCCACTCACTGACATTCAGAATAGTGAAGAAATAACAGAATCAGTAGAATTTTGATCAGTATTGGAGTGCTGTGATCTGGTGCCATGACATCTCAATGACCTGATCCATACTGAGGGGTTGACAATGTGTCGGATGTACAAGAATCTGCTGAAAAAGCAGGGTAAAAAGAATCAAAAGCACCAGGACAAGAAGCTGCCTGATTGCATACCTGTGCTTTCCCTAACCTTTGGGTATCAACACATCCAGTCGAAGTACTTCAGGTGGATGATAACTATGAATAGATGAAAGCCAGAAGAACCTACAGAATGGTATACCTGAAGACTTGCTTTCAAAGATAATCGAGTGACTATGAACCTTAGTTTGTGGGTGATATGGTTGAGGGTTCTTGTATACCGGAGGAGAATTTATATAGAGAACACTCCCATATGTTATGTGCTTACCTGTCATAACACTCACTTTTATAGTCTACTTCAACCCAAAACTCGTAATCTCTCATTCACAGTGAACCCTGATGCCACATTGTCAGTTTAGAATGCTGAATGGGGGACATCCACAGGTATTACGCTAACTTGAGATGGTACTGCTGAGTTGATATGGATACGCTGTAACTAGGATCAAGAGCCATTGAAGTAAGACCCTACAGATGCTCCTGGCTCTGATCCAGCAGCACTATCTGTTAAAAGGGTATCATGGGTCGATGACACTCGAGAATCAAGAAATGAAGATCTGTCGGGTTCTGATCTGGAGCCATTTGACTCAGATCGAGTGTCTCATACGTACGTCATAGCCTGTGTGTGATCCAACATTGACAGAGTGCAAGCACTGTCTTGTCCTGTAATGAAATAAATATTGTTAACATCAACAGTATGATCAATAGCAGAAGGAGAAGGCGATGCCGATGGAACCAACAAAGCCTAGTGGACATAAGAATGGACTTCACTTAGAGCAACATTTTATAAGTTCATATGCCACTGACAGCCCAATGTAAATCTTAATGGCATCTGTTACATGAAATGCAGTCGCTATGATTCGTGTTTCATGAGTAAAAACTGGAAGCTGATAAATGTGAACACAAAAGATTAGGTTACACATGAGACAAAGATAAAGTGACGAAATACTCAGTGAAAACCTACTAATACGTAGTTATAAAATGACCTGAAACACTGTTTAGAAATCAGTATATAATAAGAATGGTATGTAGACATAGCCTCACAACAATTATGTACCAAATTATGAAAACAGACTTAACTTACATCAAGGTGATCCATTAACTAAAGCTTTCAATGGCCGTAATTGATCCAAAAAATTACAGTTTTGACAAAAAACCTAGTTGCAAAAATGAATGAGATAATAACATACAAGTACATGTATGAAAAAGCAATAACATTAATAGAAATTTGTTTGGGGATGGTTGGGGTTTTAGGCATGGTACAGGTTACATCAAAGAAAAAGAGATTTTGCATACCCTGTTATTTCTGCAGTATACACTGCAGCTAGCTGTGTTTCTGCAGTGGTACATCAGTGTACACTGCAGAAGCTCTTCAACCATGATAGTAAATCTGTACACTACAGAGACACTGTCTGGCCTTTGAAAATTCTTTCAGTGCACTGCAGAGACACTGCATCGGCTTAGAAAATATTTAGTAACACTGCAGAAACGCTGCGGACACTTAAAAAAAAAAATTCAGCATGTGAATTCAGCACATGGCAGAAATGGCGTACAATATAAATGAATGGTTGGATCAAATGCACAGAGAGGTAACAAGTGAATTAACATGTAAAATATTGCAAATCACCAAATGGCACCAGTACCATTAAAATGCAAAGCTTATTAAACCCTTCACCCAACACAGATTTTATCCATGAATTTAACATTTACTTCTATTTTTGTAAATTTTAATGTAAGTCTTTCAAGAAAAACCCTAACCAGAGCACTGCCTAGCATTGCATAATACACTGGTAGGCTTTTTCGAATTGTATATAACTACTGTCTTGATCCATGGACCAATCAGTACATGTAATATCAAACAAAACCCCATTTCAAACTGAACTTGTATTTTAGTATGAATGAGACACAAACCAAATTTGGTGCTGATCGACAAATCCAAACTCAACTTTTTGCCCAAAAATCGAAATGTTGACAAAAAAATATTTCTAAAGCCAAAAAGGGGCATATCTCTGGAAAGAATAGCCCGACTGAAATTATAATCACATATATGCAGGTTCCAAGATGGTGAACACGCATTCCAAGTTTTGAAAGAACCAACCCCAAAACATCTTGAGACAAACTCTCTAGACAAAATTCAGACTAACAAGTATGTGGCAGATTATTCCAAGTCGAAAAGGGGCATAGATCTGGACAAAATGGTCCCACCAGAACAGTAATCACACATGCACAAGATCCCATGGTGGTGAACATGCATACCGTGTTTCGAAAGAATTGGTTCATAAACTTGTGCGAAAATCTCCAAACAAAATTTAGACCAATGAGGCAAATTATTCTATGTCAAAAAGGTGAATAACTCTATGAAAAGTAGTCCCACTGAAACTATAATTGCACATGCACAGGTTCCCATGGTGATGAACGTGCATCCCAAGTTTTGAAGGGAATGGTCCTCGAACAGTCGAGAAAATCTGGAAAAAAATAACTGATATACAGATGGATAATGGACAGACAACCCATTTACATAATACAACCGTTTTTTTTTTTAAATGGGAATATAAAAAGTGGATGGTACTCAAAAAGTTGCATGATTGATTTTACTGAATGAGTTGTACACGTATGACTTGATATGCTTTATTACATGGTTTTTAAAACATTTAAAGGTTTAAAGTCAAATCCAAACAAATATAGAGTTGAAACAGAGCATTATACTCATATACGGGAACAATGAAGATTACTTATGATGTATGAATGGCTACTACCATAGCTGACCATGACATTCTTGATTAGAACTTCCCATTTTTCGATATGAATATGTGGGTGGAGTTGGGGGAGGTGTGGTGGTAATCACTGTGATTGTTATTTAATGATTTTTGTTACACTACTTGAAAAGATATATATATGATTCTGTCAATATAATGATGGATGATAGAAAAGCATGTTAACTCTTTACCTAACGAATTGCCCGCATCCGCCCGTGTAATATGCAAATTGAGCAGTTGAAAAAATTAAATTTTTAAAAATATTTCAACAAAACCATATCATGTGACCCCTCATTGGAACGAGCTCATTGAGCTCGTACTAGTGAGGGTTCTCATGATATGGTTTTGTTAAAATTTTTTGAAAAATGTAAAAAAATGATACATATATGTCTTGTTACACTGTCTTTAAAACATTCAAAGGTTTGAAGTCAAATGCATATAAATATAGAGTTGAAACAGAGCGTTATAATCATATATGGGAACAATGAAGATTACTTATCAATGGCTACTAGCTGGCCAAGACTTCCTTAATTAGAATTTCCCATTTAGGATATGAATATGGGGGTGGGAGGGTAGGGTGGTGGTAATCACTGTGATTGTTATTTGATAATTTTTGTAGCACTTTTTCAATAGATATACATGATTCTGTTGATATTATGATGGATGATGGAAAAGAATGTTAAAATGCTCACAAAAACATTCACATGTTCCTAAAATAGTTATCTTTTACAATCAACTTGAGAACAATAAGTTGATTTCTGTGGACAATTGCACATTTTAAAAGCTTCAGAAATCTTTATTTATTTGCCTATATATTATATACCCTTTCAGAAGTTGCATTATTTAGTAAATAACCAATTGCATATGATGCTTCTTCTGCAGTATATAGACAGGTCAAATAAAGTGATGATATACCATACCCATCACCACCAGGGGTGGCAAAAACCTGTCCAGAGGAAGAGAGTTTGAACATGTAAAACAGTGTCTGCCTGGGAAAAGAGGCAGAAAATTGATGTATATATACCTCAGTTACAGAAAATAACAATAGTTATTAGTTGATAAATATGCCCCAAAAAGTAGAAAATAAAATAAAAATGTTAAATTTAAAAAATAACATTTTATGTGATTGGAACACAGGAACTATTTTGCCACTGGAAAGAGAAAAAATAATTCTGAAAAATCCAAAGTGATTTTACCAATGTGACACAGTTTGCTTCCGATGACAGGTAAGACTCAAAAAATTGGGCAACCTAAGACAGGAACAAATTGGCACATTTGCCATGAAAAACAGAAAAAAGATTTTGAAAAATCAGAGGTGATTTTACTAATGTGACTCAGTTTGCTTCCGATGACGGGTAAGACTAAAAATATTTGGCGACCTAAGACAGGAACAAATTGGCACATTTAATGTGGATTATATGTGGAAACAAAAAGTTTCTAAGTGTGGACAGGAACATCTATGAAGCTTTTAGTTCTTATTCAAACTTCTGTAGTATGCCACAGTAGTATGCAACATTTTTTGTTATAAAATGGGATAAACATATACAATCGTTATAATATATCACACAAAGGTTTATAAGGTCAGTAACAACCATTTTGTGCTTTTATTTTCCCCATAACCCCCTTACTTTTTCTACAGTCGTCTAGCTCCTCTACAGTCGTCTTTTAGTACGGCCCTTTTTGTGGCAATTCTTTTTTTATATCCACCTTTTACAAAGAGGGTTCATAGTGATTAGAGGTGGTTGGGGGATTCATGGATTTGGGGGCTAAAACCCTCTGTAGGGCTTGTGTCCTTTATTGTGGGCTTGTCAGGGAATTTTCTAGCCCATGTGTCAGGGAGCACAGTCAAGATAGCCCCTTGTTGGAGAAATCTTGATGCCTCCCCTGGTGGTGGTTGGTAAGGGTATATCATCACTTTGTCCTTCTGTCCATACACTGAAGAAGCATAATATGCTATTGGTTATTTACTATTTAACACAACTTCTGGAAGGGTATATAATATATAGGCAAATATATAATGATTTCCGAAGCTTTAAAATATGGAGTTGTCCACAGAAATCAACTTACTGTTTTGAAGTTGAATGTAAAAGGTAACTATTTTAGGAACATGTGAATGTTTTTGTGAGCATTTTAACCCTTTACCCAACATAGACAATATCAAAATTTATTATTTTAAATATTTTTTTTCATTTTTCAAAAAATTTCAACAAAACCATATCATGTGACCCCCTCATTGGAACGAGCTCATTGAGCTCGTTCCAATGAGGGGTCACATGATATGGTTTTGTTGAAATATTTTTAAAAATTTAATTTTTTCAACTGCTCAATTTGCATATTACACGGGTGGATGCGGGCAATTCGTTAGGTAAAGAGTTAACATGCTTTTCCATCATCCATCATTATATTGACAGAATCATATATATATCTTTTCAAGTAGTGCAACAAAAATCCTTAAATAACAATCACAGTGATTACCACAACACCTCCCCCCACTCCACCCACATATTCATATCGAAAAATGGGAAGTTCTAATCAAGGATGTCATGGTCAGCTATGGTAGTAGCCATTCATACATCATAAGTAATCTTCATTGTTCCCGTATATGAGTATAATGCTCTGTTTCAACTCTATATTTGTTTGGATTTGACTTTAAACGTTTAAATGTTTTATAAACCATGTAACAAAGCATATCAAGTCATACATGTATAACTCATTCAGTAAAATCAATCATGCAACTTTTTGAGTACCACGACCGTTTTTTTTTAAACGGGTGTATAAAAAATGGGATGGTACTCAAAGTACCATCTCCCTTTTTATACACCCATTTGAAAAAAAGGGTTGCATTATGTAAATGGGTTGTCCATCCTTGGACCGTCCTTGCATCCATTTTTTTTTACAGGAGATATTCTCGACTGTTTGAGGACCGTTCCCTTTAAACTTGTTGGTAAGTATGTTCATCACCATATGAACCTACCTGTTTGCGATTATAGTTCTGGTTGGACTATTTTTTAGAGTTATGCCCCTTTATTGACTAGGAATAATCTGCCGCATAAGTAAATTTTGTCTGGAGGGTTTCTTGGAGGTTTATGGCGTCATTCTTTCAAAACTTGGTATGCTTGTTCACCACCTTGAAACCTGCGTACCTGTGATTATAATTTCGGTTGGGCTATTCTTTCCAGAGTCATGCCCCTTTTTGACTTCAGAAATTTTAGGTCTTGTTTGCTATTAAAAGGTCATATCTGAGGTCATTGAATATCCTCGGCCAAATGGCTATTTTGAGTTTTGAGCCATAGTTTTATTTTGCTGTGGTGTGGATTTAGTAAATAATTCTCATAAATGGTGATATGGCCAAGCTAATCTGTTGATTGTCTTGATTCAAATTGTGTACTGTCAAGTGCATTTCATTTGGGGGTCAAGGTCATGCAGGAGTGTTCTATGACTAATCGAGACCTGTTTGGGACCAGACAATTTGAAGGTTATAAATGAGAAAATTTTTGTGTAAATTTGTGTTGAGAAAGCCCTCTTAAAAATGAATAAGAAACCCATATGTTTTTTATTTGTCAGAATGATCATCTTGTGCTGTAAAATCCTCAGTGGTGGAATGAGGAATTCCTATAACACAGTTTTATCACTATCAGTGCACGAAAATTGGAGATTTATCCCCAAAATGAGAAAATTTTGACCACTTTGAGCCATTTTTTAGCCATCAACTATGTCATTCAGCTGAGTGTATTTGAGTGGTATTTTTATTGTGTGCAGTTGTCTCCAGAAAAGGCCATATTCAGAGCTTTCAGAAACTGTATACATTGTGAGTATTGTGAACAGGGGAGGAAATTTAAATGCATAATATTCTCGGCCGTGTTAATGAGAAGCTGTGCATTTCTTCAAAAACCAACATTTTCTCCTGAATAACTGTAACAAGACCTTACATTTTTATCAACATTTTGGTTTCGGGGTGATAATTTGAGTTTTGGATTTGTCAATCAGCATCAAACTTGGTTGGTGTCTCAATCATACTAAAATACAAGTTCAGTTCAAATTAGGTTCTTTCTGATGTTATTGGTCAGTCCATGGTCAAAACAGTAGTTATGTGCAATTCAAAAAAGCCAACAGAGTTTATTATGCAACTCTAGGCGGTGCTTTAGATAGGGTTTTGGTCTTGAATGAATTTCAGTAAGATTTAAAAAATAGAATTAAATTTTAAATTATTGGGAGAATATCTGTGTTGAGTGAAGGGTTTAATAAGCTTTGTATTTTAATGGTATTGGAGCCATTGGGTGATTTGCAATATGTTATGTGTTATTTCACTTGGTACCTCTCTATGAAAATTCTTTCAACACACTGCAGAGGCACTGTGAGAACTATGGAAATACTTTCAGTACACTGCAGAAACACTGCATCAGCTTAAAAAATATTTAGGAACACTGCAGAAACACTGCTGACATTCAAAAAAAATTCAGCAAGTGAATACAGCACACTGCAGAAACACTGTCATGAATTACAATATAAATTAATAGTTGGATCATTGCAAAGACCAGGAAGTGTCTCAGCAGTGTCCAGATTTACAATCATGGTTGAAGTGCTTTTGCAGTGTGCACTGCTGTACCACTGCAGAAACACTGTCTGCTGTAATGTACACTGCAGGAATGTATGGGCATTCAAAATGTCTGTTTCTTTGACGTAACTTGTACGGTGCCTCCCCCTCCCCCACCACAGGAGCTGTTGGTACATTTTAGGTATCATCATGCATATTTACATTAATGTTATTGCTTTTTCATATATGTATTTGTATGTTATCATCCAACCAATTCATTTTTGCGACTAGGTTTTTTGTCAAAAATTTCTTTTCTGGACTCAATTCCAGCCACTGAAAGTTTCAGTTAATGAACAACCTTGATAGAAGTTAGTCTGTTTTCATGATGTGGTAAGTGATTGGGGTAAAGTTACATCTATATATCATTATTATTATATATTGCTACCTAAACATTGTTTCAGGTCAATTTATAATTATGTATTAGTACGTTTTCAGTAAGCATTTCGTCACTTTATCTTTTTCTCATATGTAATCTTTTCTGTTCTATTTTTCAGGGCCCAGCTTTTCTCAAACACATTAGTGATGATCACAATGATTGCATTTCATGTAAAGGATGCATCTCGATTTATATTATGCCCTCTATAGCAGTTGGACTTACAAGATGTTGTCCAAAGTGAATTCCATTCTTATGTCTACTGGGCTTTGTCAGTTCCAATGGCATCACTGCCTTCTTCTTTTATTTATCATATTGTTAATGTTAACAATATTTATTTCAGAACAGGACCAGACAGTGTTTGCACTCTGTCAATGTTGGATCACACACAGGTTATGAGGTACATATGTGACACTCGATCTGAGTCAAATTGCTCCAGATCAGAACCGCACAGATCTTTATTTCTTGGTTCTTGAGTATCGTTGGCCTATGATACCCTTTTGATAGATAGTGCTGCTGGATCAGACCCAGGAGGATCTGTAAGGCCTTCCTTCAATGGCTCTTGATTAGAGGTACAGCGTATCCATATTGACTCAGCAGAACCGTCTCGAGTAAGCTTGACACCTGAGGATGTCCCCCATTCAGGATTCTTAACTGACATTGGGCCTTCAGGGTTCACTGTGAATGAGAGCTTACGAGTTTTGGGTCGAAGTCTACAGACAGTAAAAGCGAGCATGGTGTCAGGTAAGACGTAACATATGGGAGTGTTCTCTGTATAGAATCTCGGGCATATAAAAATGCATTACCATACTGAAATTCTTCTGTTATATCCACCTTTTACAAAAAAAGTGGTGGTAGTGGTCAGAGATGGTTGATGAGTTCATAGGAGTGGGACTAAAGCCCACTGTCGGTTGGTCAACATACACCCTGTCAGGAAAACTGCATCCTTTATTGTGGGCTTGTCAGAGAATATTCTAGCACATGTGTTAGGGAGTACAGGCCCCCATGTTGGGGAAATCTTGGTGTCTCTCCTGGTGGTGGTGGGTAGGGTATATCATCACTTTGTTCTTCTGTCAATACTAAGCATCAGATTCAGTTGGTTATTTATTAAGTAACACAACTTCTGGAAGGGTAAAAATACATAGGCAAATAGTTAATGATTTCTGAAGCTTTCAAAATAGGGAATTGTCCACTGAAATAAACTTTTTGTTTTAAAGTTGAATGTAAAAGATAACAATTTTAGGAACATGTGAAAGTTTTTCTGAGCATTTTAACATGCTTTTCCATCATCCATCATAATATCAACAGAATCATGTATATCTTTTCAAGTGGTATTACAAAAATATTTAAATAACAATTAGTGATTACCACCACCCCACCCTCATATTCATATCCCAAATGGGAAGTTCTAATCAAGGAAGTCTTGGTCAGCCATATTTAGTATGCAACATTGTGGGGTGGGTCTGATTCAAGTTTGTTCAAATCGGCCTCCTAGATTCATATTTGGGCTCACTATAGAAGCCGAATTCGAACTTAGTGCATTTCAGGCAAATTTCTTAAAAAAAAATCATCTTCTCCAGATCCAGCAGGCAGAATCTTTTGATATTTAGTATGCAACATTGTGGGGTGGATCTGATTCAAGTTTGTTCAAATCGGCTCCCTGGGTTTATATTGGGCTCAGTATACGAGCCCAAATTTGAACTTAGTGCATTTCAGGCAAATTTCTTTGAAAATCTTCTTCTCAAGATCCAGCAGGCAGAATCTTTTGATATTGGGTATGCACCATGCTTAGGGGGTGAGATTCAAGATTGTTCAAGCCAAGTCCCTGTGTTCATATTTGGGCTCACTGTTGTAGCCCGAATTATAACTTAGTTCAAAATGAGGAATTGTCTTTAAAAAATCTTCTTCAGATCCAGCAGTCGAAATGTTTTGATATTTAGTATGCAGCATCCTTAGGGGGGTGAGATTCAAGTTTGTTCAAGCCATGTCCCTAGGTCCATATTTGGGCTCACTGTGGGAGCCCGCATGATAACTTAGTTCAAAATGAGGAATTTTCTTTAAAAATCTTCTTCTTCAGATCCAGCAGTTGGAATGTTTTGATATTTGGTATGCAGCATCCTTAGGGGGTGAGATTCAAGTTTGTTTAAGCCAAGTCCCTGGGTTCATATATGGGCTCCCTGTGGGAGCCCGAATTATAACTTAGTTCAATATGAGGAATATTCTTTAAAAATCTTCTTTTTTTTAGATCCACTAGTCAGAATCTTTGGATATTTGGTATAAGCTTTTCTTAGGAGGAGCAGATACAACTTGTTGAAATCAATTCTCTGGGTTGATATTTAGGCTACCATGTCAGGTGAGCACGCCCTCAGGCCCCATTGGGCCTCTTGTTTATACGCCTGTTTGAAAAAAAGGTTGTATTTTGTAAATGGGTTGTCCATTTTTTTTATGTCCAGAGATTTTCTCTGCTGTTTGATGGCCATTCCCTCTGAAACTTGGAATGCATGTGCATCACCATGGGAACCTGTGCATGTATGTTCAATTATAGTTCTGGTGGGACTATTTTTACCGAAGTTATGCCCCTTATCAACTTTAAAGAATTTTGAATTTTCTCCCGATATTTTCTAGGAGGTTAAAAGAACATTTCTTTCAAAACTTGGTATGCATGTTCACCACAATTTGTACCTGTGCACTTGCGATTATAGTTTCAGTTGGACTTTTTTTGTAGAGTTATTAAGCCACTTTTCGACTCAGAATAATTTACCACATTGGTCGAATTGTGTCTGGAGATTTCCTCTGAGGTTTACAGGCTAATTCTTTCAAAACTTGGTGTGCATGATCACCGCAATGGGAACCTTGCACCTGTGATTATAGTTCTGGTCAGGCTATTTTTGAGTTATGCCTCTTTTCAACTTGGAATAATCTGCTGCATAAGTCTGAATTTTGTCTGGAGGGTTTCTTGGAGGTCTATGGACCGATTCTTTCAAAACTTGGTATATATATTCCTGTTCACCACCTTGGAATCGGCATACCTGTGATCATAGTTTCAGTCGGGCTATTGTTTCCAGAGTTATGCCCCGTTTTGACTTCAGAAATTTTGCATTTTTTATCAACATTTTGGTTTTGGGGCGATAATTTGAGTTGGGATTTGTCAATCGGCACCAAACCTTGATTTGTGTCTCAGTCATACTAAAGTACAAGTACAGTTTGAATTGAGGTTCTGTCTGATGTTATTGGTTGGTCCATGGATCCAAACAGTGGTTATGTACAATTCGAAAAAGCCTTCAGGGTGTATTATGCAATGCTAGGCAGTGCTTTTGTTATGGTTTGTCTTGAAAGAATTTCATTAAAATGTTAAAAATAGAAGTAATGTTACATTCGTGGAGAAAATCTGTGTTGGGTGAAGAGTTTAATAGTATTTTAATGGTACTGGTGCCATTTGGTGATATGCAATATGTTACACGTTATATCACTTGGTACCTTCTCTATGCATTTGATCCAATCATTAATTTATATTGTAAGTCATGACACTGTTTCTGCCGCGTGCTGAATTTTTTGGAGTGTCAGCAGTGTTTCTGCAGTGTTCCTAAATATTTTCTAAGCTGAGGAAATGGCTCTGCAGTATACTGAAAGTATTTTTAGAGTTCTCAGAATGTCTCTGCAGTGCGTTGAAAGAATTTTCAAAGACCAGGCAGTGTGCTTGCAGTGTTCAGATTTACTATCATGGTTGGAGTGCTTATGTTGTACCACTGAAAAACACTGCCAGCTGTAAGGTACACTACAGAAATGTGAGAGCATTTTTCAAAACCAGAAGTGAAGGCAAAAGTTGAAATGTCAAATGAGTTTGATTTTGATTCAAGTGATGATGATAATGCTTGTGATGATGATAGTATGAATCATTCAGAAAATACTGACTTAACAGTAATGAACTCTTAAGTAAATGAAACAAAGTGTGACGACAGATACATTACCAAAAGTGAAAGATGATATTGTATACATTCCTAAAGGAAAAGATACTTGACATTTAGCAATTATCAAAAGTAGGGCAGGAAAATCTGCTGAAAGAAATAAATACTTTTTAAAAATAACGGATTATACAGAAGGAATTACAAAGTGCACTGACTTTCAAAAACTGTCAAATGTTAATGGAAGTGACAACTCAATTTACATTGCTAAACAAATCGATTTACTAAATTGGAGAACAAACCATGTGTATGAAGAAGTAATTGATTGTGGTCAGTCATATGTGCCCACTCGGGTAATAACAAATATATCAACTTCAAGAAATGTTACCATAATCACTAAAGCATGTCTTGTGAGATGTTTTGAAGAAGACGGTTTAAAAGATTTGAAAACTGTTTGTGCTACTTGTTCTAAGGAAGGCTTAAGAATAGTTTTGACTCTTATTACCACCTTCAACTGGAAATGCAATGCACTTGATGTTAAAACGGCATTTTTACGGGGAGGAGAAATAAACAGTTCTTTAAATCAAACCCCCTAAAGAAGCTCAGACAGACAAATTATGGAAACTTACTTGAGTGTATGGACTGGCTGATGCTTCAAGATCATGGTATGATCATATCAAAAAGGAACTGTTAAAACTTTGTATGAACATATCAAAATATGCTGAAGCTTCTATTTATATATTCGATTGGCACAATACTGGGAACTGTCAGGGCATTAAATGATTATGGTCACGCATGTAGATGACTTTTGTTGGGGAGGTACATCAAACTTTAAGAAAGAAGTAATTGTCCCACTCAGAGTGCCTTTCTCAATAGGCTCTGAAGAAGAAGAGATATTCAGGTATCTTGGAATTTCTATTAAACAAAATGAACTCAGTACTGAAGTAAACCAAAATGCATACATTGAAAACAGTGAACCAATAAAAATAAAAGATGTAATAAAATACCCAAAACATTCGATGTTACATGTATGTGCGGACAAACAATTGGATTTTTGCAGTTTGTGTGGAGAGTTAAATTGGGCGGAAAGTCAGTCTCAACCTGATACCGCATTTAATGCATGTCAGTTGTGTAGATGCTTTACCAAAGCTGTAGCTGAAGATGTGTTTAAAGCTAACAAAATAATCAACTGTACAACTATAGTGTTGGTGGGTATTCTATAGACTTAGAAAAAGAAGTGGGGAGATTGTTAATATGGTGAATACAGACTGAAAACTGAAATGGTTTTGGACACAACTTTACATAGAATGCATTTTTGAGGGATATTTAACAGGAAATGAAGACTGAGCATGAGCAGTTTTTTTTGTTGTATGTGAAGTTAATGGTGGTCAACTGAGTGGTCCGTTGAAGTGAATAAGGTAACAATAAAATGTTTAACACTTGTCAGTATGATCAACTATGAATCTAATTACCTGATTATAAACAACAGTAACAAGGAAACATGCTGAAAAACATGCAGACCTTACCTTACACACATGCATGATACATCAGACAAACTTGACTTCTAACAGTTGTATCTGGAGCCTTGAGTGGAGCAAAATCACATGATCTGTTCTGGCGAATAGACATCTTGATTCCATTCTCAGCTAATTGTGAGTTTGCAATATACCACAAGCTCACTGAAGGCTTCCAGTTCACACAAGCTTGCAACAGAGGTTTTCTGGCTTCTGTGATTTTTGCAGCGAGCTTGCACAAGCTTACCAGTATTAAACAAGCACACCATTAGCTCGTGCAAACTTACCATAAGCTCGCAACAAGCTCGCTGGCAGAAAATATTTTTCGTAAGGGAGTTAATCCTTAAGTCCACATATTGCTCTTAAAACGTTATCCCATAGGTATTCTTCGTTGAGAATGCTACTAGTAGGATGCATTTATCTTGACAGTGTTTTTACATCATAGCTGGCTGCATGTACACTGTTAACTGGTAGAGTGCTGGAAGTCCATATTTGGGCTTTACTTTGAAGTGCAGGTGCCACAACTTAAAGGCTTCGTATTCTGTGGATGTGCTTCATATTATTTTTGAATTAAAATTATTTAGTCTGTGAGTATTAGCCTTGTTACAATTTATGGGAGAGTGCCCAATGGCACTCTCCCATAAATTGTAACAAGGCAAAGAGACATGGACAAATTTTGATAACCAAAAATAATTTAGCACTCTACCAGTTAAGTCAACTGCAGCTGTCTACATGGACATATGATAGTCATTAATGTAAGATTAATTGGAGGACTTAACAGTACTTGGAGAGTGTATTATTAAAATAACCCATAGAGTGGAGATCCCCCCCCGCCCCCCTCCCAAGCAATAATTGCAAATTTGTTGCAAAGCATGACAATCACAAGCAAAGTTCCAGACAATGGACCTCCAGGTTAAGCACAGAGGTCCATTGGCTGAAACGTTGCTTGTTTTTTCTGTTCATATGCACGGAATTTGAAGGTGATACTGTGAGTGATAACTCCACTCCATGGGTGATTTAGTTACAATTCACTCTCCACACACTGTAAGGCTTAATTAAGAAGTTAGAAAGCCCATGCATCATGACTGCTCCAGGCCTGCTGTTTTTAGTTCACGTGACTGAAAGTCAGGGTGAGCTTTTCTTATCACTCTTCGTCCGTCGTCCTGCATGAAGGTGGTGTTTGAGCCTCTTTCTCCTAAACCACTGGCCACATTTTAATTAAATTTCAAGTAAATAGTGGTTATATAGGGGCATTTTGATTTTTATCCAAATTAGGTTTCGGCTCATATTGAGCAGAGGTGTGGGGAAAAAATGGCCAAATTTTTTGAAAATCTTCTTCTAATGAACCACCAGTAGCAGAGACTTGGTATGTGGAATACAGAGTCCTTTTGAGGTTTAGAATCAAGTTTGTTCAAGAGAAGTTTGTCGGGCATTATTTGCCTTCGTTATGGGAGGGGCAAAAATTTTGGCCACGCCTAAAATTTCTATTTTCAGAACCGTGAGGTCGATTTGAATCAAATTTGGTATGAGATAATAATGGGTCATAAGTAGTTGATTGATGCCAAAAAAAATTTTCTCATTGCCCCGTGGGAACCTCGGGAGCTAAAAATAGGAAAAACCTTAAAACTGCCATATCTCCAAAACTACATGGCACAGAGAATTCTTATTTTGTATAAAGCTTACTTTTATCCAGTAGAATAGAATGGTTAAAACAAATCCCTATCGGTTTGATCACAAGGTACTTTTTTCAGGACTTTGAAAAAGTGCTGAGTCAGCACTTTTTAACACTGTACGCAATGGGAAAAAGATTAAAAAATCTTCTTCTCCAGATCCAGCAGGCAGAATCTTTTGATATTTGGTATGCAACATTGTAGGGTGGATCTGATTCAAGTTTGTTCAAATCGGCCCCCTGGGTTCATATTTGGGCTCAGTATAGGAGCCCGATTTCGAACATAGTGCATTTCAGGCAAATTTCTTCAAAAATATTCTCCAGATCCAGCAGGCAAAATCTTTTGATATTTGGTATGCAACATTGTGGGGTGGATCTGATTCAAGTTTGTTCAAATCGGCTCCCAAGATTCATATTTGGGCTCACTATAGAAGCTCGTATTCGAACTTAGTGCATTTCAGGCAAATTTCTTCAAAAATCTTCTTCTCCAGATCCAGCAGGCAGAATCTTTTGATATTTGGTATGCAACATTGTGGGGTGGATTTGATTCAAGTTTGTTCAAATCGGCCCCCTGGATTCATATTTGGGCTCACTATAGAAGCCCGAATTCGAACTTAGTGCATTTCAGGCAAATTTCTTAAAAATCTTCTTTTCCAGATCCAGCAGGCAGAATCTTTTGATATTTTGTATGCAACATTGTGGGGTGGATCTGATTCAAGTTTGTTCAAATCGGCCCCCTGGGTTTATATTTGGGCTCACTATAGAAGCTTGAATTCGAACTTAGTGCATTTCAGGCAAATTTCTTCAAAAATCTTCTTCTCCAGATCCAGCAGGCAGAATCTTTTGATATTTGGTATGCAACATTGTGGGGCTGATCTGATTCAAGTTTGTTCAAATCGGCCCCCTAGATTCATATTTGGGCTCACTATAGAAACTCGAATTCGAACTTAGTGCATTTCAGGCAAATTTCTTCAAAAATCTTCTCCAGATCCAGCAGGCAGAATCTTTTGATGTTTGGTATGCAACATTGTGGGGCTGATCTGATTCAAGTTTGATCAAATCGGCTCCCTGGATTCATATTTGGGCTCACTATAGAAGCCCAAATTCGAACTTAGTGCATTTCAGGCAAATTTCTTCAAAAATCTTCTTCTCCAGATCCAGCAGGCAGAATCTTTTGATATTTGGTATGCAACATTGTGGGGTGGATCTGATTCAAGTTTGTTCAAATCGGCCCCCTGGATTCATATTTGGGCTCACTAGAGAAGCCCGAATTCGAACTTAGTGCATTTCAGGCAAATTTCTTAAAAAATCTAGCACTTGTTTACTGTGGTAAACCAGTTCCGCTTTACTAGTAAAATAGGACCCAGTCACCAATGCTTGGGGTGAAAGTCCTCTAAAATGGGCAACATGTTGATCAACGATTGACTAAACTTGACTTCATCTCCATGTTGTGTCACGATTAGCCATGGTGCATAAATATGCGACGTTAACCACCAACAAACAAACAAACAAACTTAAAAAATCTTCTTTTCCAGATCCAGCAGGCAGAATCTTTTGATATTTTGTATGCAACATTGTGGGGTGGATCTGATTCAAGTTTGTTCAAATTGGCCCCCTGGGTTTATATTTGGGCTCACTATAGAAGCTCGAATTCGAACTTAGTGCATTTCAGGCAAATTTCTTCAAAAATCGTCTTCTCCAGATCCAGCAGGCAGAATCTTTTGATATTTGGTATGCAACATTGTGGGGCTGATCTGATTCAAGTTTGTTCAAATAGGCCCCCTGGATTCATATTTGGGCTCACTATAGAAACTCGAATTCGAACTTAGTGCATTTCAGGCAAATTTCTTCAAAAATCTTCTCCAGATCCAGCAGGCAGAATCTTTTGATGTTTGGTATGCAACATTGTGGGGTGGATCTGATTCAAGTTTGTTCAAATCGGCTCCCTGGATTCATATTTGGGCTCACTATAGAAGCCCAAATTCCAACTTAGTGCATTTCAGGCAAATTTCTACAAAAATCTTCTTCTCCAGATCCAGCAGGCAGAATCTTTTGATATTTGGTATGCAACATTGTGGGGTGGATCTGATTCAAGTTTGTTCAAATCGGCCCCCTGGATTCATATTTGGGCTCACTGGAGAAGCCCGAATTCGAACTTAGTGCATTTCAGGCAAATTTATTTGAAAATCTTCTTCTCAAGATCCAGCAGGCAGAATCTTTTTACGTTGGGTATGCACCATGCTTAGGGGGGTGAGATTCAAGTTTGTTCAAGCCAAGTCCCTGGGTTCATATTTGGGCTCACTGTGGTAGCCCAAATTATAACTTAGTTCAAAATGAGGAATTTTCTTTAAAAATCCTCTTCTTCAGATCCAGCAGTCGGAATGTCTTGATATTTGGTGTGCAGCATCCCTAGGTGGGGGGAGGGGGGAGGGGGAGGGGGGGGGATGAGATTCAAGTTTGTTAAAGCCAAGTCCCTGAGTTCATATATGGGCTTCCTGTGGGAACCCGAATTATAACTTAGTTCAATATGAGGAATATTCTTTAAAATCCACTGGTCAGAATCTTTGGATATTTGGTATAAGCTTTTCCTAGGAGGAGCAGATGCAACTTGTTGAAATCAATTCTCTGGGTTGATATTTAGGCTACCATGTCAGGTGAGTGCCCTCAGGCCCCTTGGGGCCTCTTGTTATAATTTTGCGTAACCCATTTATCGTTCACAATAATGAGGCTGTGTTGCACCAATTCAGATACAAATTTAGTTACATTTATAGCCTAATCTTGGCATGGCCTGCATGCTACAGAAGAGTATGGCATCCATAATCAGAATTTGTGGCAGAGGCATGAATCATTGCCATTTCTTGATTTTGTACCTATGTTACATCTCAGATGATCAACAGTTTAAAATGATGTTGAGCATCAACCAATCATTAGCATAGGCATTTGTATCTGCCTTAAGTATACCTCTCTGTTGACCAATAATGGGCCAACAGAGCATCTATACTTCAGGCAGATGCAAACACCTGTGCAGCTGATGATTGGTTGATGCTCAACATTCATTCCACCATTTATTTGTACTAGATCATTGAACTTGGCGAAAATTTCAAGTGATCCAGTGACAATTTGTAGTTATCCGTTTTTCGTTCACGTGTTTTTCATTTGAGGTATCCTCCACGCAACTCAAAAATGGCCGTTCACCTCAAATCGGCATGCCTGCTGCTCCATGTCTTTACCCACAAACAAATTTTCTCAGGTTTTTAATAATAATCCAAATTTCAACTGCATCATCAAGGCATGGCTTTGAAGAAGGCATTCCTTAATCATGTAGTTTGAATATTACTTCAGTTGGGACTTGAGTTATAACAGTTGTGACAAATTGAGTTTATGAGCCCCCCACCCCCCACTCTCAATTGTGCATCTTTGTGACATCTCCTGTGCCTGACATAGCAATTAGGACCTAATAAGACTGAATTCCTAATAACTGGTTCACATCAGCAACTCAAATTAATATCAGTTCAGTTACACATTCAGAGCAAGTGACAGTGTACATAATCTTGGTTCATTCTTCGACTTAAACATGTCTAAGGACAAACATGTTACTAATGTGTGCAACAAGGCTTTCACAGGTCTATACAAAATTAAACAGATAAGACAGTTCGTTACAAAAGACTCCATAAAAACTCTAGTTCATGCCTTTGTAACTTCACATTTGGATTATTGTAATGCCTTACTGTTCAACCTTCCACAATATCGGTACTCATGTCTGCAGAAAGTATCAAATGCATCAGCCCGAATGGTATGTAGAGTATTACAATCTCAACACATCATTCCCATTTTGATGGATCTGCACTGGTTGCCAGTAAAGTACAGAATAAATTTTTTAAACTTCCTCATTAGTTTTCAAGACACAAAATAACATGTCACAAGCCAACTAAGAAGAACTCATTAGTACCAAGAATGTGTGTAAATACAACCTGAGGTCTGGTGGTAAAATGCTACTACATGTTCCAAAAATAGGTGTAAGACATTTGGAGATAGGTCATTCTCATTTGCTAGTCCTCACTCGTGGAATAATTTACTAGATCATCTAAAAAAACTGTCAACATTTACAAGAAAGATCTCAAAACATATCTTTTTCAAAAAGCCTATAAGTGATGTTCTGGACTGTAAAATACCGTATGTATTCTGTTTGTACATTTTCACGAGCTCAGTGACATGTACAATGCCTTAGAATGTGGTTCTTTATCCATTGGCACTATATAAATGAGTATATTATTATTATCATTATTATTATTATTATAATTATTATAATTAGGGCTACATGGTATATCGATAAACTGATATATACCAGTATTCAAACCAAAATCGATTGAATACCAGTGTAATTTCAAAAATATCGGTTTATCATTATTTATTTAACCACAATTCAATTTTCAAGATGTCTTGAGTTTTTAAACTGCAGCCCCGAATGAATAATATTATCCCTTTATCCAAGGAATCGTCTGCTTGTGCCTTCGTAATATACAAATTCAGCAGTTGAAAAAATAAATTTTAAAAATTTCAACAAAACTATATCATGTAACCCCTCATTGGAACAAGCTCCTTGAGCTTGTTCCAATGAGGGGGTCACATGATATAATTTTGTTGAAATCTTTGAAGAAAATCTGATAAACTAATTTTGAAAATAATAAATTTTGATATCGTCTGTGTCGGGGAAAGGTCTTTCGAATCGCATCAAGGCATGCTAATTCTTTCTGAATGTGATGCCTCGAGTCTCGATTGTGGTACTTGTGTTATATATCTGAACAGTTTTCGATATACCGGTATACCGCGGTATTTTTTGGAATACCGATACCAGTATTCAGTTTTGAATATCGTGCAGCCCTAATTATAATGTGGTATTCTGTTACCATGTCTGAAAATTACAGTTGGCGGGTTTGATTTTTCAGATTTGGTTTCGTTTTTAATTTGATTTCAGGAAAAAAACCATGGTATCTGTTCAGTTTTTCTATGTGTCAAGAATATATTGTAAATCACTTTTCAGGCTGCGTAATCTGAAAAAAAAACCCACAATAGTCTATATATGACAACACTCTCCACAAAATCCCCAGTCTATAAGTCTTTTCATTTGGGTTCAGCCAAACTTTCCTGTGATCATTCTTAAGGGTTCTGGGGGATCTATGGTCACTGAGTCAGGAAAAAACACAAATTAGGGTGACAAATGAACAAAGTTCATCTCTTCTTAGTTGTGTACTCCGTATAACATTTTCTTCATTATTGACTCTTGGACAAGTCGATAAGGAAGAAAATGTGACAATGAGGACACAATGCATTTGCCCTTTTGCCCAATAGACTAAGTGATGAGAGACTATTAGTCCAGTTCCCTCTCAGTAAGATACAGTACGGCCGCCGTGGACTGGTCACTTTCTATAGGTGGTCAATATTTCCACATCCTCACTAATTACAAAAATAATCAACAAAACTTTAATTAAATGAAGTACTGGGTATCATTGCTTCATTAATTAATATTTTTCTGATGATGCTTATTATTACCTGATACATACATGCGTGGACATCATTGCCCATGCGTGGATTACGACCAGTCTATAGCAGCTGTACTGTAGTTTGATCAGTTTATGCACAAACACACTAAAACTGTTCAGTCGTTTTTTGCTGGGTCTTGCTGTTCAGTTTTCCACAAAAAATGCAACAGAACCGGAGAACTGAAAAATCTCAGAACTCTGCTGAAAAGTGTTACATATTTCTGTGAAGCAACTTTACTCTATTGGGCGGTGTACCAAATAAAAAGTAGGTTGTGATTCATTCACACAAGCTCAGAAAGCTTTTCAAAGGTCAGTCTTTCTCCATGACAGGCAAGGAATTATCTGAATAGTTTTTCATCAAATTCAGGTTATCACTTCTTTTCCCAAATTCCATGGGTGGATTCTATAACATGTTATGTTTATTATAAAATGTCCTCACATCGGACCCTGACTTAGTCGAAACCACGAAGCACAGACCCAAATGTGAAATAACATGAATTTACACACCAAGTACACTCACACCAATTGGCTTGAATAGGAGAGATTTCTAATTTATATATAATAATATATTATAATATTATAATTAAGTTTGCAATATAATCTTGACTTGTTATCGTTGATTGAAATGCTCTGTATTAGGTGGCTTTTCAATAATGATAATAAATCAAAAATTTTAGATTGCTAAAACCTTCTAAAACTGTATGTTTCTAAGTTGGGCCACACAAAGTAGATCTTCCATTTCTTAGGTCATTTTTAGCTTAACCTGACAAAGTCAAGATAAGAAGTTGCCATTACACTTGTGGAAGTCTGTTAGTCTGTTCACAATTTCTTTAGCTCGGGCTACACCCCGTAGTTCTTGTCCGATCATCACCAAATTTCAGGTGCAGGTTTGAGGTCATGTCTAGATGAGAACATTTTATTATGTTGCGATTGGTCAACCGTGATGGCTGCACAGGCACGTGACCTAGATTAGTTTAGCACAGTCAACAGTTCATCATATTTATGAAGTGCTCTCTTTATAACTTTGTAGGATAACTTAGTATGATGTCAAGATGAGATTGTCCTATTTTGGTCATGATCAGTTAGCTGTTACCGCCGCTTAGGCATGTAACCAAGATTTCTTTACCACTATCTACATGTCGTTTTTATGAATGGATTTCATTGTAACTATGTTGGGTGACTCAGTATGATATGTTGAAGAGACTGTCCTATTTTTGTCATGATCAGTCAACCATGAACGCCAGACGGGCATGTGACCTAGATTCTAGATTCCTTTAGCAAAGTCTATGAGGCATATTTATGAAGGGATTTCATTGTAACTTGGTAGGATAACGGGTTTTGGAATGATTTTACTGTAACTTGGTAACTTTGGTTGACATACATTAACTGTGAGGGCCACACTAACCTAACCCACTCCTCAATTCATTAGTATAGTCTACACCTCAAATTATTCTTGTTGAAAACATAGCATACAGGGAACAGAAATTAACATATTCTCAGTTATCACAATTCTTGTCTTATTTCATAATTCTTTCATAAACGTTGAACATTTATTCTTTTCACACAGTCAAGTTAATCTGCCATGTCAATGACACTTTCATTTAAAAACCCTGATATTGGTTTCTAGCACTCAAACAGTTAACTGGTAAATGCTAAATTATTTTTCAAAGGTGATTTGTTATGCGAGAATTTTTTTCAAGGGCACCATACTCTGAGCAAAAAGCACCCCAGTTTAGTAAGAGTGCACTCTCTCCAATAAATTGTAATAAAACAATTTGTTTAACCCTTTTCCTAACATGTAAAGCACATGACACTTGTAAAAAAAATTCTTGAATAACTAATTTCTTTGTATCAAAAACATGGGTTATGACCCCTCATTGGAACGAGCTCGATGAGCTCGTCGTTCCAATGAAGGGTCATAACCTATGTTTTTGAGACAAAAAATGAAAAAATAATGAAAATTAATTGGCGATTATTGAGAATAGCGCTGGCCGGTTTTGGCCGTTACATTGGGTAAAGGGTTAAACATTTTTTGTGTTTCAACTGTCGAGTAAATGAGGTAATGAATGCAGTGTAAGGGCACTAAAGTGGTTTTCAGCACTTTTCAGTAGAGCCTTGATAGTTAGTGGCTTCTAGCACTCAACCAGTTAACCTATTGAATCTTATTTCACAGAGCTCAGATAACTCTGTTAAACAAGATTGAATTTGTTAAATTTCTAATTGTATAATGGAAAACATCTGCAGCTTGAAAATGCAGTATTATGACATCAGTGTGCAGCTGGTTAAGCACTGGATGATATTGTTTTGTAGTTTGATGACAGAAGAGAAAGCAAGAGAAGCTGCCTCCCTTTGGAATTCAGTATATCACCAAGAAGTATTATCTGAGGCGTTGATATGGGCCGCATTTGACTCATTTCTTTGTTTCCATTGTGGAAGTTTTCCCGGTATGTGTAGCATCAGTTAAGAAAGATATTATTTTCTCCTAGAAATAATTACCATGATGAGGAATACGAAAATTGGTCAAGAGTTTTCTGCTGGTTATATAAAGTGCTGCCTGCTTCATTGTTCCCCCAGATAGGAGAAGTTATCTTAGAATTAACTTGGTCACACCACCATCCCCATCAACCCATTTCCATTTAAATTTTGTTTCATTTAATTATGATTTTTAGCTCAACTTTGGCGAAGCCAAATTTGAGCTTTTGTCATGGCCAGTCATCCGTCTGGCCATCTGTCCGTACGTCAACAACTGGATACGACTTGGGCTAGAGGCCGTATTTATGAACCGATCTTTACGAAACTTCTTGGGTACCTTTGTTATGACTGTGGGACGAGAACGAGTGTTTTGGGGTGCAGTCCAAAATTCAAGATGGCTGCCAGACGCCATTTTGTACCGACGATGCAGAAATCTGTTTTTTGTACAGAACTTCCATACGAAAGCTCTGATTTGAATAATTTTTTGTATGAATGTTTAGTACCATGAGATACATTACATATCATACGTTTTTTTTTCTCGCGCTTAAATTATGAAAATTAGACTAACTTTGATTTATTTAGTGTTACTTTCAGCACTGTCAGTGCAAATGCCAATACGGCTCGGGCTGGAGGCTGCATTTATGAACCAATCTTTACGAAACTTCTTGGGTACCTTTGTTATCACTGTGGGATGAGAACGAGTGTTTTTGGGTCCGGTCTGAAATTCAAGATGGCTGCTGGCAGCCATTTTGTTCAAAATCAGGGGCAATCAGATTTTGCACAGAACTTCCACATGAAAGCTCTGATTAGAATAATTTTTTGTATGAATGTTTAGTACCATGGGATACATCACATATAATATGGGTTTTTTTCTCGTGCATAAATTATGCAAATTAGACTAACTTCGATTTATTCAGTGTTACTTTCAGCACTGTAAATGTAAATGCCAATTCGGCTCGGGCTAGAGGCCGAATTTATGAACTGATCTTCACAAAACTTCTTGAGTACCTTTGTTATCACGGTGGGATGAGAACGAGTGTTTTGGGGTCTGGTTCGAAATTCAAGATGGCCACTGGCAGCCATTTTGTACTGAAATTAGGTGTAATCAGTTTTTAGCTCATCTTGACAAAGTCAAGCTGAGCTAATCTCATTGCTCTCCGTCCATCGTCCCTCGACTGTCGTCCGTCATCCGTCAACACCATGTTTTGGGCTTCTCCTCCAAAGCCACTGGGCCAATTCAAGTGAAAGTGTGTGTGAGTGATGGTCCCAAAGGGGCATTTCATTTATGTTCAACTCAGCGTGCCCAGCCCCATAGGGAGGGAGTGGGGGAAAATGTTCCAAAATATTTTTAAAATCTTCTTCTCAAGAACCAGTGTGTACAATGACTTGATATTTGCTATGGAGCTTCCATATGAGGTGTAGAATCAAGTTTGTTCAAACGAAGTTCGTAAAGTAATATTTGGCTTTGTAATAGGAGGAGTAAGATTTTTGGCCACGCCCAAAATTTCTATTTTCTGAACCGATGGTCCGGTATGAACCAAATTTGGTTTGTGGTAGTATTGGGTCATAAGTACGTGACCCATGCAAAAAAAAAAATTCCCGCATCCCCATGGGAACCCTGGGAGCTAAAAATAGAAATATTTTCAAACGCCCATATTTCCCAAACCCCACGGAACAGAGAGGTTTTATTTGGTATGAAGTATCCTTATGACCAGTAGAATTGAATGGTAAAAAAAAATGGCCATCGGTTATGTTAGAGTGTTCTGTAATGGGCATCGAAAAAATGCTGAGTCAGCATATTTGCAAAAATTTTTAAAAATCTTTTCTCCAGAACCAATCATCAGAATCTTTTGATATTTGGTATACAGCATTCATAGGGGGGTCAGATAAAAAGTTTGTTGAAATAAAGCTCATTGGTTCATATTTGGGCTATCTACAGGAGCCCAAAGTTTTAACATAGGGTAATATGGGGAATATTCTTTAAAAATCTTCTTCTTCAGAACCACCAGTCAGAATCTTTTAATATTTGGTATACATCATTGTTATGAGGGTCAGATTCTAGATTGTTCAAACCAAGTCCCTAGGTTAATATTTGGGTTTCCTACGGAAGCCCAAATTTTATCTTTGTTCAATATGGAGGGTAATTTAAAAAAATCTTCTTCTTCAGATCCATCAGTCAGAATGCTCTGATATTTGGTATGCAACATCTCTATGGGGGTCAGATTCAAGTTTGTTCAAATCAGATCCCTAGGTATATATTTGGGCTCACTATGGTAGCCCAAATTTTTACTTAGTGCAATATGAGGAAATTTCTTTAAAAATCTTCTTCTTCAGATCTACCAGTCGGAATGCTGTTATATTTGGTATATAACATCTCTAGGGGGGTCAGATTCCAGGTTGTTCAATTCGAGTGCCTAGGTTAATATTTGGGCTCCATATGGGAACATGAAATTTAACTTAGTACAATATGAGGGAACTTCTTCAAAAATCTTCTTCAGATTCACCTGTCAGAATGCTTTCACATTTGGTATACAACATCTCTAGGGGGGGTCAGATTCAAGTTTGTTCAAATCGGATCCATAGGTTAATATTTGGGCTTGCTATGGTAGCCCAAATTTGAACTTAGTGCAATTCGAAGAAATTTCTTTACAATTTCTCTTCTTCAGATCCAACAGTCAGAATGCTTTCATATTCAGTACACAACATCTCTAGGGAAGTCAGATTTAACTGTGTTCAAATCAAGAGCCTGGGTTAATATTTGGGCTCTCTATGGGAGCGAGAATTGCACATTTTGAGGTACTAAGATTAATCCACATAGGTTGTATCAAGGGGCTTCATAGGGGAGCTCTACATTTTACTTATGATCAACTGAAGAAAAGGCATGATGCCCAGATTATTTTTGTCACTCCTGAGGGACTCAAGGATTGACAGTGTAGCCTATGGAGATGGCTTGCTTACTGTAGACTCATTCTTGGACTCTGTTTAAATTGTGTTCTGTGCAAGATGAGCACTTCAGGCCCCGTGGGGCCTCTTGTTTGTACAGAACTTTTATACGAAAGTTCTAATTTGAATAAATTTTTGGACAAATGTTTAGTACCATGGGATAGATCACATATAATACAGGTTTTTTTTCTCATGCGCAAATTATGCAAATTAGACTAACTTTGATCTATTCAGTGTTACTTTCAGCACTGTAACTGCAAATGCCAATACGGCTTGGACTAGAGGCCGTATTTATGAACCGATCTTTACGAAACTTCTTGGATATCTTTGTTATCACCATGGGACGAGAACGAGTGTTTTGGGGTCCGGTCCGAAATTCAAGATGGCCACAGCAGCCATTTTGTACAAAATTTTGTGCAATCATTTTTTTGCTCAGAACTTCTATATGAAAGCTCTGATTTGAATAAATTTTTGTGTGAATGTTTACTAACATGGGATGCATCACATATAATACTTATGTCCTATTCTTTAGACCATTGCAGTCACCTTGTAATTGATTTACTATGGTTGACGTGGCCACAACAAAACTCCTTTTTCTCTTATTCATTATTGTTGACTTGATCACAACAAATACTGATTCCTGTCATATTCAATATTGTTTACCTGGTCACAGCAAATACTAATTCCTGTCATATTCAAAGTTGAGCTACAGTGTCATTGACACTTTCATTTTTAGCTCAACTTTGGCGAAGCCAAATTTGAGCTTATGCCATGGCCTGTCGTCCGTCTGTCCGTCTGTCCGTCCACAATTGGATACGGCTCGGGCTAGAGGCCGTATTTATGAACCGATCTTTACGAAACTTCTTGGGTACCTTTGTTATGACCGTGGGACGAGAACAAGTGTTTTTGGGTGCGGTCCAAAATTCAAGATGGCTGCCAGCCGCCATTTTGTACTGACGATGCAGAAATCTGGTTTTTGTACAGAACTTCCATATGAAAGCTCTGATTTGAATAATTTTTTGTATGAATGTTTAGTACCATGGGATACATCACATGTAATACGGGTTTTTTTCTCGTGCGTAAATTATGCAAATTAGACTAACTTTGATGTTTTTTGGTGTTACTTTCAGCACTGTAAGTGCAAATGCCAATACGGCTCGAGCTAGAGGCCGTATTTATGAACCAATCTTTACGAAACTCCTTGGGTACCTTTGTTATCACCGTGGGACGAGAACGAGTGTTTTGGGGTCTGGTCCGAAATTCAAGATGGCCGATGGCAACCATTTTGTACAAAATTTGGTGCAATCAGATTTTTGCACAGAACTTCCATATGAAAGCGCTGATTTGAATAGAATAATTTTTTGTGTGAATGTTTAGTACCATGGGATACATCACATATAATACGGGTTTTTTTCTCGTGCAGAAATTATGCAAATTAGATGAACTTTGATTTTTTCAGTGCTACTTACACACAGTAAGTACACATGTCAATACGGCTCGGGCTAGAGTCTGTATTTATGAACCGATCTTCACGAAATGTCTTGGGTACCTTTGTTATCACCTTGGGACGAGAACGAGTGTTTCTGGGTGCGGTCCAAAATTCAAGATGGCTGCCAGTGGCCATTTTGTACCGAAATTAGGTCTGATCAGTTTTTTGTACACAACTTCTATACGGCTCAGGCTAGATGCCGTATTTATGAACCGATCTTTACGAAGCTTCTTGGCTACCTTTGTTATCACCATGGGATGAGAACGAGTGTTTTTGGGTGTGGTCCGAAATTCAAGATGGCCACCAGCAGCCATTTTGTACCAAAATTAGTGCAATCAGTCTTTTGTACAGAACTTCTGTATGAAAGTTCTGATTTGAATAAATTTTTGTATGAATGTTTAGTAACATGGAATACATCACATATAGTACGGGTTTTTTTCTCGTGCAGAAATTATGCAAATTAGATGAACTTTGATTTATTCAGTGCCACTTACACACTGTAAGTGCACATGTCAATACAGCTCGGGCTAGAGGCTGTATTTATGAACCGATCTTCACAAAACTTCTTGGGTACCTTTGTTATCACCTTGGGACGAGAACGAGTGTTTCTGGGTGCGGTCCAAAATTCAAGATGGCTGCCAGTGGCCATTTTGTACCGAAATTAGGTCCTATCAGTTTTTTGTCACAACTTCTACACAGCTCATATTTGTGAACTGATCTTCACGAAACTTCTTGGGTACCTTTGTTTTCACCTTGGGACAGGAATGAGTGTGTTTTGGGGTGCCTTTGTTATCACTGTGCTATGAGAACAAATATTTTGGGGTTCAGTCAGACCCACTCTGGGACTCAAAGATTTTTTTCTAGTTTAGCATCTGACTGACACCTACCTTTACAATACTTTGCCTATACATTTGTTACAGGCAACGGTCAGTATTTATGTACAGACCGTTACAATACTTTATATGTACCTTTGTTATCAGGTCATTACCTAGATGTTTGTCATTGCTGTGTCACATACTATACATGTACATGTCTTTGTCTTGACAAGTTGAGCTACAGTGTCATTGACACTTTCATTTGAATTTTGTGAAAAACATGGTCGCCAGTGGCCATCTTGGATTGTGATATAAATTGTCTAACAATTCCTGTAGCTCTCACTCGATCAGTCCCAAATTTCATATGTTGCTTTGGGGCAATGTCTAGATGGGAGCTATCAAATGTTTCCAAAATTCGTTGAAAAATACGGCCATCAGTGGCCATCTTAGATTTGGCATATAAATTGTCCACAATTCCATTAGCAACCCTACAGGCCACATCTCTCACTCGATCTTTTTCAAATTTCATATGTAACTTTGGTGTGATGTCTAGATGGGAGCTATCAGATTTTTCTGAATTTTCCTGAAAAACATGGCCACCAGCAGCCATCATGGGTTTGGATATAAATTGTCTAACAATTCCTTTAGCACACCCCAGAGGCAGCAGCTCTCACCCGATAAGTCCCACATTTCATATGTGGCTTTGGGGCAATATCTAGATGGGAGCTATTGAATGTTTTTTCGAATTTCGTTGGAAGACATGGTCACCAGCCGCGATCTTAGATTTGGCAAATAAATTATCAACAATTCCATTAGCACACCCTACAAGTCGCATTTCTCACCCGATCTTTTTCAAATTTCATCTGTAACTTATTTCTGATGTCTAGATCTAGATGGGAGCTATCAAATATTTCTGAATTTTGTTGAAAAACATGGCCACCAGCAGCCATCTTGGATTTGGATATAAATTCACAACAATTCCATTAGCACACCCTACAGGCCGCATCTCTCACCTGATTTTTTTTTTTCTTATTTCATCTGACCTCATTAATTCGGCAGAATCTGATGACACAGACCACTAACTTTTGTAATAATCTGTGTATGTCAGTTTAGCCACACATTTTGGTTATGTTAAGTTAGGTGTTGGTATGGTGCTTGTAGATGTACATCTTCATAAAACTGGCTTATTAAGTGTTAAATCACTGAAAAAAAACTTTCTCTAGGCCTCTTTAAGTAGAGCTTATGTTTTTCAGGCCATTTTTTGTAAAATTCCATGTCGACTGGTGTTTTTTTTTTTTTTTACCTCGGCTTTGACATAGTCAAATTCCACTGTGGGACGAGAACGAGTGTTTTTGGGTGCGGTCTGAAATTCAAGATGGCCACCAGCAGGCAATTTGTACCGAACTTAATACAATCAGTTTTTTGTACAGAACTTCTGTATGAAAGATTTGAATAAATATGTTTGTATGAATGTTTAGTAACAATGAATACATCACATATAATACAGGTTTTTTCTCGTACAGAAATTATGCAAATTAGATGAACTTTGATTTATTCAGTGCCACTCATACACAGTAAGTAAACATGTCAATACGGCTCAAGGTACAGGCTGTGTTTATGAACCAATCTTCATGAAACTTCATGGGTACTTTTGTTATCACCTTGGGATGAGAACGAGTGTTTTTGGGTGTGGTCCAAAATTCAGGATGGCTGTCGGTTGCCATTTTATACCAAAATTAGGTGAAATCAGTTTTTTTGTACAGAACTTCTATATGAAGGTTCTGATTTGAATAAATTTTTGTATGAATGTTTAGTAACATGGAATACATCACATATAATACAGGTTTTTTTCTTGTGCATAAATTATGCAAATTGCTTTACCTGTACATTTGTTACAGGCTATGATCAGTATTTATGTACAGACCTTTACAATACTTTACATGTACCTCTGTTTTCAGGTCATTACCGAGATGTGTGTCATTGCTGTATCACATAGTATACATGTTCATATCTTACACAAGTTGAGCTACAGTGTCATTGACACTTTCATTTTTAAATTTCTTTATTAATTCAGACTATTTCACATTGGAAATTAAACAGCTGAATCTCAGAATAAAATTACAAGTACTTGAGGACAGTGGAGCAAATGGTTACACTTGGTGTAAAGAAAACTATAATTTTATTGTTTGTCACCCTGATTCTTGTGTGATCAGTGTTGTAATGGGAGAGTTATAATATGAAATGTACTTTTGAGAGCCAGGAACACCTCATGTCAGACAGTTTTATGGGTGAGGAAGCCAGAGAGCCCAGAGAAAACCACTGAGCAATGGCAGCAAGCACCTGTTTGCCTTCAGCCATTTTTAACCCTGCATAAGGATGTTATTATGTTGGGGAATCTAATGCACCATCGGCATGAAGTATGTCTTAGTCAACAATGCCACCGTGCCCCCATGTGGTCAATTAGGATTCAGTGCTTTGGCCAGAACACAATGCAGTTACCATTGAGCAGGATCAAACTGGGGACCTTTCATTTGAAGTTCACCTGCTTTCACTGCTGAACCAACTTGCTTGCCCAGCTGCACATTAACCCAAAAGATGCATATCTACATTAATTAAAGAGGACCTCTCATTTTACAATATCTTCTCACCTAGATGGTCTGTCATTTATTTTCCATTGCACATGTTCGTCAGTGCAGTTCGTCCCACAGTATAATTAGCATCAGTAATTTTCAGGAAAGTTTTTTACAGTGGATTCTGTTTATTGAATAACCACTGTACCAATGAAAAAGATTCCAATAGCAACAAAATTCAATTGACAGGAATTTGGTCGTTTTCCTGTAATCTGATGATAATCTGAGGATTTATTGTGCCTTCAACTTGAAAAGTCGAAGGGTATCTAGTGGAGAACTCCATCCATCCATCTGTCCATCCCAACATTTTCTTTGGCCTTCAACTTGAAAAGTTGAAGGGGTGTCTAGTGGAAACCTCTGTCTGTCCATCTGTCTGTCTGTCCATCTGTCTGTCTGTCCATCCATCCATCTGCCTGTCTGTCTGTCTGTCTGTCCAGGCTTATCAGAGGTATAGGGGTTTACTATTTAGGGTCAATGGTAGTTGTGGGGTTGGGTTAGTACAGTGGCCACTTTTGGAGTTATTTTTTGCACTGTGTGGTTAATTTTTTGATGTGGGGTTAGGGTTTAACATGGGAAAAACCCCACAAGTAAGAATGTGTAAGAATGCCCATCCATCCATCCGTCTGTCCATCTGTCCATACCAACATTTTCCCTTGTATCTCAGCCACTGTTACTCCGATTTGAAGGATATTTGATGTTGTGATAGAGCACCCTAAGGGAATGATACCTGTGTAGCATGAATTTCTTACACATATTTTTCCAGAGTTATGGCCCTTTTTTACTCTTTCGACTTAGAACATCTTTGGCGGCTCGGGAGCATTGGCACATGCTTTGCATTGCCCCTTGCATTGGCACATGCTTTGCATTGCCCCTCTTGTTCTGTATCCTCTTTGCCAAACAAGATATAATAGATTAACTCTTTACCTGCTGGTGGCAGATATTTCTAATATTGGCAGCAAATCTCTTGTCACTAGAGTAAATAAAATTTGGTCATTTTATCTTAAATTTGCCCACTGTAAATTAAATCAAGGTTTTGACCAATAAGTTAAATTTTCAAAAGATTTTCATCAAATCGAGTCATGGCTGCTTTACCTAGATTTGATAAAAATATATTTAAAAATACACAGCGGGTTATGAGTTGAATGCTTATAGTAGATGTACTGAGGCCAAATAGGTTTATTAATGAAGGAAATTTAGTGGTTGCCAGAGTAATTCTTCAGTTGATTACAAGATTTCTATTTAATTAACAGGAGTTACTCAATAACATATGTAATTAACAGGTCAAATTTGTACTGAAAGTGAATGGTTTGGTGTTTGGAAGTTCTGTGAAGTTAAAAGGGTTAATCAGTTAAAGGTTATCCAATTAAGTGGGCTCCACAACACTACGAAAGCACTGTGGAAGAGAATTTTTTAGAAAATGGATACAGTGGAGTCCACTTAATTGGATATCTCATACTTTTTCAAACATCAAACCATTTACCATTCCTTCAGTACAAATTTGCCCCAAATACTTCTTTGAACCACTTTGTTTGAATCACTTTTCCCGGTTAGCGATTAAGGCCCTTTGGAGCCTCTTGTTTGAGTAAACTCTTGTTATTTGAATACAAATTCTTGTTATAATGAGAAACTACCATGACAATCATTAAATACCCCTTGTTGATAGACTTACGTTGCCTCAGTACATTCATTACAGGCATTTGATCTATTATATCTTGTTGACAGAGCTCCATTAATGCCCAGGTTATCATGAGAAAACAGGAAAATGATCAAATCACTTTACCTTTTATTTGAATAATTTTCATTGGCAAAGTGGCCATTCAATTAACAGGGTTTCACAGTATTCACAAATTCTGGGGTGGATTACTGGATGGAACCTAGTGATCTATCTGAAGTCAAAGCACACCCAATGATTATGCAACCTTTTACTTTTAGCTCTATGACTTTTCTGTAAATCCCAAATATGCCCTCCATCACCAAGCCTGTTAATCATGTCTTTAGATTGATTACCCCAATTTTACACCATTTACAGGTGTGCCCAAATTAGAGAAGGAGAGGAGAAAAATATATAAATTCTCTGCCTCTTCTACATTTTTCTATGTTTGAGAATAACTTCCATCAAAATATGACCATAGAAACACAAAGAAAGGCCTCGCAATTAAACATAACAGGACAAGGCTGTTTTTTCTGGCTTTAATGTGCCCAAATTAAGGCAAAAGGGTAAATAAACTTAATAGCTTGCTGTTATTTATTAGTCAAGTTGTGACGAAGTCAAACTTGACTTATAGTTTGAAGAATGGCAGTTAGACATGTGGGCGTAAACAATTGGTTTCCTGACGGTAACTTGATAATGGTTCGACCCACATTCCTGAAAGTTCATAGGCAGGTTGGCTTCGGTGAGAGGAAGAACCCTATTTATTTAGGACTCACTAGGTGAAAGGTCAAGATCACAGTGATCTTGTACATACTAAATCATAAATAATTGGTTTCCGGATGATAACTTGACTATGGTTGAACCCACACTCATGAAACTTTATATGTAGGTCGGCCTTCGAGAGAGGAAGAACCCTATTTATTTTAGACTCGCTAGGTCAAAGGTCATTGTCACTGTGACCCTGAACATAGTAAATGAAAACAATTGGCTTCCGGATAATAACTTGATAGTGGTTCGACCCTCGTTCATGAAACTTCATAGGTAGGTTGGCATCAGTGAGAGGAAGAGCCCTATTTATTGTGGACTCACTATGTGAAATGTCAAGGTCACAGTGGCCTTCAACAGAGTAAATCCATAAACAATTGGTTTCCGGTCGATAACTTGATAATGGTTCAACCCACTTTCATGAAACTTCATAAGTAGATTGGCAGCAGTGAGAGGAAGAACCCTATTCATTTTGAACTCGCTAGGTGAAAGGTCAAGGTCACTGTGACCTTCCAACATAGTATATCGTTCCCTGATGATAAATTAATAATGGTTTGACCCACATTCAGGAAACTTCATAGGTAGGTTGGCCTAGGTGAGGGAAGACCACTATTTATTTTGGTCTTGCTAGGTCAAAGGTCAAGGTCACAGTGACCTTGAACATATAAATCCTAAACAACTGGTCTCCAGATAATAATTTATCAATTGTTCCACCCACGTTCATGGAGCTTCATAGGTAGGTTGGCATTGGTGCAAGAAAGAGTCCTATTTATTTTTGAATCACTAGGCCAATGGTCAAGGTCACAGTGACCCTTCACATAGTAAATTGTAAACAACTGGTTTCCGTACGATAAGTTGATAATGATTAAAACCCACTTTTGTGCAACACAACATTGGATCAGTGATCCTATCGGCATTTTTTATTCGTGTTTAAGGTCACATACTCATGCACAATGGCCAATCATGAACGTGACAGTTTTATGGGTGGAGGAAGCTGGAGTACCCAGAAAGAACCACCGAGCAGTGTTACAGTGGTTGAAGACATATGCACCATCGATGTGCAGTACGCCTTTTTAGAACACTGCATCATCATGCCCCCATGTAGGCAACCAGGATAAAGTGCCTTGCCCAAGGACACAACACGGGTCGTCCCAGATGGGGAGCCTGCTTGTAATCATTACTTAGTAGCAGATTGTGGCTCCTAGAATTTGGATAAGCAATAATGCCCCTTATGCATTATCCTGATTAGTGAGGAAGGAGGGGGGGGGGGGTGGGGGCACGGTGGCGTCGCGGTAACCAGTTCTCGTCAGATCACCGAAGTTAAGCAACGTCGAGCGCGGTTAGTAGTTGGATGGGTAACCATTTCAGCGACTGATTCATGCTCCCGCATTGGGTCCTTGGGCAAGGCACTTAACCCCGATTGCCTACATGGGGGCATGATGACGCTGTGTACTAAGGCGTACTGCACGTCGATGGTGCGCATGTCTTCAACCAATCTAACCCTGCCTGTGCTGCGGTGCAGATTTCAGAGTTACGATGTTGGAGAGCTGACAGCTGCTCGTCGTTGCTCGGTGGTTCTCTCCGGGTACTCCGGCTTCCTCCACCCGTAAAACTGTCACCGACATGATATGACCCTGGCTGTTAATGTGTCGTTAAACCCTAATACAAAAAAAAAAAAAAAAGTGAGGAAGGAACAAGATGTTTTAAATAAGATTTTGTCTCAGTGTGTCTGCAGGAGTGGAGATTCATGTTTTCAGAATAAAATATTGTTTTTTATCAAGTTTATCTCCTTGCATGCTGCTGGCAGATATTCCTGCCCAGTGCACAAAACCTCTTGCCACTGAAATAAATATAATTTGGGTACAATTAATTAAATTGTCCCTCTGTAAATTTAATAGACTTTTTGATAAATGATTTCTTGAGTTAGATATGAATAAATTTTTCATCAGATCTAGTCATGGCTGCTTCACAGCAGCCGTGACTAGATTTGATGAGAAATATTTTGAAAATACTCAGTGGGTTAAAGATTTATTTCAGTTGTGAAGTTTTAGTATACAGCTATCTATAATATACTGATGATTCTTCAGCATCCGCCCATATCACTTGTTGATTTTTCATGCAGATCAAGCTAGTCATATATCAGAAATTTCCATTGATGGGTTACCATTTATGCAGATATCAGTTATGTATGATCCATCTTTTATAGACTGTTCAACACAGTGTTCTGGTATGTTTGAATGGAATGAAATTACATTTTTCTGATAAAAGAATAGCATTGATATGTGCGAGAAGCAGAGACTGTTCAATTCCTAGTTCACTGAGAACATCATATGTTCTTGTATGGTAGGCAAAGAAAGAAATTTTACTAAAAAAGTTAATTTTTGTGTAATTTTGCAGCAGGTTACTGGCTCTCCGAGGCAGAAGGAAACCTGAGGTCTCTGTTCGAGAAACAACCTTCCATGTGTTTCTATTACTCTCTGGTCTTAGCACTACAAGGGAAGAATAAACTGGCCAGGAAAGCATATGAGCATTACAGCGCTGTGTAAGTTTTTGAATAATTGTTAGCTCACCTGACTGAAAGTCAGGGTGAGCTTTTCTGATCACTTTTTGTCTGTCATTCGTCGTCTGTCGTCCATCGTACATCATGAAGGTGGTGTTTGGGTCATTTTCTCCCAAGCCACTGGCTACAGTTCAATGAAAATTCACATGAGTAGCGGTTATATAGGGGCATTTGGGTTTTTCTTCAAATTGGGTTTCTGCTCATATTGTGGAGGGGGGTGGGGCCAAAATGCACAAAATTTAAAAAAAATCTTCTTCTCATGAACCAGCCGTAGCAGAGACTTGATATTTGGTATGCAGCTTCCATTTGAGGTGTAGACTAAAGTTTGTTCAAGAGAAGTTTGACGGACAATATTTGCCTTTGTTCTGAGAGGGGCAAGAATTTTTGCCCCACCCAGAATTTCTATTTTCTGAACCGAGAGGCCAGTTTGAACCACATTTAATATGAGGTATTATTGGGTTATAAGTACTTGATTTATGCCTCAAAAAATTTTTCTGCAGCCCTGTGGGAACCTCAGGAGCCAAAAATAGAAAAAAACAAAAACGTCCATATCTCCAAAACTACACGGCACTGAGAATTTTTATTTGGTGTGAGGCTTCCTTGGGACCAACAGAAAGGAATGGTAAAAAAAAATTGCCATCAGTTTTGTCATAAGGTACTTTTTCGGGACTTTTTAAAAAATGCTGAGTCAGCATTTTTTAACACTGTGGGCAATTTGAAAAAATTAAAGATTTGTTTGCTTCCAAACCATTGCTCCAAAAGCTTTCATATTTTACATATAACATCTTTGGAACATTGATTCACATATTTGTTGAAATCAAATCCCTCGGTCCATATTTGGGTTTCCTATGGGAGCCCAAATTTTCAAATTAGTGCAGTATCAGGAATATTCTTTAAAAATCTTCTTCAGATCTTCCAATAAGAATCTTTTGGTATTTGGTATGCAGCATGCTTAGCGGGTGAGATTCAAGTTTGTTCAAGCCAAGTCCCTGGGTTCATATTTAGGCAGAAAATTTGGGGTCCCAGTCCGGACTTATAAATTTTGGACCAAAATCCGGAAATTAGTTTTTTGTTTTTTTATGCGTTTTGGTCAATTTTAAGAAGAAAAAAATAATTTAGTCTGAAAATATTTTGTTTGGGACTTCGAAAATTTCCGAACAAAAATAAAAAAAAATCTGTTTTTATGCATTTATGGCAATTTTTGGACGTAAAAGTGCAGGAACTGAAAATAGAAGGAAAATCCTGTGTATTGTGTGGGCGCAATCACTTCATCTAGTTGGTATATGCTTTTGTTAGGAGGGGCGTATGCAGCTTATTCATGTCAAGTCCCAGGTTTGATATTTAGACTGCCATGTTAGGTGAGTGCCCTGGGGGCCTCTTGTTTTTTGTCAGTTGTAAATTTTCAATAGAAATTTCAACTGTGCTTATTTCCTGTTGTTAACAGCTTTCAAAACATGATGGTATTTTGTTGCAGTTTATTGGAGAGTGCCATAAAACACTAACGAATTGCAGTCTAACAAAGTTACCTGAATGACATTTTGATGGACTGGTTAATTTTTTCTGAGTGGTTAAAGCTATAAACAGTAATTTCTATTCAGGACAAAACAACTGTATAAATAGCCAAATATAGATGTTTCTTCTGCTATAGTCACGTCAAACAGGTCTTGAAGACAGTTTCATGAATAGAATGAACCACCTGCATGCTGATGTCAAAATGCTGAAATATGATGCAACAAAGGTTTGCCATAATGCAACCAGGAATTTAAACCTAACGAAATCAATCTTGTTTGACAGAGCTTGGTGAGCTCTGTCAAACAAGATTGAATTGGTTATATTTCTGGTTGCATTATGGAAAAAAATTGCATTGACAATGATGATATGACCAGTCCTTTGTGCGAGTAAATTTTACGGTTGCAAAATGTCCCAAAGCCAATCGATCCCGGAATTCAAGACTGCGGGGCAGTTTGTGAGGCGGAAGCAACGTTGTGTACTTTTTATGTTTTTGGCTCAGCTTTCAATTTGATGGTCTAGTGGTTAATTTTTGTGCGTCCCAGGTTCTAAATTTTTGGACTTGGCCAACTTGGGTTAAGGCTACTTCTGGGGTGGAATTTCATGCAGAAATAATTTAACAAAACTCTTTTGGTGGAATAAAATTTTAATTCAGAAAAGTGTCAATGTTAAAACCTTTATTTTAAAGCTAATATCATAAAATAATGCTAAAAATCATTGAATTTATAAAATGGAACCTAATTTCTTATTGAGGTGTGGTCATAGCTCCTACATGGGCTGAAGCTCTTAACAAGGGCTTAACAAAATTCTATCAAAAGCTCTTAAGCCAACATTACAGCCCACGAGCAAAAATGAACTAGCAGCCGAAATAACACAGCTTCAAGTCATTACCCACCATCTAAATTTTTATGTCTCAAGCTCTTAAAAGGGGTTACAGCACTTAGTTCGGCAGAACTGATAAGAATTTCTAGTTCTGACAGGAACTATAGGAAGCTAGTTCGACAGAAACAATAAGATGGGAGAAATCCTATTTGACAACTGAGGATGCCTGCTTATAAACACACTGGAGACAGCAAAGCACCAATTAGAGGGAGTCTCTCAATGGATAAAATATTTATATTTTATCTGTAGCACAAGTCTGTTAAAGTTAACTATGTGAAATGCTATCATACCTCCCTCAAATAATATACTAGAGTGAATGACAATTTAAGTGATTTTGTGTAAACAATTCTCAAGTTGTACTTAGTGCATTCAGTATCATTACTGTAGATGACTGCGTTTGTTTGAAATATCTCATTGTAACAGTAGACACTGTGCTCTGTTAATGTCCTTGTCAGAATATACTCTGCCAAGTATACTCTACATGTTGGAGCTGAATCCGAGCTCCGCAGAGCTTGCAGAGGCCACATCATCACAAAAAAAACTGCACTTGCAAATGAAACCGTAAGTGCAGATCACACTCGCAAAATTACAGAAATCATCAGTTAGGTTTTGCATGTGTGGGAATACTTTAACTGGTAGAGTGCTGAATTATTGTTGCTTGGCAAAACTTGATCATGTGTCTTTGCCTTGTTACATTTTATGGGAGTACAGGCACTCTCCCATAAATTGTAAGAAGACAAATCCATACAGACTGAATAATTTCACTTCAAAGATAATACAAAGTATATCCCGTGAATATGAAGCCTTTTGTGGCTGCACCTGCACTTCAGAGTAAAGCCCAAATATGGGCTTCCAACACTCTACCAGTTAAACAAGATTTTGAAGTGCATGGAAGGATGGTATTGATGAAATACAACTCTTTCAACTGAGAAATTAACAAAACTAAACTTAAATCAGTCCCCATGGCAAACCGGTCAAACTCAGAAAGATCCCTCCCTCTCAGCTGATTTTGTGCATTGTGAGAATCTGCAGCACATATCTTGCACCAAACTCAGGGTAACCAATGTTTTTTCCATCTTTGGCGTTTGTTTCAAATCCGATAAGGTCTTTAAATGACCATTTTAGCTATGTAGAAAATATGACAGCTAGCATTTTAATTTGAGGTAAACTCTGATAAAAGTAAGAAAACAAACAAAAATGCTTGCAGATATTTCCGACACAGATTTCAGGAGTTATTTTATTAACTTCACTCACAAGAAAGAGAAGATGGTAAAATTATTTGGTCCACTACAATTGATTGGTTGTAGCATATGATTTCACTATTGACTGGCCAATAAAATCACACCTTACTGTCAGCTTTGTAAAATTTACCAATCAGGATACAACTTGACATGCGCATTGTGTAAATGAAACACTATAATGTTTTCAGTAATACAGTAGACCCAGCAAAGTATGCAGACTATTTTCGGAAGACGTAGGCAAATTATAGAAGGTTATAATAATTTTTATCAGCAGATGGGGCCCAGTTCCTAGATGATGTGTTCAGTTACCATTGTTTTGAAGCTCAGCTTGACAGTTTTGTTAGGAGTGCAATTTTTAGTGCTCGTCTTTACAGCAGCAATGACTAGATTTGATGAAAAATATATTGAAAATACTCAGCAGGTTTGGAGTTAATTAGAGCTGGGAGGTTTTGATGTTTTGGATTTGGTTTGGTTTCCGTTCGGTTTCAGAAAAAAAACTGGTTTTGGTTCAGATATTCAATGTGTTAAGAAAATGAACATGTAGTAAACAATTGAAGCTCCTTAACACTGCTTAACTTGGAAAAAATACAGTAATTTGTACGACGACACTCGTCACAAAAAACCTCTGTAAATATCTCCAGTGGGTTCAGCCTAACTTCCCTTTAATCATTCTTAGGGGCTCTAGGCAGTCAGTTTAAGAAGCCTATTGAGTCAGAAAAATACAAATTAAGGTTTCAAATGAATAAAGTTTATCTAATCAGTGTTGTGTTTTCATTGTCATATTTTCTCTCTTATTGACCCGTCCACGTGGGGAAAATGTGAAAATGGGATAATGACCTATTTGACCCTTTATGGGAAAGACTAAGTGGCAAGATTCCATTGGGGCCACTGGTCCAGTTCCCTCCCAGTAAGGTAGTTTGATCTGTTTATGCACAATACAATAAAACTGTTTGGCCAGTTTATCTGGATCTTGCAGTTTGGTTTTCTGATTTGCTGCAAAAACCAGAACTGAACAGGAAAACCAGAAAACCACCCAGCTCTATATTTAATTAGCAGGAATTTCAGCCATTTCATGTGTTCTAATGATAAAATGTTCATTTATTGTATTATGTCTTCTTCGACTGAACTCATGAAGCACTGTCAAAAAGATTGAATTGCTTAAATTCCTATTTAGATTATGTGAAAAATTACCAGATTGAAATTTTAATATATCTACTTCTCTGTGCAAAAGAGTAACGATGAAAATAATTTTAGGCACAGGTCGAGGGAAAGGTTTGAAATTTCCTAGAAAAGTCCTTGATGGTCTTAATTGTTTTCCATGCAGTGGTGTACGAATCCTGCTTTACAATTGGCAGATACCAAGGTTCCAGGACAACCAGTTAAGACATCTCATTCATTGAGAGAGTGTGCAGGACAAATGATACTTGTAAGATAGAGCCCAATTAATTCTCTTAAATGAATAACCCTGTTAATTGAATACAATTTTCAAACACAATACATGTACTATTTACCATTCATTCAGGGCAAATTTTATCTATTAATTGCACTTATGTAAATTGAATAAAAAATCTTCTAATATATCAAAAAATTATCTTGACAGTCATAGCCTCAGGACATCTAATATGGGCATTTGACCCTTTACCTAACCAATTGTCTACGTAATTTACAAATTTGGCAGTTGAAAAAACAAAAATCTCCACAAAACAATATCACTTGATCCCCCTCCCTTCATTGTTTGCTGTCCATTTTGCATCTCCACAATTAGTTTTAAAAAATGTATGAATGAATTTATTTTCATTTGTGGTTTGAGTAGTATCAACTCCAAATTCTACACACAATCTAGAATTTTTTGTTCACATTCTACAATACAGCCACCATGGACTGGTTAATTTCCACCAGTGCGCAATATAAACATGGACACAAAAATATTAGATTCCAAACACTTATTATAGGAATAAGGCCACACAAAGTAGATCTTCTGTTTCTCAGGCCATTATTTGTAAAATTGCATGCGGGCGAGCATTTTTTTATTTTATTTTTTATTTCAGTAATTACTTCTTTGCCATCAAAAGTTCATGTTCTTGGTTCAAGTTTTAGGTCTCAAAATCTACAGAATAGCATGGGTGGTGTATTTCATCCCTTGAGTGCAAGAAGTCTTTGCAATGCTAAAGCATTGCAAAGTCTTCTTGCACTCAAGGGACAAATTCAGCAATTTTTTCAATTTGGGTAAAATATCAGACATAGACCATTTAATTTTTAGTTTTTTCAAGTTTAAATTGGGTATAAAAAGAGAACATGCGGCAGCCAAAAGGACCATGCGGGAGGGCCTGCGAAACAGATTTTTTATTTTTTTAGGCCTGATCATCAAAAATTAATTAATGAAGCAATGAGTACAACCCAGTGCTTCATTACTTCAAATATTGATGATGATAATTATTATTACCTGGTAAGCATATGTTTGGACATCAGTGCACATGTGAGGATTACGACAAATCTGCAGCTACTGTACTGTATAGCAAATGCACCCTTTACCCAACATTGTGGCCCAAACCAGCCAGCGCTATTCTCAAAAATCGCCAATTTTCATTGTTTTAATTTTTTGTCTCAAAAACATAGGTTTTGACTTGAGACAAAAAATGAAAAAAATTAGTTATTCAAGAATTTGTTTGGCAAGTGTCGTCTTATTTTCATGTTAGGTAAAGGGTTAACCATAATCTGCCATTCTTTTAACCTATTTTTAGGTGTGAGTAATTTCTAAAAATGGCCATGCAGGTGGCTGCATTATAATGGAGAGTAACACTAAATAAATTAACTTAAGCCAAAAGAAATTCATGTAGTATTTAACTTCAGTGGTTGTTAAATAAATCCTTTTGCCTTTTATAATTTTCTCTCTCCTTTAACTGACTGATTTTAAAGTAAATGTATGTTATCAGAAAGCATATCCATATACTTATTATTTCGCTATTAGTTTGTCCATGCATTCGTCTTATCTTCTGCTTTTTTGCTCAACTTGACAACATCAAGTATGAGCTATTGGGATGGGTTGCAAACTGTCATATGTCTGTCCGTATGCCTGTCCATCCACAATTCCTTTAGCACACCATACAGGCTGCAGCTCTTACTCGATCAGTTCCCAATTTCATATGTGGCTTTGGGATAATGTCCCGATGAGAGCTATTGATTTTTAGCTTAACTACACCCCATAGTTCTTGTCTGATTGTCATGACATTTCATATACAGGTTTGAAGTCATGTCTAGATGAGAATATCCCCTTTTGGTTACGATCGGTCAACTGTGATGGCTGCCCAAGCCCAAAAACATTTAGCACAGTCTACAGGCCGTATTTATGAAGGAATTCCATTGTAACTTTGCAGGATTACTCAGTATAATGTCTAGACGAGAACATCGTATTTTGGCCGTGGTGGGTCAACCGTGATGGCCATAGAGGCCTGTCATCTAGATTTGTCTAGCACAGTCTGCAGTTCATATTTATGAAGTGATTTCATTGTAACTTGGAAGGATAACTCGATATGATGTCGAGATGAGACTTCCCTATTTTGATCACGATCAGTCAGTCGTTACCGCCTCCTGGTCACATGACCTAGATTCCTTAGCACTGCTTACAGGTTGTTTTTATGAAGGGATTACATTGTAACTTGGTAGGATAACTTGGTATGATATGTAGATGAGACTCCCATTTTGGTCATGATCTGTCAACCATGACTGCCACGCCATCATGTGACCAAGATTCCTTTAGTAAAGTCTACAAGTTATATTTATGAAGGGATTTCATTGTAACTTGACAGTATGACTCATTTTGGAATAATTTCACTGTAAATTGGTAAGTTTGGTTGACAAACATTAACTGTGAGTGCCACATTAACCCACCCCTCAATTCTTTTGTACAGTCTACACCTCAAATTATTTTTGAAAACAGCATACAGGGAACATAAATTAACATATTCTCAATTATCACAATTCTTGTCGTATTTCATAATCCCTTCATAAGCATTAAACATTATCATTTTCATCAAACACAACACGCAGTCAAGTTAAGCTACAGTGTCATTAACATTTTCATTTTTAGCACAACTTTGGCGAAGTCAAATTTGAGGTATTGTCATGGCCTGTCATCCGTCTGTCCGTCGTGCCACCAACACGGCTCAGTCTACAGGCCGTATTTTTTAACCAATCTATACAAAACTTCTTGGGTGCCTTTGTTATCACTGTGGGACGAGAATAGTGTTTTGAGGTCCGGTCTGAAATTTAAGATGGCCGCTGGCAGCCATTTTGTACAAAATTAGGTGCAATCAGGTTTTTGCACAGAACTTCCATATGAAAGCTCTGATTTGAATAACTTTTTGTATGAATGTTTAGTACCATGGGATACATTATATATAGTATGGGTTTTTTTCTCGTGCATAAATTATGCAAATTAGCCTAACTTTGATTTATTCAATGTTACATTCAGCTCGGTGAGTGCAAATGCCAATACAGCTTGGGCTAGAGGCTGTATTTATGAAGCGATCCTTATGAAACTTCTAGGGTACCTTTGTTATCTCTGTAGGATGAGAACAAGTGTTTTGGAGTTCGGTCTGAAATTCAAGATGGCCGCTGGCAGCCATTTTGTACAAAATTAGGTGCAATCAGATTTTTGCGCAGAACTTCCATACGAAAGCTGATTTGAATAATTTTTTGTATGACTGTTTAGTACCATGGGATACATTACATACAATACAGGTTTAAATTTTGCCAATTAGACAAACTTTGATCTATTTAGTGTTACTTTCAGCACTGTAACTGCAAATGCCAATACGGCTCGGGCTAGAGGCCGTATTTATGAACCGATCTTTACGAAACTTCTTGGATGTCTTTGTTATCACTGTGGGACAAGAACGAGCGTTTTGGGGTCCGGTGCAAAATTCAAGATGGCCACCAGCAGCCATTTTGTAAAAAATTTTGTGCAATCAGTTTTTTGCTCATAACTTCTATATGAAAGCTCTGATTTGAATAAATTTTTTGTGTGAATGTTTACTAACATGGGATGCATCACACATAATACTTATGTCCTATTCTTTAGACCATTGCAGTCACCTTGTAATTGATTTACTATGGTTGACATGGTCACAACAAAACTCCTTTTTCTCTTATTCATTATTGTTGACTTGGTCACAACAAATACTGATTCTTGTCATATTCATTATTGTTGACCTGGTCACAGCAAATACTAATTCCTGTCATATTCAAAGTTGAGCTACAGTGTCATTGACACTTTCATTTAATTTTGTTGAAAAACATGGCCACCAGTGGCCATCTTGGATTTGGATACAAATTGTCCAGCAATTCCTTTAGCACACCCTACAGGCAGCAGCTCTCACCCGATCAGTCCCAAATTTCATATGTAGCTTTGAGCCAATGTCTTATCAAATTTTTCCGAATTTCTTTGAAAAACATGGCTGCCAGTGACCATCTCAGATTTGGCATATAAATTGTCAACAATTCCATTAGCACACTCTACAGGCCGCATATTTCACCTGATCTTTTTCAAATTTTACATGTTTTTTTGGTGTGATGTCTAGATGGGAGCTAGAGACTTTTTCTGAATTTCGTTGAAAAATAAGGTTGCCAGCAGCTATCTTGGATTTAGTTATAAATTGTCCAACAAATCCTTTAGCACACCCTACATGCCATGGCTCTCACCCAGTCAGTTGAAAATGTCATATGTGGCTTTGAGAAAATGTCTAGATGGGAGCTGTCTAATTTTTCCAAATTTCATTGAAAAACATAGCCACCAGCGGCCATCTTTGATTTGGAATACAAATTGTCAACAGTTCCATTAGCACCCCATACAAGCAGCATCTCTCACCTGATCTTTTTCAAATTTCTTATGTAGCTTTGGTGTGATGTCTTGATGGGAGCTGTCAAATTTTTCTGAATTTTGTTGAAAAACACGACCAACTGTGGTCAGCTTGGATTTGGCATAAAAATTTGTCAACAATTCCATTAGCAAACCCTACAATCCACACCTCTCAACAGATCTTTTTCAAATTTTATATGTAATTTTGGTTTGGTATGATGTCTAGAAGGGAATCATCAAATGTTTCTGCATTCCTTTGAAAAAGATGACCGTCACTGGCTATTATGGATTTGACACGTAAATTGTCAACAATTTCATTAGTACACCCAACAGGTCCCATCCCTCACCCAATTTTTTTCAGATTTCATCTGTAGCTTTGGTGTGATGTTTTTTTCTGTAGAAACTTGAGTGAATGACTTGGCATTACTGGATCTCTCTATTTAGTTTAGCAGAGTGCTGTGGCTCAGTGGTAGACTGTTGGACTTCTGTGCTTGAGGTCCCGAGTTCGATCCCTGTCTGGGACGACCCACGTTGTGTCCTTGGGCAAGGGACTTTATCCCGATTGCCTACATGGGGGCACAATGACGCTGTGTACTAAGGCATACTGCACGTCGATGGTGCACATATCTTCAGCTGCTGTAACTCTGCTTGAGCGGAACATAAACAGAGTTAGAATGTTGAGGAGCTGACAATTGCTCATCAATGCTCCGGGTACTTCAGCTTCATCCACCCGTAAAACTGTCACAGTCCCGATTGGCCATTGTGCATAAGTATGCGACCTTAAACACCAATAAATAAATAAATATTTAGTTTAGTCCTGTCTTGGACAGGTTGAGTAGTAATGTCATTGACACTTTCATTTTTAGATACTTTTGTTTCTACCTTAAAACTTTTGAATGACACTTCAGAATGGAATATTTTTTGGCGTACTTTTATAACCACGCAAAATCTCAGTCTGATATGATTTTAAACTATTTTGAATTTTACTTTTGATTTTTGTGGCAAAATTGAGATATAATTTTCAGATTGCCATCACAAACCTTTTGAACAATAACTCCACTTTTATAACTTGATCATGGTTGATCTTGGACTATTTTTTATACGTTTTACAGATTTTCTTCTTGTTAACATTGGTATTTCAGGGATATTTCAGAAATGCTACACAATGAGTGACACAAACTGTCATGTCTTGTTAAAATGGCTCCATACTAAATATCAGTATGGGACTTTCGGAGATATTTCACAAGTCTAGTCTTATGGTTATCCTGTAACTAATTTTCATTGGTACCGATTAACCCGCTGAGTATTTTCTAGATATTTTTCATTAAATCTAGTCAAGGCTGCTCCAAGCATCCATGACTAGATTTGATGAAAAATTCATCTAAATTTAACTTAAAGTCATTGGTAAAAAAATTCATTCAATTGACAAGGGGTAAGCTGGATTAAATATACACAAATTTTACTTATTTTAGTGGCAAGAGAATCCTGTCCTGGGCAGAAATATCTGTCAGCAGCATTCAAGGAGTTAAACGGTTTTTATTTTTATATGGATGTGTAGAGTAATGGTAAAACTACAGTGCTTGTTCTTCGATTTTAGGGGTTTGAGTCCTGGTGACAGACTTGATCCACAGTATTTTACCACTAGTCAGAATGACCAACACTGGACATCATTGCTAAGTCAAACATGTGAGCAGAATCTTAAACCAATGAGAGTATTGTGGAGAGTGCAGCTTCAGGCTCCTATGTTTCCAACAAATGAGTAAGTAAACTGACTAAAAACTAATTATACAGTGTGTACTGAGTGTATACCATCTGAAGCACCAGATGCTGTGTTTACATTTCATTACAACGCAGACTTATCTGGTGAAACTCTGTGTTATAGCAGAGTTAACTAACACTGTGTTTGTCGGTGATTTTGATTGAAAGAGATTAGTGTTATTGATTGGCAATAAACGCAGTCTCCCAGAAATTGCTACTGTGTTCATTCCAGTATTTTGTGTGAATGTTCACAGATCGTGCTGATGGTGATGCAACATGTGACATTTGTGTTTGGTTTGAATAACAACTTATCCAGTAATTGCACAGTTTGTAAACAAGTCTGCGTGCATTGAGTCAGTAATCACTGTGTATGTAATGTAATTTTTCGACGACAAGCCACAGAAACTCACAAGGAAACAATTTTAAAAACTAAAAAAAAAATGAATCCTGTATCCATCAAACACCACATGAAGGGGCGAATTTTGGGGTTAACTGTGCACAAATTTCTGAATTATAAACAATCTTCAATAAATTTCCTGAATTCCTTTCTTTTTGTGTACGTCATTACTCATTACCAAATGCATATAACAATATATATCAGAAATGTCAAACAGACCCGACGGACTAGCACATGTCCTTGAAGTTTAATCAATATGCTTAAATACAGGTACCACCATCAAATATCAATACAACTTTTTATTGTATTCATATTTGATGGTAGTACCTGTATTTAAGAATATTGATCAAACTACAAGAGCATGTGATAAACTAGCACCTGCAGATCATGCCCACTGCCCCCCACCCCTCTTCCCTCCCCGCCCATCTCAAAGTTTACGACTGCTAGTCTACCATGTCTGTCTGAATACTTCTGATACATATCATATATGTGCATGTACAATATATGGAGGATACAGAGGTGACCCACCAACTGGGAGCAGTCTCGAGTGGGTCCAGGGGGCCCCCAACCTGAGGGGGCCCCTCAAAAGGAGGTGAAACGGTAAAATAATTGAGGGAAGAAGAAGAAGAAAACTGAAAAAGAGGAGGAAGAAGAAAGTAGATGGCTAGATATAGGACCATTTTTATATGGGTCTGCAGATCTCATCATTTGAATGCCGATGCCGACATTTTCAGTTCGATTCTGATGGGATTTGAAGTGACAGATTAAATACATGTTCTGATGTCATTGCATTCCTATATTAATTTCTCTCCGACAAACACATCCACTAGATATAAAACATCGGACACTTGGTCCATAGATTCATTGCTGAAACTGCAAACATGTGTGCCTAGATTCACTTACAAGCCACACGGATGTGCTGCATGACCTAGGCCTATTTGTCCAAGTTTTGAATTTGAAGCCAAAAAAGACCTCAGATTCGCTCTCAGACCCTTGAATTTTTTTTAATTTTCCCAGGGAGGCCCACAGATCATTGGAAGAGCTAGGATTTTCAAATGAATGGGCCAGGACAATATTCCTGAGGCACGGCATGACATGCCATAGGCATGTCTCAAGGTCCAAAGAGCCAAATGAGGGTGTATCTCAGTGAGGGTGCCCCCCCCCCTCTCCTTAGAGTGGGGTTCTGTGAGCCCTTTACTGGGAAGATTTTGAAAAATGTTCTCTGAGACTGATTCTGGGGTAACATTTGCTTCCAACTGGAGGTAATTATCTGTATCAGGAAGACAGGGAAATTGCAGTGTGGAAAGATATGCTGATGCTTGTATCATTCACATGAGGAACAGATTCTCAAACATATCTTTCGTAGGCAAAATGATTGGTGATTGTTGGAAATTTCAAAAATATGGGTTTTTAGAATTACAGCCACAAGCTACCCAGGCTTCAAATGTCAGATATGGTGTCAGTGACTGTCACCAAATAGCTGCATGCCAGTATTTTTATTATGCTTTCCCAAAAAATTTTGGGGGAGCAAAAAGTTGCTGCCCTGTCCGTCCGTCCGTCCGTCCATCCGTCCATCCATCCATCCGTCCGTCCATCCGTCCGTCCATCTGTATGTCTGTCTGAAACAAATGGTTTGACTGAATAAAATGAAACCCAATTTTATACATGGGTTTATAACCACATAATACCGGCTGGGATTGCAGGGCTTGCATTTTGACCAGCCGATCGCCCTCAGTCTGGTAGTCGGCATCAAAAATAATCTGACAAGGCCATCAGTCGGCACTGTCATCAATCTATTGTTTTCCCAATCTCAGCAAATCAAGTGACGAGTGATTTTGTAAAACAAAATAACTTCCGGCAATGGGACTAATCGATTGGACGATTCCGGGTTTATTTCTGTACTTCTGCCGGGGATGTACAAAAAAGACGATCGCAGATGAGCATAGATAATATGAGGGGGTGAATATGGCGAAAATAAATGCACAAATGGGTTGATACTGACCTTATAAACCTTATATGGTATAACGACTTTGAATCCCTTATTTATTACCACAATCGATTGCAATTACTGTTTGATTGCCTGGCACAAGTTTTATACATATGGTGTGCCATATGAATATCATCGTCAGACTTCAAAAAAAATTATTTTGTGTATTACCGCATTGTCAACACAATCACGTGCATCTATTATAATAAAGAGAATAAACATAACCTCTGATTGATTGAGCGTTTATTCTGAAATGTTTACAGAAGAATGTGTAATTTCTGCATTTTATGTGGATTCCCTCCTCCCCTCCCTCCAAGCTGTCTTCGAAAATAAACCATTACAAAACAAAGCAATTACAATTGATGTGGAAAAAATATACACTGAACACTTACTGGTTCATGCGTAAATTATTCACAAGTGATTTATATTATGGGCATTTTTGGGGAATAATTGACAAGTGAGAGTGCATGTTGTCAAGTTTGTTGATCTTCAGCGAAGTAAATTTGTGAAAATAAAAACAATACTGTTTTTGCTTTGGAATGGATTTTATTTTAATAAAATAAAATCACTTACCCCCTTTTGACATATCAAGACAGGCAACAGTCCATTTCTTTAACGTTAGATGAAAAAGGAAATCTGCATCGCCCTCCGGGGAATGACAACACATTTCTACTCACCTAATTTCACTTTAAATTACCTGCACAAGGGCTAAATCATGATTATGTGCCAAGATGTAAGACACAGATCAGCATGGTATTAATATTGCCTGGTTAATAGCCCATAGCAAGTTAATAAAAGACAATTAGGTTGGAATTATTAATATTTATTCATAACAAATCATCAAATAACACAATATACATGAAATATCAATATAATATGCACAAAAAAACAAATCAGCCCCAGAGAAGAAAAATCAGCCTGGTTGACCACTTCACCAGGCCTGTCAATCAGCAGGGCTTGCCTTGAGTCGGGGCTGATCAGCCCAGGCCCCGAGATCAGCCCCGAGGAGCACTTGCTGGGGGCTTTTTTTCAAGCCCCGTCATTTTCCACAAAAAAACACTAACAATAATGGACAAAATGGAAAATCAGCCTCGAAAAGGCCCCGACCTCAATATGTGGGGCACTTTTTTTAGGCCCCGACCATTTTACTCAAGGCAAGCCCTGGATCAGCCTGGTCACGATTCTAAAATGCAAGCCCTGGGATTGATAGGGCTTTGTTCAATATTTTTTGGCTGTGTTACGGCGCTTTCTCTAACTTGAATAGTGGTTTTCGGACGATAAGTTTAGTTTGACTGAACAAAATGAATCAAAATTTTATCCATAGGTTTACAACCACATAATACAGGTTGGGATTGATAGTGGGCTTGGTCTGATATTTTTGGGCAGAGTTATGGTCCTTTTTCGACTTAAAAAACATGTTGATATTGGTTTCTGGATGATAACTTAAGTTTGAGTAAATGAAATGAAAATAAATTTTATAGTTAGATTTATACCCATATAATACATGTTGGGATTGATAGTGGGCTTGGTCTGATACTTTTTGACAGAGTCATGGCCTTTTTCCAACTTAGATATTGTTGATATTGGTTTCTGGGTGATAACTTTAGTTGGAGTGAACGAAATGAAACAAAAATTTTTCATAGGTTTATAACCACATAATACAGGTTGGGATTGATAGTGGGCATGGTCCAATAGTTTTTTCACATAGAAGACATGTTGATCTTGGTTTCCAGATGATAACCTTATTTTGACTGAAACAAAATTATATAGAACATAATATAGGTTGGGATTGATAGTGGGCTTCATCTAATATTTTTTGGCAGACTTATGGCACTTTTCTAATTTAGAAAGCATGTTGATATTGGTTTCCGGATGATAACTTTAGTTGGAGTGAACTAAATGAAACAAAATTTATGGCCCTTTTCCAACTTAGAAGACATGTTGATATTGGTTTCCAGGTGTTAACTTGAGTTATTAAGTATCTGATTTAAATCAAAATTGAAATATAGCTTACCGTAAACAATATACCAGACGAGTTTGATTTTGAAGGTGGTGCAGCAATTTTTATTTGAGTTACGGCCCCATTTTGGACTTTGTTAATCACTAAAATATAGTTTTTCATAAAGCGGGGGCATCAGTGTCCCATGGACACATTTTGATGTCTGCTGCTATTGGTGCTATGGTTCAATGGAGATAAAATAAGATATTGATTAATTCAATATTAAGAATGACAAATGACTAGAAACTCATGCTTGGCATTGGGGGCGGGGGTATAGTCACCCTTATTGTCTGAGTTATGGCTCATTTTTGTACTTAGTTAACCACAAAAATATAGTTTTTCATAAAGCATTAGTGTCCTATGGACACATTTGTGGTCTGTTGTATGGTTTATCTGGATTTTGTTAACCACTAAAATATAGTTTTTCTTAGAGCGGGAGCATTAGTGTCCCATGGACACATTTGGTAGCCTGCTGTATTGGTGCTATGTTTTAATGGTGATAAGATAAGATGAGATATTACAAATGACTAGAAACTCATAAAATAAGTTCGGATAGATGCTAGCACAGATGGAGAGACGGAGAAACCATTTACACATACATGATCAGTTTTCAAACCATGACAATAGCCCATATTGACTTCGGAGTCATGTTTGTGTTTAATTCCCGAACACCAAATAGTGCATCAGTGATTTTGCCTCAACGTGGGTGTAACATGTAATTGCTGGGTGAATATAGCTGAAATGGGTTTGAATTGAGGGGTGGGTGAGATTGGAGGTGGGGAGGCTGGACCTCTTTGTTGCCCCATAGCTCTCCCACTGCCCCAGACCCTCACCAATAGGAGAGGGACACCCCTCCTATAACCAGCATTACCCCAAGCCTGTGGCCTTGGATATGACTTTGGCATATATGGGGCCCCTTGCTTAAGTATGTCCAGGAGCCTCAGACAGTCTTGGGCCACCACTGAGAAGATATCTATGCTATTTTAGTGAATATCTGGGATCATCTCATTAGTGTGGACCTGAAAGTTTTATTTTTCATGAGCGCTTGCGGCTATCAAGTCGATAGATATTGAGAAATATCTTTTCAATAATTTGCGATAATTCACAGGCTAGCATATACTAAAGGCCTAATGTGGTTGGCGTTACATGTGAATACTGTGACATATACGTGTATTCCATTACAAATCCTGCAAAATAACACCAAGGCTAGCCTTCTTGTCAACAGCATGTACATGTACTCACTGCGGCTGACATCGAAGTGAGTCGATTTTATCGGCTTAGAAAATGTACAGTATATGCATTCAGATGCATCATAACAAAAAGGAGACTCAGTCAGGCTTTTAGATTGCTTTGTTTTGGGCAGATCTTTTTTAGGGCTTTAAATGTGCGCAAATTACAGAAAATTCCATTTTTATTAAGAGATATTGTTGACATTTAAAGCTGAAAGTAACTTCACACAGCATAAAAATGAAAGAAAAAACACTCTTCCAGCTGAAAAAATTGGAAATACATTTAACAGAGACAAATTGAGGACAGTATTTTACCATGTTTCCTATTTTGGACACAACTTTTACCACCTTTAATGATAAAGATAACTTAAAGGCATGGACTCGTTTGGTATGTATCGAAAGATTTAGTAATATTTACAAGAATATACTAATTCTAGAGGCATGCTACTACAAACGAAACTAAAAGGAAGACCGCGGATATAAATTTTATAGCACGGGGAAGTCAAGCAGAAACAGCCCTGTCTTGTGCTGTTGCTATTAGTAGTAATCCTTGATTGAAAGTGTGCCGATAACTCACTTCACGCAGCAGAACAATAGAGTCCTCATAGCCCTGCATCCATATCCCGACAAGGAGGGAATCATGGTTAGTGAACTGTCAACTCCCCAAACACCACAACTCCCTCCTTCCCACTCCCCAAACATCACAGCCCCGTCCTTCCCACCACTAGCTTTGTTTTTGAAGCAAAAGATAAAAAATATTATTCTCAAATTTTGTAGGTGGTCTAAGGTGGACAGTGTCATCTTCAATCACCGAGTGTTAAACAGAGTTAAAATTATTAATTATAAAGGAACGTTGTCTTGAAAAATCTTGATGGGTAATTATTTTATTCATCACAAGTGCCTGTGTAAGTTGTGAGAGTGAGGGGAGACAAAATATATATCTCAAAAATTGTGCCCTCTCACCCCAAATACATGCATATTTCCATCAATGATTAAGTGAGGGTGCTGTGTCAATAACTTATGATTGATAAGGATAAGCCTACCATTCACAACTGAGCAACTTTTTTTTTCTGGGGCCTACATTCCTACTCTTTCACAAGTGGTCAGTTATAATTCACAATACGGTGGTTTTAAATTTGCGTCTGATGGTAATAAACTATTAAACAGTTCTTGACATTGATTATCCACACAATTTTCACAATTTTCAAAATATTGAAATTGGTCCCCATGCTGCACCCATAACACCACTTTTATCGTTCGAGAATCGCTTTGTGGCAAAAGGCTCCTGGGGGTTTTAATTCAGAATGTTGAGAGTGTGTTCACGTGTTCAGGTAGGGTCTCTATATATGCATAAAGGTTTCAGGTTTTTTATTCAGCACCATGTCGGATCCGTAGCGACACATTTGTCATTACAGAAGCTTTTGCCTGTGAAAGACTCCTAGGGGGTTAAATTCAAAACATTGAAAGTGTGTTCATATGTTCAGGTACAATCTCTAGTGTGCATAAAGATATCAGATTTTATATAATACCTTTTCATTTCTGTCTGAATCAAGCATGAACCAATAATCAAGAATGCAAATGCGGGAATATATTGCATTGCCTACATTCTCACACAAGAAATCAATTAAAATCAGTTTTTTATGCCACTGAGAGATTCTCACGGAAGAATTATGTTTTCACCATGTCCGCCCATCCATCTATCCATCTGTCATCCATCATCCATCCATTAACTTTTTGTTTCCATCAAATAACTAAACAACCACAGATACGATCAAATCATTATTTTAGGTGTTGCTTGCGGATGACCACACAGTGCTTCCTATCTATTTTGGGCCAGCTAGCCAATTCAATATGGCCACCATGGTGGCCTTATTGAATTTGGTTTCCATCCAATAACTAATCAGTACAGATTCAAATCATTTTTATTTTTGAATTATGCTTTGTTGGTGTCAAGAGGAAGCTTCCTTTTAATGTTGGTCCAGTTTTTGGATGAGCTAGCCAATTCAATATGGCCACCATGGTGGCCATATTGAATTTAGTTTCCGACCAATAACTAATGAATGCTGACTCGAATCATTTTTAGCTCACCTGACTCTCAGTCAGGAGAGCTATAGTGATCACTCACCATCCGTCGTCCGTGAACATGGTGTTTGCGTCTTCTCCTCCCAAACCGCTGAACCAATTTAATTGATATTTGAGATAATAGTTTGTTATGACATCACAATTTGATTTTGTTCAAATCAAGTTGTCTTGCCCCTTGGATGAGGCCACACCCAAAAAGTGTGCTGAATTCTTAAAAAATCTTCTTCTCATGAACCACAGTAGCAGAGACTTGATATTTGGTGTGCAGCTTCCTTTTGAGGTATAAACTCAGATTTGTTCAAGAGAAGTTTGTGTGGGTATATTTGCCGTCGTTATGGGAGAGGCAAGAATATTTGCCCCTCCCAAAATTTCTATTTTCCAAACTGAGAGGCAGATTTGGACCAAATTTGATATGAGGGCTTATTGGGTCATAAGTACTTAATTTATGCAAAAAAAAATTTTCCCGTCACCCCATGGGAACCGCAAGAGCTAAAAATAGAAAAAAATTAAAACGCCCATATCTCCAAAACTACACAGCACTGAGGATTCTTATTTGGTGTGAAGCTTCCTTAGGACCAACAGAATGGAATGATAAAAAAAATTGCTATCGGTGTTATCATGGGGTACTTTTCTGGGACTTTTGAAAAAGTGCTGAGTCAGCATTTTTTAACACTGTGGGTAATGGGAAAAACATATAAGACTACTTTTCTCCCAAACCACTGCTCCAAAAGCTTTCAAATTTCACATATAACATCTTTGGAAGATTGTTTCACATGTTTATTGAAATCAATTCCCTGTCAATGTCCATATTTGGGCTCACTATGGGAGCCAAATGTTTAAATTAGTGCAGTATGACGAATATTTTTTTAAAATCTTCTTCTTCAGATCTACCGATAAGAATCTTTTGATATTTGGTAAGCAGCATCCTTAGGGGGGGTGAGATTCAAGTTTGTTCAAGCCAAGTCCCTGGGTTCATATTTAGGCTGAAAATTTGGGGTCTCGTTGCAGACTTAGAAATTTTGGACCAAAATCCGGAAATTTCTTTTTTGTTTTTTATGTGTTTCGGTCAATTTTGAGACAAAAAAAATAATTTTTTTTTACACTGAGAATTTGGGGGCCGGGTGAAACTTTTTGGACCAAAATCTGGAAATTAGCTTTTTGTTTTTTTATGCGTTTTGGTCAATTTTAAGAAGAAAAAAAAAATTTAGGCTGAAAATATTTTGTTTGTGACTTTGAAAATTTCCGAACAAAAATAAAAAAAATATGTTTTTTATGCGTTTAAATCAATTTTGGGACGTAAAAGTGCAGGAACTGAAAATAGAAGGAAAATCCTGTGTATTGTGTGGGTACAACTGCTTCATCTAGTTGGTATATGCTTTTCTTAGGAGGGGCGAATGTAGCTTATTCAAATCAAGTCCCTGGTTTGATATTTAGACTACCATGTCAGGTGAGCACCCTCAGGCCCCCTGGGGCCTCTTGTTATTTTTGAATTATGCATTGTTGCTGCCTAGAGGAAGCTTCCTTTCTGTTCCTCTTCCTGTTGGACCAGTCTGCTGAACCAAGATGGCTGCTAGTTGCCAATTCATGGTTTCTATGGCTGCCATCGTGAATTTGGTTTCTGTCCAATAACAAAGAATACTGACCCGAATCTGATTCAGATTCATGTTTTAGTTTTGCATCATTGGTGTCTGGAGAAAAGCTTCCTTTCGATTTTAGATCGGATAACCAATTCAATATGGCCACCATGGTGGCCATGTTTAATTTGTTTTTCATCCAGTAACTTATGAATGCTGATTCAAATCAATTTAATTTTTTTGTGATGCATGGTTGGTATCTGGAGGAAGCATTCTTGTGATTTTGGTTATACCCCCCCCCCCCCCCCCCCCCAAGAGACAGACTTACTTATCCTTTTATGACACCTCTCGGAGGCATATGCCATGCTTTGCATTGCTCTTGTTAATTTTCTGTCCACAGGCGGCTTTTTGGGGTGAATTGATATTCTGACACGGTACATTTGGTGGGTTAAAATGATGAGGGGAAGCATTTCCAAATGACCAAGAACAATCAAAACAATTTATTCATGAAAATATCTGAAAGAGCGTATTAAAAAAAACTTTGTTTTTTGTTAAAGCATGAACATTGTCAACCACATCATGACATGTGGTGGTGCAATACAAAATTATCTACAAATTATATATAGTTTTATGTAGAAGTTACCTATTTTGCTAGTTCCCACATTTTTTTTTTTTTTTGGGGGGGGGGGGGGGGGGTGTACAGGAAATTGTATTTTTTATTGGGTATGAAATTACAAACACCAATCGAGTTATAACAGTACACAGTGGGAGGCTTTAAAAATTTTCATCGTCAATAACTCCCATATTCCTGATGTGATATTAACGATACCTACGGTTCGAATCGTCACAATATTTCATATGCAGGTTTGGGGTCATGTATAGATGAGAACGTCCCCTTTTGGAGACAGACCAGTCTTACATCAATCTCTTCAAGAGTATCAGAGCCGGACAAAGTAGTGGAGTTGAGCATGCTCTCGGCGTCATGGCAACCAGTATGGCTGCCCGAGCAACTGGTATGGCTGCCTGAGCCCAAAAGCCGAAAACCATTAGCACAGTCTACAGGTTGTATTTATGAAGGGATTTCATTATAACTTGGTAGGATGCCTCCGAAACCCAAAAACTTTTAACACAGTCTGCAGGTCATATTTAATATGGAGGGATTTCATTGTAACTCGGTAGGATGACTCCATATAATGCCTAGATGATGTCATCCCCTTTTGGTCGTGATTGGTCAACTGTGATGGCTACAGGTGCCCGAAGCCCGAAAACCTTGAGCACAGTCTACAGGTCATATTTATGAAGGGATTTCATTGTAACTTCGTAAGATCACTCCAGATGATGCCCAGATGAGAATTTCCCTTTTGGTTGTGATCATTCAACCACGATGGCTGCCAGAAGCCCGAAACCCCTTAGCACAGTCTACAGGTCATATTTATGAAGGGATTTCATTTTGGAGACAGACCAGTCTTACATCAATCTCTTCAAGAGTATCGGAGCCGGACAAAAGTAGCAGAGTTGAGCATGCTCTTAGCATCATGGCAACCAGTATGGCTGCCTGAGCAACCGGTATGGCTGCCCAAGCCCAAAACCCGAAAACCATTAGCACAGTCTACAGGTTGTATTTATGAAGGGATTTCATTGTAACTTGGTAGGATGCCTCTGTATAAATGTCTAGATGAGAACGTCCCTTTTTGGTCATGATCTGTCAACTGTGATGGCTACCCAAGCCCAAAACCCAAAAACTTTTATCACAGTCTGCAGGTCATATTTAATATGGAGGGATTTTTTTGTAACTTGGTAGGATGACTCCATATAATGCCTAGATGACGTCATCCCCTTTTGGTCGTGATTGGTCAACTGTGATGGCTACAGGTGCCCGAAGCCCAAAAACCCTGAGCACAGTCTACAGGTCATATTTATAAAGGGATTTCATTGTAACTTCGTAGGATCACTCCAGATGATGCCCAGATGAGAATTTCCCTTTTGGTTGTGATCATTCAACCATGATGGCTGCCAGAAGCCTGAAACCCTTTAGCACAGTCTACAGGTCATATTTATGAAGAGATTTCATTGTAACTTGGTAGGGTGACTTCATATAATGTCTAAATGAGTATATTCCCTTTTGGACATGATTGGGGAACTGTGACGGCTACAGGGGCCCGAAGCCCGAAAACCTTTAGCACAGTCTACAGATCATATTTATGAAGGAATTTCATTGTAGCTTGGTACGATGACTCCAAATAATGTCTAGATGAAAACGTCCCCTTTTGGTCGCGATCATTCAGCCTTTATGGCTACCCGATCCCAAAAACCTTTTGCATAGTCTATAGGTCGTATTTATGGAAGAATTTTATTGTAACTTGTTAGGTTGATGCCAAAATGATGACATCCCCTTTTGGTCGTGATTGATCAACCGTGACGGCTACAGGGGCCCGAAGCTAGAAAACCTTGAGCACAGTCTACAGGTCATATTTATGAAGGGATTTCATTGTAACTTTATAGGATCACTCCAGTTGATGCCCAGATGAGAATGTCCCCTTTTGGTTGCGACCATTCAACCATGATGGCTGCCTGAGCCTAAAGCCCGAAAACCTTTAGCACAGTCTACATGTCATATTTATGAAGGGATTTCATTGTAACCTGGTAGGATGACTCCATATAATGTCCAGATGAGAACATCCCCTTTTGGACATGATTGAGCAACTATGATGGCAACAGGGGCCCGAAGCCCGAAAACCTTTGGCACAGTCTACAGGTCATATTTAGGATGACTCCAAATAATGTCTAGATGAGAACGTCTCCTTTTGGTGGCGGTCATTCAGCCTTGATGGCTGCCTGAGCCCAAAAACCTTTAGCATAGTCAAAAGGTCGTATTTATGGAAGGATTTCATTTTAACTTGTGAAGTAAGTAAGTAAATTTTATTCAACAGAATATAAAAGTACAAAGTGACAATAGTTAATAAGGAAATAATGATATTCTGTTGGTAAGCAGCATGGCCAGATTGGCTGTCTTCCTGCTGCCCCATCAGTATAAACATGGAGGTATGTGTGTCAGAAGAAGTGATTTTATTTTCCATGAGAAGTTGTCGTAATATCAAACACGTATGTATTCATTTTCCTTAAATTTGGTTTTGTCCCGAGACAGACCAGTCTTACATCAATCTCTACAAGAGTATCAGAGGCGGACAAAAGTAGCGGAGTTGAGCATGCTCACGGCATCATTGCAACCGGTATGGCTGCCCGAGCAACTGGTATGGCTGCCCGAGCCCAAAACCCGAAAACCATTAGCACAGTCTAGAGGTTGTATTTATGAAGGGATTTCATTGTAAGTTGAGCTGGACAAAGACTGAATTACGACAAGATAAGGAAATGAAGATAGGAGTTGTATTCCTCTTTAGCGTTATGACTATCTTCATTACCCCACCACAGACTCATTCAGCCACAGAGTATATTTACTTATATACCATGCGATGTTCTTGATTGTAAAGCCCGCGAGCACAATGTGGAACCGAGGCTATGAACTTCATTATTATTGTTATTATTCACCTCCACACCATCACAATCTTGGCAAGAGCATGTTCATAAAGCGGTGAAAAAATAAAGCATGATACTGAATGAAGATGTGTTGGGAAAGTAGAGATGAAGCAAGGTAGAATGAGCTGAAATAATATTAGATAACATAATATGAGATAAGATGAGATAACAGACCATAGGTTGGAGCCTAACCTTCACTGAAGTTGAACAAATTGGCTGGACTCAAAAAAGGATTTGTACAGTACAGTGGACGCTAATTTTATTGTTCCATCGAAGGAAGGATAAAAACATCGAAGGAAGGAAATGTTTCTGTAAAGGATAATGCACGAGAAAAATGAACAAGTCACTAAAATACCCAGTGTCGAGTGCATTATTAGACTTAAAAAAAAAAACAAAAACAAAAAAAAACACCTGATCTGTCAAAATGACCTCTCGCCTCTCCAAACAACAACTACATACGATCAACACACAACTGCACATCATCTCCAAGAATGCCAAGCACTCCAGGAAATAATGACCAGCCATTACATTAACAGCCCACAGTTATCGTTCTCAGCAGTCACTCTAATAACAGCAAAGGCGAAACGAAGGAAATTGTTGGCAGAGGGTTTTAAACTAGAATAAACAGAATGAGTAGACATGTTTTGAATTAGTAGTTACGTTAGAGAGAATTGGTGTTGTTATTCCGAGTAGTATGTGCACAATCACTGCAGTGTGGATTATCACATGTTACGCATGATGAATACGAGTTTATGATTTTCATAAAGTAAGCCTTCTTAAATGCTCTTCGGGAGGAAATTCCTTTCAAATTTTCATTGAGCTCATTCCATATTTTCAGGAAGCATATTTGGGTAGCTGAGCAGAAAAATTGGTCCTGGGTTTGCCACACCGTAATTGACCTAATTGCCTTGTTATCATACCTGTTGCATATGTATTGACTTGAAAGAAGTCAACAAAGGTCGTTGGTAGATTTGAGTGATGCCAGTCAAACATAAACAATGACACATTCATTTTGTAGAGGTCTTTCAGTTTTAATATCCTACTCTTTGGAACAATGGATCGGTATGGCAATTATATTTCTTATTATTGATTAGGCGAATTGCACATTTTTGAAGTTTAAATAGTCTAGAAGCGACACAACTGCGACCCCATATTTCGATTCAGTACAGGAGGTGACTGTGAATCAGTGAGTAATATAATGTTTTCAGGGAAGAGTATGGAAGAATATGTTTTGGCTTGTTCATTAAATAGAGCGCGCTCGATACTTTGCTACAGATTTTATTGATGTTGAACTTAAATTTAATATTTTTATCCAGATATATACCAAGAAATTTGCCGTTTGCTTCTTCCGACAATTCATTTTCTTGGTTAATGAAATGCATCCATCTTCTGCTGGTACTGTATATTTTATTGGGTGGACTGAACAGTATATATTTTGTTTTTTGGGCATTCAATACCAGGAGGTTGGCAGCACACCAGTCCATTAACGCCAAGGGCCCAGTGTTGGCACTGTCAAAGACTGCATCTATACTAGGATGTGAGGTGTGCATTGAGGTGTCATCCACAAATGATAGGAGATCTAGCTGTGTTGAAGCACTACAATCGTTAAACATAAATTAAGAAGAGGAGAGGCCCCAAGATGGATCCTTGGGGAACACCATAGGTGATCTTTTCATGCCCAGAACTGCTTCCATCGTATGTGACATATTGAACTCGCCCATCTAAGTAGCTCTTATACCAGTTATTGGTAAGGCCTCTAACACCATAAACCTCTAACTTTTTTAATAAGATGTCGTGGCTAATTGTATCAAATACCTTTGATAAAACTAAGAATACTGACAGGGTACAATCCTTTATCGGCTTGTCGTTATTGTTGGCTATGGAGAAGTTGAAGTATGGGGTGAATGGTCGAGTGTTTTTTTCTAAAACCATACTGGTGCAGGTACAGAAGATCGTGCTTGGTTAAAAAGTTTGATAATCTTTCTAAAGTTATTTTCTCGAGTAATTTTGAGAACGCTGGGAATATGCTAACTGGTCTGTAATTATTGAATGATTGAGGGTCTCCCGATTTGAAGATTGGTACAATTTTTGCCATTTTCATTTTGTCAGGAACGATTCCAGAAGATGGCGACAGATTTATAATGTGTGCTAATTCTTCTGCTATTTCATGGATTGATTTTTAGCTCAACTTTGACGAAGTCAAATTTGAGCTATTGTCATGGCCCGTCGTCCGTCGTCCGTCTGTCCGTCCGTCCGTCTGTCCGTCTGTCCGTCTGTCCGTACGTCAACAATTGGCTATAGCTCGGGCTAGAGGTCATATTTATGAACCGATCTTTACGAAACTTCTTGTGTACCTTTGTTATGACCCTGGGACGGGAACGAGTGTTTTTAGGTGTGGTCCGAAATTCAAGATGGCTGCCAGCGGCCATTTTGTACCGATGATGCAAAAATCAGTTTTTTGTACAGAACTTCTGTATGAAAGTTCTGATTTGAATAAAGTTTTGTATAAATGTTTAGTACCATGGGATACATCACATATAATACGGGTTTTTTTCTCGTGCGTAAATTATGCAAATTAGACTGACTTTGATTTATTTAGTGTTACTTTCAGAGCTGTAAGTGCCAAGCTGCTATGGCTCGGGCTAGAGGCCGTATTTATGAACCAATCTTTACGAAACTTCTTGGGTACCTTTGTTATGACCCTGGGACGGGAACGAGTGTTTTTGGGTGTGGTCCAAAATTTTCAAGATGGCTGCCAGTGGCCATTTTGTACCGATGATGCAAAAATCAGTTTTTTGTACAGAACTTCTGTATGAAAGTTCTGATTTGAATAAAGTTTTGTATAAATGTATAGTACAATGGGATACATCACATATAATACGGGTTTTTTTCTCATGCATAAATTATGCAAATTTGACTAACTTTGATTTATTTAGTGTTACTTTCAGAGCTGTAAGTGCCAAGCTGCTATGGCTCGGGCTAGAGGCCGTATTTGTGAACCAATCTTTACGAAACTTCTTGGGTACCTTTGTTATGACCGTGGGACGAGAACGGGTGTTTTTGGGTGCAGTCCCAAATTCCAAATGGCTGCCAGCAGCCATTTTGTACCGACAATGCCGAAATCTGTTTTTTGTACAGAACTTCCATATGAAAGCTCTGATTTGAATAATTTTTTGTATGAATGTTTAGTACCATGGGATACATTACATATATTACAGGTTTTTTTCTTGTGCGTAAATTATGCAAATTAGGCTAACTTTGATTTATTTAGTGTTACTTTCAGCACTGTGAGTGCAAATCCCAATACGGCTCGGGCTAGAGGCCGTATTTATGAACCGATCTTCACGAAACTTCTTGGGTACCTTTGTTATCACTGTGGGACGAGAAGGAGTGTTTTTGGGTCCAGTCTGAAATTCAAGATGGCCGCTAGCAGCCATTTTGTTCAAAATTAAGTGCAATCAGATTTTTGCGCAGAACTTCCAAATGAAAGATCTGATTTGAATAAATTTTTGTATGAATGTTTAGTACCATGGGATACATTACATATAATACAGAGTTTTTCTCGTGAATAAATTATGCAAATTAGGGGTCCGGGTGGGACTTAGAAAATTTTGGATCAAAATCCGGAAATTAGTTTTTTGTGTTTTGATGCATTTTGGTCAATTTTAAGAAGAAGAAGAAAAAATTTTAGTCTGAAAATATTTTGTTTGGGACTGAAAATTTCCACACAAAAATAATAATCTACAATGATTGGTCTTAATCTGTAGTCCATTACAGTCACCTTGTAATTCTTTTATTATTGTTGACTGGGCCAAAACAAATACTAATTCCTGTCATATTCATTATTCAGTTGTCTTGGTCACAGCAAGTACTAATTCCTGTCATATCCAAGTTGAGCTACAGAGTCATTGACTCTTTCATTTTTAGAAGTTTGGTGGATATCCCATCACAATCAGCAGTAGACTTGTGAATTGCACTTCTCAGGATTTCCCAAGTTTTTTTCATGTTATTTTTGTTTAATACGGTAATAGGATATTTTCATAGTATATTGCTTTACTTTTGCGTTTTACTTTGTTAAATATGTTGCTATACATCTTATAATTTGTCTTGTTTTGTTCAGTAGGGGACTTTAGCTTTTTACGAAAGAGTTTTTCCTTATTTAAAGAAGACTGTAAGAGGCCTTTGGTCATCCAAGCTTGACGCTTTATATATTTATTGCTTTGATATACTTTTTTAGGTGGAAATGCTGTGTTAAATGCAGCAAGGTAAAGATTTACAAATATACTGTATGCTTCATTAGGGCAGGTCAACTCTAGTACTGTCGAGAAGTCGGTTTGTGTCAACATGTGTTTGAATGCTCTCAGATTAGTATCATTGAAGTTTTGTTTCATAATGTGTTTTTCGGTTACTGTCTTCGTATGGTTCGATTCAGAGTAAAATGTTCCAAAATGGTCAGCAAGGTCCATGATGATTACGCCGGTCTTATAGTTCTCTTGGGGATGGTTAGAAAGGATGTGATCTATTGCAGTAGCTGAGTGCTCTGTCAATCGGGTTGGTTTGGTAATGAGTGGGAGAAAGCCTTGACTGATTATGGTGTCTTTTTATTCGTTCGTTTTGCTGTGTGTTTGAAATTTTAACAAATCAATGTTCATGTCACCCATAATATAGGATATTCTTCGTTCCTGGTTTATCTTTTCAGTGATAGTTTGTAATGTAAAAATATACCTATCAAGGTCAGCCTTGGGCAGAGTGTTTGGGCGATATATCACACCAATTATGAGTGATCGATGCCTATTCAATACTTCCACAAAGAGAGACTCAAATACATGGGGTATGAAAACCAGAGAGGTCCTTGCGTATTTTATACTTTAGGCTGTTTTTTTTAAATACCCCCCCCCCCCCCCCCCCCCCCCCCATCCATCATATGGGCTTGGGCGAGTATTGGTGATGAGAGGGTGGTATCCATTGAGTTCAAAGTTCACACATTCTGGTACCTTAAAGACTTCAGTAAGTTCAATGATGTCAAAAGTTTCATCTTGGTTTTGGAGGTTACCTAAAAGACTAACGAGAATCCCAATGCATGCTTAGACCTTGGCAGTTAATATTGAAAAGGGATGTTGGATTTGGTATATTACCAATGAGCTTTCTGTACTCTTCAGGGGAATAGTATCTACAAGATTCGGCTGATGCTAAAGGGTTATCGTAGTCATCCTCATCTGGATCTTGTCTTTGACTGAACAGACTTACAAAGTAATATCTACTGTCAGTCTGTATCTCATCTAAGGATATACTATTTGGGTTCGCCATCTTTGTTCATATCTTTTAATGTTCTGTTGGAAATGAAACTGGTCGATCTCAGTTTCTTGTCTGCAAATAAACTGTTTACATTGGAATTTTGTTTTATACTTAAGCTTCTTCTGACACCTTTGGTGACAATCGGCATATGGAGAGAAAAAAGTGAACATGCTATTACATACAAAAAATTCATTTGGAAGTCAAATGCAAATACAATTTGAGATGACCCCCAACTGAGTCAGATGCACAAAACAATCTGGTCATTGCTTCTGTTGTTGCTCCAATGCAGAAGTGACCAGAAACAGGGATGAGAAAAAAAGATACAAAGAAGAGAAGGAGAGGGAGAGAGAGAAAAAAAATGTTAAGGTTACATCTTTTCGGCATTCATGTAGAATATTTAGTTGGACGGCCCCTTAATGAAATAGGGTTACTCGCAATCTTCGTGATTGGGTGAAGTCGCGAATGGGGTTACTAGCACATATCAGCATACATGTAGAATATTTTGTTGGACGACCCCTTAATGAAATAAGGTTACTCGTGATCTTCGTGATTGCGTGAAGTTGCGAATGGGGTTACTAGCACATATTTCCAACATTGGAGATCACGTTGCACACATTAGATTTTGACATACAGCTCATGTCAGAAATAATCATGAACAAATTGATTTATTGATTTATCAATGGATTTTAAATTGCAAGTGAGAAAGGTATGTGACAAATAACCGTTCAACTTGCACGCCCGACGCCAGTGACTACTTGGAAAATTCACATACACGTGTAATTTTTAGAAACTATCTCAGGAAGAAGTGAGAATGAATTGTTTCTTAGTCTTTTTATGTTTTTTTTTGCCTGTTCACAAAGCGGGTTGAGTGTTGAGGTGATGAAGAAACTATCACATGCAGTTTAAAACGTTGGAAATCACGCCGCATCCTTTGGATGTTGACAGTACAGCACTTGCCAGAATTAACATATGGCTTCATTCGTCAAATAGATTTTGAACCAACACTGCACACATGCTGTCTGAATGCTGGTATGGTGTGGATTTTGGGGTGATTTGAGTTATTGATACAGCTTGTTAGGTTGACTCCATATAATGCCTAGATGATGACATCCCCTTTTGGTCGTGATTGGTCAACTGTGATGGCTACAGGTGCCTGAAGCCCGAAAACCTTCAGCACAGTCTACAGGTCATATTTATGAAGGGATTTCATTGTAACTTCGTAGGATCACTCAAGATGATGCCCAGATGAGAATTTCCCTTTTGGTTGTGATCATTCAACCATGATGGCTGTCCGAGCCCGAAAACCTTTCGCACAGTCTACAGATCATACTATGAAGGGATTTCATTGTAACTTGGTAGGTTGACTTCATATAATGTCTAGATGAGAACATCCCCTTTTGGACACAATTGGGCAGCTGTGATGGCTACAGGGGCCCAGAGCCCAAAAACCTTTAGCACAGTCTACAAATCATATTTGTGAAGGAATTTCATTGTAGCTTGGTAGGATGACTCCAAATAATGTCTGGTTGAGAATGTCCCCTTTTGGTCACAATCATTCAGCCTTGATGGCTGCCCGAGCCCAAAACCCCAAAACCTTTAGCATAATCTGTAGGTCATATTTATGTAAGGATTTCATTGTAACTTGTTAGGTTGACGCCATATAATGCCTACAAGATGACATCCCCTTTTGGTCATCATTAGTCAACTGTGACGGCTTCAGGGGCCTGAAGCCTGAAAACCTTGAGCACAGTCTACAGGTCATATTTATGAAGAGATTTCATTGTAACTTCATAGGATCACTCCAGATGATGCCCAGATGACAACATCCCCTTTTGGGCATGATCATTCAACCAAGATGGCTTCCCAGGCCCAAAACCCGAAACACTTTAGTACAGACTGCAGGTCGTATTTGTGAAGGGATTTCATTGTAACTTAGTAGAATGACTCAGTATAATGTCGAGATGAGGACGTCCCCCTTTTAGTAGTAATCGGTCAACCGTCATGGCTACACAGGCCTGAAGCCCAAAAACCTTTAGCATGGTCTACAGGCCATATTTATGAGGTGATTTCAATGTAACTTGATAGGATGACTCGTTTTGGAATAATTTCACTGTAGCTTGGTAACTTTCGTTGACATACGTTAACTGTGAGGGCCACATACATTAACTGTGAGGTCATATTAACCCACCCCTCCACCCTTTAGTACAGTGTACACCTCGTATTATTTTTTATTAAAAACATAGCATATAGGGAACAGAAATTAGCATATTCCCAATTATCACAGTTCTTGTCTTATTTCATAATCCTTTCATAAACATTGAACATTATCCTTTTCATCAAACACAACACACAGACAAGTTAAGCTACAGTGTCATTGACACTTTCATTTGTATGAATGTTTAGTAACATCGAATACATCACATATAATACGGGGTTTTTTCTCATGCAGAAATTATGCAAATTAGATGAACTTTAATTTATTCAGTGCTACTTGTACACAATAATTACACATGTTAATACGGCTCGGGTTAGAGGCTGTATTTCTGAACCGATCTTCACAAAACTTCTTGGATACCTTTGTTATCACCTTGGGACAAGAGCGAGTGTTTTGGGGTGTGGTCCAAAATTCAAGATATCTGCCAGCAGCCATTTTGTACAGAAATTATGTACAATCAGTTTTTTGTACAAAACTTCTATATGGCTCGGGCTATAGGCCGTATTTATGAACCAATCTTTACGAAACTTCTTGGGTACCTTTGTTATCACCATGGGACAAGAATGAGTGTTTTGGAGTACAGTCTGAAATTCAAGATGGCCACCAGCAGCCATTTTGTACCAAAATTAGTGCAATCAGTTTTTTGTACAGAACTTCTGTATGAAAGTTCTGATTTGAATAAATTTTTGTATGAATGTTTAGTAATATGGAATACATCACATATGATACAGGTTTTTTTCTTGTGCAGAAATTATGCAAATTAGATGGACTTTGATTTATTCAGTGCAACTTATACACAGTAAGTACACATGAAAATACAGCTCAGCTAGGGGCTATATTTATGAATAGATTTCCACGAAACTTCTTGGGTACCTTTGTTATCACCTTGGGATGAGAATGAGTGTTTTTGGGTGCGGTCTGAAATTCAAGATGGTTGCCAGTGGCCATTTTGTACCAAAATTAGGTACAGTCAGTTTTGTTTTTTTTACAGAACTTCCATATGAAGGTTCTGATTTGAATAAATTTTTGAATGAATGTGTTTAGTAACATGGAATACATCACATATAATACAGGGGTTTTTTTTCATGCAGAAATTATGCAAATTAGATGAACTTTGATTTATTCAGTGCTACTTTTTCACAGTAAGTGCACATGTCAATACGGCTCGAGCTAGAGGCTGTATTTATGAAACGATCTTCACGAAACTTCTTGGGGACCTTTGTTATCACCTCGGGACAGGAACAAGTGTTTTTGGATGCGGTCCAAAATTCAATATGGCTGCCGATGGCCATTTCATACTGAAATTAGTTGCAATCAGTTTTTTGTACAGAACTTCTAGGACTATGTTTGTTATCATCATGGTATGTTAATGACTGCTTTGGGGCTTGGCCAAAAATTCAAAATGCCTGTTGGCAGTCATATTTATGGGAATTCTGTGTGTTACATTTTTTGTATAGAACCTGTAAAGAAGATTTTTTATGTCAGTAATGTTTGCTATAAATTTATTGGATGCCTTTGTTATCACTGTGCTATGAGAACAAATATTTTTGGGTTCAGTCAGACCCACCCGGGGACTCAAAAAAGGAGATAATTAAAAATCTTTTCCAAAAACACCAGACAAAATAATGATTCTTAAATTCAGCATCCCTAAGATGTGTATATTCAAATGTGTTGAAGCCAAGTTCCTGTGTTAATATTTGGTGTTGTTTGGGGAGGGTAAACATTATTAGCACAACCCGATTTTCTATTTACAATGAGAAAAATAAAACCTCACCCATGGGAACCCTATGAGCTAAAGATAAAAAATTTGAATTCCTCTATTTTAAGATGGATTGGGCAAGTATTTATTAATTAGTATGAATCAAGCTTAGAAGGGTTTGAATCAAACAGGCCAAAACAATTGCTAACATTTGGCTCATAGTGCACCATACAAGGATCCCCATTGTTACATTAACCCCATGAGATTTCTTTTCTAGTTTAGCATCTAACTGTCACCTACCGTTACAATACTTTACCTATACATTTGTTACAGGCTACGGTCAGTATTTATGTACAGACCGTTACAATACTTTACATGTACCTTTGTTATCAGGTCATTACCTAGATGTGTGTTATTGCTGTGTCACATACTATACATGTACATGTCTTACACAAGTTGAGCTACAGTGTCATTGACACTTTCATTGTGAATAGCAGAGGCCGGATATTGTCATTTTGTGTGAATGTGTTCATCAATACGACATAAATGACAGCATAAAAGGATAGAACAAGAAGCACATCTTTGAGGCCTATCCTTCTGTGATGACATGAGTGTGGTATTGACAAATGCATTCTCTCTAAGTACACTGACTCCACTGCATGAATAAATCATATAACAGACAGAATCCCAGAGTTCATATCATGGATAGAAAAAAAACCTAGGCATATACTTGTTAGAAGAGATGTTGAATTCATCTTTGGAAAAGTGATACGCCCTTGCAATCCAGCTTTCACCACGGAGACAGACCTATGAAGGAGTATAAATGTCTTATATTCTTTTTTCAGAAATGTTATGGTAGCAGATTTCTGTGATAAATTCATAAGTTTACGAGTAAATTCAGAAGGGTATGTAACTGCTAATATACAGCTGTTGTTACCACCACTGAGGGGTATATATTTGGATCCTTATACAGGGTATGTATATTCATAATTCAAAGCTAAAATATACTGTCATGGGAGATTTTTTGAATGTTTATTGGTATCCTATGTGTTACCATGAGAAACAAAAACTAATCAGTAAAGCATAAAAATGCATTTCTGGTAAATTTACTCATGTAAGTTATGGACAGTGGAAACCTGTTAATTGAATTTATTTATTTATTTATTTATTTATTTATTTATTTATTTATTTATTTATTTATTTATTTATTTATTTATGGGGGTGGGAGTGTGGTGGCTCAGTAGGTAGAGGTGCAGGCTGCAAGCCAAGAGGTCCTTGGTTTGAATCCCACCTGCGGCAACCGCGTTGTGTCCTTGGGCAAGACACTTCATCTCCATTGCCTGCGTGGGGGCATTGTGGCATTGTGAACTAAGGCGTACTGCACATCGATGGTGCACTTGTCTTCAACCAATGCTAACCCTGCTTGTGTGGAGTTGGTATGTTGGGGAGCTGACAGTTGCTCATCGTTGCTCGGTGGTTCTCTCCGGGTACTCCAGCTTCCTCCACCCGTAAAACTGTCACGGTCATGATTAGCCATTGTGCATAAATATGTGACCTTAAACACCTATAAATGAATATTTATGGGGGTGTCCAACAGCTAGGGTCACCTCATGTCAGACAGATTTATGAGTGGAGGAAACCTGAGAGAACTACTGAGCATCGATGAGCAACTGTCAGATCCCCAGCAAACTAATTCCTCACAAGCAGGGTTTACACTGGTTGAAGGCAATTGCACCATCTACATGCAGTATGCCAGAGTACACAATCCCAGTTGCTCACGGGGCTATGGTGGCACTAAGTACATTGCCCAAGGACATAACCCAGTTATTGCTGGTCAGATGTTAACCGTGGACCTTTTGCTTTGAAGTCCAATACTCTAACAAATGAGTTGCCATGCTTCCTGTTAATTGAATAATCACTTAGCCAGTGGAAATTATTCAGTTGGCAGAGTATTAAATTAACAGGGATTTGGTCACTTTCCTGTATTCTAGAGACCAACTGAGTATTTATTCTATTATATTTTGTTTGACAGCACTTTTGGATGTGATTCTTTGCATTTCCATATCCGCATCCACGTCTGCGCCAGATGGCACATCCACATCCAGCTAGAAATTCAAGCTTTGATTATATGGGTTCAAACATCTGAGAGGCAAAACATCCAGTAGAACACAGTAATTGATTAATTGTTGTTAGCTTAACTTGACAAAGTCTAAAATCATGCAATAAAGTTCAGTTTATTTGGAGTACCCCACCACCCCCCCCCCCCCACCCCCCATAAAGCCCTCCAACAATTTTTTTTAAGTCTGTTTGTTACCAAAACATGTGCCCCCAACCTACCTGTACATACCGGTAAGGACCAAACATATAGAATTTATATTGTACACATTCAACATGGTGTGACTGCCTCAAGGCAAATTTTCTGATATTATTGTTCATCTTTAACACTTCACCTAACATGAATGGCAGATGACACTTGCAAAGAAATTTCTTAAATAAGTGTGAAAAACACAGAGCTTATGACACCTCATTGGAATGTGCTTGAGAAGCTCGTTCCAGTGAGGGGGGGGGGGGGGGTGGTGGTCATAAGCTATGTTTTTGAGACAACAAAATGAAAAAAAATAATGAAAATTGACTGGTGATTTTTGAGAATAGCGCTGGCCGGTTGGTTTGGGCTGTTGTATTGGGTAAAAGGTTAAATACTCAATGTACATTTCATAGGACACCAAACTATAATAGTTAAAGTGAAGATTCAAACAAGTGAATAAGGCCCTCCTCACTGTAGTTTAATAAAATAGCCCAACAAAAAGTAATTGACTTTTGTGATCTGTAAGCCAAAACATTTCAGTAACCTTTCTTACTTTAGTTTAAGTATGACTGTGTTGATTGATGAAAAGTGGTTGTGGAGCTTCTTTTAAATATCAGTATTAGCAATGATTATAGATACTCACTGATGTATGTGTAATATTCATTAAATAATTGAAAATGTCCAAAACTTAACAGGTTTGTATCCCACCTGCAGTAACTGCTTTGTGTCCTTGGGCAAGACACTTCACCCCCCATTGCCCACATAGGGCATGGTGGCATTGTGTACTAAGGTGTACTGCACGTCGATGGTGCACTTGTCTTAAACCAATGCTAACCCTGCTTGTGTGGAGTTAGTATGTTGGGGAGCTGATAGTTGCTCACCATTGCTCAGTGGTTCTCTCCGGGTACTCTGGCTTCTTCCACCCATAAAACTGTCGTGGTCATGATTAGTCATTGTGCAGAAATATATGACCTTAAACACCAATAATTAAATTAATTACTATATTTAACAGAAAATGTGCCCTGAGAGGAGGGGTGGAGGATCCAAGTCTTCACTATTTTTACTTTGGAATCTCAGATGACTTGAATGTGTGGGATCATCTTGTGTGTAATTTTGTGCAGACAACAGTTTTATAGTTTTCAACATAAGCTGATGCAAAAGGTCTCTCAGATATGCAAGGGGAAAACTAGTCTGTACAACCACATGAATACTAATTTGTAAATTAATTTATTTGTATTTTAATAAATGTAACCTTGCCTAATAGCAACTCTGACAAACTTTTCAGTGAACAATTATGAATGATTGTTTTGATGGAACAGGTTCTTGATTTTCAGTGACGAAACAGGCCACCTGCAGCAGTTACAGTTCAATTTGCCATTTAAGATGTGCCATCAGTAGACAATATCAACAATTATTATGTCAGCTCTTGGGATTAACCAATCAGTGTGGATAAATTGTGGCGACCCATGAAGCCATATCAGGTCGATGATGATGTCATCAGTGGCCCCATATGAAATCAATATTAGGTGTGTGTCCACCATATTGTTTTTAGAAATAAAATATAACCACCTCATCTCAAAAATGGCAATGATAAACAACAAATCAACTGATTTTCAATGTTATTGTTAATCCATATTGATTAAAATCCAGTTAATTATACTGTTTTGTTCCAAAAAGAGTTTTATTTAAAAAAACTCCACTGTGGTTTGCTTTCTGGATGGCGGGTGTGATTGCCCTTGACATTCAATTGTTATGAGAATTGCAGATGAAAATCAACCCAATGAGAAAATATATTACCAGGCCAGTTAATTAAAGGGACATACATGTACTGGATTTTGTCTGCTGACATAATAAATATGTTACAGGATGTTTAATGGTCAGATATGGTGTCATGTGAGGCGATGTGAGATCAATATTAGGCTCAGCTAATGCCTCGTAACTTATAGATGGGCACAGAAAAAGCAAAAACATTCCTTCAACAGAAAAACATGTATCCAGGTATGAAAAGCTCATCACAACCAATCCATTACAAGCAAATTCAATGTCCTAGAAAAAAATTAAATTATCTTTGATTAACTCTCGGCACTCTGAAATTTTATGCAGCAATTTTTTCCCATAATGCAACTAGGAAGTCAACCAATTTAATCTTGTTTGACAGAGCTCCCTGAACTCTGTCAGACAAGATTGAAATTTTGATATTTCGACATCACTGTTCAGAGGGTTGAACCTTTTCTTCATGAGGACTTGTAAGTGAACATAAGCATCTTTTCATATTTTCAGCAGCAACTGTTGTAACTCTATTCCTGCTGATGATGTATATTCCTGCCCTGTGCAGCAAATCTCTTGCCTCTAGAATAAGTAAATTTGGGGAATTTTAATTAAATTTACCCCCTGTTTTGACCAATGATTTCTTGAGTTAAATTTTTAACTGCTTCACATCATCCATGACGATGATTGATGAAAATATTTTTGAGTAAACCAAGTTATCTTTCTTGTGCTTAGAAAATTAATATATAGATTTCTACATGAGATTCTTGTATGCACAAGTGTTCTGATTTTATTAAAACTTGGGGGCTACATTGCCATCAACCTGTAGATTTACACATCTGTACATCCATACCATTAACAAGTACACATTTGAAAGTTACTTCATTTCAGACAGAGGATTACAAAAAGCAATCCATCACCAACAGAAGTTTGGAGAGACTGGAATGTAAATTATAATATTTTCAGTTCATCGGGTCAGTATTTGTTTGCTGTTTGTATTATTGTTTTTTTGTTTTTTACATACACATCATTCTTAGAATATAATGTAGTGGGACCCTGTTGAATCTATTTGAATATATTCAACAGGGTATTTGGTTACCGGATTCACATCACGAAATGCCATACAAAAATTTCCAAATGCTAATCATTTCTCCCCTGTATTGGCCTTATATTCACCATTTATCATCACTTTTTGAAACCAAGTCTGAAACTGCTAATCAAATTTTTAAAAACAAAAAATACCTTGTTCAATTTACAGGAATTACAATTAATTAATCAAAACACCATTTTTCTACATTCTGGTGGTAAATTGGTTTTGTATTATATCTTATTTAGGCCCCAAAAAGTTCAAAATCTATTTTGTCAGGTCCTCCTGCATGGTTCTTTTGGCTGCCGCATGCTCTCTTTTTATAACCAATGCAAACTTAAAAAAATCAAAATTAAAGTGGTAAAATATCGGGTATAAACCAAATTAATAAAATTGATAAATTTGTCCCTCGAGTGCAGCAAGGCTTTGCAATGCTTTAGCACTCAAGGGATGAAATACACCACCACCCATGCTATTCTTTAGATTCTGAGGCCTAAAATATAAAACAAACCCAGAACATGAACTTTTGATGGCAAACAAATAATTACAAAATAAAAAGTAGAATAAAAAACCACCGCCCACATGCAGTTTAAAATCTAGTCATGGCTGATGTCAAGTAAATGGCATGAGAAACAGAACATCTACTTTGTGGCCTTAACAGAGTTCCATAATAGATTAAATGCTTAGGCCTGAAAAAAATAAAAATCTGTTTCTCAGGCCCTCCCGCATGGTCCTTTTGGCTGCCGCATGCCCTCTTTTTATAACCAATGCAAACTTTAAAAAAAAAAATGAAAATTCAATGAATTATGTCTGATATTTTACTCAAGTTAATCAAATTGATAATTTTTTCCCTTGAGTGCAAGAAGGTTTTGCAATGCTTTAGCATTGCAAAGCCTTCTTGCACTCAAGGGACGAAATACACCACCACCAATGCTATTCTGTAGAATATGAGGCCTAAAATATAAAACAAACCAAGAACATGAATTTTTGATGGCAAAGATATAATGATTACAAAAATATTAAAATAAAATAAAAACCTGCACGCCTGCATGCAGTTATACAAAAAATGGCCTGAGAAACAGAAGATCTACTTTGTGGGGGCCTGACATTGGAAATTTTAACTGCTTCAGTGCTAGTTGGCACTATAATAGTTCAACTGAATTTATATTTATTTATTTATTGGTGTTTAAGGTCACATATTTCTGCACAATGGCTAATCATGACCACAACAGTTTTATGGGTGGAGGAAGTGCCTGGAGAGAACCACTGAGTAATGGCAAGCAACTGTCAGCCCCCAACATACTAACTCTACAGAAGCAGGGTTAGCATTGGTTGAAGACAGGTGCACCATTGGCATGCAGTATGCCTTATTACACAGCACCACTGTGCCCCCACATGCCCAAGGACACAACGTGGTTGCCACAGGTGGCATTCGAACTGAGGACCTCTGGACTTGCAGCCTGCACCTCTACTTGGTGAGCCACCACACCCCCAGTGTGTTCTGCAATAGAAAAATAGTAGAAAAATATTGTTCATAAAAAATTGTTTTGTTACAATATATTGGGGAGTTCCAACAGGCATTCTCCCATAAATTGTAACAAAACCTGTGCCTTTTAACCCTTTTACCCAACGCAGATGATATCAAAATTTATTACTTTAAATATTATTTTTTTCAATATTTCAAAAAATTTCAACAAAACCATATCATGTGACCCCTCATTGGAATGAGCTCAACGAGTTCATTCCAAAGAGAGGTCACAGGGTTTTGCTGAAATATTTTGCAAAATAGTATTTTTTCAGCTGTTGAATATGCATATTACGTGGGAGATGTGGCCAATTCATTGGGTAAAGGGTTAAAGAAATACTTCTGTTACAAATCTCTTGAAAAACAATTAAGGGTAATCACTCTACCAGTTAATTACAAAGTGTCTGTAGAGCTCAAATATGTATGTGTTATCAGTGTATCTTTTCTTTAAATCACGGTATTTTTTATTCATTTAATATGGATTCACCCCATGAGCTATATGCAATTTTATGGGCCATTCAAGACCTTGAAATCCAAGATGATAAGCCAGGAGGTCTTAAAAACCTATGAATATTCACAAAATAAAATATAATCGTAACTATAGAGTTTTCTATTACACATCCATTAAACTTTAAACCCTTGTATTTAATGGAATTGTTGGGATGACATAAATATTTCGGTATTCAACCAGTGATGTATAAGCCAGAACATTTTTCCCCAGCACTGTTTACACTTGTTTCTTTTCTGTTGAGTCATTAGTTATGCTTGAAAAGTTTCCAAATTTCATTATACAATTATCGATTGTCTGTCGCACAGTGTGGAAATGAAAACGTCCAATGCAAAATAAAATCGGTTCACAAAAAAATTAGTGAACCAAAAATGAGATATTGTAAAAACAGTCATTTCCAACCACAACATTAGCCCAGTCCCGTGACCATCTCATATGCAGATCAAGTTATATCTGAATTGGTCAGCTTTTTTGGGGTAAATCTACGAACATCTTGACATGCTTTGAACTTCTTTTAAAAACGTTTCTCCCAGCTGTTTTGCAAATCTGCCCAAATTTGTACTTATATTTTTACTATAAGTAATAGCCCCCAAATGGTTAGACGTGAATGGACACCAGCTGAAGAGAAAAAGTGATACAAATTTCAACAAACACGCCCAATAGAAAAGATAACGAAGGTAAGTTAGACTGTTCCCAAAAGGTTGTTTTGGTTTTTTTTATCAATCCATTTGATCAGTACAGCTTCAAGCAAAACAAACAGACTCTTCACCTTTGTGTTTAAACAGCGGAATTAAAATTTGTTTATTTAACTGAATTTTAATTCATGGGGTGTGTAATAAACGCAAAACGCGATGTGTGTTTGAATCAGTGGGTGTTTTACATAACTCTTTGGAATGGTGTAGTCATATTTTTCAAGAGTCGTAATGCAATTGACATTATTTAATAAAATGTTATGTGATTGAAAGGGAGTCCTCTTTATAATTTTTAGCTCAACTTTGACGAAGTCAAATTTGAGCTATTGTCATGGCCCGTCGTCCGTCGTCCGTCTGTCCATCCGTCCGTCTGTCCGTCTGGCCGTCTGTCCATCTGTCCGTCTGTCCGTACGTCAACAATTGGCTATGGCTCGGGCTAGAGGTCGTATTTATGAACCGATCTTTACGAAACTTCTTGTGTACCTTTGTTATGACCCTGGGACGGGAACGAGTGTTTTTAGGTGTGGTCCAAAATTCAAGATGGCTGCCAGTGGCCATTTTGTACCGATGATGCAAAAATCAGTTTTTTGTACAGAACTTCTGTATGAAAGTTCTGATTTGAATAAAGTTTTGTATAAATGTTTAGTACCATGGGATACATCACATATAATACGGGTTTTTTTCTCGTGCGTAAATTATGCAAATTAGACTGACTTTGATTTATTTAGTGTTACTTTCAGAGCTGTAAGTGCCAAGCTGCTATGGCTCGGGCTAGAGGCCATATTTATGAACCGATCTTTATGAAACTTCTTGGGTACCTTTGTTATGACCGTGGGACGAGAACGAGTGTTTTTGGGTGTGGTCCGAAATTCAAGATGGCTGCCAGCCGCCATTTTGTAGCGACGATGCAGAAATCTGTTTTTTGTACAGAACTTCCATATGAAAGCTCTGATTTGAATAATTTTTTGTATGAATGTTTAGTACCATGGGATACATCACATATAATACGGGTTTTTTTCTCGTACGTAAATTGTGCAAATTAGACTAATTTTGATGTTTTTTGGGGTTACTTTCAGCACTGTAAGTGCAAATGCCAATACGGCTCGGGCTAGAGGCCGTATTTATGAACCGATCTTTACGAAACTTCTTGGGTACCTTTGGTATCACCGTGGGACGAGAACGAGTGTTTTGGGGTCCGGTCCGAAATTCAAGATGGCCGATGGCAGCCATTTTGTACAAAATTAGGTGCAATCAGATTTTTGCACAGAACTTCCATATGAAAGCCCTGATTTGAATAATTATTTTGTGTGAATGTTTAGTACCATGGGATGCATCACATATAATACGGGTTTTTTTCTCGTGCAGAAATTATGCAAATTAGATGAACTTTGATTTTTTCAGTGCGACTCACACACAGAAAGTACACATGTCAATACGGCTCAGACTAGAGTCTGTATTTATGAACTGATCTTCACGAAATGTCTTGGGTACCTTTGTTATCACCTTGGGACGAGAACGAGTGTTTCTGGGTGCGGTCTAAAATTCAAGATGGCTGCCAGTGGCCATTTTGTACCGAAATTAGGTCTAATCAGTTTTTTGTACACATCTTCTATACAGCTCAGACTAGAGGCCATATTTATGAACCAATCTTTACGAAACTTCTTGGGTACCTTTGTTATCACCGTGGGATGAGAGCGAGTGTTTTGGGGTGTGGTCCGAAATTCAAGATGGCCACCAGCAGCCATTTTGTACCAAAATTAGTGCAATCAGTCTTTTGTATAGAACTTCTGTATGAAAGTTCTGATTTGAATAAATTTTTGTATGAATGTTTAGTAACATGGAATAGATCACATATTGTAAGGGGTTTTTTTTCGTGCCGAAATTATGCAAATTAGATGAACTTTGATTTATTCAGTGCTACTTACACAATGTAAGCACACATGTCAATACGGCTCAGGGTAGAGGCTGTATTTATGAACCGATCTTCACAAAACTTCTTGGGTACCTTTGTTATCTCCTTGGGATGAGAATGAGTGTTTCTGGGTACGGTCCAAAATTCAAGATGGCTGCCAGTGGCCATTTTGTACCGAAATTAGGTCCAATCAGTTTTTTGTCACAAGTTCTATACAGCTCGTATTTATGAACTGATCTTCACAAAACTTCTTGAGTACTTTTGTTTTCACCTTGGGACAGGAACGAGTGTGTTTTGGGGTGCCTTTGTTATCACTGTGCTATGAGAACAAATATTTTGGGGTTCAGTCAGACCCACTCTGGGACTCAAAGATTTTTTCTAGTTCAGCATCTGACTGTCACCCACCTTTACAATACTTTACCTATACATTTGTTATAGGCAACGGTCAGTATTCATGTACAGACCGTTACAATACTTTATATGTACCTTTGTTATCAGGTCATTACCTAGATGTTTGTCATTGCTGTGTCACATACTATACATGTACATGTCTTTGTCTTGACAAGTTGAGCTACAGTGTCATTGACACTTTCATTCCTAAATAGTATCAATTTTATATCTCTATATTTGTTCCTGAAAATGGTTTACCTTTTGTATAAAGCTTTTTCAAATAGTGTCTTAAAATGGCAATGTTGATTCCTGTAAGTGGTTTACAAATCTTTAAACGAAAAATAAATGATTTTCGGATACCTCTACATTGAAAAACAGTGTACGCCTCCAGTTCATTGTAAAAATAATTTACCCTCAAAATGTATTGAAATTAGATGATCGGAAACAAAGAATAGGATTCATTTGAAATGGAGATTTATGTACATTTTGAAAAGTTAATGCGACTTCTAATGTATTTTGGGACCCATCAAATGTCCTTTTTCTGGCAAATTACCCCTAGGTACCAAATTTTGTCATTATCAGTTGAGGTACGGCAAAGTGTATACCGGTAGTCTAAAAACAAACATAGTGACCAAGTCAGAAGGAGATAAAAAATATTTGCTTTTATATATTAAATCCTATGCAAATTCACGGTGATTAAAATTTCCAAAATGTTTGGAACTTTTGCTGTTCTAATTGAATTTAATGCATTTGAAATGCAACCATGAGTACTTCTGTGGTTTTTGTCTGTTATTCTATTAGTTGTTGTTTCTCCATTCATTGTAAGCCTTAAGTTGTATCGCCATTACTCTGTTGAGCTTTTCTTTTCTGTGGTTGACCTTCGGGTAATTTTATTAGTGGCTTATAAGATGTCAGTTCCTTTTCTTCTTGATCAACTTCAAATGTCAAATATTTTATAATCACTCTCTCCATGGTCAAGGATATTTGAATGTTCACTGGATGAGCTGTTGGTTATCACTCTTTGTCTTTCGTCTGATGTGAACATTGTTTTATGACTTCATCCCTAAAATCTCCAGACCATTTTGAATCAAATTTGAGTGATTTGTTGCTTATGAGGTTACATTTTGGTTTTGCTCAAAGTTACTGCAACCATTAGTAACTCATAGGGATGGGATGGGAAGATTCCCCCAGATTTAAAAAAACGCCCTCTCTCTATACAATGGATGGACTTATCGATATATGTTAAGATTTCTTTTGGGGTGTATTTAAACTAAAGCATCTTAGTCTATATCATGAGTGTGTAAGTGTGTTTAATGGGAGATTCTTGAATGTTAGGATTGCACCTGAACACTCTTTCTCACTGGTATTGAAACTGCCTTATGTATGGAATGTCTCTATTTCTGTTTTGCCACCTCATTATTAGGCTCATCTGGAGCCTCTGGCTTCATTTTATATCCAATTTTATTCACTTCTTTATGTTCTTACTCTTTTCTGACCTTTCAAGCCACTAGTCATATTCTGCTAAAAATTGGAATCTGTTATGGTGGCGTGGAGCCAGTCTAGTTATTAAATAAACCATGGCTATTTTTAGATTCACTCATCTGGAATATTTTGCTTTTCCAACCAACTGAAATATTCCAGACAAGTGAATTTAAAAGTGACATTTTCTTTGAATCAGTGCAAGAAATCTTTCTCAGTGGAGCCTTTATTTGGACAAATTTTTGATGGAATTTGAATACTGTTATACATCTTTGTTTACTAAATTGTACTAAATAGTTGTGAACACCATAGCCATAGTTCTATCATTGTGCAACATAGTTCCACTAGTTGTGTTAATATCTTGATGTCTTCAAGGGGAAGTGAATACACTTTGATTGGAATATCTATATATCTAAAAAAATATCTGTATATCTTTGTAAAAAAAGACTTCGATTTCCATCAAGGACAATGTCAAAGTATGAGCTATTGGGATAGGTTGTGATCCATCATCCCTACATGCCGTACCTCTCACCCAGGCAGTTTCAAATTTCATGTGTGGCCTGGGGTAATGTCTAGTTGGGAGCTATCAAATTTGTCCCATTTTCATTGAAAAACATGGCTGCCAGCAGTCATCTTGGATTTGGCATATAAACTGTCAACAATTGCATTAGTGCACCCTACAAGCCACACCTCTCACCCTTCTTTTTTAGTACCCTACCGGCATCACCAGAGGGGACTATAGGTTTGCACTCTGTCCATCCGTCAGTCTGTCAGTCTCGTCAGTCTGTCAGTCACACTTTAGTTTTCCAGAGTTTTTGTGGAAATGCTTCAACGGAATGATTTCATTTTTGGTAAACTACTGTAGAATAATGACTTACAGATCAAGTTTGAATTTCATGGTGATTGCATTATTCTTGTGTGAGTTACGGCCCTTGGAAATATGGAAAAGCACCAAAATATCAGTTTTCCGGACTTTTTTTGGAAACGCCTCAATGGAATGATTTTATTTTTGGTAAACTACTATAGAACAATGACTTACAGATCAAGTTTGTGTTTCATGCTGATTGCATTATTCTTGTGTGCGTTACAGCACTTGGAAATATGGAAAAGCACCAAAATATCAGTTTTCCGGACTTTTTTTGGAAACGCCTCAATGGAATGATTTCATTTTTGGTAAACTACTATAGAACGATGACTTACAGATCAAGTTTGAGTTTCATGCTGATTGCATTATTCTTATGTGAGTTATGGCCCTTGGAAATATGGAAAGCGCCAAAATATCAGTTTTCCAGACTTTTTTTGGAAATGGTTCAACGGAATGATTTCATTTTTGGTAACCTACTATAGAATGATGACTTACAGATCAAGTTTCATTTGCACTCTGTCCATCCATCAGTCTGTCAGTCAGTCTGACAGTCATACTTTAGTTTTCCAGACTTTTTTGGAAATGCTTCAACCGAATGATTTCATTCTTGGTAACCTACTATAGAACGATGACTTACAGATCAAGTTTGAGTTTCATGCATTATTCTTGTGTGAGTTATGGCCCTTGGAAATATGGAAAAGCGCCAAAATATCAGTTTTCCAGACTTTTTTTGGAAACGCTTCAACAGAATTCATGCTGATCACATCTAGGTTATAACATTTGTATAATTATTAATGCTCATTAGTCCGGTAGGGGACATTGTATTGCTTCAGCGATACATGCGCTCTTGTTAAATTTAATGTGTCCACCGATCTGTTTCAGATTTCATATGTAGCTTTGGTGTGATGTCAATATGGGAGCTACAGAATTTTTCTAACTTTTGTTGAAAAGTATGGCTTGGAATGGCCATCTTTGAACAAACTTGAATCTGACCCACTTAGAGATGTTGTATACGAAATATGAAAGGATTTTAACTGGTCAATCTTAAGAAGAATATTTTTAAAGAAATAATTATACAACATTTCTTGGTGGGTCAGATTCAAGTTTGCTCAAATTGGGTCCCGGGGTTAATTTTGGGCTCTCATAGAGCCCAAATTTTAACTTAGAGCAATATGAGGAAATATCTTTGAAAGCCATCTTCTAGAGCAGACCCCCCCCCCCAACCCCCCCCCCCCCCCCCCCCCCCCCCCCCCCATTGTAGCCCGATTTTCAACTTGGTGCAATATGAGGAAATTTCTTTAAAAATCTTCTCCTTCAGATCCACCTGTCAGAATGCTTTCACATTTGGTATACAGCATCCTGGTGGTGGAAGAAAAGGGCTCAGAGACTCACGTTTGTTCAAGGTAAGTTCCTAGGTTTATATTTGGACTCCCTAGTTTTGCATTACTGGAAAATCTGGGCATTATTTCTGTGGTAGCATCTCCGTACTAAAAAAAATCATCTGGCATGGACAACAGAGTTATAAATAATTATATAACTTCATTCCTCTGTAGTGTTAACTAGCTATAGATGCTAATTAAATCCTTCTTTAAACAACTATTCTCAGGTGAGCACCTCAGGCCCCATGGGGCCTCTTGTTTTTTTTAGAAGTGAATTTATTTCATCTGTATGGATTTGCCATGTGACAATTTATTTGTAGTAAGGCAAAAACAGGTGAATATATTTTGATGACAGGAAATAATTTATCACTCTACTGGTTAAAGTATAAGTTTAAATGTTAGAAAAGTTATCAGATCATGTGATAAATTCATTTTTGTTACAGATAAACTTTGCTCACCTACACCTGCTGAGGTTTATAGTGATGATGAAGGAAACAGAGTGCAACTTATTTGTTCTTCCGATGCCTTGTACACAGCTACAAATTATCCTGTTTGTAACATGGCAACATTGTATTGGACTGGTAAAGATGGACAAAAGGTCAAGGTCAGCCTAATATGTCCCATCAAAAAGTTGGCATATAATGTGAGTACTCTTAATCAACTAACAGTGGAGTCATTTTTAGTTCATGCCCCCACAACTTAGATCTTTTGTTTCTTGGGCCATTTTAGCTTAACTTGACAAAGTCAAGATAAGCTATTGCCAGCAATCGTATGGAAATTTCTTTAGCACAGGCTGCACCCAGTAGTTCTTGTGCGATCATCACAGAATTTCATATGCAGGTTCAAGGTCATGTGAAGATGAGAATGCCCCCCCCCCCCCCCTTTGGTTGTGATTGGTCAGTCATGATGGTTATGCAAGTCTGAAACCAAAAACCCTTTAGCACAGTCTACAGCTTGCATTTATGAAGGGATTTCATTGCAAATTTTGAGGACGACTCATTATAAAGTCTAGATGAGAATGTCCTATTTTGGTCATGATCAGGTCAACTATGATGGCCGCACAGGCTCATGTCTGAGATTTGTTTAGCACAGTCTACAGTTCATATTTATGAAACAATTTCATTGTTACTTGGAAGGACAACTTGGTATGATGTCTAGATGAGACTGTCGTATTTTGTCACGATCGGTCAGCCGTTACCACTGACTGATCACATGACATAGATTCCTTCAACACTGTGTCCATGTTGCTTTTATGAAGGGATTCCATTGTATCTTGGTAGGATAACTTGGTATGATATCTAGATGAGACTCTCCTATTTTGGTCATGATTGGTCAGCCATGACTGTCGAACTGTCACATGACCTAGATTCCTTTAGCAAAGTCTATGAGTTATACTTATGAAGGGATTTCATTATAACTTGGTAGGATGACTCGTTTTGGAAGGATTTTACTGTAACTTGGTAACCTTGCTTGACATAATTTAACTGTGAGTGCCACATTAACCCAGGCCCAAATTCTTCAGTACAGCCAACACCTCAGATTATTCTTGTTGAAAACGTAGCATATAGGGAGCATAAATTAACATATTCTCAATTATCACAATTCTTGTTTTATTTTATAATCCTTTCATAAACATTGAACATTATTCTTTTCATCAAACACTACACACAGTCAAGTTAAACTACAGTGTCATTGGCACTTTCATTAAAATATAAACTGAATTTGATGATTTTTTAAAAAATAAACAATATTTATCAATAAAACCTTACTAATATAGATGAACCGTTTCCTATGACAGTCATATTTGTACAATTTTGTTGACAAAGTGTCAGGATATTCAGGTCATGTCTCAGCCTTGTATTGGTTAACTCACTGCTGCTGTGTTAGCTAAAGAGTTAATTGACTCAATTCTTTTCACGCAAATCTTAGCAGAGGTGCAATGAGAATCCCCATGGATTCTCGCTGGCTTTGTTGTGTGAATCTTTGCGAGAACGGATTCTCGGATTCTTTTGAAATATATACCCTGAAAGAGTGTGTCCTTCTGAGCAGGGGACTTTCATTAGCTTAACTTGACAAAGTCAAGATAAGCTATTGCCATCATGCATGCGGAAGTTTGTTAGTCTGTGAGTCTGTAAGTCTGTGAGTCTGTTCACATTTTCCTTTAGCACAGGTTACACGCTGTAGTTCTTGTCCGATTGTCACGAAGTTTCATATGGAGGTTTGAGGTCATGTCTAGACGAGAACGTCCCTTTTTGGTCATGATCGGTCAACTGCTATGTCTACCCGAGCCCAAAACCTGAAAACCTTAAGCACAGTCTACAGGTCGTAATTATAAGGGAATTTCATTGTAACTTGGTAGGATGACTCTGTATAATGTCTAGATGAGAACGTCCCGTCTTGGTCAATCGTGATGGCTGCCCAAGCCTGAAACCAAAAAACTTTTAGCACAGTCTACAGCTCATATTTAATACAGAGGGATTTCATTCTAACTTGATAGGATGACTCTGTGTAATGTCTAGATGAGAACTTCCCCATTTCGTCATGATCTGTCAACCGTGATGGCTGCCCCCCGAGCCCAAAACATGAAAAGGTTTAGCACAGTCTACAGGTCGTATTTATGGAGGGATTTCATTGTAACTTGGTAGGGTGGCTGCATATAATGTCTAGATGAGGACGTCCCCTTTTGGTCAGGATTGGTCAACTGTGATGGCTACAGGGACCCAAAGCCCAAAAACCTTTAGCACAGTCTACAGGTCGTATTTATGAAGGGATTTCATTGTAATTATTCTTGTTGAAAACATAGCATATAGGGAACAGAAATTAACATATTCTCAATTATCACAATTCTTGTCTTATTTCATAATCCTTTCATAAACGTTGAACACTATCCTTTTCATCAAACACAACACACAGTCAAGTTAAGCTACAGTGTCAATGACACTTTCGTTTTATGTATGCACCCAATAGGACAATACACTGTGACAGTACTAACTTTACAATTGTTAGGACACCTTAAGAATTTATCCCACCATGGATAGATCCCATGAACTTACACTCTCTTTTCAGGTTGTTTATGGGGAAATACAGAGAAATGCGGCGTCAAAAGGGAAAAAGCAGGACCTGTGGCAAAGGGACATGATAAATGCACTGAATCATTATCATGAAAGAGGAAGGGCCATTAGCTTTTATGTATGTACTGTAGCTGTGAAATAACGGTAATACAGTGGAACCTACTTAATTGTATATTTCTTAAAAGAATAATTTCTTAATAGAATAAACCCTTTTAATTGAAATTGAAATCCCAAACACAAAACCACTTACCATACCCTCAGTACAAATTTTACCTATTAATTGCTTATAGGTTATGGAGTAAACTCCTGTTAATTGAACAAAAAATTGTGTGATATGCCGAGAATTTATCTTGAAGTGGATTAGGGGGTTCAATTTTCTGTGAAATAATTTTGTATTTATTCAATTTGGTTGAAATATTTTTCTACGATGTCAGTGAGTGGTTGACTTTGTCTCGTAGGTATAGAGCATATGCTTATAAAATGAGATGATTTCTTCCTCAGATGTCATAATTACCTTTAAGAACTACCTCTAGGGATGTTTTTCCAGTAATTTTCCTAAACCTCGCCTCATTCGATGGGAGGCAGTGGGGAAAATAGTCCTACATCTTGCGGTCACTGATATTAATTATATGTGTGCAGAAATATATATATATCTAGTTACCTGTTTTTCAGTCACGACAGGTCACAAAATTAGTTTCAGCTTACAGACTCATATGTTTCAGTGGTTTTTAGCTTAACTTGACAAAGTCAAGATAAGTTATTGCGATCACATGTGCGGAAGTCTGTGGGTCTTTTCACATTTTCTTTGGCACAGGTTACACCCTGTAGTTCTTGTCCGATCATCATAAAATTTCATATGCCGGTTCGCGGTCATGTCTAGATGACAACATCCCCTTTTGGTCGCGATAGGTGAACCGTGACTGCTGCGAGAGCCCCAAACCCTAAAGCCTTTGGTTCCGCTCTACAGTTTTGCACAACTGCACAGGGGTAAAATTCTAAACTAAGGGCATATGTTGAAACTAACGCCATGTAAATTGGAGATGTATTTTTAGGATCAGATATATGATTACATTAGGCTATTTGTTGGGCAAGAGATATTGAAGTTTTGGTCACTGAGTTGGAGTCTGATGCATAGGGGTAAATTACCAGAGGAATTATGGGAAACCGTGGCTTCGAAAAATTGACTTCTTTTTATAATGTTATATTTTTATACTGCAACCAATGCCCCAGACTTAGCTGGTGCAAACTCGATAAAATCAAGGGCCAAACACAAATTTTGAACCCCCCAATCCCCAAAAGTTGCATACAAAACCAAAAAATTAAAGTCCTATCTTGTCCTCCATACTTTTGTTTACTGCACATGCACGGTAACCAGGAAGGTACTGGAATTGGCACGAAGCATCATTCTTTGTTGGCCCTAAGTCAGTAAACAATGAGATGACATCTGTGCTTTAAATCTCCTCTTTTGAGGATGCCAGACACAAATCAATGAAAGAATTGTGGGATTCAAGGCTATAAATGGATGATGGAAGTGAATAATGGTGGCTTGAAATGTTCAGGAATGTAACTTTACAATAATTATAAAAATTATTTCATGTTTCCCATTTTCAGGACATGTGCCTGATATCATTATTCTTGCTAATGATTTACTCACTGTTTGTTAAGTGTTCCTTCCGTATCCTTCCATGAACCCTCCTGTTAAACTCCTAAGCCTTTTGGCTGTTTTTATTGAAATTTTTTATTAAATTTTTGGGGAGTTCAACGTGTGTTTCAGAATGTTTATTCTGTTTATCTCCATGGTACGTCCTCACCCTAGGAGTTTTGGGTCATTTTGGTCTTGCATCTTCTATCCGGTGTATCGTTTTTTCTTTGTATGAAGACCTAACTTTGCATCTGGTAGCATTTAAATTGGTTACTGACTTCGGGCCTTTTTGTGTGCCTGTTGTCTTGTTTCCGTTTTTTCTTATTGATGTTGTTTACAGTTAGCAACGCCCTTAACATGTAGTATTTAGTCTTCGCCCGTGAAGTCGGGCCATCTGGTAGCTAGTGATCTGAAGCTTCATTCATTGGGACATCCCTGGAGCAGCAAGCAGCAAAAAAACAGAAGACCGCTGCTCCTCAAGCCTCTGTAATGGACTTTCTGTCGCAAATTGCACAGCTCATCGCAGCTTCCCAGCAAGTGCAAGCACAGCCTTCTGCAGACTCCGCTGGTGAGCTGTCGGACAGGGCTGTTGACCAAAATTCTCAGCTGAATCAGTCATATGGTGAAAGGGAGCAAGAGGGGGATTACCCTTCCCTTTCGGAACAACATAAGGTAGCGATGAATTTTATTCATCAATACTATTCTGACTTTTTTCCACCTGATCAGCAAGCTGTGTCTGCTAGGCAGAAACCGCTGTCCTCCCTAGACAGAGATGTCATGCAAAGGAAAGATGAAGTTATTTCCTTCCCAGGACTATCTTGGCAAGTGTCGGAGGCCTTCGGTCACATTAACGATGCCATATTCAACCTAGCAAGTTCTTCAATTAGCACGTTATTTTAAAAACGATTGGAGAGGATGTTCAGAGAGCTCATGTGCGTCTCAATGAGCAGGGTGGGGATTTGGATATGTCCTTGCCTACATCATTCAATTTACACTCGGATGTGATGGAATCTTCTATTTCATCTAATAGAGCGATTCTGGACGTTATGTCTTACTCAGATCATATCACCAGGGCTCTGGTGCAGCGTCTAAATGGAAAGGAATTTGAGGATGTTAGCTAGCTAAGAGTTTTTTCCAGGGCAGTAATGTATACCACGGACCACTGCGCCCTTTCAGTGGCAAATTTGGAGTTGATTAGATTTGATGCAGCCCTTGCATCGTCATCAATTATCGTTGACAGAGTGAAAAGCTCTCTCTGAGTCGCTCCAGTCTGCGGACACACACTGTTTGACGACAAGCTTTCCTTGGTCTATGAACAGGCTACCAAAAAAGCTTCCAGCGCACTGCTACTGAGATCAGTGTCTCAACAACATGCATCAGCTGGCCGGAGTAGGCGAGGTTGTTCCAGTTCCCAATCATCGAAGGGAGCTCCTTGCGAGGGTCCAGGTGACCACCCTCTTACAGTTACTCCGGAGGTCATCAATATAGCGAATCGGGAAAGGAGCGCAAGTCTTATCAACACTATAAGTCAGATGCCCCTAGGCTGATGGGATGAGGATCTTTGCAGGGAGGATGTAGTTTCTCCTCCCGCAAGCCTTGCAAGTCATACAGGTGATGGTCTAGACCTCTGTTGCTTTCCAGTTGGTGGAAGGTTATCAACTTCGCCAAAAAAATGGATGGAAATTACGAAGATCAGTGGGTGAGAAATGTAGTCTCGGCTGGTCTGCGGCTATCATTCCGAGCAAAGTCCCCACTTACAAGAAGTCTGCGTTGAACAAATCTTCTGGCAAATTCTTCCAAAAGAGAGTCTCTCCTTGCGGAGGTACAGGCTCTCCTATCTAGAAAGCAATAGAGGTCGTCAAGAATAAAAATTCTCCAGGTTTTTACAGTCACCTGTTTCTCGTACCGAAGTCAGACCTCTTGTTCTGACCGGTAATAGACTTGAGCTGGATAAACAAATTGATCATAGCTCCAAAGTTCTGTATGGAACCATTCGGTCAGTAAGTGCGAGCATTCGAGTGAACGGCTATATGGCAAGCGTAGATCTAAAGGACGCATACTTTCATGTCCTGGTACATCCGGCATTCAGAAAGTACCTGTGTTTTGCTGTGCAGTGAGAGGTTTATCAGTTCGGAGCAATGTGCTTTGGTCTGAACCTGGCTCCTTGGGCTTTCTCTTGAATAATGAACTCGGTAATGTCATATTTCCGAGCTCATTCGGCAGTGGTAATGTCGGCTTACTTGGACGACATTCTTCAGAGATAAAGCGGCAGAATTATCCTTCAGAACGATGTTCAGAGTCTGCTTCAGTTGTTCCAACATTTCAGTTTCATAGTATATGAGAAAAAGTCAGATCTAGCTCTGCCCAAGTCCTTCATTCACTTGGGATGAGCTTCGAGGCTCACAACAATCTGGTGTGTCTGCCATTACCCAGAGCAAAATTAGTAAGTTGTTTTGCTTGCTTTTGTCTAAACTCTCCCGCAGTGACTGCCAGGGACTTCATGCGACTGATGAGGCTGCATGGAGCAGCTGCAGATTTTATTCCTTTGGGCCGCCTGCACACACGTCCCCTCCAGATTTTATTTACTCAGAACTGGAGTGTGAAGACGCATTCGCTCGGAACCCAGATTGTTTTAATGGACCTATTAAAACAAAAGGTTCTGATTTGGGCGGATCTCCAGTGGCTGATTCAGGGAGTTCTGCTTCAACTGCTGGATCCGGTCTTCAAGATTATTACGGATGTGAGTCTGATGGGCTGGGGTGCGTCCCTAAGCCTCGCAGACTTGAAGTGTCAGTCTTTGGGACCCTCAGTTCCTAGAGAAACACATTAACATCAAGGAGATGATGTCTATCTGCCGTGCACTACAACATTGGATTGCTCAAGTAGTGAACGTCCATGTTCAGATTCTGTTGGACAACTCCACAGTAGTGGCTTATCTCAGGAACCAGGGAGGCACTCTTTGATTCCGTTATGCGAATTAACGGAGAAGATTCTCCTATTTGCTCTGAGTCATCACGTTCATCTCTCAGTTCCACACATACCGGGTCGTCTGGACGTACTAGCAAACTCGCTCTCTTGAAAAGGTCACCTGTTACCATCGGAGTGGACTCTCAACTAGCAAGTATTCAGTCAGATCTGCTACCAGTGGGATCGTCCCATGATAGATCTTTTTGCAACACACCTGAACAATAATTACCAACATTCATGTCGCCATGCCCAAATCATTGAGTGTATGCAGTAGACGCTCTATCGATCTCATGGAACAGAATGATAGGATATGCATATCCTCCTGCTCCACTGATTCAGCAGATTCTGTTCAAAATCAAACCGTCTCATGGCAAAATCCTGCTAGTAGCACCTCTGTCGTCACAGAAACCCTGGATCAATCTTCTCAGGTGTCTGTTATGGCACATTCCTCGGAAGCTTCCTCCTTGAAAGGACCTTCTATATCAGGGGAAGTCCCGTGCACTGCATCACAACCCAGAAGGTCTCAACCTTCATGTATTTCCATTGTGCGGTCCTTCTTGCATGGAAAACATTTTACAGGATGAGCAGTGGAAGCAATTTTTAACTGTAGGAGAACCTCCTCTTTGTTGTATTATGCAGTGAAGTGGAGAATTTTCTTCTGTTGATGTACAGACCGGTCTGTAGACATTTACGATCCGTCCATCCGTCAGATTGCCAATTTCCTGGTCTACTTGTTTAACATATTAAACTTGCAGCCTGTCACAATTGAGGACTACAGGCCTATGTTATTAGACACTTATGCTCATCATGATAACTTGGCTATTGGATCAGATTCTTCTTTATCCAAGCTAGTTAGAAATTTCTCTATTAATAGACCTAGAACCCTCAGATTAATTCCTAAATGGAATTTGGTTTGGGTTCTGTTGAAGCTTCAGGAAGCTCCGTTTGAGCTGTTAGGCGATGTAGAGTTAAAATTCTTGACCTATAAAATGGCCTTTCTCTTAGCCTTGGCATCTGCCTGAAGAGTGAGTGAACCTCATGCATTATCTGTTGATGATTCCCATTACTGTAGTGTGGGTAATACTGTTACCCTCACTACGGAAGTGGGATTCTTGGTTAAGAATAACATTCCGGGTAAGCGGCCGGAGCCTATTATCATTAAGGCTTTACTGTCCTCGGACAACCGTAGACCTTTGCTGTGTCCAGTTAGAGCAATGCGCATTTATAAACATCGATCAAGTTTTATTGGAAAGGGAAGAAAAAGATTCTTTCTTTTCCTGATTCCTAACAGAAAGGATATATCTGTTCATTATATCACTAGATGGCTTCAGCTGGCAATACGTATTGTCAATGAAAGTCTATCTTCAAATCAACATTCTGTCAGCAAGATTTCAGCACATGAGGTAAGAGCACTGTCTGCTTCTTGGGCTTATTCTAACAGTATAGCCATTACTGATCTTATGAAGGCTGCCTACTGGACACAGCCCTCTTCATTTACCAAGTTTTACCTTAGAAATTTAGAGTCTATCTCCAGTGACCTTTTGGTCCTCTTTCTGTTGCTCAGTATGTTGTCCATTAATCTTACATCTAGAAGATGTCTTAGGCAGTCTGTTCGAGCACTGATGCCGTTCCGCTGCCCTCTTTGTTCTGAGGAGTTTATCTTCAGAACAAGGGGGAAGTGGGGGTGGGGGGGGGGGATGGATTTTGCCTTATGTTATCTGGCTTTATAGTGAAAAGCAAGGGAATGCCTCCTCCAGAGACAGTAGTCCAGCGTCGGTGCTGGGTGGTTTTAATGTGTAGCTCGGTGTGAAGCAATGACTATGTCTCATTTATGTACTGTTTTTAAAGTGTAGCTCACTCTGAAGCATTTGTATATGTCACATGTCAAACAAGTGTTTCTATACAATCCTTGTACACTTTTATATGAGTATAAAGCATCTCCTTCTCTGAACTTGCTTTATAATTGGTTTCCTTCACCGAATTAGCATAAGGGGTTATGCTGACATTAAATAGAGAAATTATGTAATTATCAATTACATTGTTGGTGTTATGTCATTCTCTTTTTTTTTATAAGAGAAGGACACATGTAATTCCTCTGTCTTCTCCTATTCTCCTGTAGGAGCTATTCTTTATCGAAGTAATTGAGAGATTGGATTTTCCTAAGTCTTAAGCCCTCCAGCCTTTTTACTATCAAGTTATATCTGGACCATTTGTTGTAGTATAAAAATATGATAAATTCAAAGTAATTTGTATACTTTTTAATACTTACCAATGGCCCAGACGGGGATGGCCCTCCCATGAGTGGGCACTCATACCTCCCCGTGGATTATAACATTTAGCAGGCACTATAGAAAGAATGATGCTTGGCACCAATTCCGGTATCTTCTTGGTTACCACGCATGCACAGTAAACAAAAGTATGGAGGCCCAGATAGGCCGGGGTTCAAAATTTATGTTTGGCCCTTGATTTTATCGAGTTTGCGCCAGCTAAATCAGGGCCATTGGTAAGTATAAAAAATATACAAATTACTTTAAATTTATCATTTTTAGCCCGACTGTTTGCAGTTTGGGGCTATAGTCGTGACTTTCGTCGTGACTTTTGTCCATCTGTCCCTCCGTCTGTCCATCTGTTAACATTCAGAGTTTTGGTTCAAGTTTGTGGTTACAGTTTTTTAGTCAAGGTTAAAGTTTTTTTTCTTTTAAATTAATATTAATTACTATTGATTGTATCATTCTCATTATGTTTTTCATCTTATTTTTGGAAATGTTTAACCCTTTTTTTGTATGGCAATTTAACTTAGAAATTCCAGGTTAAAGTTTTGGGTTAAGGTTTTTTTTGTTTACAAAGTTACACCTTTATTTCTACAAACGCTTTACTGCAGTGTTACTGTTTCTCATTTGGGACAATGTCTACTATCTACTGAACCTTTCTACAGTGATTTTCATTATACCCCCCACAAACAAAGTTTGGGGGGGTATATAGGAATCACCCTATCCATCTGTCAATCCATCCGTTTGTCTGTCCATCTGTCTGTCTGCCTGTCCATCTGTCCATCCTTATAAGCGCAACTCCTCCTAAACCGTTTGAAGAATTTTCATGAAACTTTACACATTGGAAGAACTCCATATGAAGATGTGCATGAAGCAATAGAATTCCGTTCTGACATTTCCAAGGGGAGATAATCTAACTTATACATTCGGGAGGTATCACTTTGTGAGCTTGCTCACAGTACCTCTAGTTAATATTGGTATGATTTTAACCCCTTTTAAACATGTTTTCAGACTGAGTTTCTTTGTATTTGAAATTAGGCTTTGCCACATACTTTCTTACTTTAATTCTTGAATGGTCAGTACAACTTAATGATTGCATTTACATCAATGATTTCTTTTATCAGTTTTGGGAAATATTTAACCCATTTTGGCTGTCAGTTTTACTTAGTATTCCTAGCTTAAAGTTTTGGACTAAAGTTTTGTTTTTCAAGGTTGTACCTTTATTCTTCAAACACTGTGTTGCAAGGTCATTGTTTTTCATTTGTGGCAAGGTCTACTGACGCTGTGTACAGTGGTTTAAATTAATATTTGTCTTAATTTAACGTTTTTCAAATTTAGTTTCTTTAAATTTGAAATTGGGCTTCTAACACATACTTTGTCAGTTTTTGTTCTTGCATGATCAATACAGCTTTTAATAATTGCATTTACAGACCTAATTTCTTTTACTTGTATGCAGCTTTTTTTCTTATTACCTGGGAGTGAGGGATTTTGATACTGTCTCCAAAACTTTGGGGGAGATGGGTGGAATCAATCCACCCCTCCCTCCTTCCCATGTTATCCAGAAGATAAATCCAGTTCTAATCCAGTTCTAATTATATGATTCTCTTCAAATTTGATATTACTTTTTTATACGACCATTTGTAAAAACAGGTCATATTATGTAAATGGTCCGTCCATCTGTCCGTCTGTCTGTAAACAAAGGGTTCCCGACCAATAACTCCAGCTTGGATTATTTGATTTCAAAGTTGATAGATAAATGTGTATTTTGCAGCTAGTACTACAGGCCAGGTTTGAATATGGGTCCCCTACTCGGGCTAGAGGCTGTATTTATGCACCGATCTTCACAAAACTTCTTGGGTACCTATGTTATCACCATGGGATGAGAACAAGTGGTTTTGGGCGCGGTCTAAAATTTCAAGATGGCCAGCGGCAGCCAATTAGACAAACTTATTCAGTGCTACTTATACACAGTAAGTGCATATTTCAATGCTCTGGCTAGAGGACATATTTATGAATTGATCTTCACAAAACTTTTTGGGTATGTTTGTTGTCACCGTGGAACAAGAACAAGTGTTTTGGGGTTCGGACCAAAATCCAAGATGGCTACCATTGGCCATTTTGTGGCGAACTTAAGTGCAATCATTTTTTTTTTGTACAAAACTTCTATATTCATTGATGACATTTCCTTTGGAAGGAGTTGATGAGTTTATTTTCCGCTCAACTTTGACGTAGTCAACCCGGCTCTGGCTACAGGCCGTATTTATCAACCGATCTTTATGAAACTTCTTGGGTACCTTTGTTAACACCGTGGGATGAGACCGTGGGATGAGAATGGGTGTTTCGGGGTGAGGTCAAAAATTGAAGATGGCCACCAGTGGCCATTTTGTGCCGAAATTAGGTGCAATCAGTTTTTTGTACAGAACTTCTATATGAAAGTTCTGATTTGAATAAATTTTTGTATGATGTGTATATTCAAATGTGTTGAAGCCAAGTTCCTGTGTTAATATTTGGTGTTGTTTGGGGAGGGCAAACATTATTAGCACAACCCGATTTTCTATTTCCAGTGAGAAAAATAAAACCTCCTCACCCATGGGAACCCTATGAGCTAAAGATAAAAAGTTCAAATACCTATATTTTAAGGACTGGACAAATATTTATTAATTAGTATGAATCATCCTTAGAAGGGTTTGGATCAAATAGGCCGAAACATTTACTAACATTTGGCTTATGGTGCATCATGCTCGGATCCACTATTTATTTATTTATTTATTTATTTATTTATTTATTTATTTATTTATTTATTTATTTATTTATTTATTTATTTATTTATTTATTTATTTAGCAGTGCTTTTGACAGCCAGGGCCACCTCATGTCAGAAAGTTTTATGGGTGGAGGAAGTCAGAGTACCTGTTGAGAATGACTGAGCAATGGCAAGAAACTGTCTGACTTCCCAGTGTATTCACACCACACAAGCAGGGTTAACATTGATTGAAGACAAGTGCTCCATTGACATTCAGTATGCCTTAGTACACAATGCCACCATGCCCCCGCATGGGCAATTGGGATTAAGAGTCTTGTCCAAAGACACAACGCGGTTACTGCAGGTGGGAGTCGAACCGAGGACATCTCGGCTTGAAGCCTGCATCTCTACCTACAGAGCTACCACACTCCCTGGCAAGTCCTCATGACTTTGGTTCAGTTAGTTCAACTGCACCATCTTCTCATTACTTGGGATGGTGCAGCTTGTCTTCCTAATGTCACCTACAATACATGATCACATATGCACATGTCATCTAATCTGTATTCTGTTCATGATGACTTTAAAGTTGAAGGTTGTTGCAACTGCAAAAAGTCTGATTATGCTTCACAGGACACTCATCATTCAGATTGTATTCATGCTTCTACATTGTCCTAGTGCTTATCTACAGTTGAGAGGAGCATGGCTGCTTGGTCTTTTCAGCCTTTCTTTCTTCCTAAATGTCTGAAGTCTTCCATTAATGATGCCTTTGTGTCTTTGAATAAACAGATCCTCTCTCCAAGCCACTGAATTTTAGCTTTTCAGAAGATCAGATTCGAGTCTTTCTCTCGAGAGGTTTTTTACAGTTTGACTGTTCTGGAGGTCACATATCATCTTGTCATTTTCCAATTGATGGTGACACATCTGTTTTGTTACACTCCCTGCCTAAGACCATTACTGGTTCCTACACTCATAAACTTTGGAATCAGTAATTGGTCTGATGAGCGACCTTATCCTATTGTAAACAATGGTTCTCGTCTGACTACTTGAGTTCAGCAATGTTGACATTACATGTACACTACATTAAAGACCCCGATTCATCACCCTGACACTCTGTGTTAATTATGTGATACAGACAGGGTGATCAACCCCAAAAGTGTTACCATAAATAACACACTGGAGAATCCCATGCAAAGTCAATTAACTACGATGTCGTTATGATCTAGCATAAAGTGACTCCCACAAGATTTAAATCTTAAATGGGTGTAAGTGAATTCAACCTGAAGGATACCATTCTCTTAAAATAATATTATAAAAGTATTCACAGATATGCATGAAGAAAATGTGTCAATAATATGATGTTTTAATGTTAATGAAGGAATTTCATTGTAACTTGGTAGGATGATTCTGTATTATGTCTAGATGAGAACGTCCCCTTTTGGTCGTGATCCGTCAACTGTGAGAGACCACAGTACTGGGGATCAATACCCACAGGAGTTGAGAGGAATGAAGAAAAAAAGATTACATCACATTGCACAAAGGTAGTCCAGGAGAAGGACATAGTACCAAGAAGATTTCTGTTACATTCTGATGGCGAACCAAAGAGTTAAAATCTATTATTTATTTTTACATATATTATGTTGCAGTTATCCCTTGCAAAGCACTGATTTGTGCTTTCCAGAAAATAATTGCAAAATAATTGATGGGGGGATTATTCGCCCAACACATGATGGAACAGAGGGTATTTAAAAAAGACTATAATGACTGTAGATGGGATGGATTATTTCACTCATTGGCACATTGGTACACTATTACTATTAGCATGCTGAATGCAGCCTAGGAAAACAGTGCTTTCCAATGCTGACGGAAACTGGGAATAGCCTCAGTCTGTTGAACGTCAAGTTCAGCATCACTTGTCACCTGAGCCTGGGATGAAATAGTGTCATGCATTTCATGATCTCCATTTTGCTGATCCATACTGACCAGAATAGTTAACCTTTTCTGTGCCAACATTCAAGTTTTTTGGGGGAGGGGAATGCAGCCAGTCAATGGCCACTCTGCCAGCCTAGCGAAAACCCTGCGTGATCCGAAGTACTCTGCTCTAAAATCATCTACTTCTGAGCTTGTAAATCATTACTGGATATATTCATCTGCTGGGTTTGTATGGGGATAAAGAAAAAGGAGACAGCGTGAGGGTGGGTGCATCGGTGGTTTTGGGTGGGTGGGTGGGCGGTTGGTGCATTGGGTAGGTGATGTGGGTGGGTTTTGGGTGGGTTTTAAGTTATTTGGGTGGGTGTATGGTTATGGTGTTGTGTGGTGTGGTGTGGTGGCAGAAGCCAATGGAGTGTCATAGTTTATAATTAGGGGATTGTGGGCAAATGCCCCCCCCCCCCTCCTTTTAGCATCACCGCTGCCCATTGAGCATGTTTCATTGATTGGTCATAAGCTATGTTTTTCAGGCAAAGCACGCACATTTTAGTTAATGATCAATAAGTGCTTTCTGCTATACCGAACTTGTTAAAAAGTTAACATATTGAGGATATTTGTTAGAATGTGAACACATGATTCAAGAAAGTCATGGAAAAGTAAAAATATATTCTTGTGGAAGCCTGGAAAGTTAGGCAGTGTTTGTTTCTGCCTTTAAAAAAAAAACTCTTGTTTCTCAAACAATGCTTCCTCAATTTAAGACAATTTTATGATAGGGAGGGAGGCTTTTTTTTGTTTATTCACAAAACTGTTCTGAAAATAGTTGGAATCAGACGTTTAACTACTTCCACTATTATGTGGCAAACATTTTCAGCAGTGAAAAATTTCCCATAATGTTACTAAAAATTTAACTAGCTATATCTTGTTTGACAGAGCTCTTTATGCTCTGTCAAACAAGGTACAGTTGGTTAAATATTATTTGTCGTACAAGTGCAAAATAGTGTCATAGAAGAGATTTCCAGGTGAAAAAAAAAGTGATAATGAGGGTTGTGCCTGAGAAACAAGAATTTTTTTTAACCATTTACCCAACGTTACAACCAAAACTGGTCAGCCTTATTAACAAAATCACCATTCAACTATATTTATTTTTTTCATTTTTTGTCTCAAAAATATAGTTTATGACCCCTCATTGGAATGAGCTCATTGAGCTCATTCCAATGATGGGTCAGAAGCTATGTTTTTGGCACAAAAAATGAAAAAAAAAAAAGTTACTCTAGAATTTTATTTGCAAGTGTCGTCTGTCTTTTGTGTTAGGTAAAGGGTTAATAGCCCAATTACCACAATTGACTTTGTAACCAGTTTGCAGGTGGAAGCTGGGTTGCAAAATTATGAAACATTAGCTGAACTTAATGCTGTACTTGTGTTGTGTTTGCACTTTTACTGTAGATACTGAAAGTGATATTTATTTATTTATTTATTTATTGGTGTTTATGGTCACATACTTATGCACAATGGCTAATCGTGACCATGACAGTTTTACAGGTGGAGGATGCCGGAGTACCCTGAGAGAACCACCGAGCATCGATGAGCAACTTTCAGCTCAACATTTTCACTCTGTTCAAGCTCCACTCAAGCAGGGTTACAGTGGCTGAAGACATGTGCACCATGCCTTAGTATATGGCGTCATCGTGCCCCATGTAGGCAACTGGGAACTGTGCCTTGCCCAAGGACACAATGCAGGTCATCCCGGACGTGGATTGAACTCATGACCTAAAGCATAGAAGTCCAACAGTCTACCACTGAGCCACTGCACACCCTTACTGAAAGTAATATAACACCCAATTGAACAAATAATGGAGAAGTTGTGAAATTTTCTCTTCGAATAAGTGTACATATTAGTGCACTACTATCTACAAATATTTGTATTCTCTTTTTATTTATCAGAACATTAAGAGATATGTAGGGGCATGTCTTAATTTGAAGAAGAAGGCAGAGAAAAAGGGTTTGAAATATAAAAAGCCAAAGATACAAGAGGTCACATTTGGTGTGCAAATTCATAGGATAGTTCAGTATGATCAGACACTCTTCATTCATCTTCAGGACAGTAATCAACTAACTGTTATTTGTGTAAGTATTGTTTAATACAGTGGAACCCACTTAATTGGATATCTCTTAACTGAATAACCCTGATAATTGAATATAATTTCCCAACACAAAGCTATTTAACATACCACCAGTACAAATTTGACCTGTCAGTTGAATATAGGTTATAGAGTAACCTGTTAATTGAATGAAAAAATAAAATATCTTGTAACATGTCAAGAAGTTACCCTGACTCTCCCCAGTTTTCCTTTGTTTATAGACCTATTTGGCCTCAGTACATGCACTGCAGGCATTTAATCTATTATATCTTGTTTGACAGAGCTCATGGAACTCTGCCAAACAAGATATATTAGAATAAATGCTAAGTTCATCTCTAGAATACAGGAAAGTGACACAATCCCTGTTAATTGAATTTTTTTAATACTCCTGTTAATTGAATAATTTTCATTGGCAAAGTGGCTATTCAGTTAACAGGGTTCCACTGTACTGTCATCTCATATTTACGGTTGTACAAAGGTGCAATGCAGTAAAACCTGACTTGAGAGACCACTGTATTGGGAGATCACCTGTCTTGAGAGACCACTGTCACATTGTATGAGTTGGTTATTTTCATCTGTAATGGGCCTGTCATGGGAGACCACCTTTCTCCCACCACTAAGATACTGAGATATATATAAAGTTATGTGGGACAGCTGGGAGAGATATGCCTGTCTCACCCACCCACGTGACAGCTATCTCACCCCACCCAAGTGACCAACCTATTTGCATATTTAATTGGCATCAGAACTATTTAATCATCTCAAATTAAAAATCGCCTGTATAAACAATCAAAATGGAAGGGTGTTTTGCTTCGGTAAATATGACTGACTTTATAGACGAAAATCAAAATCAGAACCCTCTTAACAAAAACTTCAGCACACCTCAAATTGCTCTATCAGTTAATCAGAGAGAAACATACATCTGATATCATTGCGCAATGTAAAACTGAAGTACAAGTCTGAAAATGACGAGTGCAGGCATGTCGATTTCATTTGAGGTTGCTTCAGGGCATTAATGCTCAACATTCAGTGCTGGTCTGTGAGTTTTGAAGTATATATCTTTGGTATATACCACACTTCTCGACAAGCTCTCTGAATATCTTATTGGTTTTCTCCTAGATTGAATGCACTAAGAAATATGGTATTTTCTTATTAATGGTGTTGTGCCCCTAAAATGGTGGGAGAAAGCTGAGTGTCTGACTCAAATATCTTGCCCCGAGGGTGAGATTTCCCCATCCCACCCAGATACCCATCGAGGATAATAATAGTTTTGGGAGACCCCTTTTTTTCTAGCAAAAAGGGTGGTCTCTCAAGACAGGTTCTACTGTGTTTACAATTTGAAGAGCCGAGAGATTTGATTCGACATTTGTTTTGATTTTATTCAAAATCCATTGCTTCATTTGATTCTGGATTCGATTTGACTCGGAATTTAATATTTGTAGGACACTAACATAGACTTATATAGAATGCCACTAGGTCTGTTTATGATAAATACACAGAAGAGTGTATGCACAAAATATCAGCTTGATCTATATTCCATTATTTTAGCAAATTTGACAAATTAGTACTTGTCCAGAGGAATCATTATAAGGTATTTGTTAATAATATTAATCCATCATTACCACTGGCTCAGACATGCTAGCACTCTATTTGTGAGAATTCAGGCCAAACACTTAATTTTCAATCCCCCACACCCCAAAAATTAAGCCAAATCAATAAAAAACAACTCCATACAGTCCTCCATACATAGATTCTGTGCAGGCACAGAGCCAAGGAAGTGTCCTTAATTCCTGCCAAAAATCATTCTTGTGTTTGGCTGGGTGAACACAGTCTTGTTTTCTTAGCTCTTTGAAATTTCTGTAGCTTAAAATTTTAATTCCTGGGCTTAAATGTTGGATAAAAGAGAAGGGTCATTTTTTTGAAGATACGACATCAGCAGAAAGGCAGCTGACTGAGATTTGTTTATGGCTGAGCTTTAGAAATTATGATTTGATCATTTAAATCTTATGTCAGCCATTTTCTGGCCAGTCCCTGAACGATCACCATTCATCAAAAATATTTTGTTTTTTTTAATGTCAGCTTAATGTATCCTTCCCTTCTACTTCCCAGCTGTTTCGACATATATTGGCTTTCAGGCTTATTGGGTCATAAGTATTTAATTTATGCCCAGATATTTTTTTCCCGTTGCCCCATGGGAACCACAGGAGCTAAAAATAGAAAAAAATTAAAACGCCCATATCTCCAAAACTACAAGTCACTGAGAATTCTTATTTGGTGTGAAGCTTCCTTAGGACCAACAGAATGGAATGGTAAAAAAAAATTGTAATCGGTTTTATCATGGGGTACTTTTTGGGAACTTTGAAAAAGTGCTGAGTCAGCATTTTTTAACACTGTGGGTAATGGGAAAAACATTTAAGACTACTTTTCTCCCAAAGCTCCAAAAGCTTTCAAATTTCACATATAACATCTTTAGAAGATTGTTTCACATGTTTATTGAAATCAGTTCCCTGGGTCCATATTTGGGCTGTCTATGGGAGCCCAAATGTTTAAATTACTGCATTATGAGGAATATTTTTAAAAAATCTTTTCTTCAGATCTACCAATAAGAATCTTGATATTTGGTATGCAGCATGCTTAGGGGGTGGGGGGGGGGGGTGGGGGTGGGGGGGGGGGTCATATTTGGGCTCACTGTGGGAGCCCAAATTATAACTTAGTTCAAAATGAGGAATTTTCTTTAAAAATCTTCTTCTTCAGATCCAGCAGTCGGAATGTTTTGATGTTTGGTATGTTGCATCCTTAGGGGGGTGAGATTTAAGTTTGTTCAAGCCATGTCCCTAGGTCCATATTTGGGCTCACTGTGGGAGCTCGAATTATAACTTAGTTCAAAATGAGGAATTTTCTTCAGAAATCTTCTTTAGATCCAGCAGTCGGAGTGTTTTTCCTATTTGGTGTGCAGCATCCTTGGGGGGGGGGGGGGGTGGGGGGGGGTGGGGTGGGGGGGAGGTGATTCAAGTTTGTTAAATCCAAGTCCCTGGGTTCATATTTGGGCTTCCTGTGGGAACCCAAATTATAACTTAGTTCAATATGAGGAATATTCTTTAAAAATCTTCTTTTTTTTTTTTAAATCCACTGGTCAGAATCTTTGGATATTTGGTATAAGCTTTTCTTAGGAGGAGCAGATGCAACTTGTTGAAATCAAATTATAACTTCGTTCAATATGAGGAAAGTTTCTTTAAAAATCTTCTTCAGATTCAGTAGTCAGAATGTTTTGATATTTGGCATGCAGCATCCTAAGGAGGATGAGATTCAAGTTTGTTCAAGCCAAGTCCCTGGGTTGATATTTGGGCTCCCTGTGGGAGCCTGAATTATAATTTTGTTCAATATGAACAATATTCTTCAAAAATCTTCTTCTTCACATCTACCAGTCAGAATCTTTTGATATTTGGAAAATGGTATCCCACTGGAGGTGAGATTCAAATTTGTTCAAGCCAAGTCCCTGGGCTCATATTTGGGCTTCCTATGGGAGCCTGAATTATAACTTAGTTCAATATGAGGAATATTCTTTAAAAATATCCACTGGTCTGAATCTTTGGATATTTGGTATAAGCTTTTCTAAGGAGGGGCAGAAGCAGCTTGTTGAAATCAATTCCCTGTGTTTTTACAATTTAGGCTACCATATCAGGTGAGCACCCTCAGGCCCCCTGGGGCCTCTTGTTTTATATCTGGTTTATGCAACTCGTTGAAATATATAGCAGAGCCTCAAAAATATTAACTGCATTTCAACTTGTTGTATAAACCAGATATAAAAAAACGCTATATGTATATTGTCTATATATACTGGTCTTCAATTTTTATATTATTTAGATATTATCAACTCTATAGGGGCTTATAATATCTATATTCAGCACTTACAGTCCTGCTACAGTTAAAAATAGAAGTCCTGTCATGAAATGCGCACAAATAGCACATTGATCAGCACGTTGATATATGCGTTATGACCATAGTAAGGATATCAAATTCTGTACATATGGCTTGTGCACAAGCAATGTTTCAGCCAATGGACCTCTGGGTAACCCGGGGGTCCATTGGCAGAAACATTGCCTGTGTTTGCTATGAGTAACCAGGAGAACCTGCCGTGCTTTGGATGCCATTCGATATGGCAATTGCACACAATTCCTATGTGCAATGAAGCCTAGATAAGCGCACAGTTCATGACAGGACTTCTAGTTTCAACTGTATCTGCATAATGGATAAGTTTTTATACCCCCACTCTCAAAGAGAATGGGAGAGTAGTGGATTATTTGTGTCTATCCATCCATCTATCTGTCCATCCATCCATATGTCTGTCTGTCCATCCATCCGTCTATCCATCTGTCCATTTGGGCCTCCATCCGTCCATCCCTTCCACCTGTACATCCACAACAGTATCTCAGCAGTGAGTGGATGGATTTCAGAGACATTTTGTATGAGGGATCCTTGTGACAAGCCGCTCCTGCATGTGTTATAAAAAAGCTGCCTGCTTATTTTGCACCAGAGCTACAGTCCTTATTTTGTTAATTTTTCATGATTTTTTTGTCCTAACTTAACCCTTTACACAACGCAGACAATTTCAAAATTTATTATTTTAATTACTATTTTTTTAATTTTTTCAAAAAATTTCAACAAAACCATATCATGTGACCCCTCTTTGGAACAAGCTCGACCAGCTCGTTCCAAAGAGGGGTCACATGACATGGTTTTGTTTAAATTTTTTGAAAAATGATATTTTTTTCAGCTGCTGAATTTGCATATTACGTGGGCGGATGCGAGCGATTCGTTGGGTAAAGGGTTAATTCATTTATGCTTCATCGGTCCAGCACAGCAGTGGAGTATAAGTGCCTTCAGCAATAGCTCTTGTTGAATAACCTTGTTAATTTAATATAATTTCTAATCACAAAATCATTTACCATACCAAATTCTAGTTGTTAATTCCATTCCCCATGGGAACACTGAGAAGTGGAGCCATGCTAGTTTACTGCAGTAAACAAGTTCTACTTTACTGGTAAAATAGGACTCAGAACCAACACATGGAGTGGAAGCCCTCTAAAGTGAGTAGCATACGTATAAATGCTTGGCTATGTAAAAAATTTCCTTTGACATATTTTTTTTTATCACCAACACAAACTGGTTAACTCTGTGCACACTGCTGGTGGATACTCCTGCCCAGGATAGGAAATCACTTGTCACTGAAATAAGTAAACTTTGAGAATATTTAACAAAAATTTCCCCTTCAAATTGTGTCAACCTTTTGACTGGTGATTACATGCACTTAAGTTAAAGTTCCATGAATGCTTCACAGCAGCCATGACTAGATTTAATGAAAAATATTTTTTAAATACTCAGTGGGTTAACGGTTCATGCACAGAATGGATTTCTGTACTTCTAGCATATTTTTCAAACAATAACTCAGGAATAACCTGATATATCTCCATGATGAATTTAGGACTCCTTTGATGACCATGAACTGTTGGCTTTGATGACAAAAGGGGAGCCCTTTCATTAACCCAACAGGTCAAGGGTACCTTCAGAAAACATTTGAACATGGTTATCCATCCAAATTGTGCTTGATTACACATTAATCGCCAGTAAAATATAAATATTTCTGTATTTCATAGCTTAAGATGTGGGCTAGAGAATAGTTTAGTATGCACAGTTCAGGAAATCTCACAAAATCTGATAATCTTAGGTTCATTGACATTGCATTCATTACAAGAGCATTTAATCTGTTATATATTATTTGAAAGAGCTCAGTTTATCTCTAGAATAGAGGAAAAGGACTGAATAATTCTCACAGAGTGACTGTTCAGTTAACAATGTTCCACTGTACACTGTTGGAAAAAGACTCAGAGAGCTCTTTCCAGCAGAATGCTGCTTTTAGCACTTCATCACGAAAGTCTAGAAGACAAAGTTTCATTGTTAGTGAACACCAAATAATGGTACTAGAAATTGAATACCAAGACAGAACAAGAGGATAGACTATAGAGAATTGGAATCAAACCTCCGAGTTGAAGTTTTCCCTATATTTTGCGAGCACCAAAGGCACATGTGAAATACTAGAAAAACTCCTCCAACGAGGGTTGTTGATTCCTGCCCCCATATTCTACTCAAGGTGTTTTTAGCTCACCAGGGTGAGCTTTTCTTATCACTCTTCGTCCGTCGTCTGTTGTCCGTCGTCTGTCGTCCATCGTCCTGCGTGAAGGTGGTGTTTGAGCCTCTTTCTCCTAAACCACTGGCCACATTTTAATTAAATTTCATGTAAGTAGTGGTTATATAGAGGCATTTTGATTTTTATGCAAATTAGGTTTCGGCTCATATTGAGCAGAGGTGTGGGGAAAAAATGGCCAAATTTTTTGAAAATCTTCTTCTAATGAACCACCAGTAGCAGAGACTTCATATGTGGTATACAGAGTCCTTTTGAGGTTTAGAATCAAGTTTGTCCAAGAGAAGTTTGTAGGGCATTATTTGCCTTCATTATGGGAGGGGCAAAAATTTTGGCCATGCCTAAAATTTCTATTTTCTGAACTGTGAGGTCGATTTGAACCAGATTTGTTATGAGATGATAATGGGTCATAAGTAGCTGATTGATGCAAAAAAAATTTTTCTCATTGCCCCGTGGGAACCCCGGGAGCTAAAAATAAGAAAAACCTTAAAACTGCCATATCTCCAAAACTACACAGCACAGAGAATTCTTATTTTGTATAAAGCTCACTTTTATCCAGTAGAATAGAATGGTTGAAAAAAATCCCCATCGGTTTGATCACAAGGCACTTTTTTCAGGACTTTGAAAAAGTTCTGAGTCAGCACTTTTTAACACTGTAGGTAATGGGAAAAAGATTAAAAAATCTTCTTCTCCAGATCCAGCAGGCAGAATCTTTTGATATTTGGTATGCAACATTGTAGGGTGGATCTGATTCAAGTTTGTTCAAATCGGCCCCCTGGGTTCATATTTGGGCTCCGTATAGGAGCCTGATTTCCAACTTAGTGCATTTCAGGCAAATTTCTTAAAAAATCTTTTTCTCCAAATCCAGCAGGCAGAATCTTTTTATATTGGGTGTGCAACATTGTGGGGTGGATCTGATTTAAGTTTGTTTAAATTGGCTTCTTAGATTTATATTTGGGCTCACTATGGAAGCTCGAATTCGAACTTTGTGCATTTCGGGCAAATTTCTTAAAAAATCTTCTTCTCCAGATCCAGCAGGCAGAATCTTTTGATATTTGGTATGCAACATTGTGTGGTGGATCTGATTCAAGTTTGTTCAAATCGGCTCCCTAGATTCATATTTGGGCTCACTATAGAAGCTCAAATTCAAACTTGGTGCATTTCAGGCAAATTTCTTCAAAAATCTTCTTCACCAGATCCAGCAGGCAGAATCTTTTCATATTTGGTATGCAACATTGTGGGGTGGATGTGATTCAAGTTTGTTCAAATCGGCCTCCTGGATTCATATTTGGGTTCAGTATAGGAGCCCTAATTTGAAATTAGTGCATTTCAGGCAAATTTCTTCAAAAATCTTCTTCTCCAGATCCAGCAGGCAGAATCTTTTCACATTTGGTATGCAACATTGTGGGGTGGATCTGATTCCAGTTTGTTCAAATCGGCCCCCTGGATTCATATTTGGGCTTACTATAGAAGCCCAAATTCGAACTTAGTGCATTTCAGGCAAATTTTTTCAAAAATCTTCTTCTCCAGATCCAGCAGGTAGAATCTTTTGATATTTGGTATACATCATTGTGGGGTGGATCTGATTCAAGTTTGTTCAAATCGGCCCCCTGGGTTTATATTTGGGCTCAGTATAGGATATATATATATTTGAACTTAGTGCATTTCAGGCAAGTTTCTTTGAAAATCTTCTTCTCAAGATCCGACAGGCAGAATCTTTTGATATTGGGTATGCACCATGCTTGGGGGGGGGGGGGGGGGGGGGGGGGAGGAGGGGGGAGATTCAAGTTTGTTCAAGCCAAGTCCCTGGGTTCATATTTGGGCTCACTGTGATAGTCCAAATTATAACTTAGTTCAAAATGAGGAATTTTCTTTGAAAATCTTCTTCAGATCTAGCAGTCGGAATGTTTTTGATATTTGGTATGCAGCATCCTTGGGGGGGGGGGGGGGGGGGGGGGGGGGGGGGGGAGATTCAAGTTTGTTCAAGCCATGTCCCTAGATCCATATTTGGACTCACTGTGGGAGCCCAAATTATAACTTAGTTCAATATGAGGAATATTCTTTAAAAATCTTTTTTTTTTTGAGATCCACTGGTCAGAATCTTTAGATATTTGGAATAAGCTTTTCTTACGAGGAGCGGATGCAACTTGTTGAAATCAATTCTCTGGGTTGATATTTAGGCTACCATGTCAGGTGAGCACCCTCAGGCCCCTTGGGGCCTCTTGTTTGTATTCCTGAATCGACTTGAAGTAAGTGAATAAGGATGATACGTTAAAAAAAAACCTCACCTTTGGCGGTCTATTTACATTGTTGCTTGACACCATATTTTGAGTTGATGCATTTCATTCATGTCATAACAACACTTAGATATGTAAGAACCAATCAGATGCATTCTTATATGACATTCATATATGTAAGCCACCATGTGTGATGTAGTTAGCATGTTTCTTAACTGGTAGAATGCTACATTATTTTTGGTCCTGAAAATTTCTTCTTCATTCTTTGCCTTGTTACAGTTTATGGGAGAGTGCCTACAGGCACTCTCCCATAAAGTGTAACAAGGCAAATCCCCACAGATAAAATAATATCACTTCAAAGGTAATGTGAAGCCTCTAAATTTCGGTTCCTGGATTTCCAAATAAAGCCCAATTATGGCCTTCCAGCACTCTACCAGTTAATTTTTAACTCACCTGAGCGAAGCTCAAGGGGAGCTTAACTGATCACTTTCCGTCCATCGTCCGTCCATCGTCTGTCATTAACTTTACATTATTGACTTCTCATGAACTGCTGGACCAAATTCAACAAAATTTGGTGTGCGTGTTCCCTATCATATGTCAATTTAAGTTTGTTCAAATCAAGTTGACCTGCCCCTCGGTAGGGCCATGCCCAAAAAGTGTGCTTAAATCTTAAAAAATCTTCTTCTCATGAATCAGCAGTAGCAGAGACTTGATATTTGGTGTGCAGCTTCCTTTTGAGGTGTAGACTCAGATTTGTTCAAGAAAAGTTCGAGGAGCTATTTTTTCCCGTTGTCCCATGGGAACCGCAGGAGCTAAAAATAGAAAAAAATTAAAACCCCCATATCTCCAAAACTATACGGCACTGAGAATTCTTATTTGGGGTGAAGCTTCCATAGGGCCAACAGAATGGAATGGTAAAAAAAATTGCTATCGGTTTTATCATAGGGTACTTTTTTGGGACTTTGAAAAAGTGGTGAGTCAGCATTTTTTAACACTGTGGGTAATGGGAAAAACATTTAAGACTACTTTTCTCCCAAACCACTGCTCCAAAAGCTTTCAAATTTCACATATAACATCATTGGAAGATTGTTTCACATGTTTATTGAAATCAATTCCCTGGGTCCATAATTGGGCTCTCTATGGGAGTCCAAATGTTTAAATTAGTGCAGTATGAGGAATATTCTTGAAAAATCTTCTTCAGATCTACCAATAGCAATCTTTTGATATTTGGTATGCAGCAAGGGAGGTGAGATTCAAGTTTGTTCAAGCCAAATCCCTGGGTTCATATTTGGACTGAAAATTTGGGGTCCTGGTCCGGACTTTGAAATTTTGGACCAAAATCCGGAAATTAGTTTTTTGTTTTTTTATGCATTTTGGTCAATTTTAAGACAAAAAAAAAATTATTTTTTTTACACTGAAAATTTGGGGTCCGGGTGGGATTTTAGTCTGCAAAAATTTTGTTCGGGATTTCAAAAATTTCCAAACAAAAATAAAAAAAGTCTGTTTTTTATGCATTTATCTCTATTTTGGGACGTACAAGTGCAGGAACTGAAAATTGTGTGGGCACAATAGCTTCATCTAGTTGGTATATGCTTTTCTTAGGAGGGGCATATGCAGCTTATTCAAGTCAAGTCTCTGGTTTGATATTTAGACTACCATGTCTGGTGAGTGCCTTAAGGCCCCCTGGGGCCTCTTGTTGTAATATTGATTACGTGCAATAATCATGGTAAAACAATTCACACCAACCATTTCTCTGTTTGCTTCAAGTCTAGTATAACAAAAATTTGGTATGCCTATATCTTTCAGTGTGAACGATAGATGAATGGGCTGATCATTTGCCCAATTTTTACAGACCTGGTGTTATATCTTTTCCTTTATTCTATTACTTGAAAGAGTGTTGTGAATTACCTACCTCCCACACTTACCTGTTTTTGTTCAGTTTTTCAGGTGCACAGATTCTGAGTCATTTAGAGATTTTAAAACATCAATTGTTGTAGAAAATGTTGAGATGCGGACAAGCATGATCCCCAATTATAGAAATAACAGGGTTCCTGGCAGTGTTTTTTGGTTGTCAAGGAAGTAAGTTTATGGTCCATTTAGCCATACAATTGAATTGGTCCTAAATGACCTCTCATCCAAAAGAGCATCTGTCTCAAGATACACTTTTTTAAGGCAGCATTCATTTTTATACCCCATCACATGCTAGGAGGGGGGATATAGGAATGGGTTCCACCCATCCATCTGCACGCTCATCGGTCCATCCATCCATTCATCTGTCTATACAGCTGTCCATCCATCCATCCATTCTGTAATTTGGGGCTAAAATGTTGGTCCAACCATTAATGATGGGCCAAATTTAAATTATGTACTATGCTCATAATCTAAGACTACATATATGGTCAAAATATTCCTTGTGGATTAGAGATTAGAAGTCAGTTGGAAGGCCTATGTATTGGTTGAATAGCTGTCAGTCTGCAGACCTTGTGGTGCTGGTCACTGTGATGGAAAACTCGTGGACCTACGTAAGGAAATGCATTTTTCTTGTGGATAAACTCACTAGATTTAAGCCAGATTGAACCCCAGAATCTATCTCAGGGGTTCAAAAATGTTCCCTGGGGAAGATCACCTGGACCTCCCTCCATCAAGAGGAAGATTCCCCCACTCAAACTTTCCCCAACATGGGCCTGTGCCCCTCTGTACATGCCTGCACATGTGATGCTAGGACCCAACCTCAGTAGAAATCCAACTGATCTCACCACCCCCATGGAAGACCCTCTAGCTATGTCCCTGCCTATAAACCGTAGCCTTAGGCAAGTTAAAGTGTCAAGTAACAAGTGAATCTCCATGCCACCTGAGACCAGCTGTAGTAATAACTTGCAAAGAAATACTTGGACACAGCAGGTCCACAATCCCCTTCATGGAAGAAATATTTGGATATCTTTGAAATGTGATGACAATAAATGGTAATCTGATTACTAGAAATTCTAGAAATGATGGCATTCACAATTCCTGAGTTATGCCCTTTTAAAAGTCGCAAGTCTTTGTTCACTGATGCAAATCACATAACCACACACTTCCTGTATAGATCTGAGGACATGTTTGAACTTAAACCATCACCCCTGAAATATGACTATCTGACTTACAAAACCTTGCTTTGTCTCAGCGATGATATCATGCATAACATTATTAATCTTGGTATCCCATGCAAGCAAAGTAATTAGACAATTCATTCACACCTAAAGTTCTGAATTTCCAGAATCTTAATTACATCTGTTAAATTACACCATGCTAATTCTAAACAATCTTCTGACCTAAAGCTGTGCCTTGTTAACTGGATGAGTGCTACATTTTTCTTGACCACAGATTTCCTTTCAACATATACTGCTGTTACATTTGATTGGATAGTGCCAAGAGGGACTGTCCAATCAAATGTAACTGAGCAAGGTTGTCAGCAACAAAATTTGATTCTTGCCAGGGTCAATATGAAACCACCATCAATAGAGTGTAGATGTTACAGTCACAGCCTGTGGTATTTAGTAAAGGCTAAACATGGGCTTCCAGCACTCTGCCAGTTAACTCTTTACCTTACATGAAAAGCAGATGACACTTGCAAACAAAATTCTTGAATAACTGGCGATTTTTGAGAATAGCGCTGGCCAATTTTGGCCGTTATGTTAGGTAAAGGGTTAATGTTCATTCAGTTGTAAACAAAACTGCAACCCTTCTTGGAACAATAGAGGACTACAATTTCTCTGGTTTAATGATTATTGAAACGTTGCTAACTCCTGAAGACACGTTGACTGTCAGTGAGTTTCGTGCCAATGGTAAAGATGTTGTCCACAACCCTACGGAGTCACAGTGAGGTTGTGGTATGGGTAATTTCTGACAATGCAGCAAAAGTTAAGCAAACAGCATGTCAGACTTGGTCTACATTTTAGTACACTAACACTCCCTTACTATGGATTCACCGTAAGTCTTTGTCTTTGTCATTGGTATTTACTGACTTCTACAGCGCTCAAGAAAGTAACACACTTTCAATCATTTTATCAGCAAAATCCAAGACGTTCTTGGTTGCATAACAGCCTCACCAGGAAAGTTTCTCATAGGTGACTCCAGTGTTCATTTTGAGAAAGAAAAGAAAATACACATACCAGCAATTTTTCTAAACTTCGCAATCTATTCAGCTCCATGAATTTACACCACCATGTCCATAGTGCCACACACAAAAGAGCCCATTAGATCTGCTAATCATCAGAGAGTCAGACACTGATGTTGAACTATCAAAATTTCAAGCTGCGAATTTTTAACACAAGACAACTACAAATTTAACCGATTCAATCTTGATTAGATTCCATGTTGCATTGTGGAAAAAATTTGCTTCTCTTAATTTCACATCTTTGACATCAGTGTGCAGAGGGTTGTTATGCTGCCTGTGCTGGTATATTCCTTACCACTTGTTATGACATTTCATTGGTTAATCTATTGGACTGGTGTAATAAAGCCTTAGATACTGAAAGTGACCGTGGATTCCAATAAATAAATAATGTCTTTCTTATTTCAGATTCACTTCAAATTCTGTGTTTGATAACACAGGAAATCAGATACTCAGTCCTCGGAAACTTTATGTTACAGATAATAAACCAGGTATTGAGTTCCCATATGTACTTGGTAGCAGATTATTTGGAATACATCAAGATAAAACAAGGTACTTGTTTGTTTATTATACTGATTAACTCTTTGCTTGTTGCTGGCATGTATACGGGAGCACAGTGGCTCAGTGGTAGACAGTTGGACTTCTGTGCTGGAGGTGCCGAGATTGATCCCCATCTGGGACGACCTATGTTGTGTCATTAGGCAAGGCACTTTATCCCGGGTGCCTACATGGGGGCATGATGGTGCCATGTACTAAGGTGTAACACATGTCGATGGTGCACATGTCTTCAACTGCTGTAACCCTGCTTGAGCGGAGCTTGAACAGAGTTAGAATGTTGAGGAGCTGACAGTTGCTCATCGATGCTCGGCGGTTCTCTCCAGGTACTCCGGTTTCCTCCACCCATAAAACTGTCACAATCACAATTAGCCATTGTGCATAAGTATGTGACCTTAAACACCAATAAATAAATAAATATATGGCATGTATTCCTGCCTGGGACAGAAAATCTCTTGCTACTAAAATAAGAATAACTTGGACACGTTTATCCAAATATTCCCCTATAAATTGTGTCACCTTTTTGTTCAATGATTTCTTGATTAAATTGTATTGAATTTTCCATCGAAACGGCAGCCATGACTAGATTTGATGGAAAATACTTTTTAACCCTTTACCTTACAGGAAAGGCAGATGACAGTTGCAACTAAATTCCTGAATAACAATTTTTTTATTTTTTTTGTCTCAAAAATATAGCTTATGACCCCTCTTTGGAACAAGCTATGTTTTTGAGTAAAAAAAATGAAAAAAAATAATGAAAATTGAATGGTGATTTTTGTGAATAGTGCTGGCCATTTTGGCCATTACATTGGGTAAAGGGTTAAAATACTCAGCAGATTAAGAGTTTAAGAATTAGCTCCTTATTAAACAAGCTTCAATGTGACCTGTTCAGCTTCCTACTCTACTTTCAAAAACATGATAGCAATTTTGAAATAACAATTTTAAAAACTGATTCATTTCAAGCATGTCGTCCATGGTTCATTGCAGTCCTTGAAATCCACGAAAGACCTTGAATTCACTTCTTGAAAAGTAATTGAAATTTGTCCATTATCATTGAAAGTCCTTTGTTTTTTAAGTACAGTGTGAAGATTTGAATTGTACAGACTTGCGAAATGAAAGAATTTATTGAACATTAAAAGATATCAACACCAATCATCTAGCAGATGTTTTCAGAGTTGAGGGTTGTTTGCCTGAATAGGCAGATGACACCTGACTATAAACAACTGCTCAGGTAATATATGTTAGGCCTGATGAAATAGATCTTCTGTTTCTCAGGCCATTTTTATACGCCATTTGTAAAAACGGTCGTATTATGTAAATGATCTGCCTGTCCGTAAAAAATTGGTTTCCGACTAATAACCCCAGTTCAGATTATTTGATTTCAACCAAAGATGGTATGTATATTTCTCAGCTAGTGATACAGGCCAGGTTCGAATATGAGTTCCGTCCAATTATTTTTACATGAGAATTATGCCCCTTTTTCAACATGGAATTTGACCTTCTATTAACATTTTTGGTTTCCGACAGATAATTCCAGTTTGGATTATTTCATCTCAACCAGAGTTGGTATGTGTATTCTCCAGGTAGAAATACAGGCCAAGTTCGAATATGGGTACCATCCAGTTATTTGTACATGAGTTATGACCCTTTTTTCGACTTGGAATTTCACCTTCTATTAACATTTTTGGTTTCTGACTGATGACTCCAGTTTTGCTCAGTTGGTATGTGTATTGTCCAGCTTGTAATATAGGCCAGATGGATTATGGGTTTCGTCCATTTATTTTAAAATGAGACTTCAGAATTGGACCATCTATTAACATTTTTGGTATCTGACCAATCACTCCAGTTTGGATTATTTGATCTCATCCGAAGTCGGTATGAATATTTTTCAGCTAATGATACTGACCAAGTGTGAATGTGGGTTCCGTCCAATTATTTTTACATGAGTTATGTCCCTTTTTAGACTTAGAATGGGCGTATTTAATGCCTGGGCATGCTCTTGTTGTAATATTGCATGTGGGTGGGCAGTTTTTTATTTTTTTTTTTTGTAATCATTTCGTTGCCGTCAAAAGTTCATGTTCTTGGTGTGTTTTACGTTTTAGGCCTCATAATCTACAGAATAGTATGGTGGTGGTGTATTTCATCCCTTGAGTGCAAGAAGGCTTTGCAATGCTAAAGCATTGCAAAGCCTTGTTGCACTCAGGGGACAAATTTATCAATTTTATTAACTTGGGTAAAATATCAAACATAGACCATTTAATTTTTATTTTTAAAAGTTTGCATTGGTTATAAAAAGAGAGCATGCGGCAGCAAAAGGACCTGCAGAAGGTCCTGAGAAACAGATTTTCAACCTTTTAGGCCTTATGTATGACTTTACTTGTTCGATATTGGTCAGCCATCAGACACTATCCCTTCTGTCTAGCATCAAAACAAGCAGGCTGGACTTCAGACTCAAAAGTCTTCCTCAAAGCTATATAGCTTTAAATATTCTCAGTGTTTGTACATATACCAAAGGTGTGCATTTTGTCGGGATTTTGATTTACTTCATCCAATATTTCACAAAATTACTGGTTGTTGAACTTAGTCAATTTTTTTTGTAGAATTTCACCTCTGTGGTACATGGTTTGTCCGGCTAGCTCCTCTTACAGTTTTCAAGCAGAATGTATATAGTAGAACACATGGGGCATCATATGTGTCTTACTAACACAGAATATTTACATGTACAAATAATGAATCACTGCAGTGATTTGTAACAAACCTGCTGTGTCCTTGCACTATGGTGGAACATGCTTTATTTTTTCTCTTATGATATACCTAATAAGGCCATCAAAAAAAGAACCTCTGTTTCTCAGGCCCTCGTGCATGGTCATTTTTGGTGCGCATGCAACCTTTTTATAACACAGAAAAAAAATCTTCAAAAAATTTGAGATATTGTGCTCATTTCGGTAAATCGATATCGATGCGTTCGCAAATTTTAAATTAACACACTTCAAGCTTTTTCTGCATCATACCTTAATGAAGTGGGTGGGTTCTAGCAATATTCACGACAGAAAGTGTTTTATTCTGTAAAAGGTAAGTCATAATGACAGCAAGAAGGAAGGTGTCTTTCAGTCTGACAACAAACAGTCACAAAGGGGAATGGTCGATTCGCACCACATTTGATTCGCACCAACCCTCAGAAAGTCTGCAAAGTCAGGTGCTATGTTGAATGGAACACAGTCTCCTGGCATTTATTTTTAGTAACATTTGTATTGTAAATGGCCGTCATTGGGAATTTGTGTACTGTTATTTGAAACCGTTACGAGTTTCCCAGTTCATTTAAATAAATGCATTTGAGATGCAGGATAATTGGATAACTAATAGTAACCGTTGCTTGATATAAAAGTAACAGTCATAGTTGAAAATAAATCGCATATAGGCAGGTATGTGCGGTCGAATTGGTTAATAAAAACACGCAAACATTCGTTTTGTATTTCATTTTCAGATTTAAAAAAAATATGATTTATGGATGAACTGCCCGTTCAAATGGGTTGTGATAATTTTGGATATAATGGGGAAAAATTGCGATTCACGATTTTATTAGGCAGGTTGTGAAAGGATTTTTTTTGGGGGGTCAAAAAAATCTCTGAAAGTTGGCACTTCGACATTTGATTTGTCCCAGAGACGTTTCAACCTGAGACATTTCACCCACGAGGCGTTTCGTGACTTTCGTCCTGTGTTATAATTTTCATGTTTCACTGAAAAAACAAACATTCAAACCCCACTTCATTTACGACCCAACACCCCTGTGGTGAATAACCAATATATTTGCGAAATTTTGCATGGTCCACCAAGCGTTTGGGTGGGGTCAAATTACCACAAACAACCTCTCGGGGAGAAAATAAAAAGAAAAAAAAAAACCCGCCCACCCGCATGCTTTTTTGGAAAAAATGGCCTGAGAAACAGACAATCAACTTTGTATGGCCATAATGCACCAGTTTTCTGTTTGCCACTATGGTGAGGGCTGCCATGACGGTTGCAAACTCTAGTTTCTTGTGGGAACTATTAGAAAATATTTGTCTAAATTTTGTTTTCTTTTTTCCTTATTATAAACCCACGGATATAAATTTAGACAAAGTGTTCTACCTGGATACTATGTTTGGATCTATCACAACTGAGTAGCACTCAAAGTTTTAATGGATATTGTACTGATATTTGACATTTTGGGTACTCCAACACTGCAAGTCTTATGTAGTTGTAGCAAAACTGTAATTGTAATTCATCAGGTAAATTTGACCTAGTTGTTCTTTCTGAACCTGTAATTTGATTGGCTGAGAGCCAGTTGGCTAAGTGCTCTAGTCTCAGGTAAATTCACTCTTACTGTGCTCTAATTGCCGGAAGCAGGTCAATTAGAACATGCCTGTATCTACGCTATGCGCAATCTCTCTTCTTTCTTATGAACTCTTACGTCACCCAAGTCATGAATTGAACACATTCTATAAATTCAATCATGGTAAATAGAGTAAATAGAACAAGATCGAAAATTACATTTTTTTATCTTTTAAAAAAACAAGTTTGGAGAATTTTTTTATTTCTAACGATGACAGGAATTACAATGGAGATAAACATCTCTTGTTTCGTTAGACAGTCAGGAACTTGACTATGGAAAACCATTTGTTAACAAGCCCCTTCATGACCCATTAACTGCTTTTCCAAAGTCAAATTCCTGAATGTCTAACGAAACGAGACTTTTATCTCCTAATTATCTTGCATTTTTTTATGCTGTCATAAATGATATAATAAACATGAGTTACTTTACGGAATTGATTAAAAGATGAGAAACGTGTTTGCCATTTGCTTGTATACGGAATGGGCAATGCAAAGAAATGATATATCTTTTAATGGTGGAGATTTGAGAAATTCTGTTTTGAACGTTTTGTTCTCGGCTGTTTTTAGAATTTAGTTTTGAAGTTTGACCACAGGTTAATGGTTTCGACCTGCTGCACAAGAATAGTGAAAAAATATATTTAAAAGAGCCATTTCTACCAGTCATGAAATTCTGGTGTTTAACTGTACAAAAAATAGACTATTTAAAATACGAGAGCAGGAATCAGTCAAAAGTCTGTCTTTGCACATCCATTCACTAGAAAGGCGGCCATTTGACGTGAGTTGATATTCTGTTCGCATCCACTTACTGGGTAAAATGAATAAAGGAAAGCCTGTTCAAATGAAAGAAAACAATGAAAGTGTGTTTCAAGTATTTATTCATCAATACTATTAAAGAATACACCAGAAAGTAAATGGTTTTTGTTATGAGTGCAAAGTTTTTCACAAATTTCAACCAATATGTATGAGAAATCAGACATTCTGTTTCTCAGGAAATTTCACTCCCATGTAGTTTGACCATTCTGTTAAATTACACTATGCTGCAAGCGACGATTACATGAATCTTGCAGGTCCGAGGAACTGTGTCTCAAGATCACTCACAAATTGCAGACGATTGCCGGAGAGTATGTCTATGATCTGTGTCCGACATTTGATTAAAAACTCGGACAGTACGAGACAAATGGGTTATCGACTTGATTGGTTTCTCGGACCGTACTCTGAAAAAGATTAAGGCTTAAGCTTCACAATTATTGACAGCAGATTTGAACAACTTTTCCCTCAAGTTGCAAAAAGAAATTATGAAAATATTAAAACTAAATCAAGTTACGCCGACCATTTTTAACTCGTTGCGAAACGCTTCACAATTTATTATTACCCATTTAAACAACAATTTCAAAATAAACACTCGATTTCCCCATAATTGTGGAAACAAGATTACATGTATACATATATATTAATATTAAATAAGCACAACCTCATTTAATATAAATTTATGTATTTCTATAGACGTTTTTCGCAGAGGACGTAATCTATTCTGTTCGGAGATTGCATTTTTTAAAAAAATTCCACCCTTACCTCTGCCACCCTATAAATATGCCTATTTATGCTGAATGACTGCCAGTCCAACCCCCCCCCCCCCCCCCCCCCACATTACACTAGGCCTAATAAATTTCCCACGTAACGCGTTTTGCAGTGGCCATCACTCATCGCCGTGCAAAGATTCCTCACTGAATCCCCCCACCCCCACCACCCCCTGCCCCCCTCCAAACAAATCCATTTTGTGCCAATTATGCCTCTGAATGCGAGTGTCCAAACAATATTTGCCATTCCTTCTCAGTCTCAATCGACAGACTGCTACATGATGTTTGGGGTAAATTGATAATTTTCATTCTTGGGAAAAGCTTTCAATCAAGGAATACTACCAGTATAATTAAAAAGAGCAGAACGAAGATTCAAATACTCATTTATTTATACTTATTCAACACAACAAAATAAAAGAAATGAACGTTTTGAACTTATATTCACTCACATACAGTGATAATATACACATGGCAGTTCGGAATAAAAAAAAAAAACCTTCTCACTCATCCGGACCTTTACATTTCGCCCCATGCAACAGTCCATGTTTCTTATCATATAGAGTACGTGCCAAGTGTATCCTGTCTCAAACACCCGACACGGTGGACGATTTTCTGAAAGTCACCGGCCAACACCGTGTCACATAGTGTAATTGGACCAAATTAAACACCGTGTGCAACGGTGTTTAGATGTGGAAAAGATTATCTCCTTCTTGGTAAATCACTGTTGCAACGGTGATTCAGTGTGAAAAGGATTATTTCCTTCTTGGTAATATAATTAACTGGCTACCAATTGCGCTACTGCAAAAACGTGAGTTGAAATGGGGTTTGGCAAACAGGCTAAGCCTATTTAAACGTGTGTTGATTCAAACTGGTGACGTCTCATTGTGACGAAGAGATGTGCATTTAATTTTAGAAAAAATAAAAATTACCGCACATGTTATCTGCATGAAAACGATCGTACCAACAAGTCCATTTCATTTTTGTTCAATACACTGGCCATAAAGGGATAATGGTTTCAAACGCAACTGAATTCTGACCACAGAGGTTTTCAGGAAATCTGCCAATGTCACGGCTGATTTCGATCATGCAGTGATTCACCGATTTTTCCATTGCAACCTGTGGTTGCAGCGAAATGAGTAAAAAATCCACCTTAAAATCTGTTCAACTTTCACACAAGTCTACAAAGAATGTTTGGCGGTAATAATAATTAATAATATATATGGCAAAATCCACTTTTCAATCGGATGTCTATTTAAGCAGAAAATTTCTTCATTCTCTTTAAATGTGCCGATTGAAAACAATATAACATTGTGTTAACAAAGACCTCATCCCCTTGTATGCCATGTCTGAGAATTTTTTTCCTTGGAGAACTTGGACCAGTCGAAGTCCCCCCACCCCCACCCCCATCTTCCTCCATTGAAGAAATTTGAAGCAGGTTGGTCTTATGAAAGGAATAGTTGGATGGGGGTGGGGGTGGGGGGAAGTGGTGGGGGGGGGGGTTAGGCCCACTGGATTCCGATACGTTTCAATTTACCCTGGGACATTGTGTTCCCGATATTTTTGAAAACTCAACATGAAAACGTGCCGGGTAAAACACATAGGTCGAAACTACCACTGGAAGCTATTTCAGCCACCGATCACATTCTGAGAAACTAAAACTAAAGGCATTATAAGCTCCTAACATACTGCCAATTGACACCGTGCTTGAAATTGAATTCCCTCTTTTGAACGGTACAGGACAAGTTACAGGCAGAGGAAGGTCTGTAAATAGGTACTGGTTAGTTTTACATAATGTTTTCTACTTCGCAGCCATTGTTTCCTACCCCCCCACCCCCCCCCCCCCCCACCCCCCTCCGAAAATGCCGGCATACAAGTTATGGACAGAAAAACGACATGAACATAGTTATGCATCAATTGTCCCTCCCACCAACTCTCAATACCTCATTTCACTATTCTGCCCTCTATTGCGCCATTCCCCAAAACTCTGGTGATTGAATGTCCTGAAGTTTCCAATGTGATAGAAAAAATACTTTCTATTTAATCGCCTCAGTGTTGTCTTGAATGACTTGATGCCGTAATACGCTTAGCTAAGTCGGATGTCATTTACCACTTAATAAAGGCTTCGGTGCCCCTGTATATTGTACATTACAAAATATTTCAATGTCTGTGGGTGCAACATTTTAAAAAATGTCAATCATTTAAATGCATCAAATCTCCTTTTGCCATTCAAATAGTGGGTAGTTCAGATAAAAAGAAAGAAAAAAAAACAATGGAAAAGGCACTCTTAGACTAGCAGTAACCGTCCCCCTTTCGTGTTTTCACAGGTGCTTAATTAGAGTAGTTTGTTTTGTAATTAAACTGGTGGCAATTAGACACTCACCGAAATTGGATTAAGTGCCGGGCATGCAAATCAATCAGCTTCCTTTTATTGTGCAGGCCTTCTGAAGTTTCTGTTTACAAAAACAATGCTCTGATGCTCTGATCTCACAATGCACCCCGAAAAGTAATTAAGTATTCATGCAATTGAATTAAATATTTTGAGAATGGCGTCAATTAATCCATTCCCGACTTGTGTATTGTTTCCCGACACTCTGCATTCCTTCAGTTCAGTGTACTCACAGTGACATTTTATTCTCATCACATTCAATAGCAGCCTTACCTTTTTCAGAATTCATGATGCATTTGAATATTGAAATTCCATTGCATCTTATTACGAACGCTTATCATTTCGAGTCTAAGGGTTTTGCGAGAGCGTGGTGAGGGAAGGGGAGCCCATCGGCAAGAATAACGTGTTTGAGCCTTTTACCCGATTCATGTAGCGGCGAGATGGGGGCAAACACAAGAGGTGTGCCCCTGAAACAAATGTGAAATTCGATTAAAAAAAAACCCCTCAATTTCCTTGACTGCATCTGCTTGTGTCCATAATTTATAAGTTGTGGAAGGCATCAATAATTAGGCCACATCTCCGGGTTGGGGGCGCAACTAAAATGGGGAGGGGTATGTGCCCATCAGCCCTCCGCCCCCTCCCCCCTGGCTACACCACTGAAATGCCCTCACGAAATATTTTTTTAAATTATTTAAAAAAAATATTGCAGCCCTCTCGACAATAAACCTGTGGAGTAAGTTTCAGTATGCCCACCCCTACTCCGCAATCTCTTTGGTGCAGTAGATAAATGTCTACATCTGTACATCAGCACTGTTTGCTTCCAAGGTTTCCCGACAATGATGTGCATTTATTTAAATCGTGTGTGCATGTATTCCTCTAAGGTTTCTCTTGGAATGGTTAGTTTAAATGGAACTTGGTTTCAACTGCATGCCCGGTGCAGAGCCTGTCATCCATCCACCAGCACATGTGGCTAGTTTCGAAGAACGTACAGTCTTCATGGCCCTCGCAAGTACCTGCCAAAATGATCCAACAGATTTAATGGTACTGTACTCATTACTAAGTTCCTAGGTAGGCCCTGGGTGATGTATCCCTACCACTACCCCCCCTCCCCTCCCTCACCCGCCCCACCCCCCCCCCCCCCCCCACACACACACAAACCGAGTTGATAAATAGATGGCTTCCGGAATATACAAAACGAGTTCAGTAAATCAGGTCTGGGCTAATTTACTGGATAAGTTCTGTAATTTTTGGTAAACTGAGGACGAGTTGACGAATTCTGTTTAACTTATTATGATCCAAAAATCGAAAGGTGCAAATTGTTCCAGTAGTATGCCTAATCCACAGGAATTTAACCATGCCAAGAGTTCACTGAGCTCTGTGAAACAACATTGAACTGGTTCATTTTCTTGTACATACTTACAATGGAGGCTCTTATTACGCCCATTTAACCTAATTTAAACTGAGAAATGAAGGCAATGGGCTGTAACGGGACAGTTGGATAAATTTGTTATTACTATGTGCTTGATGTTGCCATGCTTTCATAACCCATAATTAATAAGGGCACGACAGCATCGATCCAAAAATACTATCAGATATCCTTTTTTTTGATTTCTAAGCTTGTGCCGAGTAGCTGTATTTGTTTTGGCATTCAACGTGATGGTGATATCATCGATAATTAGAAGATTCAATACGGGGGAAAAAAAGCGAAAATCAGAAGCCGACTCTAACCACTGTTTTCCAATGCACGCACGCACGCATGCACGCACGCATGCACGCACGCACGCATGCACGCACGCACGCACGCACGCACGCATGCACACACGCACGCACGCACGCACGCACGCACGCAGAAAAATGAGAACTGAAGGCCAACATGTAGCCTAAACTATATAAAATGAACAACACCGTCACAACAAAGTTTGAATAGAAATAATTGAGACTGAGTTCGCTATTACATTAACTTGACTATAATATTATGATGACGTTTTTTGTTCTCAACATTTTAAAACTGTATGTTAATTCAGCGTGAGGTAATTGAAAAATTCAAGAAGAATTGTCAGTGCAATGTATTGCTCATTAATGTTATTTTCAAGGTGACATTGTCGACAGAAATTGTCAGAATAAAATGTGCACATGTCTATAAGACTGCTTTGTATTCTTGAGGTGGAGTTGATGTACAGAGGTTAATTACCGCTAATCCTTTACACTATTATCTCCGAGATTACGCGACATGAGCTAATCCTTTTCTCTTGAATTGCCTCACTGGATTTAATTATTGCTAACTCAGTCGGCGTAATATCGGACAGGTTTAAATCTTTTCTCTTAACTCAGAACTGGGCGATTCATGTAATCGTCGCTTGCAGCGTAGTGTAGATGTTTGAGGTTTCCAGTGGACTGATGTAAACTCAGAAGGATTGCATGGATAGTGGGCAGATTTGAAAACACCCACTGACTGTAAATTACACCCAGATAATAACTCAAGTTCAGTGAAGCTGCAGAAGAAAAGAAAGAAGCTCCCAAAAGAGATCAGGTGTGTTAGTTGAAGCTAAGAACACTGTGAGTGAAAACTCCACTCTATGAATGTTTTCCTTGTAATTAACCTGTACTGCCCCTCATCTTATTATGGTCCAACCAGTGTATTGAAGGCAGATTATTAACCATACAATCGAGACCTGCACACCAAGAATATAACTGGTTAGTACTATCCAATGCAACTTTTATCTTTGGAACAAATCTGCTCATTCAGTTATTTCAAGACTTGTTAAATAGGCTTATGCCTGTGCTTGATGTCAAGGTCCTGGCCCAAATCTGGCATGGGCCACAGAACCGGGGTGGTGGGGGGGGGGGAGAATCCCTCCTACCCCACTTTTATGGCCTGGCCATGTTTTTTTTGTATGCATATATTTTAACACAACCAACGACTGGTGAAATAAGTGGCGGATCCAGAGCCTCCCTCATATTTTCGGCAGCTATGTTTCTCTCGTACTGGTTCAGTTTTGATGGATTTCGGATCATTTTGTGCAATAAGTGGCAGCAAACGCTAAAATGTATGCAGTTTGTTAAAAAATCAGTTAACTGAAATTGATCGTAATCTTACAGACATGCAAGTACCAAATCCACCCTAAGAGAAGATAATCCACAGATAGTATAATTGCTGTTAACGTCTGGTAAAGCATACAGCATACCAACCACCATACATCATCCGATCCAGCCTCCCCCCCCCCCCCCTCCACTTTGAAAATCGTTCCGCCACCCCTGCCTGTGGTATTAATTATTTGAGTGAGACAACACTCAAATTACAGTGAAGTTTCAAAACTTACTGTCAAATCTTGAAGCATCTTGGAATTCTTCTTCCTTGACGCTCAGGTTATAAACTGTTTCTTTGAATTGGAATTATAAATAACAGTTTCATTACCAAAACACAGACAGATTGAATTCAGTAACATTTTTTTTACACACCTGACAAATTTTACACAAACTCCCAATGAAGTTTGACAGTTGCAAGTCACGCCCCACCATGGCTATTGGGCTTACACAGATGGCTATGATATTTGCCACAAGATGAAACCAATAGCTCCAGTCATTTGTCTCTCTGGGCCCAGATCTGTTAGCCTTGGCAGTGGATGCTCTGTCCATTTCGTGGAATGCAGTCATTGGCTTTGCCTTCCCTCCAACTCAAAATCAAACGATCAACCTGAAAAATTATTATGTTAGTCCCTCTGTCTCCTCAAGATCATGTGTCAACCTCAGACCTCTGTTACTTGAAACTCCGTGTGATTTACGTCAGTGGAAGGCCCTCCTGTTTCAAGGCAAAATTTGCAAACTACACAGCAATCTGGTAGTTCTCAACTTTCATGTCTTTCTGTTGTCAGGTTCTTCCTCAGGCATGAACGTTTTTCTAGAAGAGAAATGGACTGCATTTCTGCTTCAAGGAGGACCTCCTCTTCACTAAATTATGTGGGAAAGTGGAGAGTTTTCTTTGCCTGGTGCCAAGACAATTGTGACAATTATTTGCATCCATCAATTCCTAACATCGGAGATTTTGTGGTGTTTCTTTTTGATGTAAAAAACTACAACCAGCAAAGGATACTGCTCTATGTTGTCAGACACTTATGCTCATGAAGACCATATTAATATAGGTTCAGATCAGTCCTTGTCAAAATTGCTAAAGAATTTTTCCATTAAAAGGCTTAGGTTTTCAATGCTAATTCCTAAGTGGAATCTTGTTTGGGTCTTCTTAAAACTCCAAGAAGCTTATTTTGAACTGCTGGATTCTGTGGAGTTTTAAGTTTCTGACATTCAAAACAGTATTCTTGCTTGCTTTTGCTGTGGTTAGAAGAGTTAGTGAGCTACATGTTCTTTCTCTTGAAGATTCATGTTATAGTATGAGTAATTCTATTACCCTTACTACTCAAGTAGGTTATCTAGCCAAGAATCAGGCATCAGAATCCGGCACCATGTAAGTTACCTACCCCTATAGTTATTCATGCCTTACCGTCTGCCAATTACTCGAGGCCTTTTCTATGTCCAGTAAGGACTCTTAACAGTTTATGTGAAGTGGTCTAGGTTCATTAGGAAAGGAAGGAAAATGCTCTTCATTTCTCTCATCCCAAGCAGAAAAGCTATCTCAGTTCATTCCATTTCTAGATGGATTCAGTCTATTATCCATATCGCTTACAATAATTTACCCAATAGGAATAGTAGGGTGAATAGAATCTCGGCCTATGAGGTTAGGGCTTTATGTTCCCCTGGGCATGTGCTAATTATATTGCTCTATCAGATATCATGAAGGCTGCTTACTGGACACATCCTTCTATGTTTACTACTTTCTATCTGAGGAATCTGGGGGCGCGGTGGCTCAGTTGGTAGAGGTGCAAGCTGCAAGCCGAGAGGTCCTCGGTTCGAATCCCACCTGCGGCAACCGCGTTGTGTCCTTGGGCAAGACACTTCACCCCGATTGCCTACATGGGGGCACGATGACGCTGTGTACTGAGGCGTACTGCACGTCGATGGTGCACATGTCTTCAACCAATTTAACCCTGCCTGTGCTGCGGTGCAGAGTTCAGAGTTACGATGTTGGAGAGCTGACAGCTTCTCGTCGTTGCTCGGTGGTTCTCTCCGGGTACTCCGGCTTCCTCCACCCGTAAAACTGTCACGGTCACGATTAGCCATTGTGCATAAGTATGTGACCTTAAACACCAATAAATAAATAAATATATCTGAGGAATCTAGTATATGTAGCAGATAACATGAGGTGTCAAGGCCATCTGTTTGCTACTCAAAACGTTATTTAATTTAAAAATTTCAAGCTTTTGCTTTGTGATGCTTGACATTTATTGTGGCTTACTTCTTTGTTGTACAAATTACTTCTTACAAAACAATGAGGTGGGGTGTGTTCTCTCATAAAAATTCATGTCTTTATAGTCAAAAACCTGCGAGCCTCTCTCAGTTTTCGAAGTCATGAGCTCATTCCATATAATAATTCATGATTTGTAATCTTGATATAAATTGTCTCATGTTACCTCTGGACAGATTTATATTTTGGTCCCCCTTAGCCTAAAATATAGCCTTTGGGATATGCTATGATAACTACCTAGTCTTACTCCAGTTCTGGATTCTTGTCCTACAGGAATTGCATCCAACAATGATATTCATCTATCTTTCTTGGATGTGAATAAATCCTTATATTATCCTTAACAAGCTGTTAAGGATCCCTGCTGGTTGGAGTAAGCAATAGCCTGATTGTTTATTGTTTCTTACTTTCAGTCCTGTTGACCCTCCATCCTTTTATCTATTCAGCATGTCTTTTCTTACTTTCAGTCCTGTTGACCCTCCATCCTTTTATCTATTCAGCATGTCTTTTCTTACTTTCAGTCCTGTTGACCCTCCATCCTTTTATCTATTCAGCATGTCTGAGCCAGTGGTATGGGGAATAAATAATGGAAATTTCGAGTAATTTCTGTTTTTATCATACCTACCACTGGCCCAGACAGGAAGTGCCCTCCTGTGAGCTATTCACTCATGCCTTCCTGCATAGAACTATTACACTCAAAGAATGATTATTGGCAGGAAATGAGGACACTTCATTGCCTCTGCTCATGTGCAGAAGGTATATATGGAGAACTACACAGGACACTAGTTTTTTTTTATTGTTTTGGCTTAATTTTGGGGGTGGGGGTTGGAGGGTTTCTAAATTAAGTGCTTGGCCTGAATTCTTGTGAATAGAGTGCCAGCATGTCTAGACCAGTGGTGGGTATGATAAATACAGAAATTACTTGAAATTTCTGTTTTAACAGAGTGTCGTGTGATTTGTGAAGCAATATATAAAAGTAAATAGTCATTCAATCCAAAAAATATTCCTATTAATTCTATATTTTCAGTCACCAGAGTGTCGATTCAATTAACAGGGTTCCATGGTATTGTAGATCAATAGAGAAAAATTTGCATTTTCTACAGTGTTATCAACCAATATTAAACTGTGAAGGCATAATTCTGATTTTGATTATTTTTTACTGCTGCAAAATCGGTGTCCCAGCATCAGTCATTTGGTGCACTTGCAGGTCCCCTCTAAGTACCTTGACAGTTGTTTCAAGGCAGGTCTTTGCTGCCTATCTAGGGAATCAAGACAAGCTAAGAAATAACTTCCTAGTTACAGGATATAAAATGTCACAGATGCATAAAAATCTGCAGGCCTTCAAGTTGAGATTAAGTCAGTTAGAGTTCACAATAGCTTATATTTTTTCCAGGATTTTAATATATGAAGAAGGCTACCAAAAGCCAGATGAAATTTGTGGTTTTCCACAAATTCAAGGACTGGATACTGTTGGAAATAAAATTCTTCTACACACTGAAAAAGGTATTAGCTTTCTGGATTCTCAGGGCCACTCGAATCCTCTCTTTGTGGAAGGAATGTGGTAAGTTTCTGAATTGTACCAGGCTATTATTGCCACATTTCTGGTTGTCTAGTAGAAAATACTTCTCTTCTGCTCATATGCTTTACAGAAAGAAAACCAAACCAAGTTATTTCTAAAAGTATTTCAGAATTCAGGTTTTTAATCAAATTTAGCTTGGCGACTTGGACGCCTATATATTTGTAGGAAGACTAGATGGCAATTGATGAAGATGGAAAACAAAAACAACATGACTGTCAAGAGTCTGAACTAATGGGACCTCCAATAAGCATAAACATAAACATAATTAAGTTTTTTTGAAAAGTCTTTTTGAAAAAGAGATATTTCAATCACCTGACTAAACTTAGGGTAAGCTACAGTAAATATTCTTTAATCCACAGCTACCTAATATTTCTTTTGTTCTCTGTCATGAATACAAGCCCTATAAAATCACACCAAGTACGGTTTTGATGAGAAAAACTCAGTAAAACAGTACCAATATCTGGATATTGGGACAGTTTTGAAACAGTCCCAATAACAAGATATTTGTACAATTGTCACGGTACTGTAATCATAACCATTCAAAAGTAAAGATGCTGTAAAGGAGGTGTGAAAAAACTTTCTAACACATGAATTATCGACAAGCTTTTCTCGACAGCTACTGAATTGAGTGTGCATCGTGTCCACATTATAATGTACTTTTTAATTTTTTGTTGCTTTTAATAACCAACAGCCCTGGTAACCTAAAAAGGACTCCTGTGGAAACCTCGGAAGAGAAGCAGTGCTTGTTTGCTGTGGTAAACAAGTTCAGTTTTACTGGTAAAATAGGACCTGGTCACCAGTGCCCGGGGAAGAAGTCCACTAAAATGGGCAGCATGGGTGTAAACGATTGGCTAAACTTGACTTTACACCTTTTTTGCAGTCACAATTAGCCATAGCTGCAGAAAAGTGACCTTAAACACCAGTAAATAAATAAATAACCTAAAAAAAAAGCCCTATTAAGACGGCAATCAGGCACCACCACCCACCACCCCTGAGGGAAAGCGAACCTCTTATTCAGATAAAAAAAAGAATTATTCTTCCAAATGCATTAAAAATGAACGATTATTAAGTTTATCTGCCGCACTTTCGATGAGGGATTGAATAAGTGTTCCATCCTTGAGCTGAGACATTATATTAGCGGGAGAACAAATTACGTCATGATGTGAGTTCACTTCGAAGCCACAGATCTGTTCACAATATCTGAACTCCTGATGCGTGTCATAACTTCAATAGACTTTCTAGCAAGCAAACAATGGGTTATGCCCATTTTGTTTTTCGGGGGTAGAGCAAGCAAAAAGTGTTTTAAAATGTGGTTTTACTCGTGTCAAACTTTCTGAAATATAATTTTTTTGACTTTTGTTAACATTGAGGGGGCTGTGAATTAAATCACATATATCACTATTTTGTGTACTATATGGGTAAATAATTGTACAGTTGTGCAAGTGTCCTCCAATATTTGGACTCGGCTTCGCCTCATCCAAAATATCTCCGGACACCTGCACAACTGTACAATTATTTCCCCATATAGTACACAAAATAGTGATATATCTATTACTTGTTCATTGTACATCTGTGTGATTGTCAGGATGGGTTTTTTTAATTTTGTTCAGCTTATATTACTGCCTCCCATGAGGGGGGTGGGAGACACTTCAATTGTTATTTTTAGATCTTCTCATGAATCGATGGGTGATATAAAAGGGCCCAGTGAAGCTTCGAGTTTTGATTCAGTTCAATTATTTTTTAGATTCAAGATTATGAATCGTGGGGTAGATAGAGCCAACATTTCTCACCAATGTGTGACCCTTTGGTTGGGAATGCGCATTTATGCTTCTTATCATTTACTGATCTCATGGTTCATGATTTTAGAAATGTCATGGGGCTTCCTTTGAATCATTTCTTGGGAGACAAAACTACCTGATTTTCCATATTAGAGTTACCTGTAGCCATGACTTTCTCACAAACTGTGGAAAAGAATCACAGGATTTCATTACTGAGATAGATGATTTTTTCTTCATGTTTAGCTTCAGTACAGTTATCCTCATTATTACTGCCTTTCAAAACTGTGTTGTGCATTGATACAACAAACACACTATTCAGACCAATTCCAGCAAAGGAATTCCTCTTCATATTATTACCATTTACAATGTCATTTAGCTTTATTGAAAAAGATGGACAGATGGACAGACGGACAGATGGACAGATGGAGGGCTTCACTAGATACCCCCAAATCCTCTTCCTGATGCTAATATGTGAAGTTTTGATGATGGCGATGTCATAACAGCTAAAATTGCTGGACAGTTGTTTTATCTTCTCTGTTATTATGTCCCCGACCTCCGAAGGAGGATTCTGGGGTATCTATTGAACCCCTCCATCCATCCATATGTCTTTCTGTGAATCCATCTGCCCATACAAATGTTTTGCATTGTAATTTCAAACCCAACTGTGGGATTTGGATCTCTTTTGGTATGCTGATAGACCTGCATGGGGAAACAGATATGCATAAGGAACGGGTTCCATCCAATAATTTTTCTCAGAGTTATTGCCCTTTTTCACTCTTATGACTTGGAAAGTTTTTCTGTCCCACAATACATTCAAGGCTACTTGGAACATGTCTACGGATTGGGGGGCAGTGGTCCACGCTTTGCATAGCCCTTGTTCGAGTATGTTCCATACTTCATGGATCTGATTTCATAACGTGATTTCTTTACATCATTTCCAGTTGATAAGGCCATACAAAGTTGATTGTCTGTTTCTCAGGTCATTTTTTTCCAAAAAAAGCATGCTGGCGGGCATTTTTTTTTCTTTTTATTTCTCCCCGGGAAGTTATTTGTGGTAATTCGACCCCCACCCAAACGCCTGGTGAACCATGCAAAATTTCGCAAATATATTGGTTATTCACCGTAGGGGTGTTGGGTCATAAATGAAGTGGGGTTTGAATGTTTGTTTTTTCAGTGAAACGTGAAAATTATGACACAGGACGAAACGCCTCATGGGTGAAACGTCTCGGGTTGAAACGTCTCTGGGACAAATCAAATGTCGAAGTGCCAACTTTCAGATTTATTTTACAAAAAAAAAAAATCTCTTCACAACCTGCCTAATAAAATCGTGAATCGCAATTTTTCCCCATTATACTCAAAATTATCACAACCCATTTGAACGAGCAGTTCATTCATAAATCATATTTTTCGGAAATCTGAAATACAAAACGAATATTTTTATACTGTACCAATGACCCAGACTTAGCTGGTGCTAACTCTTAAAAATCTAGGGCCAAACACAAATTTTGCCCCCCAATCCCCAAAATTTGCATCTAAAACCAAAAGAAATCATGTCCTAAAGGACCTCCATACTTTGCCCCCACTGCGCATGCGCAGTGTCAAGGATGTTCCAAAATTGGTGCCAATCATCATTCTTTGTTTGGCCCTTCATCAGTTAAAATCTCACTGATCTTTGTGCTTGTAAATCTCAGTTTAAATGATGCCAGACACATAAATATTGGAGAAATGGTGATTCTAAGGAGGATAGAGAAGGAGGAGAGGAAAAAGGAGTGACAGAAAATAATCAGGGCTGTAACTCAAAATTTTGTTATAAAATTATGTTAAGTTGCCTATTTTCGAGGCATGGGCCTGTTGTTGTCATTCTTGCTTTGAAGTTGCACTGCTTATTCAGTGTTTCCTCTCTCCTTATCCTGTAAGTCCCCCCTTGCTATTCTCCCATGCTTTTGGCATATTTTTGAGTAAGATTACTACTAAAATTTCTTGGGAGAATTAGCTTGGTTACAGAATGAATTCTGTTATTTTCCCCATGTTTTCGTTTTCACCCATGGGTGTTTAGACGTTGTGTTCTGCATCTACCATCTGATGTTCTGCAGATTCTTCCCTGGAAGTCTCTGTTTTGCATCAGATAGTGTGTAATTTTGATAACTGATTTCGGGCCAGTATTGTCAGTGCCTGGAGTCATGTTTTCTGGTGTTTATACACTTCTTGTTTACATTGGCAACAGTCTCTTTTGAGGGGGGCTTTTTGCCTTTGGAGTAGTTTTTCTCATTACAAGATACATTATTATTATCCGTAAGTGTTGCAATAATTATTTAAAATAATTTTAAAATTTTTGACCACACTTACCCTTGGGATCCATTGGGGCTCAACGTTACTTTTCAGAAACTTGGGCTTCGCTGAAAAAATATTTTTCAAAAATTATTTTGAATTTCATTTGCTTTTTTCAATGTTAATGGATCATGTTATTATGTATCTTTGTGTTTAGGGGTTTGTGCGAGTACTAGGACTTGTTGTTGTCTTTTCACAATGAAAGGACATTGTTCAAATTGTAATAGGAAGAAATCTTCCTCTGACCTTCATGATCATTGTATTAATTGTAGTCAGTGTACTCGCACTAACTCCTGTTCAATATGTCAATATTGGGATGACAAACATTGGAAACATGTGTCACGGTATGTTGTTAGTGGAGAAAGGGCTATGCCGGTCGTTTCTCCGCAGGGTCACTCTAGTCTATCAGTTTCTATTTCAGAGGAACAAGAACAGGGTGATGTTTCCATGTTATCTTCCAAGAGTGCGCTTCCGTCGTCACAATTGAATGAAGAGTTAGTGGCAAAAGTGCTCATGGAGATACGACAGTTGCCTAAGAGGTCCCTAGTAGGATCGACGGCGCTGTTGTCTGCTAGCTCGCCCGGTGTAGCGTCCATTCACCGAATGGTTCGGCAGCCGGGTTCGTCCGTTGTGGTCCAGGAGGAAATGTTGGGTGATGCGAGCACTATAAATATACTAGGTGCACACCCAGTGACGGCGGATGTTAGGAGAGATCGGAGGAAGCCTTCTAGTCCGATTCCTAGCTCGTCCAGGTCCAGCCGGGCCGCGAGCGAGAGAGGTCCCTCTCTCGTACAACAACATCAGGGACCTGATGTTGTGGTACAAAATGTGTCGCAAGCGGAGCACACGTCCGTCGCTCGGGACGTTCCGTTGTTTAGGCAGTCCGCGGAGACTGCTCAGGCTTCCTCATCCTCTCACCAGCGCACACGACCGCACCTTTGCTACGTGACCACGGAAATTCTACCAGCTTCGCCGATAAGGGATTCTTCGGCGACCAGGTCACGCCAGCCGGTAGCCAGGGACACGAGGCCGGTAGACTCCGGCCGTTCGCATAGGAAGAGTATGCGGGAGTCAGTTGATGCGGAGCTTCCCGCGGCGAAGCAGCGAAAGACCGCCACTCCGCAGGCCTCGATGACGGACGTGCTTGCTCAGATAGCACAAATTATCGCAGCATCCCAGCAGCCGACAGAATCGGTGTCGGATCGGGAATTATCCGACGGCACTGGGTCGGTACGTAACGCCGAAGCATCGGGTGTGGACGACCGGGAGCATCGGGAGGTCCGACCGGATGGTGAAAGGGATACGGATGACTTGGAGCTATCCCTTTCGGAACAACATAAAGCTGCCATGGATTTTATCCGGCACTTCCTTCCTCACGTTGTTCTGTCGGGCCAGACTGCTGCGGTTCCGGACAAGAGAATAATAGCGTCATTGGACACTGAATTCTTTGAGCGGTTCAGAGACATTGTCCCTGAGTTCCCGTCTCAGTCCAATAATGTCACAAGAACATTTGAATTATTGAACGACGCTATATTCAAGCTTGCTTCCAAAACAGGCAAAGCTGGTTTCTTGTCCTCCAATGCTCTTAACCTGCCTTTCATTAATGCAAGGAATAAATTCGATACGGCAGGACAGGGTATTCCGAGAGTTCCTCTGCGTCTTGACGACGAGGCGGAAGACTTAGAATTGTCGTTACCGTCGTCTATGTCCGTTCCTACCGCGGTGTTGGATACGACAATCACGTCTAACAGGGCCAGTTTAGACGCTTTATCTTACGCAGACCACCTTACAAAGGCGTTATCACTGCGTCTTCAAGGGAAAGAATTCCAGGATATACAATCCTCTTTAAGACTTCTTTCAAGGGCAGTGGCTTATTCCATGTATAACTCAGCCCTTTCAGTGGCAAACCTGGAGTTTGTTAGACGTGACGCAGCCTTAGCTACATCCACATGCGTGGATAGTAAGGTGAAGAACTCTCTCAGAGTCGCTTCGGTCTCCGGAGAACTTCTATTCGACGGCAAGCTTTCTGCAATCTACGATAAAATTACGAAGAAAGCTTCGGATTCTCTGTTGTTTAAATCCGCTTCCAAAAAGTCGGATACGGCAGAGAAGAATAAGACAGGCACTTCTGGGTCTAATGCGCCCAAGAAAAGTTCCTATAGAGGTTCCGGTGCGTCCTCTTGGTCTTATTCAAGAGACCGTCAAGGCAGCGACTCTTGTGTGGGACGTCCTTCGGGCCGGGACAATCGGTCAGACGCCCCAAGGTCGACGGGATGAGGTCCGGGTCGTGGAGGACGTAGTTTCTCCTCCTGTAGGCCTCGCAGGTCCAGGAGGTGATGGCTTCAACCTCTATCGTGTTCCGGTTGGCGGAAGGTTGTCAAGTTTTTCAGAAGAGTGGGCGTCGATTACGGACGACCCTTGGGTGAGAGGGGTGATTTCGGAAGGTCTAAGAATATCCTTAAAACGAAAGCCTCCGTTAACTCGAAGTCCAAAATGGACTCAACTTCCGTCAAATCCGCAGAAAAGAGACGCTCTGTTATCGGAGGTGCAGTCTCTTTTAATGAAGAACGCGGTAGAGGTCGTAGAAGACCAGGAAACACCGGGATTCTACAGCCATCTGTTTCTGGTTCCGAAACCAGACGGCTCGTTCCGTCCAGTCATAGATTTGAGCTGGATAAACAAGCTGATCGTCGCTCCGAAATTCTATATGGAGACGATTCGGTCGGTCAGAGCGAGTATTCGGGTGAACGATTATGCTACAAGCATAGATCTCAAGGATGCGTACTTTCATGTCATGGTACATCCGACATTCAGAAAGTATCTACGCTTCGCAGTCCTAGGAGTTGTGTATCAATTCCGGGCGATGTGCTTCGGATTGAACCTAGCACCCTGGGCTTTCACTCAGGTAATGAACTCGGTAATGATGTATTTCCGAGCTCATTCGTCTGCGGTAACGTCGGCCTACCTGGACGACTTTCTTCAGAGGTACGGCAACAAGTTAACACTTCAGAACAATGTGCAGAATCTGCTTCTATTGCTCCGACGTCTCGGTTTTGTTATAAACGAGGAGAAGTCGGATCTGGTGCCGTCCAAGTCATTCACTCATCTGGGAATGAGCTTCGAGACGCACAACAATCTCGTTCGTCTGCCGTTAACCAGAGCGAAATTAGTCAGACTCAGACTTGGGCAAACATTCAGTGGTTAACTCAGGGAGTTCTGCTGCAGTTGCCGGATCCGAGTTTTACCATTATGACGGATGCCAGTCAAACAGGTTGGGGTGCAACATTGATCCCAATGGATTCGAGATGCCAGGGTCTTTGGGATCCACAGTTCCTAAGCAAGCACATAAACATCAAGGAAATGATGTCAATTTGGCTTGCGTTACGTCATTGGATGGACATTATTCACAAAGCTCATGTCCAAATTCTGTCTGACAAAACGACAGTAGTGGCGTATATACGGAACCAGGGAGGCACTCATTCCGTTCCGTTATTCAATCTAACGGAGAGAATCCTTCTGTTTGCTCTAGAACATCAAGTTCTACTTTCGGTCCGTCATATACCGGGTCGTCTGAATGTACTAGCAGACTCTCTTTCACGGAAGGGTCGCTTGTTGCCGTCGGAGTGGACTCTCAACAAACAAGTATTCAATCAGATTTGCTACCAGTGGGAACGGCCAATGATAGACTTATTTGCGACACATCTCAACAGTCAGTTGCAGACGTATGTGTCACCGTGCCCGGATCCAAGAGCATTTGCAGTAGACGCTCTATCGATCTCATGGGACGGAATGATAGGATATGCATATCCTCCAGCGCCGTTGATTCAGCAAATATTGCTAAAGATAAAACAATCTCAGTGCAAGATTCTGTTGGTAGCATCTCTGTCTCCACAGAGACCGTGGATAAATCTACTCAGGTGTCTGTTGTGGGACCTACCACGAAAGCTTCCTCCACGGGAGGATCTTCTTTCGCAGGGGAAACCGCGTCGACTTTATCACAACCCGCAAGGTCTCAACCTTCACGTTTTTCCGTTGTGCGGTCCTTCTTGCATGGCAAACACTTTACAGGACGAGCAGTGAACGCGATTTCTAACTGTAGGAGGACCTCCTCTTCGCTAAATTATGCGGCTAAGTGGAAGGTTTTTCGTCGTTGGTGTAGGGATCATTCTGTTGATATTTTTGATCCCTCCATACCAGACATTGCAGACTTTCTTGTATACTTGTTTAACGAAATCAAACTGCAGCCTGTTACTATTAAGGGTTATAGGTCTATGTTATCTGATAACTATGCACATCACGATAGTTTACAAATTGGATCTAATGTCTCTTTATCTAAGTTAGTTAGAAACTTCTCGATAAATAGACCCAGAACTCTTAGGTTAATTCCTAAGTGGAATTTAGCTTGGGTTCTTCTTAAACTTAAGGAAAAGCCATTTGAGCCTCTTGGGACAGTAGATTTCAAATTCTTGTCTTATAAGACAGCTTTTCTCTTAGCTTTCTCTTCTGCTAGAAGAGTCAGTGAGCTTCATGCACTATCGGTGGACGATTCTCACTATCGTAGTGTCGGGAACACTATCACCTTCACTACTAATGTTGGATTTTTAGCTAAGAATCAGGCTCCTAATAAATATCCGGAACCTATTGTTATTAAGGCTCTTCCGTCTTCAGACGGGCGTAGGCCTTTACTCTGTCCTGTTAGAGCTTTACGCATTTATAAACAGAGATCTCAGTTTATCAGAAAGGGACGAAAACGTTTCTTTCTGTCTCTGATGCCTAATAGAAAGGACATTTGGGTCCATTCTATTGCTAGATGGATTCAATTAACTATCCGTGCTGCTTATGAAAGTTTATCTTCTTCCCAGCAGTCTGTGCTTAAGATTTCGGCTCATGAAGTAAGAGCTCTTTCTACATCTTGGGCTTACGCTAATAGTGTGGCTATTACAGATTTAATGAAGGCTGCTTATTGGTCTCAGCCATCCACATTCACAAATTTTTATCTCAGAAATATTGAGACCATTTCTGGAGACTTGCATTGTTTAGGTCCGTTATCTGTTGCTCAGAATGTCGTCCACTAAACAGTTGCAACTATAGTTATGCAGGCTTTCTGTTCCGGCAGTGACTCCGTCCTGCTGCCCTCTTTGCTCTGGGCTATTTGACCCAGGGCAAGGGGAAGGGGGGGGGGGGAGGGTGTTCCCTTAGGTCACCTGCTTTATAGTGAAAAGCAAGGGAATTCCTCCTCCGGAGTCAGTAATTCTGAGTCGTTTCCGGGATGGTTTTAAAGTGTAATATTAATGTTAAAAATTCATTCATGTCATATTTTTAAAGTGTAGCTCGGTGTGAAGCATTTGTATATGTCAAGTGTCAAACGGGCGTTAATATACAATCCTCGGACACTTTTAATGAATATAAAGAGTCTCAATTCTCTGGACTAACTTTATTTATTGGCTTACTTTAAAAATAATTAGTATAATGGGTTATACTGGATGTTAATACAGAACATGAATGTTATTGTGCTCAATTATGAAAGGTATTGTATCTTTCTAATTTATCATAAAATAAGAAAGATACATGTAAAGCCTAATACTCCTTTTCTCCTTGAGGAGTTCACTCTATATTATATAGTTGAGCTTATTGGATTTTCCTCTATGTCCTAGGCCCTCCAGCCTTTTTACTATTCAGCTAAGTCTGGGTCATTGGTACAGTATAAAAATGTTAAAAAATTTATAGAAATTTATATATTTTTTATACTTACCAATGACCCAGACGGGGATGGCCCTCCCAGGAGTTGGGAACTCTTACCTCCCCGCTGAGTACATAGCGCTGACCAGGCACTGCCAGTAAGAATGATGATTGGCGCCAATTTCGGAACGTCCTTGACACTGCGCATGCGCAGTGGGGGCAAAGTATGGAGGTCCTTTAGGACATGATTTCTTTTGGTTTTAGATGCAAATTTTTGGGATTGGGGGGCAAAATTTGTGTTTGGCCCTAGATTTTTAAGAGTTAGCACCAGCTAAGTCTGGGTCATTGGTAAGTATAAAAAATATATAAATTACTATAAATTTTTTAACGTTTGCGTGTTTTTATTAACCAATTCGACCGCACATACCTGCCTGTATGCGATTTATTTTCAACTATGACTTACTTTTATATCAAGCAACGGTTATTATTAGTTATCCAATTATCTTGCATCTCAAATGCATTTATTTAAATTAACTGGGAAACTCGTAACGGTTTCAAATAACAGTACACAAATTCCCAATGATGGCCAGTTACAAAACAAAAGTTACTAAAAATAAATGCCAGGAGACTGTGTTCCATTCAGCATAGCACCTGAATTTGCAGACTTTCTGAGGGTTGGTGTGAATCAAGCGTGGTGCGAATCGACCATTCCCCTTTGTGACTGTTTGTTGTCAGACTGAAAGACACCTTCCTTCTTGCTGTCATTATGACTTTTACAGAATAAAACACTTTCTGTTGTGAATATTGCTAAAACCCACCCACTTTATTAAAGTATGATGTAGAAAAAGCTTGAAGTGTGTTAATTTAAAATTTGCCATTGCATCGATATCGATTTACCGAAATGAGCACAACATCTCAAATTGTTTTTAAAGATTTGTTGGTGTCATAAAAAGGTTGCATGCGCAGCAAAAATGACCATGCGCATGGGCCTGAGAAACAGAGGTTCTTTTTTTTATGGCCTAACTGAGTATTTTCTACGTCATATCCAACTGAGACACCCAGAGACTTGTTTGGGTTGGAAAACATTTTTAATAAATTTTCGTGAAGAAACTCTTGCAGACTTTGGTTCAGTTCTGTTATCGAAAGACTTTCCATGCCCTGGGTATGATTTAGGACTGGAACAGTCAACAACTGGTGTATCAGGTTTGACTGTAGAATACCATCCATGGTTTTGTGATGATTTTTTTGACAACTAAGCTGATTTCATTTGTGTAATGTTTGAGAAATAAAAGCTGAGATTGAAAACTTAATGCTTTCTCAGAGATCAGATTCTTATCAAAGCTACTATTTCTGGGACATGAGCCATCACTAGAAGGGTTGAAGTCTTTTTCAGGTTTATGTGCATGTTTGTGCACTTTCTTCCCCAAAACTGATGCAGCAGGTGACTGCAGACTGTTGTTGAAGGAGGAGTGAGCTGTAGTTGCTGACCTACACAAAAAGTTGTTGAATGACCAGGTGATATCCCTGTAAGATGTGGATATGGGAAAGCCTCGCATAACAAAGAAACTGGTTTTGTTGCTGAAAAGGCTGTACATCATTTCTTTCTGTCAAACTCCCTGTTGATGTCTGTACTAATGGTGGCTCATGAGTGTTACCTGATGGAAGTTTGAGTGCTACTACATACAATACTTTATTGGTAAACACCCGAGGAGCTGGACTAACAAAACATGCATTATTTTGTGACTTCTTGAGATGGTTCAATTTCCCATTTACTTCTCCCAGTTTGACTTGTTCCATTCTCAGCTCCACTTCAGTTCTCACACTTGTAAGACTGGTCATATTCCCAACAACCTCTCCAAATTTGGATTTCATCATTCACCAGTTTCATCCCCTCTTCTTGTAGGTCGTGCCATGTTACCATAGTCTCTAGCATTATTATTAACCCTTTACCTAACTGAAAAGCAGTCAACACTTGCAAAAATTTTTTTTTCATTTTTTGTCTCAAAAAACACAGGTTATGACCCCTCATTGGAATGAGCTTGATGGTTATAACCTATGTTTTGAGACAGTAAATGAAAATTAATTGGCGATTTTTGAGAATAGCGCTGGCCGGTTTTGGACGTTATGTTGGGTAAAGGGTTAAACCATTTTGTTTCTGAGCTATTTTTCTCATTTCGGAATGTATTTTGACAGTATCAAGGTGTTTGTCATCTGGTAGATGGAGGGGTGGGGTAATTATTGGAGTTTACTTTTTGTCGGTGATGCCATTGTTGTACTTTCAATTTTATAAGATAATTCAAATAAAAAGATTGAAATTAATAACATTTAATAAAATAAACACGAAATGCCATGGAACAATCTTACTGCACACAACAGTAAATATTGCACACAACAGTATAATATAGAAGTTGACACACAGTCAAAAATGGGTCTGAACGGCATACTCTTCACAGTCACACTAAATTTCTTCCAAACTTACATCTCATTCACACATAGAAATCAACCGAGCATTACTGAGAACACCGTTTACCGGCTAGATCTGATCTTCACTAAATCAATTAATCCCAAATATACAGCACTAGTACTAGCGATTGTGTTTTGGTATGGAGAATCTGTAGGAGGAGCTTATTCATACAGCTGCAAATGATTCCATGTTTGACATAAAACATCCATTGCAGATAGTTTAACCCTTAACCCTTTGAACCCTGGTGGTATATTCCATGTCAGTTCAAAGGCAACAATTGAAAGAGTCCATATTCATTATTTGGGGGTAGACCAATTAATATTTTTAATGTGCAGATGTTGGGCTGCATGCATGTTAAAAATAGTAATTGGTCTACCCCATACATTCACTCAGCAGCCATCCTACTTAATGAAATTATGGTGTATCATGTTCAGGACAGAAAACGGTCTCTCAGGTTCAAAGGGTTAAAGGCCTATTTCCGACTTTTCCAACCTCAAAACAGGTGCCCTTAACATGCCATCATGTGGAGGTCCTGCTGACAATTGACAAATTACCTAGGCAGTGTTTTCTAGTCAAATCTTGGCTGTCTAAACAGGCCTTGAGGGTTAAAAGTGTCTTGTATTGAAGATGTTCGGGTCTTTTTTCACAGGAGTGTCATTGGACACCTGTCTAGGAGTGTTGTGGCTCATCGGTTAGAACATTGGACTTAAACCAAAAGGCTGATGGTTCAGTCCTGACCCAAGCCATCTGTGCTGTGTCCTTGGGTAAGATGCATAATCCTGTTTGCCCATGTGCATGCATGGTAGCATTGTGTAATAAGGCATATGGCATGTCAATGATACATTTCCCTTTAACTCCTGCTAATGCCGACTGTGCCAATTGGCAAGTTAGAGTCTTGACAGTTTCTCTGTGGTTCTCTCTGGATACTCTAGCACCTTCAACTTGTAAAACTGTCTGACGTCCGATGTGACCTCAGCTGTTGAAAGTGTCATTGAACCCAATAAACAAACGAAAACGAAAACATTGGACTCCTGTTATTAAAACTGCAGGTAATGGGGCCAACATTGAAAATAATCATCTTCCAAACTGCATTTTCAAAAGCTTCTATGTTTGACATATGACATCTTATGTTGAATGATTGTTCATCAACATGCTCGTTCCAATGATGTCTCTGGGGTCAGAGTTACAGATGTCAAGGATCCTATCAGGGTTGTCAAGGATGCTTTAACAATTGAACCAGTCTATTTATAATTTACACAAAATATGTCACCACTCAAGGAATGACTTTGCTGAGCTTATTCTAGTGAGGGTTTCAAGTTATTCACAAGTAAAATTTACAGACATTATCTATAAGTTGTGTCTGGTTAATGGTTCAGAAAGAAGAATGGAATTTCAGAAATATTTAACTGTCAAACACCTATTTCCAAGTTTCACAAACTTAAGGACCTTAGAGTGGGTGATCCAAAAAGCAATCCAAAAATGCTCTGTTCTTGTGGTAAAATTACCATGGTTGTGATTTTAAGTCAAGTCTTTGTTTCTCAAACAGGAAGCCAAGAAAGATTTAGATTTGATTTGAAATCACTGTGAAGCCACCAGAATCTCAGACAGGTGGTGTGATGAAAATTTTGTGAAACAGTCCATGCCTTTTAACCCTTTACCTAACATGAAATGCAGACTACACTTGCAAATAAAATTCTTGAAGCACTAATTTTTTTTATTTTTTGCATCAAAAACATAGCTTATGACAACTCATTGGAATGAGCTCATTGAGCTACTTCCAACAGAGAGGGTCATAGGCTATGTCTTTTGTGACAAAAAATGAAAAAGTAATAAAAATTGAATGGTGAATTTTGTGAATAGCGCTGGCCGGTTTTGCCCATTACTTTATCTAATAAATTGGTTGCATCACATAATTTACAAATCAAGCTTTTGCAAAAAATTAGTTTTCAAAAATTAAAAAAAAACATGTCATGTAACCCCTCAGTGGAACAAGCTCATTCCAATAAGGGGCCACAAGATATGGTTTTGCTGAAATTTTTTGATAAGGTCAAAAAAATAAATAAAATAAAATAATACATTTTATTATATTCTAAATAATAGATTGTCGAAGCAATTGCAGAAAGATAGAAATCGTATCTCACACTGTGAAGATATAGAAATTTTCACTTTCATGGTATCAAACAAAATGGCAGCTTTCAAAGCATCACTTCAAGGTGAATACGAGTCAAATTATCACTGGAAATGATCAATTTGTCCTAAAAACAAAAAATGAAAAGTAAATCTAGTGTTTTTGAGTGGATACCAATCATTTCCAGCAATAATTCAACACATATTCACCTTGAATTGATGCATGAAACCTGCTAGTCCAAACATGGCCTGAAAGTCCGTTATATAAGTTTTTGGCTTGGTACATCCTTTCAAAGGACATACCAAACCAAAAACTTATATTACAGACTTGTGTTTGGTCTTGAAACCTGCCAGCTGAATCAAACTGCAAGACGCTATCTGTTCTAAGTATCAATCAAATCAGTTCTGTGTATCAGTGATTCAATGCTTTACTTCACTTTTTACTTTCATGCATCAATTCAAGGTTGAAGTGAGTGGAATTATTGGATTCTTATACAAAGCATATAATAAAAAGAAAATCTAGTGTTTTTGAGTGGATACCAAAAATTATCTCACTTGTGACTGCGACAAATGGTTATTTTCGCTTGCGCAAGCGCTTGTGAAAAAAAACATTTGTCTTGGTCACTCATGAGATAATTTTCAGTATCTACTCAAAAACACTAGATATCCTCCATTTTTTTCATGTGCATTTGGTAAAGGGTTAACTCCATTGCTGGGGGTGCGGTGGCTCAGTAGGAAGAGGTGCAGGCTGCAAGCGAGAGGTCCTCGGTTCGAATCCCACCTGCTGCAACCACGTTGTGTAATTGGGCAAGACACTTCACCCCCATTGGCCATGTGGGGGCACGGTGACGCTGTGCACTAAGGCATACTGCACGTCGATGGTGCACCTGTCTTCAACCAACGCTAACCCTGCTTGTGTGGAGTTAGTATGTTGGGGGAGCTGACAGTTGCTTGCCATTGCTCAGTGGTTCTCTCCGGGTACTCCGGCTTCCTCCACCCGTAAAACTGTCTTGGTCATGATTAGCGATTTTGCAGAAATATGTGACCTTAAACACCAATAAATAAATGATAAATAACTCCATTGATGGCGGCGATTCTTGCCTAGGACAGGATTTCTCTTGCCACTGAAATAAGTGCAATTTGAGATCATTGTATCAAATTTTACCCCTCGAAACTGAATGTATTTTTTCACCAATAATTTCATTAGTTGAATGTAGATAAACTTTTCATCAGATCCAATCATGGCTGCTTGGGATGAGCTAATTAATATGTTTCTTTCTTTCACAGTCCATCAAATTTCCATATAAACAGTGATTCTAGCACTATTGAAGGGCTCTTCGATGATGTAAAGGTTTTGGAAGAAAAGAAACTTGAGACTATAACAAGAGCTATAATTGCTTTTGACAGCTATGTTTGTGTAGTGGATGTAGGCTTAGGTGAAAGGTCAGTGCAAAATATTTACTCTGTGTACTTTCGAGGTGAATTTCAAGTATCATACATTCACGCAAAGACGTATCTTGCTCTAGTAATGTGAAATGACAGAAAATATGCAACATGAACTTTACTGTTCCAATTTACACTTTTTCTTATTGAAGAAAACTGATGAAATTATATTTGATTTGATTACTTACCCCCACCACATAGTAGGATGGGGATTTTATGCCCTCATCATGCAGTGGGAGGAGATATAGGAATGGGTTCAATTCATTCTCCCACCCATCATCCATCCATCTATCTGCTCTTTCTTTTCCATTTCTTTTCATTACATTTTGAGGAAAACTTTTTGAAATATTTTCCCAAATTTAACATACAGCTTTTGGGATGGTAATATCATGTATAATTGGATTGTGAACAGCTGTAACCAAAGATTTCTTCAAGATTTATTTCCCCTATTGGCCTTGAATATATTGTTATCCCATTACATGTACCATTTCTTGTCATCACAGTTCAAAGAAACCTGTCTTTTGTTAATAATATCATACAGGGGATTGTGAGTCTTCTGTGTATAGGTATTTCTTTGAGAATTATTGATGTTATTGGGCTGAGCTGTTGGAGGATTGGTCATTCTATGGTACTGCATTTGGATGATTTGGAACTAATCCAAAAAAATTAGACCCTTACAGTCCCCCCAAACTCACAGCAAATAACCCATGTCCCAAAATTACTGGAACGTTCCCAAATTAATGGGCATAACAGACACTTATTTCAAAAGATGTGATTTAAACTTCGAAGGCCTTGAGATTTTCTGCTGCTCATTAACAGTCTACATCCTGTGGTTTGCCATTTTTTGTTCTTTTTCTTCGTAAGTCTTGGCTGCATACATTGGCAGCCAAGCCTTGCCTAGAAACAACTATCAGGGTTTTTATAATGAAACTTTGAAGTTACTCAAAGACTACATGCTCAGGCACTCTTCTGTTGCAGGAAAAATAAATGATCAAAGTTGGAATTAAGCCTCAAAAGATTAACCCTTTGGACCTGGTGATATCTTCCATGTCAGTTCAATGGCAGCAATTGGAAGAGTCCATATTCATTATTTGGGGGCAGACCAATAAATATTTTCAACGTGCAGCCAGGGGGGCTGCAGATTGAAAATAATAATTGGTCTACCCCACACATTCACTAAGCAGCCATCCTATTTAACCCTTTACCTAACATGAAAAGCAGACGACACTTACAAAAAAAAATTCTTGAATAACTAATTTTTTTCATTTTTTGTCTCAAAACCATAGGTTATGACCCCTCGTTGGAACGAGCTCGACGAGCTCGTTCCAACGAGGGGTCATAACCTATGTTTTTGAGACAAAAAATGAAAAAAATAATGAAAATTAAATGGCGATGTTTGAGAATAGCGCTGGCCGGTTTTGGCCGTTACGTTGGGTAAAGGGTTAATGAAATTATGGTGTATCATGCTTCTAAGCTGGAAAAGTGTCCGCTCGGGTTCAAAGAGTTAATAGATGCTCTGAAGCACCAGTAAAGTCAGTAGAACTCAAAGAATGGTTTTTCAGACAGTCAGTCTTACATTTTTTCAATGATGCCTAAGTGCTACTGCCTTGGCTGTGTAGGTTTTGTTTGTCCTTATCTCCCCACTAAATGTTAAGGTGAGCTAAAATGGTAACTTTTTATCCACCATCGGTCTGTTGTCCATGAGTTCTTTTCAAAACAGCTGAACCAATTTCAGTAAAATTTGAGAGGATTGTTTGTTATGACATCATATTTTAATGTTGTTCAAATCTAGTCACCATGCCCCATAGGGAGGGGTGGAGGAAAGTGGCCCCAATTTTAAACAAGAGGCCCCAGGGGGCCTGAGGGCGCTCACCTGACATGGTAGCCTAAATATCAACCCAGAGAATTGATTTCCACAAGTTGCATCTGCTCCTCCTAATAAAAGCTGAAACCAAATATCCAAATATTCTGACCAGTAGATCTAAAAAAGGATTTTTAAAGAATATTCCTCATATTGAACTAAGTCATAATTCGGGCTCCCACAGGGAGCCCATATATGAACCCAGGGACTTGGCTTTAACAAACCTGAAACTCACACCCCTAAGGATTCTGCACACCAATTATCAAAACATTCCGACTGCTGGATCTGAAGAAGAAGATTTTTAAAGAAAATTCCTCATTTTGAACCAAGTTACAATTCGAGCTCCCACAATCAGCCCAAATATGGACCTAGGGACATGGCTTGAACAAACTTGAATCTTACCCCCCTAAGGATGCTGCATAAAAAAATATCAAAAGCATTCATCTGCTGGATCTGAAGATTTTTAAGGAAAATTCCTCATTTTGAACTAAGTTGTCATTCAGGCTCCCATAGTGAGCCCAAGTATGAACTAAGGGACTTGGCTTGAACAAACTTGAATCTCAGCCCCCTAAGGTTGCTCCATGCCAAATATCAAAAGATTCCAACTGCTGAATCTGAAGAAGAAGATTTTTAAAGAAAAATTCCTCATATTGACTACGTTATAATTTGGGCTTCCACAGGGAGCCCAAATATAGACCCATGGACTTGGCTTTAACACACTTGAATCCCCCCTCCCCCCCTCCCCCCCCCCCCCCCCCCCCCCCAAGGATGCTACTCACCACATATCAAACCATTCCGACTGCTGGATCTGAAGAAGAAGATTTTTTAAGAAAATTCCTCATTTCGAACAAAGTTACAATTCAAGCTCCCACAGTGAGCCCAAATATGGACCTAGGGACATGGCTTGAACAAACTTGCATCTCACCCCCTAAGGATGCTGCATACCAAATATCACAAGATTCTGCCTGCTGGATCTGGAGAAGAAGATTTTCAAAGAAATTTGCCTGAAATGCACTAAGTTCAAATTTGGGCTCCTATACTGAGCCCAAATATAAACCCAGGGTCCGATTTGAACAAACTTGAATCAGATCCACCCCACAATGTTGCATACCAAATATCACAAGATTCTGCCTGCTGGATCTGGAGAAGATTTTTGAAGAAATTTGCCTGAAATGCACTAAGTTTGAATTTGGGCTTCTATAGTGAGCCCAAATATGAATACAGGTGGCCGATTTGAACAAATTGGAATCAGATCCACCCCACAATGTTGCATACCAAATATCAAAAGATTCTGCCTGCAGGATCTGGAGAAGAAGATTTTTGAAGAAATTTGCCTGAAATGCACTCAGTTCGAATTCGAGCTTCTATAGTGAGCCCAAATATGAATCTAGGGAGCCGATTTGAACAAAAATAGAATCAGATCCACCCCCACAATGTTGCATACCAAATATCAAAAGATTCTGCCTGCTGGATCTGGAGAAGAAGATTTTTTTAAGAAATTTGCCTGAAAAGCACTAAGTTCAAATTTGGGCTCCTATACTGAGCCCAAATATAAACCCAGGGAGCCGATTTGAACAAACTTGAATCAGATCCACCCCACAATGTTGCATACCCAATATCAAAAGATTCTGCCTGCTGGATCTTGAGAAGAAGATTTTCAAGAAATTTGCCTGAAATGCACTAAGTTCAAATTTGGGCTCCTATACTGAGCTCAGATATAAACCCAAGGGGCCAATTTGAACAAACTTGAATCAGATCCACCCCACAATGTTGCATACCAAATATCAAAAGATTCTGCCTGCTGGATGTGGAGAAGAAGATTTTCAAAGAAATTTGCCTGAAATGTAGTAAGTTCAAATTTGGGCTCCTATACTGAGCCCAAATATAAACCCAGGGGGGCCGATTTGAACAAACTTGAATCAGATCCACCCCACAATGTTGCATGCCAAATATCAAAAGATTCTGCCTGCTGGATCTGGAGAAGAAGATTTTTTAAGAAATTTGTCTGAAATGCACCAAGTTCGAAATCGGGCTCCTATACTGAGCCCAAATATGAACCCAGGGGGCCGATTTGAACAAACTTGAATCAGATCCACCTTACAATGTTGCATACCAAATATCAAAAGATTCTGCCTGCTGGATCTGGAGAAGAAGATTTTTTAAGAAATTTGTCTGAAATGCACCAAGTTCGAAATCGGGCTCCTATACTGAGCCCAAATATGAACCCAGGGGGCCGATTTGAACAAACTTGAATCAGATCCACCCTACAATGTTGCATACCAAATATCAAAAGATTCTGCCTGCTGGATCTGGAGAAGAAGATTTTTAATGTTTTTCCCCATTGCCTACAGTGTTAAAAAGTGCTGACCTCAGCACATTTTCAAAGTCCCCGAAACTGTGCCTATGATCTAAAACCGATGGCAATTTTTTTTTACCAATCCTTTCTGTTGGTCCTAAGGAAGTTGCACACCAAATAAAAATTCTCGGCGCCGTGCAGTTTTGGAGATATGGGCATTTTAAATTTTTTCTATTTTTAGCTCCTGCGTTTCCCACGGGGCTGCGGGAAATTTTTTTTTTGCATAAATCAAGTACTCATGACCCCAATAAGCCCTCACATAAAATTTGGTTGAAATCGGGCTTCTCGGTTCAGAAATAGAAATTAGGGGCGGGGGCCCAAAATTTTTGCCCCTCCCATAACAGCACCAAATATTATCCCTCAAACTTCTCTTGAACAAATCTGAGTCTACACCTCAAAAGGAAGGTGCATACCATATATCAAGTCTCTGCTACTGCTGGTTCATGAGAAGAAGATTTACAAAGATTTTGGTGCCCCTTGGGGGCGTGGCACCACCCAGGAGGAGGGGCAACTTCATTTGAACAAATCTGAATTGGCATTAGGTAATAAACATTTAGCCAACATTTGAATAAAATTGGGCTAGTGGTTTTAGGAGGAGAAGTCGATAATGTAAAGTTAACGCCGGGATGACGACGGACGATGGACGACGGACGGATCACGATCAGTAAAGCTCCCGCTGAGCTTCGCTCAGGTTGAGCTAAAAACAAAAATCTTCTCATGATCCAATAGAGTAAGTTGATATTTGGCATTCAGCTTCTTTTTCAGGTGTACACTAGAGTTTGTGCAAGGGAAATTTGTAGGTCAGTATTTTCAGTTCTTCTGGGAGGGGCAAGATTTTTGGTTCTGCCCAAAATGTCTATTTTCAGAAGCATTAGGTTAATTTCAACCAATTTGGCGTATGGTACTATTGGGTAATAAATACTTGCTTCTAGCCCCCCCCCCCCCCCCCCCCCCCCCCCCCAAAAAAAAAAAAAAAAAATTAAAACACCTTCTGCAGATACACTGATCAGAATCTTTTGTTATTTAGTATTCAGCACCACAAGGGAAGACAGATTCAGCTTTGTTCAAATTAAGTACCTGTGTTCACATTTGGGCTCATGGGAACCCAAATTTTAACTCTCTGCTATATGAGGAAAAGTCTTCAAAGATTTTGTTCTTCAGATCAACCTGGCAGTGTATTTGATATTTGGTAACAGCATTACTATTTCTCCTATATTAAACTTGAGTTTGGTTCTTGGCATTACACTCAACTAATTTTGTAGGGCTTTTGGAGGAATGGGGGGGGGGGGGGGGGGGGGGGGGGGGGGGGGGGGGGGGGGGGGGGGAGGGTTCCACTGAGTCACTCAAAATCCTTCAAAACTCTACACTCTTTACTCTGCACTTAATTATATGGGAGTGACACGTCAGTATCTTTTTTTCTTATTTGAATGAAAGGTTTGCTGCCTAATCTGAGAATTGAAAAATAGAGATTTAGAATTCCAGATCCTCGGCACTTTTTTAGAAAATACAAGAAAAATCATCTGACATGGACAGTAGTTATAAATAATTGCATGACTCACTCCTCTGTGGTATTAACTAGCCATAGATGATGACTTAAATACTTCTTTGAACAACTTTGGGCCTCTTGTTTTATTGATTTGATTTACTGTGGGTGGCCCTAACCTAATTTTCTTATTGTCCATTCATCAGCAAATAAATAGTTAAAAAAAACATTGTCACAGTTTCAGATTTTCTTCTTATTTTGTAGTGCAATGGATACACCTGTTGTGATAAAACTGTGTGTTACTATACCTGGTATTCCAGTAGAAGCTGCAGCTGTTGAGTCCAGTAAGTTAATCCATCTTTCTGTGGGCCAACTACATGTAGTCTTAAGTGGATGAGTTAAACTAGGGGTGTCATGAATATTTGATTAATCGACTATAGTGGAACCCACTTAATTGGATATCTCTTAACTGAATAACCCTGTTAATTGAATATAATTCCCCAACACAAAACCATTTACCATACCACCGGTTCAAATTTGACAGTCAAAAATGTTATGTAAATGGTACAAGTCATTTAAACAAACTCAAACTGTCTGAAAGCCAACATGGACCATTTGTGATGTTTATTTTTGGTAGGAATAAGGTTGTTGTTTTAATACTCTTTAGCAGATACCACTTGATTGTGATTAACTGGTTGAGTGCTAGAAGCCACTATCAGGGTTTTCAAAAAAATGAGGGCACCAGAGCAAAAGCCAACACTTTCCTTGCTCATGTTTCAAATTCTGTCAAATGTATATAATATTTTGTTCATAGAAATTTGTTCCATTACAAATTATTGGAGAGTGTCTGTGGACACTCTCCAATAATTTGTAACAAACGAATTTTGAATAACAAATTCAAACCACCCAAAAGAATCTAGTTCTCAACCAGTTAATCTATTATAATTGATTATTTCCAACAACTAATGAATTAGGAATATAAATAATCTTATTTCTTTATTAAGGTTTAACCACACTTTAACAACCAAGGTCATATCGTGTCGGTGACAGTTTTATGGGTGGAGGAAGCTGGATTACCCGGAGAGAACCACCAAGCAACGATGAGCAGCTGCCAGCTCCCCAACATTGTAACTCCGCACCACAGCACAGGCAGGGTTAGATTGGTTGAAGACATGTGCACCATCGACGTGCAGTATGCCTTAGTACACGGCATCATCATGCCCCCATGTGGACAATCTGGGTTAAGTGCCTTGCCCAAGGACACAATGCAGGAGTCCGAATTGATTACTTAGATGGTCACCCATCTGAGGACTAACCAGGCTCAACTTTACTTAACTTCAGTGATCTGACGAGAACCGGTTACCGTAATACCACCGTGCCCCCATCTCCAAATTAAACAATGTTATTGAAACAGTAGTATGGAATTCTACTATGTGAACAATATCTATAATGCAGAACTAAAAGCCTAAAATTTATTTCTTCAAACATCTGATTTATTCTTCATTTGTATCTACTAGAAAGAACTGGTCCTTATTATGATGTTTTGCTACCAGGGTTTGTTATTCATTGCAATGATGCAAGGCTTTAGTTGGCATTAGGGACCTTCTTTACTCCTTTGCTCCAGTCAGACATCAGTCCCAATATTAAAAAAAACACTGTCACTGGATCTGAAGGGAGTTGAACAATTCCACAAGGCCAGTGGCAGTGCATATGTTATTTTTTGACTTTTCAAGTAGATGGCAAAACTTAGCATATAGTAGACTATACGAGTATCTTAACAAGAGTATTAACGAAAAACAAATATACAAGTGAGATTATTGAATGAATAAAATGAAAAAGGTAAAACAAATCACCAAAATATGAAAAAAATGAGAAATAAACAGATGAATTTAAAAAGGACAAATGTTGGTGCCATTCTGCCTCAAAAGTGATGCATTTCAGCCCAAACAGAACCCAAATTAGTAGTGGGGATATTTCTTATCCCTATTATTCTCCAATGTTTCAGCAGGTTATAAATCAGTTTGTGTATACAAGAAAATGCAAGTAAATAACTGAATTGAGTAAATAAATATAATATTGTTTAATATTCCCCACCTAAACAAAGTTTGATGGGGAATATAGAAATGGATCCCATTTAAACAAGTTGAACTTGGAACGAAGTATCATAAGCTATATTTTGGAGACAAAATATGAAAATACTACGTTCTTTTTCTACCAATTACTTCACAAGCCAACCAAATTGTCACAGTATTAACACGAAATACTACAAATCCTTTTTTTTGCCTTCAAAACCATAGCTTATAACTCCACATTGGAGGGTAGCAGTGTGCATTTAGGATATTTTGACTTTGTTCTGGTTCCAGTGTAGCAGGATATTCTTGCCCTTGGAAATAACCCCCACCCCCATCTCTGGATATCCACCCCCCCCCCCCCCCCAATCACCATTGATATTCTACTCTAATTGTATGGGTAAAACAAAGCACTGATGGTGATTACTTCATACTAATTCACCTTTACCCAACTATAACAAAGTCCAAACAATGACTGCAGATGTCTTATGAATGCCTCTGGTAGTTTAACAAGGTTGGAGTGGAGGGGGGATAAGCATGCTCCCCCCCCCCCCCCCCACACACACACACGCATGTGAAAATATATAGACAACTTAAAAGAAGTTGTTTTTGTTCATTCAAATACTAAACCATTAAATAACAACCTGTTAAATAGAAATAAACAGTCTCTTAGGTTCTTTAGAGTACTTTTTCAAACAAGACGAGGTGGGGAAGATATCCAGGTTAAGAAAGATATCGTTATCTGGTTTTGTTTTCATATTATTTTTTTTGTTTTCTGAATAGTGGTAATCAATTCAATAAATGTAGATTTACACTCTTTTTTCTCTTGTTTTAGTTGAATAAATTCAATCAGACATGTTTCCTAGTGATATTTTAAGTTTTTTTGTTGGGTTTTTTTGGGGGTTTTTTTCCCTGAAGTTAAGCAATGTTGAGTACGGTTAGTAGTTGGATGGGTGACCACTTCAGCAACTGATTCGTGCTCCCTCATTTTGTCCTTGGGCAAGGCGCTTAACCCCAGTTGCCTACATGGGGGCACAATGATGCTGTGTACTAAGGCGTAATGCACGTCGATGGTGCGCATGTCTTCAACCAATCTAACCCTGTCAGTGCCACTGAGCAGAGTTATGATGTTGGAGATGTGACAGCTGCTCGGATGTTCTCTCCGGGCACTCTGGCTTCCTTCACCCGTAAAACTGTCACTGACATGATATGACCCTGGCTGTTAATGTGTCGTTAAAACCTAATAAATAATTAAATAAGTTTTTTTATTGATACAGTAAAATCCTCTTAACTGAATATCCATTTTGCCAGTGAAATTTATTCAATTAACAGGAGTATACAATTAACAAGGTTTTGGTCAGTTTCCTGTGTTCTGGAGGTAAACTGAGCATTTATTCTATTATATCTTGTTTGACAGAGCTCATAGAGCTCTGTCAAACAAGATATAATAGAATAAATGCCTGTATTGGATGTAGTGAGGCCAAAAAGGTTGATAAATAAGGGTAATTTGGTGCGAGTCACGGTAATTTTTTTGACATATTACAAAAATTTATATACAATTAACAGGAGTTTACTCTACAACCCATATGCAATTAACAGATCAAATTTGTACTGAAGGTATGGTAAATGGTTTTGTGTTTGAAAATTATATTCATTTAACAGGGATATACAATTAAGCGATATCCAATTAAGTGGGCTCCACTGTATCAATATCCATATGTATCAGCTGAAAGGCATACACAAATATATCAAATTACTCATACCTGAATTCATAGATTGCAAAGTGATCAATAGGGTAGTTTTCCCTGCCATTTGGTCACATTTGGTGAAAAGTTGTTTATTTGTGAAGAGTGGTCTTTGTGACACTAATAGTTTTTGTTTTAGTTTATGAAGATGAAACACAAAACTACCATACAAAACTGATAAATTGCACATCACTATTGGAGGGATTTTGTCAAACTTATATTTAAGTTCAAGGTGATTAACTTAGCTTGTAAGAAAAAAATAGCTTCTTTAAGTAATTTAACTCTTTGCATACTGATGTCAAAATTCAAAAGTTCAAGCAGCAGTTTTTTCCTTAATGCAACTTGGAAAATAACCAATTCACCATTGTTTAACATAGCTCAATGGGCTCTGTCAAACAAGGTTGAATGGGTTAAATTCTCAGTTGCATTATGGGAGATGTGAAGCTTGAAATTTTGATAGGGTGGAATCCTTCTAATTGAATAGCCACTTTGGCAATGAAAATTATTCACTTAACAGGAGTATTCAGTTAAAAAGGGGAAGCGTGGTAGCAGTGGTAGACTGTTGGACTTCTATGCTAGAGGTCCCGAGTTCAATCCCCATCTGGGACGACCTGCATTGTGTTCTTGGGCAAGGCACTTTATCCTGGTTGTCTACATGGGGGCACAATGACTCTGTGTACTAAGGCATACTGCACGTTGTTGGTGCATATGTCTTCAACCGCCGTAACCCTGGTTGAACAGAAAAAGAATGTTGAGGAACTGACAGTTGCTCATTGATGCTCGGTGGTTCTCTCTGGGTACTCTGGCTTCCTCCACCCAAAAAACGGTCACAATTAGCCATTGTGCATAAGTATGTGATCTTAAACACCAATAAATAAATAAACAATTAACAGGGACAGTGTCACTTTCCTCTTGTATTCTAGAGGTAAGCTGAGCATTTATTCTATTATATCTTGTTTGACAGAGCTCCATGAGCTTTGTCAAACAAGATATAATAGATTAAATGCCTTTATTGGATGTACTGAGGCCAAATAGGTCTGTAAACAAAGGAAAACTAGGGTGTGTCTGGGTAATTTCTTAACAGGTTACAAGATTGTTTATTCAATTAACAGAAGTATACTCTATAACCTATATTCAATTAACAGGTCAGATTTGTACTGGAGGTATGGTAAATGGTTTGGTGTTGGGACATTATATTCAATTAACAGGGTTGTTCAGCTAAAACATATCCAATTAAGTGGGCTCCACTGTATTTCAACATCGGCATGGAGGAAAGGTTATAAAAAATGTTGATATTGTCATTTGTAACAAACATTCAATATGTCTGATTTCACCCCTATTAACATGTAGTTAGTATGTTCAGCAACTCTAAATTCTCTTTATTTTGTTTTTCTTTTCAGTGGGATTACTTGTATCAGTCTCCATGAACTTGGGTGTGAAGAGCTGCTATCGAGAGACTGTATTTTTTTATGACATGAAAGGAAAATTGTGTAGCTGTCTTCCAATAGTTGGACCTGGACCTCGATCATTCTGTTTACATTACTTTTCAAAAAATGAAGAACTCAACTCTAAACATTCTGAATTCGGAAAAGGTGGTCTCCATGTATTTATGAATGATGGACTTGGTGGTATAATTGGAGTTTTGTTACTGGAAGGATGAGTTTCAATTAGCAGTCCTGGTAATTCATCCTTGTTTCCTTGGCAAAAAAATTGCTGTGGAAAACTGGTGCTTCTACGGCAATTGCTGTGAAGCCTGTTCGATTGCGTAAAAATCATCAGGGAGCAGGGCATTGTCTCAATTGCCATGTACATGTATGTATATATAGTGTGTAGTGAAGTGAAAACTTTCAAGTAACTTTAACATGTGAAAGTAGTTCGAGATAATGTGTATATAATCACAGTCAATGTGCAGATTCTTTCACTCAATCATGAACCAAAAATCTTGAAAGTAAGCAGGCGACTTGCTCAATATGTATATTATGAGTGAAAATAAGATGCAGCATAACCACAAACAAAGTATCTCACTGCTTCTATGTTGATAATGCCAGAATCTGACATCAGTTTCTGGAAAGCTCTGTAAGAGCTTTCCAGAATCAGATGTCAGATTCTGATGTTATCAACATAGAAGAAGCAGAATATATAGTTTCTAGTGGCTATGCTGCAACTTGTACTGTAAATTGTAAGATTAGCAATACAGTGTAGTGCAACCCACATGATTTGATTCTTTGAGTAACCTGGAAGTTGTACAATTTCTGCCACCACAAGGCTTTCTGAAGAAGCCATCCTCGGCAGTATTTTTGCTGTGGATATTTTTTGTTTCCTTGGCAAATATTATCACTTTTATTTTGTTTAATTACTCAATTTTCTACCTAACACAAATAGTAAAAATGACTCTTGCAAAAACTTTCTTGATAGAGTGCAACCCTCTTAACTGAATGCCGACTTTGCTGGTGAATATTATTCAATTGACAGGGATTTGGTCACTTTCCTGTATTTTAGCGATAAAGTGAGCATTTTTCCCTACTATATCTTCATTTGACAGAGCACCTAGAGCTCTGTCAAACAATATATAATAGCTTAAATGCCTATATTAGGTGTACTGCGGCCAGAGATGTTAAATCTCCTGGAATGCCCGGGAAATCCCAAAATTTCAGTGCAGTTCCCGGCCTCCCGGACGGGAATCAGTTTTGGACCAAAAATCCCAGAAAACAACAGTCGAATATTTCTTTCCCGTTGTAACTTATGTAAAACATTTGGAATCAAATCACATGCATTTCAAACTCTGGTAAAATCTCATGAAGCAGTAAAATAAGGATTTAAGTTAAATTTATTTAAGGAAAGGGTATTTTATGATATATATTTCAGCTGTGTTCATGTTTATTTCTGTATTGTTCTTCGCAAACGGAGATTTGTGATCAATGTGCGAGCGTCGAAGTGAAAATAGGTGACTAACTTCAAAAAAATTGAAATCTCCACCTTCATTTAAATGCAGTGATTTGGTAAGTAAAATATATGAAAAGGATTTAAATAATGTATATTTATTTATTCATAGAATGGCTTTAATTCTCATCCCTTTTCCAAACACAGTCAAAACGTAATCAACACCTTGACTTCAACTATTTTACAGTTTAAAATTAGGTTAAAGTCACTTAGGATGCCGAAGAATTATGACTGCAGATTTATACACAATGGACTTATTTTCTAACAATTTATTTATTAGTGTTTAACGACACATTAACAGCCAAGGTCATATCGTGTTGGTGACAGTTTTACGGGTGGAGGAAGCCGGAGCACCCGGAGAGAACCACCGAGTAACAATGAGCAGCTGCCAGCTCCCCAACATCGTAACTCCACACTGCAGCACAGGCATGGTTAGATTGGTTGAAGTCATGCGCACCATTGACGTGCAGTACGCCTTGGTACACGGCGTCATCATGCCCCCCATGTCGACAATCGGGGTGAAGTGCCTTGCCCAAGGACACAACATGGGAGTCCAAATTGCTCGATGTTGCTTAACTTCGTTGGTCTGACGAGAACCAGTTACTGCAACGTCACCACGCCACCATTTTCTAACAATACATTTATGCCGTTGTGCTGACAACAGAACTGTTAACTGTTGTTGGCTGTCTGAAGCCAGAAAACTTTGAATGGAATTAAAAAAACCCAAATCCTCCAATGATGAAAACAAAGGTTTTGTTTAGGGCACAAACATCCACACATGCATGAAGGATTTTGATAAAAGTACTTTCCAAGTACAAATCTTCTTGAAGTAATTGAACATTGGGACATCTTTTCCTGTTAACATTTCCAAACTTTGGAAATTATTATCTAAACAGACTTTGATAAAAGCAAACCACAGGTGGTGTGCTCTGGGTCTGGGATGGGAGGGGGGAGGGGGGTATGAGGAAGAGGATGCTGTGGGGGGGGGGGGGGGTCAAATCAACAATTATTTTATGATAGTTTAATATAGCATAAATGTATCAGCATAACTGACAACTAGATCTGGATATAAGCTGGTGTTAATGGTGGTCTATGAGCTGAAAATTTTCAAGTTTTTTCTTCTGTTTTGTTCCCTGAAATCCATCCCATTTCCCTGAAAATCACCCCCAGGTTACCTGAAAAATTATTTTGGAAGTTAACACGTCTGACTGAGGCCATATTGGTTCATAAACAAGGAGAATTTGGTGACTGTCAGGGTAATATCTCAACATGTTAGTAGATTTATTTATACAATTAACAGGAGTCTATAGCCTACATGCACTGAACAGGTCAGATTTGTACTGAAGGTGTGGTAAATGAATTTGCGTTTGAAAGTTTTATTCAATTAACAGGGTTATTCAGTTAACAGATATCCAATTAAGTGGGCTCATCTGAACTGAAACTTTATTTTTTGCCTCAAAAATGTAGCTTATGATCTTTCACTGGAACAAACTCAATGAACTCATTCTTACAGTATTTTAACTGGGTCATAAGTTATGTTTTACAGGCAAAAAGGAATGGGTGTTATTAGCATTTGTCATTGCACTAGTAAGGGGGTAATGTGTCCATCTTTAGTACAGAAGCATACACAAAAATTATAATTTTCCAAATATTTGCTTCCTAAATACAGCTTTTTATGCTCATTGAGCTCATTCCAATGCTGGGTCATAAACTGTGCTTTTGTATCAAAACATTGAACATTTTAGTTATTTAGGAAAAAATATAATAATCATCTTTATTAGTCCCCTACGGGAACCGTAAGGGGACTATAGGATTGCACTCCGTCCATCTGTCTGTCTGTCGGTCCGCCTGTCCATCCATCCATCTGTCTGTCTGTTTTTTATGTTACCACCTCTCCCTCCAACATGCTTTAAGCTACACCTTTCATATTTGGTACATGGATAAATGGTTCTGAAGGGATGATGCACGTTCCAAATTTTTTTTCAAAATCCAAGATGGCGGAATGGCGGCCATTTTTGTTGTGTTTTTTAAGCTTTTTTTTCTCTATTTTCATGTTACCACCCCTCCCACCAACATGGTTCAAGCTACACTTTGCATATTTGGCACATGGATAGAGGGTTGGGAGGGGATGATGCACGTTCAATATTTTTTCTTCAAAATCCAAGATGGCAGCATGGCGGCCATTTTTGTTGTGTTTTTTTTAAGCTTTTTTCTCTATTTTATGTTACCACTGCTCCCTCCAACATGGTTCAAGCTACACTTTTCATATATGGTACATGGATAAAGGGGTTGTGAGGGGATTGTGCACGCTCAATATTTTTTTTTTCAAAATCTAACATCTGTCTGTCGGTCCATCTGTCTGTCTGTCTTCCTGTCTGTCTGTCTGTCTGTCTGTTTTTATGTTACCACCTCTCCCTCCAACATGCTTCAAGCTACACCTTTCATATTTGGTACATGGATAAATGGTTCTGAGGGGATGATGCACAGTCAATATTTATTTTTCAAAATCCAAGATGGCAGAATGGCGGCCATTTTTGTTGTGTTTTTTAAGATTTTTTCTCTATTTTATGTTACCACCCCTCCCTCCAACATGGTTCAAGCTACGCCTTTCATATATGGTACATGGATAAAGGGTTGTGAGGGGATTATGCACGCTCAATATTTTTTTTCAAAATCCAAGATGCTTATATACTCTAGTGTCTTCTGTGACAAAAACACCTTATGTCACAAAAGCGCCGTTGGGGACTAATACCACCTCGGTAGTCAAACACTTGTTCATTATCCTTTGATGCATCTTATTATTTTTGAGACGTGTTTAGTACGCACAGTGTGAATCAGTACTTGATCACCCATTTGCTGGACATCTATCCAAAAACACCAGTGGAGTACTAAAGGTCTGAATGATCACTTTTTAGCTCACCTGAGCAAAGCTCAATGGGAGCTTTACTAATAACTTTCCATCCGTCATCCACATCCATCGTCCGGCGTTAACTTTACATTATCAACTTCTCCTCATAAACCACTGTGCCAAACTGAACCAAATTTGATAGTTTAGGGGGCACCACAAGGGGCATAACTCTGATAGTCCCCATATATTTGGAAACATACATTTTTTGAAATCTTCTTCTTCAAAACCACCAAATAGAATCTTTCGATATTTGGTACACAACATCTCTAGGAGGGGGGTGGAAGTGTGGAGGGGGGGGGGGGGTGGGCGTTGTCAGATTCAAGTTTTTTCAAAGCAAGTCCCTGAGTTAATATTTGGACTCCCTAACTTTGTGCAATATGAGGAATTTCTTTAAAAATCTTCTTCAGATCCACAAGTCAGAATGCTTTCATATTTGGTATACAACATCTCTAGGGGGCTCAGATTCAAATTCGTTCAAATCAGGACACTGGGTTAATATTTGGGCTCTCTATTGAAGCCTGAATTTCAACTTAGTGCAATAATGAGGAAATTTCTTTAAAAATCTTCTTCAGATCCACCAGTCAGAATGCTTCCATATTTGGTATACAACATCTCTAGGGGGTCAAGCTTAAGTTTGTTCAAATTGAGTCTCTGGGTTAATATTTGGGCTCCCTATGGGAATCTGCAATATGAGGGAATTTCTTTTAAAATCCTCTTCTCCAGAACCATCAACTAGAATCTTTTAATATTTGGTATATATCATCTCTAGTGGATTCAGATTCAAGTTTGTGTGAATCAGGGCCATTAGCTAATATTTGAACTGTGCACTATGAGGAAATTTCCTCAAAAATCATCATCTCCAGAACCACTAGTCAGAATGTTTTCATATTTGGTATACAACATCTCTAGGTGGATGAGATTCAAATGTGTTAAAATCAGGTCCCTGGATTAAAATTTGGGCCCTCTATTGGAGTCCGAATTTTAACTTAGTGCAATATGAGGAGATTTCTTTAAATCTTCTTCTTCAGATCCACCAGACAGAATCCTTTCAAATTTGGTATATAACATCTTGAGGGGTATTAGACTCAAGTTTGTTCAATTCAAATCCCTGGCTTAATATTTGGGCCCTCAGGGGGTTGCTGAGGGGGAAGATGGGTTCAAGGTTGTTCAAATTCATTCCTTAGTGTTTTTCCATAAAATTTGCCTTTCAAACTGCAGTGACAAAACAACCCTTGGAAGTTTGGCAGTGCTTGTCGTCGGCTAATAGAATTGGACGCAGTCAGGAAGACCTATGATAATAATCATCTGACATGGACACTAGAGTTATGAATAAAGTCATGACTTCATTCCTCTGTAGTGTTGATGAACCATGACTAACTGAATGTAACCCAAAATATGTCTTTGAACCACTTTGTCATGTGAGAGATTAAGGCCTCTTGGGGTCTCTTGTTTAGTTTATTGATTAAGAAGTGGATACATGTGGAAGCATTAACACTTTACCTAATGTAACAGACATATTTAGCCAGCACTGGTCACAAAAATAACCCTTCAAATATCAAAATTCTTTCTTGCATCCCAAACTTGGATTATGGCACCCTCACTGAAATGTGCGCCTTCTTGTTCATTCTAGTGATGGGTCATAAACCATGGGATTTTTTTTAGGCTTAGGCAAAAATGGAATTTTATAGTCATTCAAGATAAAAATGCAAGTGTTATATTTTAGCTGTGTTAAGTAAAGTGTTAAATATGTTACATGATATCACAACAGGTGTGCTAAGTGGGTCTCAACAACTGTGCCCTGAACTTTTGAACTTGAGTTGCAGTCACAGGTGCTGAAAGTAACTTCAACCACAACAGATAATAAGTAAACTTATAGGCCAGACTTGTTAACCTCAAAAAATGTTTTTTGGAGAAGTTCAGGGTGATTTTCAGAGAAACAGAGTGGACTTTTGAGAAAAGTTTAAACAAGAAACAAAACATAAGAATTACCCAATTTTCATCTCCTAGACAACCACTGACACTAGGTTTCACCCAGTGGTTCATGAGATAAAATTTGTCTGTGCTAAGCAGAGCTAATGGATGCTCCTCAAATATGAGCTCAGAAGATAAGGCATCATAGTGATCTGACCACCGAATCATTATTTATGAAGCAGAAAAAGTTAGAATGGATAAACAGTCTGTGTCCTTGAAGTTATGACCTTGGTAGAAGGTGATGACAAACCCTTGAGTCATGAACAACCATATGCTTAGTATGAACAACATCTATCCATTGAATAACCTTTTCCGGGCCAAATAAAGTTAGACCACATCAATGCTCTGTGACCTTGACTTTATAGTTATGACCTTGGGCCAAGGTCTTGATGCACCCTTGAGTCATAAACAATAATTGTATGAAATAGGAAAAAGATGTGGTCACTAAATCAGTTTTTATGAACTGGACAAAATTAGAATACATGGACAGTCTCTGACCTTTGTCTTTTGATCTATGACCTTGGATCAGGGTCATGACACCCTAAATAATCAGTCACTGTGTGGAGTGTGAACAAGATCAGCCAACTGAACAATGTTTTATGGAGTGGACAAAGATAGAATGGAGAAACACGCAAATGGTCTGTGACCTTGACTTCAGAAGTTTGACCTTGCATCAAGGTTATGACACACCCCCAAGTCCTAAGCAATCCGAGTGAAGTATGCACAAGATCATCCATTGAAAACTCTTTTATCTGCTGGACAGGGTTAAAATGGAGGAACAAACAAATTAATGTTCTGTGATCTTGGCCTTGGGGATATGACCGTAGATCAAGGTTATGGCACACCCTTAAGTCATAAGCAATAATTGTGTGAAACATAAATGACATTGTGAATAATGTTATGGGTCGGACAAAGTTGGAAAGGCAGAACAAACAAATTAATGATTTGTGACCTTGACTTTGGAGGTGTGACCTTGGATCAAGGTCATAACAAACCCTCAAGTCTTAAGCAATCATTGTGTGAAGCATAAACAAGATCAGTCTATTGAATAATTTTTTTTATCTGCTGGACAATGTCAGAATGGAGAAACAAACAAACTAATGGTCTGCAACCTTGGAGGTATGACCTTGGTTCAAGGTCAAGACATGCCCTCAAGTCCTAAGCAATCATTGTGTGAAGTATGAACAAGATCGTTTTTTTATGGGCTGGACAAAGTGAGAGTGGAGGAATAAACTAATAGTCTGTTACCTTGGCCTTGTAGATGTGACCCTAGGCCAAGTTCATTATATACCCTTAAGTCATTAGCAATCATTGTACGAAGTTTGAACAATATCAATCCACTGAGAAATTTTTCATGGCCTGGATGAAGCATGGACCAATGATGAATAGACGAATTAACAGACAGACAAAGCCTCTACTATTTGCCCCCGAAAGCTATTCAGGGTGCATAAAAATCATGAATAATTTTGTGTTGAAAATTTCTCACTTGCCTAGTTCTTCTAGGACCTCCTCACCCCCACCTGCAGTTACCTTTTGCTCAAAGTGAAACAAAGAAATTTCCCTTCCCTGGAATGGGTAAAAAAGTGTTATTCCATCTTTGGGTTGACATTTTTCTCATCATTGGGGAAGCATCATTTTTAGCTCAACTTTGGCGAAGCCAAATTTGAGCTTATGCCATGGCCAGTCGTCCGTATGGTCGTCTGTCTGGCCATCTGTCCATCTGTCCGTCAACAATTCAATACGGCTCGAGCTAGAGGCCGTATTTATGAACCGATCTTTACGAAACTTCTTGGGTACCTTTGTTATGACCGTGGGACGAGAACGAGTGTTTTTGGGTCCCATCCGAAATTCAAGTTGGCCGCTGGCAGCCATTTTGTACAAAATTAGGTGCAATCAGATTTTTGCACAGAACTTCCATATGAAAGCGTTGATTTGAATAATTTTTTGTGTGAATGTTTAGTACCATGGGATACATCACATATAATACAGGTTTTTTTCTTGTGCAGAAATTATGCAAATTAGATGAACTTTGATTTTTTCATTGCTACTAACACACAGTAAGTACACATGTCAATACGGCTCGGGCTAGAGTCTGTATTTATGAACCTATCTTAACGAAACGTCTTGGGTACCTTTGTTATCACCTTAGGACGAGAACAAGTGTTTCTGGGTGCGGTCTAAAATTCAAGATGGCTGCCAGTGGCCATTTTGTACCGAAATTAGGTCTAATCAGTTTTTTGTTCACAACTTCTATACGGCTCAGGCTAGAGGCCGTATTTATGAACTCATCTTTACGAAACTTCTTGGGTACCTTTGTTATCACCATGGGATGAGAACAAGTGTTTTTGGGTGTGGTCCAAAATTCAAGATGGCCACCAGCAGCCATTTTGTACCAAAATTAGTGCAATCAGTCTTTTGTACAGAACTTCTGTATGAAAGTTCTGATTTGAATAAATTTTTGTATGAATGTTTAGTAACATGGAATACATCACATATAGTACGGGTTTTTTTCTCGTGCAGAAATTATGCAAATTAGATGAACTTTGATTTATTCAGTGCTACTTATACACTGTAAGTGCACATGTCAATACGGCTCGGGCTAGAGGCTGTATCTTCACAAAACTTCTTGGGTTATCACCTTGGGACGAGAACGAGTGTTTATGGGTGCAGTCCAAAATTCAAGATGGCTGTCAGTGGCCATTTTGTACCAAAATTAAGTCCAATCAGTTTTTTGTCACAAATTCTATACAGCTCGCATTTACGAACTGATCTTCACAAAACTTCTTGGGCCCCTTTGTTTTCACCTTGGGACAGGAACGAGTGTGTTTTGGGATGCCTTTGTGATCACTGTGCTATGAGAACAAATATTTTGGGGTTCAGTCAGACCCACTCTGGGACTCAAAGATTTCTTTTCTAGTTTAGCATCTGACTGTCACCCACCTTTACAATACTTTACCTATACATTTGTTACAGGCTACGGTCAGTATTTATGTACAGACCGTTACAATACTTTATATGTATCTTTGTTATCAGGTCATTACCTAGATGTTTGTCATTGCTGTGTCACATACTATACATGTACATGTCTTAACAAGTTGAGCTACAGTGTCATTGACACTTTCATTTTTCTCACCTGTTCCTATTCAGAACTTTTTCGGGAATAGATGCTCCAACTATGAATTGGTACAACAGAATATGAATTGCTGTCAACAAATTGTGACCCAATGTAAAACTGTCTTTTTCCGTTTAGCCACAGTGTGTTACAATATCGATTGGAAAATTGAATGAGGGATCGGGTCAGTACTTGAACTTGATAAATAAATATATATTGTTAAATTTCTTGTCGTATATTTTATTCATCAGGAAACACTATTTAAATGAAAGTGGAATTCTAAAGATAAGATGCTTCAGTCACCAAGTTTGGATCTAACACTCATAAATCCAACTATGAAGCTTAGATTGTAATGAATGCAATGGAAAACATATTATATGGATATAAGTGAAAAATAAAAATAAAAGACTCTTTTATTAAAATATTTCACTTTTGTGTATAGCTTTAGTTTTATTCATTATAATCAGAGCTTCAGTGATATGTGATTTGATACCGAACATCTTAAAACAAGAAAAAGATATTTGAATGTTTTAGAGGATTTTGGGCCCAAATGGATTCACTTCCAGGAGGCCAGGAACTACACTGAATTCTCAGGCATTCCAGGAGAGTTGACATATCTGATAGTGGCATATGTCTACCTGTTGGGTATGTGCATAAGACATCACTGAGGGTTTAATATATGTTATCATATTTCCAAGTATGTAGAGAGAATGAAGTTAAGTCTTTCACTAATTTTATTTTTCTTTATTTTTTTTCATGTTTTATTTTAATTTCACTCAACGTTATTTCAACCTCTTTTGTAACAAATTTTGTAAAGCAACCTAACATGTTGAAAATTTTTAAGAATTTCATTCAATTTTTCATTTAAATTTGTTCTTGAGCTGGAGCTTGTTTCCAATCATGGTTGAAAAGTTAATTCTTACATTCATGTGTCATTGTTTGTTAATTTATTTGAAGATAGAGATTGCAGTGTTGGAGTCCCCAAAGATATACATGGTTCTCTGGACCAAAATCACCTTTTAAATTTGTTTTTTCTCTTTTATTTTTTATTTTTATAACATAGCTTTGAAATAGCTGTTTGGGCTAATTCCAGTAAGGGAAATCAAAAGCTGTGTTTTGAATGCTAAAAATGAAAATATTTAATCATTTAGAAGAAATATTATATCATTGCCCCCTTAGGCATACATAAAGAGTCAATAAAATCATTGGCCCACAGTTCCAGATCAGATAATTATATGTTTTTAAACTTATTTGATTTCCAGCAAAAATACATCAGAAATGATATTAAAGCTTTTACTTTTTACCCAATACACGCAATATAAAACTTCTTCATTTTCAATAATATTTTTAAAACATTTTTACAAAATTTCAACAAAACCATGTCATGTGAACCCTTATTGGAATGGGCTTGTTGAGCTCATTCCAATTAGAGGTCACATAGTATGGTTTTGTGCAAATTTTGTTTAAAATAGTTTTTTTTTTATCTGCTTAACCCTTTACCCAACATGAAAAGCAGACGACACTTGCCAAAAGAATTCTTGAATAACTAATTTTTTTCATTTTTTGTCACAAAAACATAGGTTATGACCCCTTGTTGAGCTCGTTCCAATGAGGGGTCATAACCTATGTCTCAAAAACATAGGTTATGACCCCTCATTGAAACGAGCTCGTTGTAACTAACTAACTAACCCTGTACATATTTTTATATGACAACCAATGTCCCAAACACTAATTTTGCCCCCCAATCCCCCAAATTTGCATGCAAAACCAAACAAATCAAGTCCTAGATGGTCCTCCATACTTTTTAGATCTGCACATGTGCAGTATCCAGGAAGGTACCAAAATTGGCGCGAACCATCATTCTTTGTTTGGCCCTAAAGTCAGCAACAATGAACTGACATCATTGCTTTTAAATCTCATTTTTTGAGGATGCCAGATTCAAATCAATGGCAAAATTGGTGGATCCGAGGATATAAATGGATAATGGAAGTGAACAATAGTGGTTAGAAACGTTCAGGGCTGTAACTTTATAATAATTATAAAAATTATTTCATGTTTCCTAATTTTGGGACATGCATCTGACGTCATCATTCTTGCTAATGATTTATCCACTGTTTGTTAAGTGTTCCTTCCCTATCCCTCCTTGAAGCCCTCCTGTTAAACTCCCAAGCTTTTTGGCTTATTTTTATCTAAATTTTTTGGGAGTTTAACGTGTGTAACAGAATGTTTATTCTGTTTATCCCCATGGTTACGTCCTCACCCTAGAGGTGTTAGGTGGTTTTGGGTCATGCATCTTCTATCTGATGTATTGGGGTTTTTTTGTTTGAAGATCTTGCTTTACATCTGGTAACTTTAAAATCTGTTACTGACTTTGGACCTTTTTTCTGTGCCTGATGTCTTGTTTCTGGTTTTTTCCTTGACGTTGTTTACATTGGCAACGTCTTTAAATATATGTAGTATTTAGTTATTATTTCTGTAGGATTGTTGTAAGATACATTAATTACTATTCCGGTAGTGTAGCAAAAAAATTCGGATTTTGTCCACACTAAGGCTCTATCGGGATGCCTTGGGCTCTTCATGTTCCCTTTGGGAACTTAGGCGTTTTTCAAAAAATTTTCAAAACATTTTTGGAATTTAATTTTTCGATTTTGATTGCTGTTTATTACGCATCTTTATCATGGAGTTTGTGGGAGTACGATCAACTTTGTTTTGCTTTATCATGAACACTTACTGCTCAAAATGCAAGGCGAGGAAGTCTTCCTCAGATTTACATGCATGTTGCCTTGCCTGTAGTCAATGTACTCCTGCAGATTCTTGTCCTACATGTGTCAATTGGATGACAACTGTTGGAAGCGGATGTCACGATACGTTGTTGACGGTGAGATGCCTATGCCAGTGCTCTCACCGCAAGGTAATTCAAGTTTTTCAGTTTATTTCTTCAGAGAAACAAGAACATGGTGATGGTATTGTGACACCCACCAAACGTGTGCTACCATCGCACCCTCTGATGAGCAAACAGAGCTAGCTGCTAAGGTGCTCTTGAATATTAGGCAAGGGATAAGGCCACTGGGCAGTGGTCTTAATTCCTTGCAGGCTGCTAGCTTGACTGGTGAAGCAGCGGTTTCTCTGTCCGTGGGGGAGCCATAACACCGGGTATGTCCTTTGCGGTCAAAGGAAGTGTAGTGGGTAGAGCGAGCATCCTAAAAACAAAAGCTCACCCAGCGACGACGGAACTAGGGAGGAAGCCACAAAGTTTTTTGTCGGGAGGCTCGGTGATATCTGAAAAGGCCGTGAGCGGGAGAGGTCCCTCTTTAACCCAGCAACATCTGGGGCCAGATGTTGATATGAGAAACTTGCATGGGTTGGAGCATACATCCACACCTGGTGCTCGGGATGCACCGTCTGGACTGCAGCTGGCCTTGGCTACAGTCAGGGCTTCCTCCGCTATTATCAGTAAGCACATACGACCGCATCCTAGCTACCCGACTTCGGATATCCAGCCAGCTGCGTGAAGATGGAGCTACTCTTCGCCCGTGAAGTCGGACCATCCGGTAGCTAGGGAACCGAGGCTTCGATCATCGGGACGTTCAGAGAAAAGATCCATCTCTGGAACTCTGTCCCAGGAGCAGCAAGCAGCTAAAAAACAGAAAACCGCTGCTCCACAAGCCTCGGTGATGGACTTGCTGTTGCAGATTGCGCAGCTGATCACAGCATCCCAGCAAGTGCTGAAGCAGCCTCCCTCAAGATCTGGAAGTGAGCAGTCTGATGATGCTGGGTCGGTCCAGTCGTCTGTTTATGCAGATGCAATGGACCAGGATTCTCTGTTGATTCAGTCAGATGGTGAAAGGGATAAGGAAGAGGATTACCCTTCCCTTTCAGAACAACATGTGGTTGCGATGGACTTTATGCATCAATACTATCCTGGGTTTGTTTCACCGAATCAGCAAGCTGCGACAACAAGGGAGAAACCGCTGGCATCTTTAGACGCAGACTTTATACGGAGGAAGGAAGAAGTTCTTTCATTCCTGGTTCAGTCTAGACCTGTAGGTGTCGCAAGCCTTCAGCCATGTAGAAGACGCCATATTTAAAGGATGCTTACTTTCATGTCCTGGTACATTCAGCATTCAGAAAATACCTGCGTTTTGTCGTGCAAGGGAAGGTTTATCAGTTCAGAGCAGTGTGCTTGGTCTGAACCTGGCTCCATTGGCTTTCACTCAAATAATGAACTCGGTAATGTCTTGCTTCTGAGCTCATTCGTTTGCGGTAACATTGGCTTATTTGGCAACATTCTGCAGAGATACGGCAACAGAATTATTCTTCAGAACGATGTTCAGAGGCTGCTACTATTGCTCCGAAGTCTCGGTTTCATAGTAAACAAGAAAAGTCGGATCTAGCTCTGTCCAAGTTGTCCATTCACTTGGGAATGAGCTTCGAGACTCACAACAGTCTACCATTACCCAGAGCGAAATTAGTCAGTTGTTATGCTCGCTTTTGTCAACACTCAAACACAATAACAGTGAGGGAGTTCATGCAACTCATGGGGCTATGCGGAGCGGCTGTGGATCTTATTCCGATGAGCTGCCTGCACACGCATCCCCTCCAAATATTCTTTACTCAGAACTGGAGTGTGAAGATGCATTCGCTCGAAACCAGTATTGTTTTAACAGACCTAGTAAAACAAAAGGTTCAGATTTGGGCAGATCTTCAGTGGTTAACTCAAGGAGTTCTGCTGCAACTGCCAGATCCAGCTTTCACGATTATGATGGACGCGAGTCAGACAGGCTGGGGCACGACCCTAAGTCCCGCAGACTTGAAGTGTCAGGGTCTTTGGGACTCTCAGTTCCTAGAGAAGCACATAAACATCAAAGAGATGATGTCAATATGGCTAGCACTACAACATTGGATTCGCCTAATAGCGAACGTCCACATTCAAATTCTGTCAATTCTGGACAATTCGAAGTTGCTTACCTCAGGAACCAAGGCAGCACTCACTCGATTCCATTATGCAAATTAACGGAGACGATTCTCCTATTCGTCATGAATCATCACGTTCATTTCTCTGTCTGTCATATACCGTGTCGTCTGAACGTATTAGCAGACTCGCTCTCTCGGAAAGGTCGCCTGTTGCCATCGGAGTGGACTATCAACAAGCAAATATTCAGGCAGATTTGCTACCAGTGGGATTGTCCCATGATAGATATTTTTGCGACACACCTGAACAATCAGTTACCGATGTTTGTGTCGCCATGCCCAGATCATCGGGCGCACACAGTAGACGCTCTGTCAATTTCATGGGACGGGATGATAGGATGTACATATCCACCAGCTCCGTTGATTCAGCAGATTCTGTTAAAGATCAAACAGTCTCATTGCAAAATCCTGCTAGTAGCACCTCTGTTGCCACAGAAACCTTGGATCAATCTTCTCAGGTGTCTGTTATGGGACATTCCCCGGAAGGATATGCACATCCACAGCTCCGTTGATTCAGCAGATTCTGTTAAAGATCAAACAGTCTCATTGCAAAATCCTGCTAGTAGCACCTCTGTCATCACAGAAACCTTGGACCAATCTTCTCAGGTGGCTGTTATGGGACATTTCCCAGAAGCTTCCTCCACGAGAGGATCGTCTTTATTAGGGGAAGTCTCGCACACTGCATCACAACCCGAAAGGTCTTAATCTTCACGTATTTCCGTTGTGCAGTCCTTCTTGCACGGAAAACATTTTACAGGATGCGCAGTGGATGCAATTTCTAACTGTAGGAGGTCCTCCTCTTCTTTGAACTACGCAGCTGAGTGGAGGGTTTTCTCCTGTTGATGTATGGATCAGTCGATAGACGTTTACGATCTGTCCATACCAAATGTTGCTGCTTTCCTGGTCCTGCAGCCTGCCACTATTAAGGGCTATAGGTCTATGTTATCAGGTACTTACGCTCATCATGATAACTGGGCTATTGGATCAAATACTTCATTATTCAAGCTAGTTAGAAATTTCTCTATCAATAGACCTAGAACTCTCAGATTAATTCCTAAGTGGAATTTGGCTAGGGTTCTGGTGAAGCTCAAAGAAGCTCCTTTTGAGCCATTGGACCTCGTAGAGTTCAAATTCTTTACCTATAAACAGCATTTCTATTAGCCTTTGCATCTGCTAGAAGAGTCAGTGAACTTCATGCATTATTTGTTGATGAATCTCACTACCGTAGTGTTGGTAATACCATTACCCTCACTACGGAAGTGGGATTTTTGGCTAAGAATCAGATTGTGGATAGGCGGCCGGAGCCTATTGTCATTGAGGCCTTACCACCCTTGGATAACCATAGACCTTTGCTGTGTCCAGTCAGGGCTATGCACATTTAAAAACGTCGATCAGATTTTGTTAGAAAGAGAAGAAAACCTTTCTTTTTTGATTCCTAACAGAAAAGATATTTCTGTTCATGTTGTCGCTAGATGGATTCAGTTGGCAATACTCATTGCCTATGAGAATCTATCTTCTGATCAACGTTCTATCAATAAGATCTCAGCTCACGAGGTCACTGCACTGTCCACTTCCTGGGCCTTTTCTAACAGTATAGCCATTACTGATTTCATGTAGGCTGCATACTGGAGACAGGCCTCTTCATTTACTAAGTTTTACCTGAGAAATTTCATCTCTGGTGACCTTAGACCTTTGGGTCCTCTTTCTGTTGCGCAGAATGTTGACCATTAATGTTACATCTATAAGGTCTTTAGGCAGTCCATTCCAGCACTGATGCTGTTCCGCTGCCCTCTTCGTTTTGAGGAAATTTACCTCAGAACAAGGGGAAGGCATGGGAGGACGGTTTTGTCCCTTATGATCATCAGGCTTTATAGTGAAAAGCAAGGGAATACCTCCTCCAGTGTCAGTAGTCCTGCGTCGGTGCTGGGATGGTTTTAATGTGTAGCCCAGTGTGAAGCAATAACTATGCCTCATTTATGTACTGTTTTTAAAGTGTAGCTCAGTGTGAAGCATTTGTATATGTTACTTGTCAAATGGGCATTTATATACAATCCTCGGACACTTTTAAATGAGAATAAAGAGTCTCATTCTCTGGACTATCTTTATATACTGGTTTTCCTTCACCGAATTAGCATAATGGGTTATGCTGGCATGAAATGAAGAATTATATATTATGTAATACTCAATTATATTGTTGGTGTTATGTCTTTCTCTTAAAAGAGAAAGATATATATAATTCCTATCCTCTCCTATTCTCCTGTGGGAGCTATTCTTTACTGAAGTAATTGAGAGATTGGATTTTCCTTTAAGTCCTAGGCCCTCCAGCCTTTTTACGATTGAGCTAGTCTGGGCCATTGGTTGTCGTATAAAAATATGATAAATTTTAAGTAATTTGTATATTTTTTATACCGGTACTTGCCAATGGCCCAGACGGGTATGGCCCTCCCATGAGTGGGCACTCATACTTCCCCGCTGTTTTTAGTATTTAACAGGCAATCTGTAGAAATAATGATGGTTGGCACCAGTTTTGGTATCTTCCTGGATACTGTGCATGTGCAGATCTAAAAAATATGGAGGACCATCTAGGACTTAATTTTTTCGGTTTTGCATGCAAAGTTTGGGGATTGGGGGGCAAAATTTGTGTTTGGCCCTGGATTAATTTGAGTTAGAACCAGCTAGTCTGGGTCATTGGTAAGTATAAAAAATATACAAATTACTTAAAATTTATCACATTTTTATACTGTACCAATGACCCAGACACAGCTGGTGCTAACTCTTAAAATATAGGGCCAAACACAAATTTTGCCCCCCAATCCCCAAAATTTGCATCTAAAACTAAAGAAAACATGTCCTGAGAGGCCCTCCACACTTCGCCCCTACTGTGCATGCGCAGTGTCAAGGACGTTCCGAAATTGGCGCCATTTATCATTCTAAGTTTGGCCCTTCATCAGTTAACATCTGACTGATCTTTGTGCTTTTAAATCTCAGTTTAAATGATGCCAGACACATAAATATTAGTGAAATGGTGATTCTAAGGAGGATAGAAAAGGAGGAGAGGAAAAGAATGTGTGACAGAATATTATCAGGGCTGTAACTTAAAATTTTTTAATGAAATTATGTTAAGTTACCTATTTTCAAGGCAGCAGCCATTTTGTTGTCATTCAGATTATTTAGTTACACTGTTTTTACAAGTGTTTTTCCTCTCTCCCTGTCCTTTAAGTTCCCCCTTGCTATTCTCCCATGCTTTTGGCATAATTTCTGTAATTATTATTACTAAAATTTCTTGGGAGTTTAGCTGAATAACAGAATGAATTCTGTTCTTTCCCCATGTTTACGTCTTCACCTACGGGTGGTTAGGCGTTGTGTTCTGCATCTACCATCTGATGTTCTGCAGTTTCTTCCCTGGAAGTCTCAGATGGTGTATTTTGGTAACTGATTTCGGGCCTGGGTGCCTGGAGTCTTATTTTAGTGTTTTTACACTCATTGTTTACATTTACAACAGCCCTCTGTGTGAGGGGGGGATTTCTAAATAATAATATCTTTATGTTATTTCAATCATAACTAGATACATTATTATTGTTCGTAAGTGTTGAATAAATTGTTTAAAATTTTTTTAAAATTTTTGTCCACACTTAGGCTTGGGATCCATTGGGGCTCAACGTTACTTTTCAGAAACTTGGGCTGTTCTGAAAAAATATTTTTTCAAAATATTTTGATTTCAATTATTTTTTCTATATTAATGGATCATATTATTATTATGTATTTTGATTGCCAGGGGTTAGTGCGAGTACCAGGACTTGTTTTCTTTTCACATTGAAAGGATATTGATCAATTGTTTTAAGAGGAAGTCTTCCTCTGACCTTATTATCATTCTATATGTGGTCAGTGTACTCGCATTAACTCCGGTTCTGTATCGTATGATTTCGATGACAATATGGGAAGCGTATGTCACGGTATGTTGTTGGGGATTTGGACACTCCGGTCCTTTCCCCGCAGGGTCACTCTACTTTATCAATTTCTATTTCAGACGATCAAGATTAGGGTGATGTATCTGTGATGTCTTCCAACAGTGTGCCTCCGTCGTCACAATTAATGAAGGGCTAGCGGAAAAGTGCTCATGTAATACGCCAATTGCCTAAGAGGACCCTAGTAGGTTCGACGGCCTTTGACGTCCGCTAGCTCGCCCGGTGTAGCGTCCATTCACCGAATGGTTCGGCAGCCGGGTTCGTCCGTTGCGGTCTAGAAGGAATTTTGGGGTGATGCGAGCACTATAAAATTAACTTAATGCACACCCAGTGACGGCGGATCGGAGGGAGAACGGAGGAAGCCTTTTAGTCCGGTTCATAGCTCGTTCCGGTCCATCCGGACGGCAAGCGAGAGAGGCCCCTCTCTCGTTCAACAACATCTGGCCCCAGATGTTGTGGTACAAATGTGTCGTTAGCGGAGCATACGTCCGTCGCTCGGGACGCTCCGTTGTATAGGCAGTCCGCTGAGACTGCTAAGGCTTCCTCTTCTCGTCAGCGCACACGACCGCACCTTGGCTGCGTGACCGCCGATATATTACCAGCTTCGCCGATCAAGGATTCTTCGGCGACCAGGTCACACCATCCGGCAGCCAGGGATTCGAGACCGATGGACTCCGGACGTTCGCATAGGAAAAGTATGCGGGAGCCATCTGATGCGGAGCTGCCCTCGGCGAAGCAGCGATAGACTGCGCCTCCGCAGGTCTCGACGCCGGACATTCTTGTGCACATAGCACAGCTTATCGCAGCATCCCAGCAGCCGACAGAAACGGTGTCGGATCGAGAATTATCCGACAGCGCTGGGTCGGTAGCCGGGGACTCGAGGCCTGCAGACTCCGGACGTTCGCATAGGAAGTATGCGGGAGTCAACGTACACGGAGCTTCCAGCGGCAATGCATCGTAAGTCCGCTACTGCACAGGCCTCGGGAACGGACGTGCTTTCCTTAATAGCACAGTTTATCGCAGCATCCCAGCATCAACTGAATCTGTCGCATATATTTTATCCGACGATGCTGGGTCGGGACGCTCCGCGGAAGCGGGTACGGACGTCCGAAAGTTTCATCCGGTCCGACGGGATACCGAAAGGGATTCGGTGGATTTCAAGCTTTCCCTTTCGGAACAACATATGCTGCGATGCCGGATAAGAAACTGATAGCGTCGGTGGACTTAGAAATTTTTGGTTCGGTTCAGGGACATCGTCCCTCAGTTCCGACATAGTCCAATAATGTCACACAAACTTTCGAATTATTGAACGACGCTATATATATTATTATTTTATGCTTGCTATCCAAGCATTTCTGGTTTCTTGTTCGAAGAGTTATGGAGATGTCTTTCAAAAGTGTGCCTCTGTCGTCATAGTTAATGAAGAGTTAGCGGCAATAAGTGCTCAGGGAATATGTCTATCGCTTACGGAGTGACATTCGCTAGCTCACCCGGTGTAGCGTACATTCATCGAATGGTTCGGCTGCCGGGTTCGTCCGTTGCGGTCTAGGAAGGAGATTTGGGTGATGCGAGCACTTTAATTACTTTAGTACTCACCCAGTGACGGCAGATTGAGGACAGATCGGAGGAAGCCAACAACATAGGGGACCGCATGTTGTGGTTCAGATATTTTACATTCGGAGCATATGTCCGTTGCTCGGGACGCTCCGTTATATTGACAGTCCGAGAGACTGTCTTTAATGCTTCCTCATCCTCACAGCAGGGCACACGACCGCACATTGGCTACGTGACCTCGAGTATCCGATCAGTTTCGGCATTCAGTGATTCCACAGTGAATAGGTCGCGCCATCCGGTAGCCAAGGGACACGAGGCCTATACACTCCGTTCGCTCGCATATTGGAAGTATGCACGGGGTAACGATCTCGGAGCTTCCTGCGGCAATGCATCGTAAGACCGCTGCTCCTCAGGCCTCAGTGACGGACGTGCTATCCGAGTTAGCACAGTTGTTTCGCAGCATCCCAGCAATTGACGGTTTCTCGGTCGAATCAGGAATTATCCGACGGCGCTGGGTCGGTGCGGTTCGCGGTTGCATCAAGCTACGGACGACCGAACGCTTTATAGGGTCCGACAGGATGGCGAAAGGGATTCGAAAGATTTCGAGTTTTCCCTTTAGTAGTATCGGAAGATGCCTTTCATATCTTCTGGCATTTCTTCCAGTGATTATTTTTCGGACTTCATTGCTGCGATCTTGGATAAGAGACTTATAGCGTCATTGGACTCGGATTTTTCGATCGGTACAGGGACTTTGTCCCTGACTTACCGACGCAGTCCAATATTGTCATTACAACATGTGTTTTATTTTTCGACGCTATATATTTATATATATATACAAGACGGCTACTAAGCATGATAGTTTAGTTTCTTGTCCGCGTGGCTCATTTCTGCCATTTTATCTTTTTTTACATATAGTTTATTTTGGCAGAGCAGGGCATACCGAGAGTTCATATGCGTCTAGACGGTGTGATTAAAGACTGCATATATTCTTTTTCACCGTTTATGTCTTTTCCAATTTCAATGTTGGGAACGACATTATGTATATTAGACTTAACTTAGACGCTTTATTATACGTAATCCGCCTTACTGAGGCGTTATCATTACGTCTTCAAGAAAAGATTTACGGGATATTATTCTCAATGTAATTTCTTTTGAGGGCAGTAGTTTGTTCACGTATAACTCCGCCCTTCAGTGGCTGATTGGAGTTGGTTAGACGTGATGCAGCCCTAGCTACATCCACGCGTGGATAGTAGGTTAAGAACTCTCTCAGAGTCGCTTCGTTCTCGGAGGAGCTTCTCTTCGACGGCAACTTTCCGGCAATCCATGAATTGCTTGATTTATACATTCTCTTGTCTATCTAGTGTTACAAGAGATTCAGACTGGGGCAAACATTCGGTGGTTGACTCAGAGAGTGCCGCCGCAGTTGCCGGACCCGAGTGTGGCTGTTATGACGGTTGCCAGTCAAACAGATTGGGATATATACTGATCCCTACGGATTCGAAGTGCCAGGGTCTTTGGGTTCCTCAGTCTTTTAGCTATCAGTTAACTTCCGTGGAATAATGTTTTTTAGGCTTGCTTTATGTCATTGCATGAACATTATTCAGAAACGCATGCCCAAATTCCTGTCCTTTAATTCGACAGTAGTGGCGTATCTCCGGAACCAGGGAGGCACTCTTTCGTTTCCGTTATTCAATTTAATGGAAAGAATCCGTCTGTTGGTTATAGTACACCAAGTTCAGTTTTGGTCCGTCATATTCTGGGTCGTCTGATTGTTTTATCGCACTCCCGTTCTCTTACGGGTCGCTTGTTGCTGTCAGAATGGACTCTCAACAAACAAGTATTCAATCAGATTTGCTATCTATGGGAGCGCCCAATGATGTTTTATTTATGACACAGCTGGCTAATCAATTGCAGACGTATGTGTTGGCTTGTCCAGATCTCTGAGCTAATACTGTTAACGCTCTATTGATCTTTAGGACAGAATGATAGGATACGCGTATCCTCCGGCGCTGTTGTTTTTAGCAGGTATTGCTAAGATAAACAACCACAATACATTTCTGTTGATAGCATCTCTATCTTCACAGAGATCATGAGTAATTTACTCTCTTGTCTACTGTGGATCTTAACGTGAAATCTTCCTCTATGTGAGGATCTTTTTTCACTGGGTAAATCGTGTCATCTTTATCACAACCAGCAAGGTCGCAACCTTCATGTATTCCGTTGTGTGGTCCGTATTGCATTGTAAGCACTGTACTGGACGAGCTTTGGACGCGATTTCTTACTATAGGAGATCCTCTTCTTCGCTATTCTATGCGACTAAAGTGGAGGCTCTTCCGTCGTGGTGTAGGGATCATTATGTTCATATGGTTGATCCCTCCATACTACTCATTGCTATTTTTTAGTATACTTGTTTCACAAGATCTACTGCAGCCTGTTGTTATTTAGGTTATAGGTTTATGTTACCTCATACCTATGCACTCTACGATAGTTTACAATTGAGTCTTTTGTCTCTTTATCTAAGTCAGTTAGTAACTTTTTGATAAATAGACTTAGAATCTTTAGATTAAATTCCTATACGGATTTTAACTTCAGGTTCTTATTTAGCTAAGTAATCATTTGAGCCTCTGGAAACAGTAGTTTTCAAATTCTGACCTTTTAGACAGTAATTCTGTTGGTTTCTCTTTTACTGTAGAGTCAGTGAGTTTCATGCACTATCGATGGATGATTTTCACTTTCATAGTTTCGGAATCAATACTTCCGTTATATTTAGGTTGGATTGTTGCATAAGAGTTAGGCTCCTATTATCCGGAACCTATTATTTTAAGGTCCTTCCGTCTTCGTATGGGCATAGGCCTTTACTCTTTCCGGGTACAGTTTATGTATTTATAAACAGATATCTGTTTATTACAAGGGCGTAAGCTTCTTCTGTCTTTGATGTCTAGTAGAAGGACGTTACGCTCCATTTTATTGTTAATGGATTCTATTAACTAGCGTACTGCTTATGGTATATCATTGGCTTAGCAGTTGTGCTTAAGATTTCGGCTCATGAAGTAAGAGTTCTTCTACTTCTTGGGCTTACATTAATAGTGTTCTATTATAGATTTTTGAAGGCTGCTCATTGCGCTCAGCCATCCATTCATGAATTTTATCTCAGAAATATCGAGTCCATTTCTGGAGGCCTCTATTGTTAGGTCTATTATCTACTGCTCAGAATGTCATTCACTTAACAGTTGCTACTATAGCTAGGTAGGCTGTCTGTTTCGGCAGTGTCTCCGTTCGGCTGCCCTCTTCGCTCTGGGCTATTTGACCCAGGGCAAGAAAAAGGGGGGGGGGGGAGGGTGTTCCCTTGGGTCACCTGTTTTTACTATGAAAACAAGGGGATACCTCCTCCGGAGTTAGTAATTCTGAGCTGTTATTGGGATGGTTGTTTAGTGAGAAGTTTAAGTTTATAAAATTCATTCAAGTCTTAGTTTTTAAAGTATAGCTTTTGAATATTGCATATGTCAACGGACATGATTATGCAATTCTCACACACTTTTAGGAGTATAAGAGTCTCTATTCTCTAGACTTACTTTATTATTGGCTTACTTTAAAAATTATTAGTATAAGGATTATTGGATATTAATAGAGTACATGGATGTATGAAGCTCAATTTTTGGAAGGTGTTGTATCTTTCTAATTTATCATAAATAAGAAAGATACATGTAAGGCCTATTACTTCTTTTCCCTACAGGGGATGACTCTATTTTATTTTATTGAGCGTATTCCATTTTGCTCTATGTCCTTGGCCCTCCAGCCTTTTTACTATTCAGCTATGTCTGGGTCATTGGTACAGTATAAAAATGTTAAAAAATTTATAGTAATTTATATATTTTTTATACTTACCAATGACCCAGACGGGGATGGCCCTCCCAGGAGTTGGGAACTCTTGCCTCCCCGCTGAGTACATAGCGCTTACCAGGCACTGGTTATTAGAATGATAAATGGCGCCAATTTTGGAACGTCCTTGACACTGCGCATGCGCAGTAGGGGCGAAGTGTGGAGGGCCTCTCAGGACATGTTTTCTTTAGTTTTAGATGCAAATTTTGGGGATTGGGGGGCAAAATTTGTGTTTGGCCCTATATTTTAAGAGTTAGCACCAGCTATGTCTGGGTCATTGGTAAGTATAAAAAATATATAAATTACTATAAATTTTTTAACTTTCGTGGCTTTAGTCAGTGTATATTTTAATGTAGCATGTGATATGGCAGCCTACCAACAAATTCTGTGCAATGCCTATGATCAACCAGTGTATGTTGGCTTACCAACAAACTTGGTACAATGCACAGGGTTAGACAATCTTGTTCTGTTTATAAATATATAAGATCATCTCTATTATGCGACTAACTCTGTGCATGCACAGACTTAGTATGTGTACATTTTCATGTAGTGTGAGTTATGGCAGTTTTTATAACCAGACCATGTGACTAACTCTGTGCACTGTAAAGCCGTAGTGTAATTCACATCTATAGCAACTCTACACTCCACATAACGGCCAAAATCAGCCTGTAACATTCTCAAAAAGCATTTAAATTCAGCTAATGACCCCCTCATCAGAATGAATTGTGGAAAAATTTTTTTTATCAACTCCAAAAATGTAAACATATTCTATTTTCAATTAACTGGTAGAGTGCTAGAAGCCCATATTTGGCTTTATTCTAACGTGCCAGTACCACAATTTATACACTTAATATTCTGTGGATGTACTTCATATTATCTTTGAAGTGATATAATTTTATCTGTTAGGATTTGCCTTGTTACAGTTTATGGGAGAGTGCCTACTGGCACTCTCCCATAACTTGTAACAAGGCAAAGATGCACAAAGAAAGCTTAAGGACCATAAATAATTTAGCACTCTACCAGCTAAGAGCCTATTTTCAATGAGAGATATGATAAACTCACATGTTTTTCTGCATATTAGCATCCTTTGCTGTGGGTCGTAAGGTTATTCACAAGTATAGTCCTCAGGGTGTCAGTGTTGCTTCATGTCATGTTAATTTATATGTTCATTGTCCAAGAAGTATTATTCGTAATGCCATTTTAACTTATCATAAAAATCCATTTAAACTTTCAGGATTAAACATCAGCGTATAATCCAAATTAATTCCTGTAGTTTCACAATAATGTTGTGCAGTCTCTTGACACACTTTGTAATCATATTTGTATTTAATAATCTACAAACTCCATCCTATGACGTCATTCATTTTGAATATAACTCATTAAAGTCTAGATCTTGTTAATGTGGTTTGAAGTTGAATTATATTTGGACTGTATTTTACCCAACTACTTGTAGGCTTCACAAAGATGACTGATTGGAGTTGGGTAAGTAAACTTGATTTGTCCCGATTGTATTGGCTCAATTCCCAACTGGTAAAATATTTCAACTACATCATCAAGGCATGCCTTCGTTGAAGGCATGCCTTGATGATGTAGTTGGATTATTAGTCAGTCAATATTCTGGTTATAAACATTCAAAACTTCTTGGAAATCTATATACAGCTAAATAAAATATGCATGTAGTTGTTGTGACACAACTTCTTATCTAAATAACTGGCATCGTACAGGTACTTTAAATTGGTCATACTTGGGCCCTAACAGCCAGGTACTAGAGACCTCCATTTGTTTGACTGACTGTCAGTAAGTCCAAGTAACAAATATAATCTTTCAAGAAAGTGCTTTATCACAGCAACAGCAAATTGAGGTCTAAGACTTGAATCCAGACAAAATTGTACTGACTGCAAAATTATTGAGACCTCCCCCCCCCCCCCCAAACCTCCCCATTAGCAAAAATGCTGCCACTACTCTTCAGTATAAGCAAAATTCAGGATTTTGTTTGAAATAATAAAATAATAGAGGTCAGCATGTCCCGTCTTGATCACGTGTTCCCGCCCCTCACATGGCCCTTATTTTCAAAATGAATCACATGTGGAGCTCTCTCAGAAAATGGCTGACGTGAACTTGAATCAAAACTTAAATAAATCAGTATTGGTATATTAAGGCAACACCATTTGTGTTAAAATTACCTTTTATAGTAAGTATCAATTTTAATATTATCTACAAAATTGTAATTCTGTAGAAAACTGCTAAATTTATTGAAAAGTGAAGTTTCTCTTGCCATACTCCTTTTTATGAAACCAATACTGGTACTGTATAAAGCATGATACCAAAACATATAACATGAAATTTATTCCCTTCTAAATGCTGAATACAGTTAAGCAAAGCAATAAGAGGGACAGGCTTTCTCATTTAGAAAAAAATAACTGCAGAAAATTGCAAAATTTACTGAAAAATAAGGCTTTTCTGACAGTACATGTACTCATTTTTTTTGCATCCAAAAGAAGTATTAGATAAAACAGGACATGAAAATGTACAATGCACAATTTGTTGGCCTATAAATGCTGAATACAGTTATGGTAATTAATATGAGCTGCATCCTTTTACGCTTTGAAATAATTTGCTTTGAAATAATTTGTACAGAAAATCGAGGTTTGTCTGACAGTACTATTCATAAAGCAGCTGATAAAGCATCCTCGATTCACTCAAGAAACGAACCTCACTGCATCTTGGCAAGTATATTGCCTCCTTGCCATCTTGACATTTTACACTGTTCTGTGTAAGGAGACAACTCACATAAGCTTTGGCTTGTTGCTTTCCAATTCTTTATCTATTGAATTAAATCTATCCATTCTGATTATAGTTATGCAAAGCAGTAAGCTCTACATCATTTCTGTTTTCAAAAAAACAAATACAGAAAAGAGCAAAATTGGCTAAAAATCAGAATTTTTCTGACTCTACTCTTTCTTATGCAGCCTAAGTAGATATTGGGTCAAGTCCTACATTGAAAATAACTTTATTATTTTGTTGTATCATATTACACTCTAAATTTATGACAATTTGAACTGAATATGAATATGGTGGATTATTTCCAAACACTTTGAGAAAAAGGTCAATTTGGGCTGTATTTTGGCCTGGCTGGAAGAGAGTTTTTCCCTATATGGCACCACAAAGAGATTAAACAGCAGATTGGTAGAAATAAGTGTGTAAAATTTGAAGTGGTCTCAAAATTAGGTTGACAGGGATAAGCCAAATGAAGCGATTGATAGTAACCATCATCACTGTTTCTCCAATTCACTGTACATGTGTTTATGGTTTTGTAAATAATGGTCACATGGAGGGGTTTTCTGTCATCAGTGTGTGAAATTCTGATAAAAGTCTATTCAAATGTGCTGCTTCAGGTTTTATACAGAAATCACAAACTCCAGTTCTACAGGACGATAGAACATCAAAAGCAATATTCTTATCATTATATTAGTTCTACGATGCCTGATTGTAATAAAAATTTTCCTGTCTTGTTTGGTTTTAGGTTGACTGTCAAACATTTGATATCTCTTCCTCATTTATATCAAGTTTATTATTTTTCTGTGTATTTAAATTACTGAAAAAAGTTGTGATTGTTTTGCTTTTGATTATACTTATTAACTGGTAGAGTACTGGAAGCCCGTATTTGAGCTTTATTCTTAAGTGCAGGTACCTCAGCTTAAAGGCCTCATAATCTGTGGAATTGTTTCATATTATCTTTGAAGTAAAATTAAAGTCTGTATGGATTTACCGAGATGGGAGAGTGCCCATAAATTGTAACAAGGCAAAAATATGTGAAGAAATTTTGACGACAAAAAATAATTTAACACTCAACCAGTTAACGTGGGTAGTGGTATAATTTCTCTTGATGTTTTTGTTATCAATCCACTGTACACTGTTTACTGCTCAGTTTTGTTGAAGAGTGTTTATCAAAAATTTTGTATTTGTGTATTGTATGTATTTATTGAATGTAATTAAATCATTCAACAAATTTGAAATTCCTTTATGTTATTGTTCACCTTTTTTAGCTCACCTGACTGCAAGTCAGTGTGAGGTTTTGCCATCACTTGTCGTTTGTCATCCGTTAACTTTTGCAAACCTGGCTTCTTCTTCACAGCCATTCAGCCAAATTCAAACATATATTGCACAAACCATCCCTGAGGTATACCCTTTCTATTTTGTTCAATTGAAGAGGCTGCCTTCTTCGGGCTCTGGGCAGTGAGGCCAAAGCCTCATGAACCACAGAGAGATTGCCTTGATATATGGTATGTAACACTCTTTGGTGTTGAAGATTAAAGTTTGTTCAAGAGAAGTTGGTAGATCAATATTTGGGCTCTCAAATTTTGGGCTCCACCTAAAATTTCTGTTACAAGAATCAATGGGCCGATTTGAACCAAATTTGGCATGTAGCATAAGTGGGTCCAAAGTACTTGATTGCTGCCCAAAATTTTTTTTTTTCATTGCCCCGTGGGTACCCCAGGGGCTAAAAATAGAAAAAAATTCAAATGCCCATATTTCCCAAACTACATGGAACAGAGAACTGTTATTTGGTATGAAGCATCCTTTTGACCAGTGGAATGGAGTAAAAATAAAAAAGGCCATCGGTTGTGTCAGGATGTTCTGTGAGGGCGTTTGAAAATATGCTGAGTCAGCATATTTGAAAAAAGTGAAAAAAACTTTTTCTTCAGAATCGCTGATCAGAATCTTTTGATATTTGGTATACAGCATCCATAGGATGGTAAAATACAAGTGTGTTCAATCAACAAACCCCGCCCCTCTCCCCCCCCCCCCCCCCCCCCCCATTTCATATTTGAGCTCAACAGAGGAGCCCAAATAATTAACTTAGGGGGCTATGGGGAATAAGCTTTAAAAATATTCTTCAGATCAAACAGTCAGATTCTTTTGATACTTGGTATACAACATCTGTACAGGGGTCAGATTGAAGTTTGTTCAAATTGAGTCCCTGGAGGGAGGAAGGAGGGAGAGAACCACAGTAGTTTAAAACAAAACAAAAATTTTGTTCGGTTGTTGGTTTTTAATACTTCACAGAACAGAGCTTGCTAGGAAGCTCTCCTAGGACCAGCAGAAATGAATAGCCAAAAAAGTTGCCTTTGGTTGTGTCATAGCAAATCAAAAAAAAATGCTCTTGCTGCTGATCACTGATACACTCAGCTGTTTGGACAATTTGAGCCCGGTGAGCATTTTAGGCTTTCCATCCGACTCGATTTTTAGGGTACTCCTTTACCTATAGTCATGAAATTTGGCACACCTTTAGAAATTGCTTCTGGTGGATGAAATGATTGTAGCTCTCTGACTGAAAATCATGGTGAGCTCTAGTGATCACTCTGTCAGTCATCTATCTGTCTTTCAGCATCTGTGAAAGTGGTATTCATGACGACAAAACAATAAAAATAAAAAATCCTTTCTGTCCAGGCTGTATGGGATGAGGGTTTGGCGAGCGAAAATTCTTTGTATTTCATCATTGCAATGTATTGGATTGTCTTGAAGGTGTCTGGGGTGGAGTACAGAACTTGTATGATATGGTAGTGGAGTTCTGAGAGTGAATGGTCTTACTGGTTAAGCCACTATATAAGTAATAGAAAGTTGTTTCCTTTGAAATTTCCATCTCCAATATTCCATAAATTCAAATTAAATATACAAAAATTATATATGAAAATGAAGGATGTGGTGTGTAGGATATGAAAAATATATGCTGTCAACTACGGAATTGACAGCAGGCACCAGTAGTTCCTAGAAGTTTGCTACCGTATTCATACCAGAACTGATAATAAAATAAAATTTCAGGAGGCCAAATGTGCTTAAGATATCCAAGAAAAAAGCAAGGCTTTCAAAACACTTTACAATGCAGTGACAGGACTGCATTTGGGGAAAGGCCAACATTGTCTGCCTTTTTATTGAAGAAGAGTTCCATTGCCAACTGACATGCATATGTCATGCAATACCACAAATTTTCATCAAAAACAATCACGTAATTCTAAGAAATTCAAACAGGTGTTTGGATATCTTGCAAGTAATATGGCAACTGTGCAGACTCCATATAATAAGTTAGTTACTTATTTCTTATTTGACATTTTCTATTCCATCAAAACAGGAAAAATGGCACCTGCTGTAGGGTGGCACAAATGAAGACGAGTTGATTGACATGTTCCCTGTCCCCATATGACCCCTCTTTATGGGCCAACCAAGGCCCTAAAAGTGACAACCTCCCAGAAAACCTTCTAGATGGGCAAGTTTGATCAAGTAAAAGGTGCTGTAGGGTGGCACAAATGAAGATGAGTTGATTGCCATGCTATATGTCCACATAAGGCCTCTCTTTATGGGGCAACCAAGGCCCTAAAAGTGACAACCTCCCAGAAAACCTTATAGATGGGCAAATCTGATCAAATAAAAGGTGCTGTAGGGTGGCACAAATAAAGCTGAGTTAATTGACATGTTGCACGTTCACATAAGGCCCCTCTTTATGGGGCAACCAAGGCCCTAAATGTGACAACCTCCCAGAAAACCTTCTATGTGGGCAAATCTGATCAAATAAAAGGTGCTGTAGGGTGGCACAATCGAAGACGAGTTGATTGACATGTTGCCCGTCCCCATATGACCCCTCTTTTGGGGGAAACCAAGGCCCTAAAAGTGACAACATCCCAGAAAACCTTCTAGATGGGCAAATCTGATCAAATAAAAGGTGCTGTAGGGTGGCAAAAATGAAGACAAGTTGATTGACATGTTGTCCGTCCCCATATGGCCCCTCTTTATGGGGCAACCAAGGCACTAAAAGTGACAACCCCCCAGAAAACCTTCTAGATGGGAAAATCTGATCAAATAAAAGGTGCTGTAGGGTGGCACAAATGAAGACGAGTTGATTGACATGTTGCCCGTCCCCATATGACCCCTCTTTAAGGGGAAACCAAGGCCCTAAAAGTGACAACATCCCAGAAAACCTTCTAGATGGGTAAATCTGATCAAATAAAAGGTGCTGTAGGATGGCACAAAATAAGACGAATTGATTGACATGTTGCCCGTCCCCATATGGCCTCTATGGGACAACCAAGGCCCTAAAAGTGACAACATCCCAGAAAACCTTCTAGATGGGTAAATCTGATCAAATAAAAGGTGCTGTAGGATGGCACAAAATAAGACGAATTGATTGACATGTTGCCCGTCCCCATATGGCCTCTATGGGACAACCAAGGCCCTAAAAGTGACAACATCCCAGAAAACCTTATAGATGGGCAAATCTGATCAAATAAAAGGTGCTGTAGGGTGGCACAAATAAAGCTGAGTTAATTGACATGTTGAGCGTCCACATAAGGCATCTCTTTATGGGGCAACCAAGGCCCTAAAAGTCACAACCTCCCAGAAAACCTTCCAGATGGGCAAATCTGATCAAACAAAAGGTGTTGTAGAGTGGCACAAATAAAGACGAGTTGATTGACATGTTGCCTGTCCCCATATGACCCCTCTTTTTGGGGAAACCAAGGCCCTAAAAGTGACAACATCCCAGAAAACCTTCTAGATGGGCAAATCTGATCAAATAAAAGGTGCTGTAGGGTGGCAAAAATGAAGACAAGTTGATTGACATGTTGTCCATCCCCATATGGCCCCTCTTTATGGGGCAACCAAGGCACTAAAAGTGACAACCCCCCAGAAAACCTTCTAGATGGGAAAATCTGATCAAATAAAAGGTGCTGTAGGGTGGCACAAATGAAGACGAGTTGATTGACATGTTGCCTGTCTGCATAAGACCCCTCTTTAAGGGGCAACCAAGGCCCTAAATGTGACAACCTCCCAGAAAACCTTCTAGATGGGTAAATCTGATCAAATAAAAGGTGCTGTAGGGTGGCACAAATGAAGATGAGTTGATTAACATGTTGCCCATCCCCATGTGACCCTCTTTATGGGGCAACCAAGGCCCTAAATGTGACAACCTCCCCAAAAAACCTTCTAGATGTGCAAATCTGATCAAATAAAAGGTGCTGTAGGGTGGCACAAATGAAGACGAGTTGATTGACATGTTGCCCATCCCCATGTGACCCTTCTTTATGGGGCAATTAAGGCCGTATAAGTGACAACCCACCAGAAAACATTCTACATAGGCAAATCTGATCAAATAGAAGGTGCTGTAGGGTGGCACAAATTAAGACGAGTTGATTGACATGTTGCCCGTCCCCATATGACCCCTCGTTATGGGGCGTTGTTATCGCAAATTTATCTGCGAGGTTTTCGCGACTTTATCCGCGTTGTTAGCGAGAGTTAATTTGCCAGGTTAACGCGAGTTTGGCGCGAGTTTATCCGTGAGGTTAGCGAGTGTTTTACGCGAGTTCATCCGCAAGGTTAACGTGAGTATACGAGTTTATCCGCGAGTTTATTCGCGAGGTTAACGCGAGTTTAACCGCGAGTTTAACGCGCATTTTACGCGGGTTAATCTGCAAGGTTGACGCGAGATTAAAGCGCGTGTTAATCTCGCGTTAACCTTGCGGATAAACTCACGTTAAACACGCGGTCACCTCACGAATACTCTCGAGTTAACCTAGCGTCAAACTCGCGCTAACAACGCGGATAAACTTCCGTCAAACTCGAATTAACCTCCGGATGAACTCATGTTAAACTCGAGTTAACCTCACTTTAAACTCGCGTAAAGCTAGCGGATAAACTCGCGTTAATCTCGAGGATAAACTCGCATTAGCGGCGCACATAAACTCGCGTTGATCCCGCAGATAAACACGCACCAACCTCTCGATTTCACTTGCGCTAAACTCGCATTAATCTCTGGGATAAACGCGCGTTAAACTCGCGGATTAGCTAGCGTTAAACTCGCCTGAACATCGGGGATAAATTCGCGTTAAACTCGCGGGTAAACTCACATTAACATCGCGGATTAACTCGCGTTAAAGTTGCATTACACTTACGTTAACCTCGTGAATAAACCTGCGTTAACCTCGCGTCAACCTTGCTGATAAATATGCGTTAACCTCCCGCATTAATTCCCGTTAAACTCGAGCTAACCTCGCGTTAAACTCACTTTAACCTAGCGGGTAGACTCCCGTTAATCTCGCGGATAAACTCGCGTTAAGCTCGCGTTAGCGTAGCGCATACCCTCGCGTTAACCTCGCGAATTAACTCGCATTAATCTCGCGTTCACCACAGGGATAAACTCGTGTAAAACTCGCAAACAAACACGCCTTAACTTTGCGTTAACCTCGCGGATTAACTCGCGGTTAAACTCGCGATAACAACGCGTATAAACTCACGACAACCTCGCGCATAAATTCTTGTTAACATCGCCGACAAACTCGTGTTTAACTTGAGTTAACTTCGCGGATAAACTCGAGTTAACGTCGCGCATAAACTCCCGCCAAACCCGCGTTACTCGCGGATAATCTCGCGATAACAACGCGTATAAACTCGCGATAACCTTGCACACAAACTCGCATGAATATCGCGATAATCTTGCGCAAAAACACGCGCTTCCCTACAGCACCTTTTATTTGATCAGATTTGCCCATCTAGAATGTTTTCTGGGAGGTTGTCACTTTTAGGGCCTTGCTTGCCCCATAAAGAGGGGTCATATGGGGACGGGCAACACGTCATTCAACTCGTCTTCATTTGTGCCACCCTACAGCGCCTTTTATTTGATCAGATTTACCCATCTAGAAGATTTTCTTGAACGTTGTCACTTTTAGGGCCTTGGTTGCCCCATAAAGAGGCCTCATATGGGAAGGGCAACATGGCAACCAACTCGTCTTCATTTGTGCCACCCTACAGCACCTTTTATTTGATCAGATTTGCCCATCTAGAAGGTTTTCTGGGAGGTGGTCACTTTTAGGGCCTTGGTTGCCCCATAAAGAGGGGCCATATGGGGACTGGCAACATGTCAGTCAACTCGTCTTCATTTCTGCTACCCTGCAACACCTTTTATTTCATCAGATTTGCCTATCTAGAAGGTTTTCTGGGAACTTATCACTTTCAGGGCCTTGGTTGCCCCATAGAGAGGGGTCATTTGGGGACGGGCAACATGTCAGTCAACTCCCCTTCGTTTGTGCCACCATTCAGCCCCTTGTATTTGATCAGATGTGCCCATGTAGAAGGTTTTCTGGGAGGTTGTCACTTTTAGGGCCTTGGTTGCCCCATAAAGAGGGGTCATATGGAGACGGGCAACATGTCAATTATCTCGTCTTCATTTGTGTCACCCTACAGCACCTTTTATTTGATCAGATGTGCTCATGTAGAAGGTTTTCTGGGAGGTTGTCATTTTCGGGGCCTTGGTTGCTCCATAAAGAGGGGCCATTTGGGTACGGGCAAAATGTCAATCATCTCGTCTTCATTTGTGCCACCCTACAGCCCCTTTTATTTGATCAGATTTTCCCATGTAGAAGGTTTTCTGGGAGGTTGTCACTTTTAGGGCCTTGGTTGCCCCATAAAGAGTGGTGATATGGGACGGGCAACAGGTCAGTCAACTTGTCTTCATTTGTCGTCACCCTACAACACCTTTTATTTCTCAGATTTGCCTATCTAGAAGGTTTTCTGGGAGGTTGTCGCTTTCAGGGCATTGGTTGTCCCATAAAGAGGGGTCATATGGGGACGGGAAACAGGTTAATCAACTCGTCTTCATTTGTGCCACCCTACAGCACCTTTTATTTGATCAGATTTATCCATCTAGAAGGTCTTCTGGGTGGTTGTCACTTTTAGGGCCTTGTTTGCCCATAAAGAGGCGTCATATGGGGACGGGAAACAGGTTAATCAACTCGTCTTCATTTGTGCCACCCTACAGCACCTTTTATTTGATCAAATTTGCCCATCTAGAAGGTTTTCTGGGAGGTTGTCACTTTTAGGGCCTTAGTGCCCCATAAAGAGGGGTCATATTGGGACGGACAACATGTCAATCAAGTCGTCTTCGTTTGTGCCACCCTGCAGAACCTTTTATTTGATCAGATTTGCCCATGTAGAACGTTTTCTGGGACGTTGTCACTTTTAAGGCCTTTGTTACCCGATAAAGAGGGGCCGTATGGAGACGGGCAACATGTCAATCATCTCGTCTTCATTTGTGCCACCATACAGCACATTTTATTTGATCAGATTTACCCATCTAGAAGATTTTTTGGGGGGTTGTCACTTTTAGGGCCTTGGTTGCCCCATAAAGAGGGGTCATATGGGTACAGGCAACATGGCAATCAAATCGTCTTCATTTGTGCCACTTTACAGCATCTTTTATTTGATCAGATTTGCCCATCTAGAAGGTTTTCTGAGAGATTGTCACTGTTAGGGCCTTGGTTGCCCGATAAAGAGGGGCCATATGGAGACGGGCAACATGCCAATCAACTCGTCTTCATTTGTGCCACCCTACAGCACATTTTATTTGATCAGATTTGCCCATTTAGAAGGTTTTGTGGGAGGTTGTCACTTTTAGGGCCTTTGTTGCCCCATAAAGATGGGACATATGGGGTCGGGCAACATGTCAATTATCTCCTCTTCATTTGTGCCACCCTGCAACCCCTTTTATTGGATCAGATTTGCTCATCTAGGAGGTTTTCTGGGAGGTTGTCACTTTTAGTGCCTTGGTTGCCCCATAAAGAGGGGTCATATGGCGATGGGCAACATGTCAATCAACTCCTCTTCATTTGTGCCACCCCCTACAGCACCTTTTATTTGATCAGATTTGCCCATCTAGAAGGTTTTCTGGGATGTTGTCATTTTTAGGGTCTTGGTTGCCCCATAAAGAGTGGTCATATCGGGACGGACAACATGTCGATCAGCTCATCTTCATTTGTACCACCCTACAGTACTTTTTAGCTCACCTGAGCGAAGCTCAAGGGGAGCTTAACTAATCACTTTCTGTCCGTCGTCCGTCGTCCGTCGTCCGTCGTCCGGCGTCCGTCGTCCGTCGTCCGTCGTCCGTCGTCGTCCGTCCGGCGTTAACTTTACATTATCGACTTCTCCTCCTAAACCACTAGCCCAATTTTATTCAAATGTTGGCTAAATGTTTATTACCTAATGCCAATTCAGATTTGTTCAAATGAAGTTGCCCCTCCTCCTGGGTGGTGCCACACCCCCAAGGGGCACCAAAATCTTTGTAAATCTTCTTCTCATGAACCAGCAGTAGCAGAGACTTGATATTTGGTGTGCAGCTTCCTTTTGAGGTGTAGACTCAGATTTGTTCAAGAGAAGTTTGTGGGGCTATACTTGACGTTGTTATGAGAGGGGCAAAAATTTTTTGCCCCGCCCAAAATTTCTATTTTCCAAACCGAGAGGCTGATTTGAACCAAATTTTATGTGAGGGCTTATTGGGTCATGAGTACTTGATTTATGCAAAAAAAAATTTTCCCGCAGCCCCGTGGGAACCGCAGGAGCTAAAAATAGAAAAAATTTAAAACGCCCATATCTCCAAAACTGCACGGCACTGAGAATTTTTATTCGGTGTGCAGCTTCCTTAGGACCAACAGAAAGGATTGGTAAAAAAAAATTGCCATCGGTTTTATCATAGGGTACAGTTTCGGGACTTTGAAAAAGTGCTGAGTCAGCACTTTTTAACACTGTAGGCAATGGGAAAAACATTAAAAAATCTTCTTCTCCAGATCCAGCAGGCAGAATCTTTTGATATTTGGTATGCAACATTGTAGGGTGGATCTGATTCAAGTTTGTTCAAATCGGCCCCCTGGGTTCATATTTGGGCTCAGTATAGGAGCCCGATTTCGAACTTAGTGCATTTCAGGCAAATTTCTTAAAAAATCTTCTTCTCCAGATCCAGCAGGCAGAATCTTTTGATATTTGGTATGCAACATTGTGGGGTGGATCTGATTCAAGTTTGTTCAAATCGGCCCCCTGGGTTTATATTTGGGTTCAGTATAGGAGCCCAAATTTGAACTTACTGCATTTCAGGCAAATTTCTTTGAAAATCTTCTTCTCCAGATCCAGCAGGCAGAATCTTTTGATATTTGGTATGCAACATTGTAGGGTGGATCTGATTCAAGTTTGTTCAAATCGGCTCCCTAGATTCATATTTGGGCTCACTATAGGAGCTTGAATTCGAATTTAGTGCATTTCAGGCAAATTTCTTCAAAAATCTTCTTCTCCAGATCCAGCAGGCAGAATCTTTTGATATTTGGTATGCAATGTTGCGGGGTAGATCTGATTCAAGTTTGTTCAAATCGGCCCCCTGGATACATATTTGGGCTTACTATAGAAGCCCGAATTCGAACTTAGTGCATTTCAGGCAAATTTCTTAAAAAATCTTCTTCTCCAGATCCAGCAGGCAGAATGTTTTCATATTTGGTAAGCAACATTGTGGGGTGGATCTGATTCAAGATTGTTCAAATCGGCCCCCTGGGTTAATATTTGGGCTCAGTATAGGAGCCCGATTTCGAACTTAGTGCATTTCAGGCAAATTTCTTAAAAAATCTTCTTCTCCAGATCCAGCAGGCAGAATCTTTTGATATTTGGTATGCAACATTGTAGGGTGGATCTGATTCAAGTTTGTTCAAATCAGCCCCCTGGGTTCATATTTGGGCTCAGTATAGGAGCCTGATTTCGAACTTAGTGCATTTAGGCAAATTTCTTAAAAAATCTTCTTCTCCAGATCCAGAAGGCAGAATCTTTTGATATTTGGTATGCAACATTGTGGGGTGGATCTGATTCAAGTTTGTTCAAATCGGCTTCCTAGATTCATATTTGGGCTCACTATAGAAGCTCGAATTTGAACTTAGTGCATTTCATGCAAATTTCTTAAAAAATCTTCTTCTCCAGATCCAGCAGGCAGAATCTTTTCATATTTGGTAAGCAACATTGTGGGGTGGATCTGATTCAAGTTTGTTCAAATCGGCCCCCTGGGTTTATATTTGGGCTCAGTATAGGAGCCCAAATTTGAACTTAGTGCATTTCAAGCAAATTTATTAAAAAATCTTCTTCTCCAGATCCAGCAGGCAGAATCTTTTGATATTTGGTATGCAACATTGTGGGGTGGATCTGATTCAAGTTTGTTCAAATCGGCTTCCTAGATTCATATTTAGGCTCACTATAGAAGCTCGAATTCGAACTTAGTGCATTTCAGGCAAATTTCTTAAAAAATCATCTTCTCCAGATCCAGCAGGCAGAATCTTTTGATATTTGGTATGCAACATTGCGGGGTGGATCTGATTCAGGTTTGTTCAAATCGGCCCCCTGGATTCATATTTGGGCTCACTATAGAAGCTCGAATTCAAACTTAGTGCATTTCGGGCAAATTTCTTCAAAAATCTTCTTCTCCAGATCCAGCAGGCAGAATCTTTTGATATTTGGTATGCAACATTGCGGGGTGGATCTGATTCAAGTTTGTTCAAATCGGCCCCCTGGATTCATATTTGGGCTTAATATAGAAGCCCGAATTCGCACTTAGTGCATTTCAGGCAAATTTCTTCAAAAATCTTCTTCTCCAGATCCAGCAGGCAGAATCTTTTGATATTTGGTATGCAACATTGCGGGGTGGATCTGATTCAAGTTTGTTCAAATCGGCCCCCTGGATTCATATTTGGGCTTAATATAGAAGCCCGAATTCGCACTTAGTGCATTTCGGGCAAATTTATTAAAAAATCTTCTTCTCCAGATCCAGCAGGCAGAATCTTTTGATATTTGGTATGCAACATTGTGGGGTGGATCTGATTCAAGTTTGTTCAAATCGGCTTCCTAGTTTCATATTTGGGCTCACTATAGAAGCTCGAATTCGAACTTAGTGCATTTCAGGCAAATTTCTTAAAAAATCTTCTTCTCCAGATCCAGCTTCAGAATCTTTTCATATTTGGTAAGCAACATTGTGGGGTGGATCTGATTCAAGTTTGTTCAAATCGGCCCCCTGGGTTTATATTTGGGCTCCGTATAGGAGCCCAAATTTTAACTTAGTGCGTTTCAGGCATATTTCTTAAAAAATCTTCTTCTCCAGATCCAGCAGGCAGAATCTTTTGATATTTGGTATGCAACATTGTAGGGTGGATCTGATTGTGATTCATGAACGTATTTATTTGTAAAGTTGATAGAATCTTAGACAAAATTTGCAGAAAAGATCTACTATAGAAGGGGTGGTATCCAGGGTGAACCGTTTACCCAAATCTAGCAGTACTAATGCATTATTCACACAAATCTTCGTTCAAATTTTATGACCCCTCATTGGAACACACGCATTCAGCTCATTCCAACAAAGGTCATATGCCATGTTTTCGAGACAAAGGAATAAAAATTTTAGTTATTCATGAAATTTTTAGGCAACTGTTGTCTGTTATTCACATTGCTTCATGAAATTTCAGTACTTTTAGAAGTTACCTCAGTAATCAAGGGTTAATTCCCCTTAATTAAATGTCGCCTCTAAAAAACAACCACTTTGCATATCTTACCTTTTTACCAGCATAACTGCCAAAACTTGTCAGCATTCTTCGCAAAAATCGCTATTCAAATTTTAATTTTTGTCTCTTAAACATACATGTACTTATCGCTTGTAAATACCCCATTGGAATGAGCTTTTTGAGCTCATTCCAATGAGAGGTCGCACACCATGCTTTTTGAGTCAAAAAAGCAATTTTTTTAGTTATTCCAGAATTTCGTACGTAAAACACAGCTTTATGACTTCACATTAAAATGAGCTCTCTAAGCTTGTTCCAATCAACATTCACGCACTATGTCTTTCACACAAAAAATAAAATTTTCCATTTCTTCAGGAATTTTGTTTGCAAGAACACTCTTACCCCCCCCCCCCCCCCCCACAAACACACACACACACACAAACACACACACACACAAACACAGACACACACACCTAAAAGTTCGTCAGCAAAAAAACAGTTACTTCAATTTTTAAATGCATTATAGGAACAACTTGCCTAATCAAATTTAAATACTTTTGCATCATTCTGTATCTAGAACAAACCATTTACCATATCTTTACGCAAAATTCTCCAGCATCATTCACAAAAAACACCATTATTTATATATTCACATTTCTGTCTCAAAAATATACCTGATCTTCCCATACCCCTATTGGAATAAGCTGTTTGAGCTTGTTCCAATGATGATAAAAAAAAATAAAATTTGTGAAAATTTTTGTTTTCTTGCATGCAAATATATACATGTAGCACATGGAAGATATCCACAGTTGGGGAGAGATGTCCAAGGCTATCTCTTCACATTCCTTGTTTGTGCTTCATGCTAAACCAGTTTGTCTGCAGAGATAAATTTGCTTTATTAAAAATCATTGGAGATTGGCCACACACCAATGATTTTAAATAAAACTAATTTTAGGTAACAAATGTTGAACTTCAAACAAAATCTATCACTCAACCAGTTAATGTTGATGAGGCATGACATGGTGAAGGTGACCTAAAATACTTCTTAGAGTCACTTTGTCAGGTGAGCGATTAAGGCCACGTGGGGCCTCTTGTTATTTGATTAGATTTGCCCATCTAGAAGGCTTTCTGGAAGGTTGTCGCTTTTAGGGCCTTCGTTGACCAATAAAGAGGGGTTATATGGGAATGGGCAACATGTCAATCAACTCATCTTCATTTGTGCCACCTAACATCACCTTTTATTTTATCAGATTTGTCCATCTAGAAGGTTTTCTGGGAGGTTGTCACTCTTAAGGCCTCGGTTGCCCCATAAAGAGGGGCCATATGGGGACGGGCAACATGTCAATCAACTCGTCTCCAATTGTGCCACCCTACAGCACCTTTTATTTGATCAGATTTTTCCATCTAGAATGTTTTCTAGGAGGTTATCACTTTTAGGGCCTTGGTTGCCCCATAAAGATGGGCCATATGGGGACGGGCAACATGTCAATCAACTAGTCTTCATTTGTGCCACCCTACAGCACCTTCTATTTGATCAGATTTACCCATCTGGAAGGTTTTCTGGGGGGTTGTCACTTTTGGGGCCTTGGTTGCCCCATAAAGAGGGGACACATGGGGACGCACAACATGTCAATCAACCTGTCTTCATTTGTGCCACCCTACAGCAGGTGCCATTTTTCCTGTTTTGATGGAATAAAAAATGTCAAAATGTCAAATAAGGAATAAGTAACTAACTTCACATCGCGGAGAAAAGTGGAGGTATACTGAATAGACGATTCGAACTGACTAATGGAAAGGAAGTGAACTGGCAGAAAGTGTTGGGCCTGCATGAACAATTGAGAAACAAAGACATGCATGGGTTGCTTCAAGGATTTAAAACAACTCCCTGGAAAGCTAGAGATAATTTCTACTGCGAATCGGGTGCTAGCGACGTCGCCAAATTTTGAAAGAAATTCCCTCCTTGTACAGGATAGAAGACCGGGAAAAAGAAACAAAGAACACATTTGAGACAAGGTCAAGTCGGAGCGCCAGGGGAGAGAATCGCCATTAATCTAACGGGGATAATAAATGTATCCCTGCAATGGGTGGTTATTTCAGCAAGAGGTCGGGCGCAATAACCATCCCAGACGTGTTAAGTACTACAGTCGTAACAAGTTTAGAGCAGGACTTTATCAGCTGATTCGTAGTATCCAAGGAGTTCCACTCACAACAAGGCCCGATTTCTTAATCTGCCGTCTTTCAGTAGTTATGCGTTATCCTTGAAATATAGAAGACAAGAACACCTGGGTACTACCCCAATCAGACAACATGATCGAGTGATTCAACAGAACTGTAGAAGATAGTGGCCCTTTGTAGTTGTTAGGGTCCTTAACGATGTGGCCTATCGAGTACAAAAGAGTCTTAGAGGTCGTTCAAACGAGATACATTTTGATCGTCTTGAACCGTGCGTGGGTGTGCAAAACAATCCCCCTCGGTGTGGGATATCAGGCCAGAGGTAGGAGCGTGATTCTCAGCGTGAAATCGTAGTAGAAGTCGCTGCACTGAATAACCCAGCATCGCCTTTAATATCAAACAGCCCCACGCAGAAACAGAAAGCCCCTTAATCGTTCTGGATAGAATTAAAGGCATCGTTGACTGTACATTTTGTTTTTGTCTCGTGTTGTTGTTAGTCACCAGATTCATTTATTTTATTTTTGCAGAGTCAAGATAGTAAGAACGAAAGAGGCCCACGTCAGAGTCCAAAACTACTGTCACGCGCAAGATTACCAGAGTCGGCACATCTGATCAGAAAGTCTACAAATGTAGCACATGCAATAAGGAGTGCGCCACTTCTTTCTCTCTTTGTCGTCCTATTTACAATAGGCATCGGGATTTGTGAGGACATTTGATCGGGACCACCACGAACGTATACGACACCCTACCGGGACGTCAACTGTTTCGCAAAGCAATAAAAGGACACCTGCGTCAATCATCAACAGCGAAACACTTTACGACGAACATGTTCTTGAGATCTACCCTTACGACAACGAGAGCCCGGCCCCATTGGAACTTGTTAAATAACGAAAGCTTACATCAAAGTCCAGGAAAGTAGCTATTCTGGCACCTCATTCTAAGAACGGTATGCAAATAAAAGAAACTGTGTTCCGAAATTTTCATGAGGCCAATCATAGAGTGGAGATAGTCACAACTCATCTCGAGTACACCTTACCATTCTGAAACAATAGTCGGGACGACATCCTCCCAGATTAGGAAAGTGCGGAGAACTTTCATGCATGCAGTTGGGTGTTGGTGTCGACTGATTTTATTTTGACGTTTCGTAGGAGAGATCACTTAGCGCAGCATCGTTCTCCAATTACCGCGTTACACGAGTTGTCGCAGGTGGAAACCATCGAGTCCAGATTAAACTCACCAGCTGAAAAAACTCACAACAAACACCAAGACACCCACCGTTCTATAAACCGGAAAACCAAATAGCAAGCTCACTTCACGACTATCAGTTTCAAATACATACATACACTGTGCATTCACTTTTAATAAAAAAAAAACACATGCAAACCCAGCGGAACAAAAATCAGCAAACGAGAATTTGGACAAACTTAGCCAAAGCAGTTGAACTGCAGAGGCGCCCACCACTGGCTGGTCGTAGATTTCCCTACCTTACACTGCCTCTCTGAACCAATCGCAACTCCTCGATATAGCATAATAAATGAAATCGATGCAAACAAAACGGAATTGAGATCTACAAAGGAGAATAGGGACCCAGGGCTGTGAACCTAGCCAAAGCAGATGAGCTGTAGCATCGCCCATCGCATGGTGTTCTTAGCTCATATGAACCAGCAATAGAAACAGCCTACACGACAAACACCTAGACAAACCGCTATAGGTACTTCGAGTTATTTTATTTTATTTTCCTTTTTATTTTATTTTAATTTAACCGTTATGGATAAACGTAACAGCTATGGAATCATTATAACCGCCGAATCTCTTTTCATTCGTTCACTCCATCCCGGAGGGTGGTCCGTCAATTTGGAAAAGCGTGCGTTGGACCTGAGACCCACTCTTGCCCTTTTTGTCTTTTCTTATTTTTTGAACCTCTAACTCGTAACCGCCATGGAACATAAAGTAGGGCTGTTACCCGAAGCGGCCAAGTTCGGGTTGGCGCAACTCCGTCAGGGGCTGTTAAATGATAAAAGAATAACCAGCCCGAAGAATCAACACCATAGGACCAATCATTGCCGCTAACTTTCCCAACCCCCTTGGTAAGACGTTATTCAAGTTTTCTCCAAACTTTTCAACTTTACTGTCAAAAGGTGCTAAACTGTTCCAGTACCGTTACTGCGCGAGTGAGGCGCGCGTAAACCGTTACTTTCGACGTTACTTAAACGCACAGTGAAAACTTCATAATTGGCAGTCTCTACTTGCTTGATACAATTAAAAACCTCCGACACATCACCTCGATTGAGCCCCAGTGGCCTCTTTCGCTCATCTGCGTCGTAGTTTCCAGGTTCCTGGATGTGGCGTATACTGAAATTCCACATTGACCCTGTGCGCCTTTAGCGTGTAAAAACCATTTGACTTCGAAGTTCGAACAGCAGGTCAGTTAGTTACACATTCGGAGCAGTCCCTCTTCATTTTTGACTTTTCACCTTAAATCTTTATATGTCTTCGTATTCCTGTCGGTTATCTGGATCCCAGGCCTTTCTTATGTGGTAAAACTATAATTCATTTTTCTGAAAAGATGAGCACGTCCGTGCCCGTACAATGTTTCAATTAACGTGCAAGTGGGGAGAGTTATCTCTCTTTGGCCACTCTTTGTGTATGTTTAACAACGAACTTAGTTCGTTAAAGCGTGTTTCGTGAACATGTTCTAAAAGGGTTTATTATACTGGTAGACTATAATTTATCTATTGTTGTAGTTGCAGCCGTTTAGAAAACAAATTAAGAACCAACAATGACAGATTTTGTTGACGCTCACAACTTCAGATTGTTTCGATCGGAGATTGTCTTTCAGGTGAACAACTGAATTTCTCCAACAGAGATCTCGCATTCAGACAATATACTTTTCATCAACAAAACCATTTACCAAAAGCACGTTGTAAGGTTTATCGGGGTCACCTTTCCAAATAGGCACATGTTATCTCAGAAGATTAGGTACTTTATTCATCAAATCGTCAAATCGAAGGGAGCGAAGCACAATATGAGATACCTCAATATATTGTTATATCCTGTGAATATGTTTGTGTTGAAAATCCTCTTGGTCAGCAGTTTCCATTGCAGATTTGTCCTTCCAAACGATAAGAAAATTACAAAAATCCCAGCAATACACCTCCACCAGGCCTCGAAACAGACCGATTGGCTTCTGAACCTTCTGATTCCAAGTCAGATATTGATCTGACTGGTGGTGCGTCATTTTTGGAAAAGCGTGCGTTGGACCTGAGACCCACTCTTGCCCTTTTTGTCTTTTCTTATTTTTGAACCTCTAACCCGTAACCGCCATGGAACATAAAGTAGGGCTGTTACCCGAACCGGCCAAGTTCGGGTTGGCGCAACTCCGCCAGGGGCTGTTAAAGGATAAAAGGATAACCAGCCCGAAGAATCAACACCATAGGACCAATCCTTGCCGCTAACTTTCCCCATCCCCTTGGTAAGACGTTATTCAAGTAATCTCCAAACTTTTCAACTTTACTGTCAAAAGATGCTAAACTGTCCCAGTACCGTTATTGCGCGGGTGTGGCGCGCGTAAACCGTTGCTTTCGACCTTACTTAAACGCACAGTGAAAACTTCATAATTGGCAGTCTCTACTTGCTTGATACAATTAAAAAACTCCGACACATCACCTCGATTGAGCCCCAGTGGTCTCTTTCGCTCCTCTGCGTCATCGTTTAGAGGTTCCTGGATGTGGCGTATACTGAAATATTATACTGTGGGGTCACGAGGGGCTACCAAATTCCACATTGACCCTGTGCGCCTTTGGCGTGTAAAAACCATTCGACTTCGATGTTCGAACAGCAGGTCAGTTTGTTACACATTAGGAGCAGTCCCTCTTCATTTTTGACTTTCGCCTTAAATCTTTATATGTCTTCGTATTCCTGTCGGTTAGCTGGATCCCAGGCCTTTCTAATGTGGTAAAACTATAATTCATTTTTCTGAAAAGATGAGCACGGCCGTACCCGAAAAATGTTTCAATTAACGTGCAAGTGGGGAGAGTTATCTCTCTTCGGTCACTCTTCGTGTATGTTTAACAACGAACTTAGTTCATCAAAGCGTGTTTCGTGAACCTGTTCTAAAAGGGTTTAGTATACCGGTAGACTATAATTTATCTATTGTTGTGGTGGCAGCCGTTTAGAAAACGAATTAAGAACCAACAATGACAGATTTTGTTGACGCTCACAACTTCAGATTGTTTCGATCGGAGATTGTCTTTCAGGTGAACAACTGAATTTCTCCAACAGAGATCTCGCATTCAGACAATATACTTTTCATCAACAAAGCCATTTACCAAGAGCACGTTGTAAGGTTTATCGGGGTCACCTTTCCAAACAGACATATCGTCGTGTGAGAACCATAAGGTTCTATCTTCCACAGGAAGATAGAACCTTATGGTTCTCACGCGACGATATGCTATCTCAGGAGATTAGGTACTTTATTCATCAAATCGTCAAATCGAAGGGAGCGAAACACAATATGAGATACCTCAATTTTTTGTTATATCCTGTGAATATGTTTGTGTTGAAAATCCTCTTGGCCAGCAGTTAACATTGCAGATTTGTCCTTCCAAAATATAAGAAAATTACAAACATCCCATCAATACACCTCCTTCAGGCTTCGAAACAGACCGATTGGCTTCTGAACCATCTGATTCAAAGTCAGATATTGATCTCCGTGATTCACACCGTAATCCACCTTCCAAAACAAACAAGCCCCACCTCCAATCCCTTCTGAGCATGACCCTCAAAGTTATACTCCCCATACCTCTGATTCAGACCCACTGTCCTAGAATTCTAAGCGTCAACAACAAATCCCAGTGCCTTTATAGGCAAATTCGAATTAGGAGAGGAAGGATTGTAAACCCTCACATTTGGGTGTTACAGTACAGACGCCATGGATTGGTCGTAATCAACACGTTGGCAGTAATGCCCACGCATGCGTTTACCAGGTAACAAAAATCATCAACAGCAAAATTTTAATTAAAGGAACCGCCCTCCCCCGTAAAATATCATTAATCAAATTTTTTGATGATTATTCCTATAATAGTGTCGGGAATCTAATTTTATTGCCTCCGTGGAAATATTGCTCACCCGTGGAAAGTGACTAGTCAATGGCGACTGAATTCTATCCTTTTAATATCAGCGGATTTGTTTTATTTATCTCAAGTCTTGTGTTTGGCCATTGATACTCAATTTTCATCCTTTGTTGTTGATAGTTTTGAAATAATTTTAATAATTTTGTGTGCCATTTCATTTGAGAAGAAAGAAGAGACCGCGCTATGTATTAGTACAAGAGTTGTTTCATTTAATGTATAAGTGGGAAGGGTTACCTTCTTTGGACCACCCTTCAAGTTTCGTCTACAATAAACAAAATTCATTAAAACGACCGCTGTGTGTTTCGTGAACTTATTTTAAAAGGGTCATCATAGACTATCGCTTACCAATTGTCGCAGCATTTTGCGTTGCGCGCCATTTGTGAAATATACCAAGAGGATTCTCCTTTTATCGAAAGGTTTGGTACATTTGGTCCATTTTTTTCACATATGTGGGATTTTATTACATAATAGCAGCAATTGCCGAGTATCAAAGAACTGTCGAATTGCGCTGCTAACTTTCGATACAATTTCAGGACAATTATTTGATATAATTAGATTTTTTTGTTCATGTATATTTAATTCACCAAAGATCGTATGATATCTCTGCATGGTGTCAAATAATATAGCTCTTAATTCGACATATGCAGGACACTCCATTATGAAATGTTTCTCATCTTCAATTTTTCGCATTGATCAAACACAACATAACCTATTTTCAAGTTCAATGGGAGGCTGGTGATGCCGTCCCTTTTCTATAGCAAGGCAATGATTACTTATTCGGAGACGGGTGAATATGGCCCTATCATCACTTGAATTCGTATACACAAGATATTGTTCAAGCTCAAACTTGCTCCTAAAGAGACGATATGTTCTTAGTTTACTGTTATTCGCGTACATTTGAACATTAAAATCATTGAATGCTTTGCGTAAATTTCATTTATGTATGCTGATACATTTATATTACAGAATGCTAAACTATGATCACTAATGTTCGTATTAATTCCAAAAGATTCCAAAGTTTTGAAAACTGATTTGTTTGAAGTTAGATTCGGGTGTTCGGTAGCAACATTTTGCAAAAGTGTGTTACTTGAGACTGATGCTAATTTGTTAAAGTTAGATGCCATGCGACAAAGAATATCAATGTATAATGGGTAACCACCCAGTTCAGCCCTAACAGCATTATTGCAGGCATGTTTTCCAACTCCTAATAATTGTTTACAAAATTTAATGTGTAGTTGTTGACAGTCAAGCCGATTAATATTCTTCTCAGTTATTACCATACCCCATAACTCACAATCATATAAGGCAACGGGCTTTATTAGTTTGTGAAATATTTTTAGAGAAGTTCCGATAGAAAGCGAGGCAGTTCTATGAGACAAAGCGCTAAGTAAGGAAAACATTGTTCTCCGACCTTTCGCGCTCTGTTCAGAAATTGCTTGAGTGAACGTTCCTGAATTTTTTAACATTATTCCAAGATAATTATATGCATCAACATTTTCTAAGGGGTTGTTATTTATGGAAAATGTAGGGTCCCGTTTTGCTGCTCGCGCCCTAAATACCATGCATTTTGTCTTATTCGTGTTAATAGATAATTCATTAATATGGGTAAAATTATAACTTCTCCAAACATCGCTGAAGACCGTCAGGACTATCCGAGACTAATACAAGGTCATCCGCAAACATGATGTGATTAACGGACACGTGACCCATTTTAACTGGATCACAAGTTGCATGGAAGGAATGTTTGCTATCATCTATGAATATTTTAAATAAGTTTGGTGACAAAATACATCCCTGGCGAACGCCTATTGTTCATAATGTAGGCGGCCCTAAACCTTTGCTTGTTTTTTGTAACATAGTAACTCTATCAGCAGAATCGAACGCTTCACGGAAATCGACAAAAGCAACGTATAATGGTTTACCTAAGCATTAATATTTCCGAATAACTGTGTCAAGTACAAAAGCACTGTCAATCGTGCTTTTCCCGCTACTGAATCCAAATTGATTCTGACTAATTATACCATTACTATCTAAATATGCAACTATCATTTGGTTAATAATTTTATTGAAGAGTTTGCCTACCGTGGAACGCAATGCAATAACCCGATAATTATTCGGGTCATCTCTTGATCCCCTTTATGAATCAAGCTAAGCATAGACTCACTCCATTCAACGGGATAGTTAGTGGCTATGTTGAAAATGATATTGAATAATTTTACGAATTCATCAATGAATAGATGAGTAGTCAACTTAAGAAGTTCATTAGAAATCTGGTCAGGACTAATTTACTTGCCGTTTTTTTATTTGGCGAACAATACTCAGAATCTCTTCTCGAGTAATTGGGTAGTTATTTAAAGGTGTTTTAATATCATCAATGGTCCTTTTTTCATTTATTACGCGACCACTTCCTGGTTCATTGGGACTAAAAAGTTTACGAAAGAATTCAACACTTCTATCAGGATCAGGCGCGTCTGTATTACTTGATTTCTGTCTCAATTGTGCTAGGATATCCCAATATTTTTGTGATCGTTTGACTCAAGATTGTCCAGTTTATTGTGGAGCTCAGTAAAATATGATTTCTTCTTAAGCTTTACTTCTCGTTTGTATGTTTTTCTTAATTAAGTGATACTTGATTCTCAGTTGTCTATCAAATGGGTTACTCCTCATATCACGAACAACTTTGTCTAAGCTTTGTTTCAATTCTTTACATCTATTGTCAAACCATTTTCTTTTTCAGTGAGTTATTTTGTGTTTTGGCTTTTTCGAACAGGTGTGCCAATTAATTTTCGTTATGATTTCCGTGAATTCTTTCATCCCAGTTAAAGAACCTTCTGGTTCCGATTTATATGGTTGAATTCTGAAATTCATCAACTGTTGATGATATGCTGGTGAGTTTACCATATCCAACGCTTTTTGAGTACTTAAGTCATTCCATTTTAACATGGCACGTTGTTTCTTGAATTGATATTTATTAATTTGGTTCTCCCGATAACTACATTGAAATTTGAGATGTAAAACCAACTGACAGTGATCGGAAAAGTCAGTAGGAAGTCAAACGCAAAAATAATCAATGGAAGTTAAAAATCTTTCTGTGATAAGAATATAGTCTACAACACTTGCTCCATTATATTGATAGCTCTATCTATCTCTGTCTATGATTGCCAAGAAACAGACTAATAGAAATTACGTAATTTAGACACCAATATTGAATTTTCTCTCTCAAAATTCAGGGAGTTACCTCGTCTTTAAATACCTTCCTCTGAATTGCATTTCGATTTTTATAGGGAATTTATGGTGCTACCCCATCACCCGAAAAAGCTATCTTCGCCACTGGCTGTGTGTGGTGGTGTTGGTGGTTAGGCCAATCCAGAGTTGTGAAACCATTTACCATTCTCAAAAAACGACAACGCACCGCCCAACTTGGCTCAAGAACTGAAAATGCTATTGATCTGTTTGCAATTTGTCTGTGCTGAAAGGGTTGACGCAATTAGTAAGAGATCACAAGAGGTCAGATCATCGGATCCTATCCACGGTGGACAATTGTATTATTACAATGTATTCCCGTCACACTGCTCGACAACGTGTCATCGGATATTTTAATACAGGGGTGTGAAATGTTTCATTTTGTCACAAATTTGTAGTGTTTAAATTCGATCCATATCGTGAAGTTTCTTTACTGAATAACTCCTCAAGAAGTCAGTCAATTACTGGAGGTTTCTCGGGGTTTCTAATATTTTTCACATATAATTAGCAACGCACGCTTATAATTAAAATAGACCATGGTCATTCGCCAAACCAAGTCTGTTCTTTGTAAACCTGGATATTTGATATTTTTTCTCTTTTCCCGAACATGCTTTTTTAGCATCCGCGTGTCGCCGCATCCTGTTTAATTAGAGCAGATGTGCGCCCTAATTACACCTGTTTGGATTCATAAAAATAATAACAAATAACAGGATTATCTACCTGGAGCAGTTTTCCATAAAATAATTAGATCCAGTCGAGAAGTCAGCTTTGAATGCGCGAAAACGTGCTCGCTGAAAGGCCTAACGCAGAAACATCGAGTCGGCATAAATGCACACCATACATTTGTCCCCTGAAAACATTTTGTCCTTTTATTTTTTATTAGCAACCCATTTTTTTTTGTTTTGGCAACGTCAGCCATGGTCTATAGACATAAAAGGATATTCAGTCAGCGGCTGTTGGGTTCAGGTTTCTTGTTACCCCGTCTGAACCATTTCAACACCGAATTCCTTAATAGTAGCTCCATACGCCCCGATGTCTACAGCAAAGAGGGCGAATTTAGTTGAGTTTTGAGGAAGGTTCAGTAACTTTATAGGGCTATAGGACTGAATTAATACTTATCCTCTTTACATATCTATTATTTGTTATAAGTTACCTCGGGCAACATCCAGGGTATGGAGCAGGTGCGGCGGAAGCACGATAAAAGTGGAGAGGTACAAATTTTAAAGGCTACACTGTGGTACGGCCAAGTGGGAGAAAAGTTACAATCGTATATCGGTACATGTACCATGACACACTATAGAGTCTCGTTTAGATAAGCATGGCGCGATGCGGTCACTGTCCTGTCCATTTCTTCTACTTCAATCATCTTCCAAACAGAAGGCTGGCCTTCGGGTCGACGATGGTTGAAGTAGAAGAAACGGACTGAAGCGACCCAAGGTGGATCTCTTTGACCAAATGTTGTTTGGATTTACAAATAATATATTACAGGAATGTTTGTATATTGGCACGTTTGTTTACGCCTATTTAACTCATTGTGTAACCTCGCAACAGGTCTGTGAAAAAAAATAGAGGGGCGCGTGTCCCCTGTGTCCCCTGGTTCCGCCGCCACTGGTATGGAGATTTAGTATCTGGATGTAGATTTTCCACAAGAAGGATGCAGAAGTGTTTAAAAAGAGACGTCCAGGTATTGACTCTCCATGTCCCCTGGATGTTGCCCGAGATAACAATTTTATCCCACCTTTTACCATAGATATCATGCTAAGATGTATGCGTGTTTCAGTAACTGTGATCAACTATCCCAAAGGTGGCCAAACAAATAAAGGTCATAAGCTATATTTTTGACACAAAAATTGAGAAAAAAAATTATTCATTAATTGTGTTGGCTTTTGTCGTCTGCTTTTCATGTTAGATAGAGGGTTAACAATTCTAATGTGAGTATCTCCCAGTCGATGTGAGCTATTCAGGATAAAATGCTACTCCTACCACCTGGATGCCCCTTGTGCCACAAATGGGTAACAGCAGCCCGAGATTTTTCCATCTGCATGTTTTAGAATGGCCAGGTCATTGCTGTTTGATTCGGCCACTTTAGCCAATCAGAAGACGCATTCATTGCTAGAAAGGAGCAATTTGTCTCCTCTGTCAATGGCCGAACTTTTCTTTACGCAGCAATTCACGTATACCGTATTGAAAGGACCAAGTCATTGAGGTATAACAATACTAAATATTTGAAAGTAGAGTTACCCACCTTAAAAAGTGGCATGATGCTGTCTCCAAATCAAAGCAGCCTTAAAAAAATATTTTGATTTGAAAAACGTTTGAAGCATTGTACTGAAATCTTGCACCAATGTTGAATATTCCAGAGAGAGAAGAGGGTCATTTGATGAATTTTGGGGCCTAAAAATACAATTGACTATTGGTGTGCTTTTGTTGTGAATTCCCCGAAAACAAAAACGTGAACGTGATCGATAGTTTCGTTTCTATCAATTTTTCTCTTTCATTTGTTGCATGACTCACAATTTTAAGAACGGGGAAGTCGTCTGGGTGGGGGAGGGGGGGGGGGGGTGCCTGACAAGAATATTTGAAAGTCCAACGCGAGATGATATCATATTAAATTTTTTTTTCACACGGCCGACATAGGGGCGTCGACTATGGGAAAATATTTAGTAGAGTTAAACCACCAGACCGAACAACAGCGTAAAATGAAATCCACAGCAAGCAGTGTAGAAGAGACGAACAGTATCTGCACCGAAATGGAAACGTGGTTTTCACGCGAAGGCGGCCAGAAGAGGAAGAGAATTGAAAACCGAGGTCGCCCTTTTTAAACCCTTCACAAATCTAAGTAAAGTACCCGAATTTAGGAACAACAAGCTCTTAAAAGCATGATCCTCAGATAATTATTCTCAATAATAAATCACCACGTACGATTATCACCAAACATTGAAATGAGTCGAAGATCAGTGCGACAATTGCACCAAATGCTTCATACAAATGCTTCATATTTCTCTAATGCAGCATGCTTATTTGACTACAAGGGCCACGAACACTACACCACAATGCTTTCTGATCTTCCAATTTCTGAAATGAGCCGTAAAGTGTCGAAGGAGCATTTACCCCCAACAGCAATTGTTCTCGTTGCTTTTTAGCCAATTTGACGAAATCATCGACTACGTTTCTCGACATTACGTTTGCAACATCCCTATCTTACAACCGACTGGTTGTTCTCACGCCTTCTCGATCGCTGTGACAAGAAGACCCTCGGACGGACAGCATGTATTCAACTGTTAGTTGTCGTGGAAGCCAACGACAAAAGTATAATAGTGGCATACACTGGATGCGTAGCGCTAGTAACTACAGTACGTGGAGAGTGTATTATCACTAAATCACCCGCAGAGTGGAAACTCCACCCGAGGAATAATTGCATTTTTTCTCCAAAGCATAACCAGCACCAACAAAGTTTCAGCCAATGGACCGTCGGGTTTAACCAGGAGGTCCATTGGCTGAAACATTGCTTGTGGTTTTTGTCGATATGTACAAAATTTGAAAGTTATAGCTTGGGTGATAACTCCACTCCGCGGGTGATTTAGTTACAATCCACTCTCCACGTACTGTAGTTCAGTGATGAGAGGCAGAGGTACTTAAATCTGATAACGGGGCTGATAGTGATAGAAGACTGAATGAAGTATCGTGCGGTAAAGCTATCGGCTACACAGGAGGCCAGAGACTACTGCTTACAGAATCCCTTTCACGGATTACCGTTCTAGTATCTGGCTGTAAAATACGTTTTTTTCGAGATGAGTCGAAAAGTCGTATGAGCATTTACGTTTAGTAGAAATTGCTACCATTATTCTCTATTTCATTTGATCAGAAAAAACCCACACGAATAAGCAAGACAGATGACTGTGTTTAGTTTAGTTAAAACATATTTTATTTGCTAAAATGATACGGGTTAGTGGATACAAGGCCACAAATTCTAAAAAAAAAAACCCTCACAAATCTGGGTCCGTGAAAGAAGAACACTTTCTAAATTTCCTGTCACTGTTTAGATTTCTGTCCACTTTTGGAACGTTTTATTATCTGATTCTTTGATTAAGCCAGATGCGTGACCAGGATTCTATAATATCAACATGAATTTCGGAGTGGGCTCGGGAATTTCTCCTAATCTTAACTAGGACCCTCCGGTCGTTACCCCCTTCTCCCACTTCAGAGAAGTTGGAGGAGGGCGGGGTAACGACCTGAGGGATGTATTTAGAACTAGGCCTCCCCGATTAAAGTTTGTAAAATTCAGTGCTCTAAGAGTGTATCTGAGGCATTTGTAGCGTGTGAAACATATATTGGAGACCATTGAGGGGAGGGTCTATGATATGTGAAACTTTGGGGGAGAGCTAAAATTTCAAGGGGGGGGGGGGGAGGTCCTCCCTCTGTGGCTACACCAGTGGGTTATCCCAGCTCAGTGTGCTCGTCGAAACGAGCAAAACTGAGCGCGCCAGTACACCAGACCAGAAGGTAAATGTCACGATTTAAAAACTCTTTCCGTTTTCACACAAACGCGTTTTATTTGTACTTTATCGAAATTCTTTCGAGCTCATACAGCTCAAATTGTTATACATTCCTGTGCTTAAACCATGGATGCCACGTAATATCTTGTGTAGTCCAATGGAATATTTTCGGTAAAAAAAACCCCCCAATTTATCAAAGAAGTATTGAGTTGTGTTGTTTTTTTTTTGTTATGCTCTGCCTTGGACTGTATGTAGTTTTAGACACGACTGTAAAATCCTAACCTGTTATTATCTTAAGTGCACGGGTTGGTCATTTAATGAAATGATCCTCACGAAGAGCAATTTTTCTTTCTTCTTTTCTGACCACCACTATTATTCCAATTGATTCTGATTTTTATTTGCACATTGATTCTCTTGGTTTATGTTATTTCAGGCAGGAGGCCGCCCAGACAGTATTATGCGCTCTCCATCCTGGAAGAGATAATATCATATTAGATTGGTAATTGATGAGAATAAGTCATTCTGCTGCAACCCTTCAAAGCCAATGCCTACCTAAGCGCGAAAATAAGATTTGCTCTCTGAAAATGTGGGAGTGTGGTGATTGGGGGTGGGGAGAGAAATTAATTCAATAGTTAGCGGGTCAGGAATAAAACGCAGATGCCCTGGTGTTTTGCGTTTACGTACATTCTGAAAGCGAGCGCGATAATACATACACGTTGTTCCAGACCTGGTTAAGTATCCCAGTTTGCAAACCAATATTAACCCTGCTCACGCGGAGGTGGTACGTTGGAGTGTCTGACAGTTGCTCGCCGTTGTTCGGTGTTTCTCTCCGGTTTCACCCACCCGTAAAACTGTCCGACACGGGGTGACCCTGGCTGTCGAAAGTTTCATTAAACCCCAATAAATAAATAAGTAAATAAATAAGATTTTCTCACCGAAAATGGGGGTGGGGGATTAATTCAACATTTAGCGGACCAGGAGCAGCTGTCGATCAAGCATTCACGTGCAGCCGGTAGTACTGCCCACCGGCGCAGATGTAAACAAAACAAACCCGTGTGTTTGCGATAGAAAGTGTCGTTTTTTCTCCATTTTAAGTGACAAAGTCGATTATTTGTTAAGAGCATGATATATATAAAACAAATAGGCACTAGGGCCTGTAATCAGATTTAAACCACTCGAAGAATAAATGTTTTAACCACTCGACAAGCCGAGTGGCTAAAACCCTTATCCAACTCGTGGTTTAAATCTGATTACCGGCCCTAGTACTTATTTAGGCTATATTTTCGCTACGCGGTTGTCGAGGGAACAATATGGTAATTTTTGCCACGAGGTTGGCAGAGTGATCAATGTGGTGGAGTAAGTTTCGCTATGCTTGGCAGAGTGGTCAATGTTGAGTAAGTTTCGTTAGATGATTTGACGGTGGTCAGTGTGGAAAAGAAAGTTTCGCCATGATGTTGGTCTAGTGTCTACGGTGGAGTAAATTTCCCTGTATGCTGTTGGCCGAGTGGTCACTGTGATAGACAAAAATTAGTCAGGCGGTTCGTCTAGTGGTGGGGTCAGTTTTACTATGCCGTTGACCAGGTGGCGCGGCCAATGTGGTGGAGTAGATTTCGCAAGGCTGTTCGACGAGTTGTCAACGTTTCGCTGGGTTGTTGGTCTGGTTGTCAATGTTGAAGAGTAAGTTTCACTGTGGTGTTGACTTTGTGGCCAGTGTGATAGATTATGTTTCACTAGGCGGGTGGCCGAGTTGTCAGTGTGGTAGAGTAAGTTTACCTATGCTGTAGACCGAACGGTCAATGTGGTAGAGTACGTTTCGTTAGGTGATTGGTCGAGTTATTAGTGTGGTAGAGTAGGTTTCGTTAGGTGATTGGCCGAGTTATCAATGTGGTAGAGTAAGTTTTGCAAGATGATTGGCCGAGCTGTCAATGTGGGAGAGTAAGTTTCGCTAGGTGATTAGCCGAGTTGCTATTGTGGTAGAGTAAATGTCACTAGGCTGCTGGCCGAATGGCTAGTGTGGTAGACTAAGTTTCGCAAGGTGGTCAGTCTAGTGGTGGAGTGAGTGTCTCTGCGCTGTTGACCAATGGTCAATGTGATGCTATAGATTTCGCAGAGCTATTTGACGAGTGTTCAGTGAGACAGTGTACGTTTCGCTGGCTGGTTGGCCCAGTTGTCAACGTTGAAGAGTAAGTTTCGCTGTGGTGTTTACTTTATAGTCAGTGTGGTAGATTAAGTTTCACGAGGCCCTTGGCCGCGTTGTCAGTTTGGTGGAGTAAGTTTAGCTGTGCTGTTGACTGAACGGAATAGGGATAGATATTGGCACTTATACGTTCACAAATTGTATAAGGTTTTACCACAAGATAGGCGGTATTTGGAATTTTGAGTTCGGTATCGGTATTTTTAGGGGTGGGGGAGGGGAGCTATACCTCAGCATCGGTTCGGTATTCGGTATCTGACTTAACTGAGATTTGCAGGTAGTACCAAAGAGTAATTCACATCAGGAAAAATACAGAATAAATTGTTGTAGTATCATTCCACCACAACGCTATAAATAACACTGCCAATGAGCCCAACAGTGGTATTCTTTTACGACCACAAATCATATCTACAGTAATTTTGTGACTTGTTCTAAACATACCTCAATGTACAAAGACCATTTTCAGGCTTTTTTGCGGTCTCAGAGCATGTGCACTGACCATGCCTTCTTTAGGAGGTCCTGCTGACAGTGGACAAAACACCTGGGCACACCTGGGCAATGATTTCCTGCTGACAGTGGACAAAACACCTGGGCACACCTGGGCAATGATTTCTAGTCAAGTCTTGGCTGCCTTAACAGGCAGCCAAGACTTGACTAGAAATCACTGCTAAGCAGTTGTGCATGTACATGTTGTAGTCTAGTGGGAATTCAGGACAGTTGTCCAGTCCATTGAGGGTTAACAAAACTGAAAAGAAAATCAGTCACTTCTTTCATGAAACGGAACCTTTCAATTGTTATCAATCCTCAACAGGGACTTTTAAATAGCGAATGCAGGAAAATTTGAAAATTCAGAGCTTTCAGTGTTCAGCGATTGGTTTTGTTCGATTTTTCGGTTTCCCCGTGATATCGGTATCGGTTCGGTTTTCGGTATATTGCCAATCTGAAATTGCTGATAATTTACAGATTCTTCCACATTCAAAATATGAAACTAAAAAACTCAAACTTCCAACACTGGTTGTAATAATTATGTAATGTATAATATTAAGAACGGATAGCCTTGAGATCTTCCTTTGTTAAACTCTTTGAAGAAGCTGCACTTTTCTCGAGTGTTCATCTCTGCCTTTCTACGAACATTGGTAAGCACGTCACTATAAGAGTTTCCTATACTAAAAAAAAGTCAGAAAAAACTTGCCTGAAAACATTAAGGGCAGTCAGTTTTCAGCTTGCCTAAATTTCTTATTTTGTAAAGACCTGACGAGTATTTACTGAGTAGTTTAGAAAAAAGGCAATGTATTTTACAGTGACCACTGATGTAACAGTGATGATTCCCAAAGTAGGCTGTCACTGCATATTGTAGCAATTCAGGTTACTGCACTTTACGATATTTCCGTGTGCATTTTCGAATTTTTTTTCAAAGAGCTACATATGAAAACACCAAGCATGTTCTGGGGCATAAACAAGCAAGTTCTCCTTCAAAAGTTGCACATAGTTACATGCACATATAAGCTGATAAAATAGGAACTCAATATTTCCAATATTAAATGACGTATCACAATCATATCCGTATTCTAGATGGAAGTTTCATTTCAGCAATATCCAGCTTGCTGAATAATATTCAAAAAAGCTTCTCCTATGGACAGATATCCCAATTTGGATGTAACGTGTTTTCGAAGAAGTCGCGGTTCCCTGAATAATATCATAAAAGTTGAAAACGATCGAGCCGTTGTAACGTTCAATTCGCCGTGTGGGGAGCTGAATATATTGCTGAAATAGAGCTACTCTGGTCACCCGATAACTCAACTTGTAATATGTTTTCGAGAAATATTTTAATTTTTAATGGCTTTCCATGTCTTTGGCAAGGGAGTTCGAAAATTCAAGAAGTCGTGGCACTTTGAGTAATATCGAAAAAATTGAAGACAATTGAGCCCTTTCAACATTCAGCTCACGATGAGCATGGGGATAACATCCGGGTTAGACGATAGAGATACAGTCCCCGTGCTTAGGGAAGCGTCTGTTTGGTATCGTCTATTCGGGAGGCGTCCACCCGACTGCGTCTATCTGGGATGACACTGACCCTTATAATACGAATAATGACAAAATTGATTTAATGTGATTTATTATTGGTGTTTAACGACACGTTCGGCAGCCAGGGTCATCTCGTGTCGGACAGTTTTACGGGTGGAGGAAGCCGGAGTACCTGAACAGAACCACAGAGCAGTGGCGAGTAACTGTCAGACTCCACAACGTATTAACTAACGACGTTATCCATCTTACCTGGTGGAATGTTGGAAATTGCTTTTACCTTCACCAGTTATTTGACCGACGATTCGCCAGTGTTAAAAGCACTATGATCGTTCATATATAAACTGATTGAGACCACTGGAGAAAGCCTTTTGGCATTCCCCAGTGATAGAAAGACCATGGGCATTCTTCAGTAATCTGAGACAATCCATTGCCTATTGGCGGTAAGCCTCGCTATGTACAAATCTCTTTACTACAAAAGAGTAAAAGTACTGTAGCATTCCACCAGTTAACGAAATCGTCCAGCATCTCTCCCGGTCCATCATTTGCAACTAAACTAAAAAGAAATCAGATACACAGACGTTGAGTGTCTGGTACTTGTGAGGAGGTACAGTAGCCAAGAAAAGGTTTCACTGGATGCATTCAAAAAAAAGAGAAAAAAATATATATTCCCGCAGCTAAACACATGTTTTTATCTTGGCGTGGCCCTCGATGTGGCCACAATGTCTTGCCAACACCACAGCACACCTTCCCCATCCCACCCCACTCTAACAAATAGTCCTCTAATCTCGCCCTGCCACTTTTTTAAAAAATATAAAAAAAATAATGATTAAAAAATATGTTAACTAAACTCGAAATGTATTTATTATATATTGTACTTAATTTGTATACTTTTGTACATTGTTTTATTATGTGAAAATAAAAATTTGAATTTTTTTTTTTAACCCAAATCAATAGATTTGAGTGAATATGAACCCAGTGGGGTTCACAGTCAGTCAACTCAGTTAATTTCAGTTGATTTGTTACCCAACTGATTTCAGAGTATAACTGTGAGGTTTTGAAAACCACCGACAAAAACGTTGGCCATGTTATTATAAGTCCATCGAAATGTAATAGAAATACCAATCACTCTATAAATGATGCTGCCATCGCCACTAGACCTTTCAAATGACAACATTGTGTTTTGGTTTTGTTTTCACTTCCCAATTTTCTCTCATTTTCCCAAGACGGATTGCTATTAGTAGACGGGTCAGACTTTCAATCAACTAATTTTCCAAGTGATCCATTTTACTGACCAGCCTTTGTGTTTGTTCCGACGCTTCATCATTAGAATATTGATTTCCTCGTGATCGATTCATTCTTGACTTAACACCTTCAGAATGGGAGATTAACCCCATTCTAACATTAAGTACTTCCATGTTCATTAACTCACCGTGGTAACACCCTGGATATGTTCCAACTGTAGCGTATCCAAGATTTTCCTAGTTCTGGGCAAAATAAATGCAGTTCAATAACCAACAATATACTGGCAGTTATTTCTCAATGGATGTCGATTATTTGTCACCCATTGTACATTAAATCACGAAATTAAAGAAGAATATAAAGAAGAAACGTGAAGTGTTTGTTAATTTTTTATTCTAAATAATTCATTATCGGACTACACATTAGAATGAGCTCGGCGAGGTCTTCGAGTAAGTTATGCTGACAAATCATGTGCTATAGTTATAGGAAAACAAAATGGAACCTAGCAAGTCTTGATGGCGCTTTGGGCAGAATCTATATCCCCCACTCCCACCCTCCGGCAAATGGAACATTAGAACTGAAGAATTTAGTTTCGTTTTGAATATCTGCTAAACTGACAGATACAAAGGGCGACAATTACATAAGAGATTCAGTCTCAAGAGTATATAAAAAAAATTGGCTTCAGGGAGCCTTAATCGGCCCCCGGAAGCCAAAGAATGTTAAACACCATGTTTCGTTCTCAAGTGACCTTAAGCGCCCAGACCCCGTTACAGATTGAAAACAAAATCACAAATATTATTATACTTCATGAATAAAACTAGACAAAAGACGACGTCTGATTGGACAGATACAATTGGCTAATTTGCGTGATCATGCCTGTTGACTCCGCCCATTCTTGACAACGTGTGATAGTCCATCGCGACGGTTGTTATTGTTTGTAATAACACACGCTATGACGCGGTGATTTTGTAATATCACACGCTAAATCCGAAAATTGCCGAAAGGGAGAAAATAACACACGCTGTTTCCGAAGATTTCCGAAGCTTTTCTCTCGCCTGAAATCAGACGACAACAACAAACATGGCTTTCGCAAATATTACCGATGAAAATATCGAGGCACTTTTAAAGTCAAATGACAGTTCATCAACTAAGCAAAGTGGTGACAGAAGTGTAAAGTTGTTCAGGGAGTTTTTGGGCACAAAGGGGAAATAAACTGAATTTGAAACATTCGACGTATGTGAACTGAATCAGTGTCTTTTTTGTTTTATGCGTCAATCAGAAAACAATGTGGTGAACATATGAAGAAAACTTCTTTAAATGCGATCAGGTATGGGTTAATGAAACACTTAAAAGACACTAAAAATATTGATCTAAAAAACGATGAATCTTTTTCGTCATCTAATGGACTGTTTTCGGCTGATCAAGCGGACTTGAAAAAGAAAGGATTTGGATCTGTGATCCACAACCCCCCCCCTACCCCCCCCCCCCCCCCCCCCCCCATTTCCAGGGACGACATCAGGAAATTGTATCACCCACGAAGTATTGCACTGAACCCAAATACCCCCCCACGGGGTTGTTAAATAAAGTGTGGCTCGACATCATGATGTATTTATGCAGACGGGGACGTGAAAATCTTCGGGAGATGGCAAAAGCTACATTCATTGTGGGAACAGATGGCAGTGGCAGACGTTTTGTGGCACAGGTCAGTAAAGATATAGCGTTTAGTTTGTTTTGTTTCAAGTCTGTTATTCGTTAACTTTTCAAACCAGGTCAGAAATGAATCTATTACAACCGATTGTGGAATTGTCCATTTCATGTCATGTAAATGTTTTCTCTGATAATGAAATGGACCATTGGTAAGTTTCTGTTATGTATTGCGTGTATTTATTGCACACTGCATGCGTGATAAACTGACGACACATTCGCATTTTCTTATTTTATGGAAACGGCTATCATTTGTTAAAACATTCCTTTCGTGTGGTGGTTGTAGCACAGATAAAATAATTGAAAACATTTACGTTGAAATGAAATAAAAAGTCTATTTGACAATATAAACTGCATTTGCTCTAACTATGATACCAACTGATAACTAAATGAACGTCCTTTGAATTCGGCTCGATAACTTTAGCGGAAGTTAATATTTTATGTAGGCCTACCATTGTCATTTGCTTCTCTTGCTTGAATACTTTTTACATTCTATATATCTTGTTTTAAATAAACAAATAAATATGTTTGGGATTTCATTTCTTTCTAAATTCTATTTGTAGGGCCAAGATGAGAATGATAAAAATCATAAGTTCACAGATGGACCCAATGACACCGTTGGAGAGGGCAGAATGTATGAGAAACGTGGCCACCCACTTTGCCCTGTGACTTCATATTTGAAGTATTTATCCAAATTACATCCAGATAATGATGCATTATGGCAAAGACCACTGGATTCCTTCAATACTGTTGATAATGTGTGGTACACACGCACACCTATTGGAAAAAAAACTCTTTGAATATAATGATGCCAAATATTTCAAAATTAGCCAAGCTTTCCATGTCATACACAAATCATTCAATACGTGCAACATCAATTAAAGAAATGGATGACGCCGGCCGGTATTGAAGCACGACATATTATACGTGTTACTGGACATAAGAGTGATAGTTCTATAAAGTCGTATTCTGAGCGGTTGAGTGATGGGAAAAAACAGCAGATCTCTCATTGTTTAAGTGAAACCTTAATTGAAAATTCTCTGAATGTCGATACTCAAAGTGATCCACCAACACAAGATATTGCCAAGGAAGATTTTTTGTCAGAATTTGACCTAAATGCACTTTTCACTAATGATTTTGAATTAGAAGAAGTTTCGCCCGATGGTTCGAATGCTATCCCGAAACCAGATGGTGTCCAAATCAGCGTGCCGTCCGTCTTCGGTCGCATCTAACAATTCAACTTCTGTATCATTCCCCAATTTCCAATTCAGCAATTTTACCGGTCCGTTATCAGAAAACGCTAACACAAGTTAGCTGCCCTGAACCCGTACATAACAAATTGCACCGTTAACTTCAATTTTTTTTCGAAATAGCTACTGAGAAAGAGTTTGTTTCGAAGTAGATGGATCATTAGTTTCGTTCTGTGTGATCTAAAACATTCGGGTTGTTGTTTATGTTAAGATGTTATTGTATTAAATGTTAGCCTATTTGTTATTGATTTATAACTCTGAAAGAAACATTCCTTTCAAAGGTCATTCAGTATAATAAAAAACATAGTGACCGTTGTTCAGTGTGTTATGGTAGATTAGCCCCCACAGAAAAAATTTAACGCCCTCGACTTCGTCTCGGGTTTTTTTTTTTTTCGGGTGCTAATCTACCATAACACACTGAACAACGGTCACTTTGTTTATAATAACAACATAAATAAAATAATAATAAAATAATGAGTGTCACCATTTTCCTCGCTAATTTGTGAAATGAAAATGGATAGAAAATCTGGAATTTTGGCGCCCCTTCTTGCGCCTAGTCCGGATTTCCCTTCAGTTACCTCGTTGCTACGGCTCTGGGGAGATATGTATATGCATGGTCAAATGCCGTCAAGTCGAATGTTGTTTCCCCATAGGCACAGTATCAGAGTAACATAAAATTTATATAGACAATGTTGATTCATGCCTCTTTAAACCGAGAAAGGGGCGCGCGATGGATCAGTCGGTACAGATGCAGACTGCAAGCCGAAAGGTCCTCGGTTCGAATCCCACCTGCGGCAATCGCGTTGTGTCCTTGGGAAGACACTTCATCCCATTTACCCACGTGGGCGATGTGTACTAAGGCGTACTGCACGTCGATTGTACACTTGTCTTCAAACAATGCTAACCTTGCTTGTGTGGAGTTAGTATGTTGGAGAGTAAGACCTTTACTCGGTGGTTCTCTCCGGGTACTCCGGCTTCCTCCACCCATATAACTGTCAGACACGAGGTGACCCTGACTGTCGAAAGTGTCGATAAACCCCAATAAATAAATAAATAAAATAAATAAATAAATAAATAAATATAAATAAATAAAATAAATAAATAAATAAATAACCTCCCCCGAAAGGGGAAAGTGCACCTTGATACTAAAAATTAAAAATATTCGATGTTGAAAACTGATTATGAATTATTTCACATTTTTAAGGTTTTGTTTCTTAACCCTTTGGAGCCCGATCGTATATTCCATGCCAGTTCAGATCTATCAACTGATAGAGACTAATGTATTCATTACTAAGGGAAGACCAATCAATATTTTCAACTTGCAACTTTTGGGCTACACGTTGAGAATTTTGACTGCTCTCGCACAAATTCACTGAGCAACTATCTACTTCATGTATTCAGATCGTATCACGACACTGGACCGACCGGAAAACTTGTCTATCGCGTTCAAAGTGTTGTCTGCATGAGCTTGGTGAATTCAGTTTGCATTTTTAACCTCTATTCCTTTCACCAGGATACAATGTAACCCTTACGCTGCAGATCGTGACTATTGTATCCCATTTTATTACGTTGCTCTGCACGCTCCGACATGCGCAAATTAACATTATCGTCTAATTAATTATTGGAAATATCCTAAATGAAAGACTTACAGCTGTGTTATAAATTTTATTTGTTTATTGGGATTTAGCGACACGTTCAACAATCATGCGGGGTCATATCGTGTCATACGGATGTATCTGTAGAGAACCACCGAACAGGTAACTGCCGGAGTCGTCAACTCACTTACCCCGCACAAGCAGGCTTAGCATCGGCTGAAGACATGTCGTCGCCTGAGTGCTAGAATGTTCTATGTCCCCTATGTGATATTGAACATTCTAGCACTCAGGCGACGATGTGTACCATCGACATGCACAACACTTTAGCACACTACACCACTAGTGCACTGTGCTCCTAATTGGGAAATTAGGGTTTATTGCCTTGTCCAAGGGTACAAGGCAGATAACGAGCCTTAGATTCGAACTGACAACCAGTTGATCTAAAGTTCAAAGTTCCAACCAACATGACCAACAATTTTCGTCATAAGTTAGCTCCTGACCTCTCATTTTTCTAAAATTGTCAGTAAATTTACCACCAAGGGCGTTGGAATTTCATATAAAAATTGATATTTCGAATTGTTAGCCAAGTTGTAACATCGATGTGCGCATCATTTAATAAATTTCAGGCATTTTCCCTGCAGAGTAGTTCAACCATTGAAAAGCAGACGACACTTGCAAACAAAATTCTTGAGTAACTAATTTTTTAAATTTTTTGTCTCAAACACATAGGATATGACCCCTCATTGGAACGAGCTCGTTCCAATGAGGGGTCATAACCTATGTTTTGAGACAAAAATGAAAAAAATAATGAAAATTAATTGGCGATTTTTGAGAATAGCGCTGGCCGGTTTTGGCCGTTACGTTGGGTAAAGGGTTAAAAGTATAGAAACAGGCTTTTTACAACTGTGTTGCCAGTCAGTTTGAACGTTTGACTTAACCTCTTATTAAAGTAAAACCCATTTAAAAATAAGAAAACTGCGCTTTCCCCATCTTTTGATATTCTGTAATTTTTTTTCTGTTCATTTTTTCTGTTCATTCAAAATAGTTTGTATTTTATTTTATGGTCTGTACATTTGACCTTAATGGTGTAAGAGTACAATAAAGAATTTTGATTGAATTATCCCTTTACCCAACGTAACGGCCAAAACCGGCCAGCGCTATTCTCAAAAATCGCATATTAATTTTCAAAATATTTTCATTTTTTGTCTCAAAAACATAGGTTATGACCCTCGTTGGAACGAGCTCGTCGAGCTCGTTCCAACGAGGGGTCATAACCTATGTTTTTGAGACAAAAAATGAAAAAAATTAGTTATTCAAGAATTATTTTTGCAAGTGTCGTCTGTTTTTCATGTTAGGTAAAGGGTTAAAATCGGATCACAACACATTATATCAACAGTATGTGCGGCGTAACATATAATATAGACACCATGACACCATCCTTTCCATTGATATAAAAGTCTAGGAGGTAAGATTTGCTATTTTTTCCTGGGATGAATAAAAACTTGGAATTAAATACGTTCGCTAAACAAAGATCCAATGTGGATAGTTACATAGTTGCTGGGACACGGTGGCGTCGCGGTAACCGGTTCTCGTCAGATTATATCATGGGCTTAAGCGAGACGTGGGTAAGACACGAGGAACAGGTATACCTAGTAATGGGGTGCGTGTGGATAGGTGTAGGCGAACGGAAGGCCATAAAAAGGGGGGGGGGGGGGGTAGGCATGTACATTAAAGAGGATTTAAAACCGTCGCTGATCACAGACCTGGAAGATGTCAGCACCTCGGCTGAGGTATCGAAAGAAATTGGATGGTTAAAGATCAATCTAAGAAACAAAAATATTGCCCTTGGGATTGTGTACTGTGCGGCGGAGGGAAGCAAACCCGAGTGGAATGACTCGATATACTCAACACTAAGGTCCAATATCATAGAACTAGAAAACAGGGGGGCTCGGTATAATTCTGATGGGTGACTTTAATGGCCACATAGGTGATAAGGAAGAAGGCACAGAGGGCGGGGACAAGAAAGTCATCAGGAATGGAAGGAAGCTGTTGAACTTCACAAATGAGCTCGGTCTGAAGATTCTTAACAGGGACGCGATGTGTAAGGGGAAATGGACCTGGGAGAGGAACGACAGAAAATCAATAATCGATTACATCCTCACAGATATTACTTAATGGAGGGAGGTGATAGGGGTAGAAGTGGATGATCAGGGTAAATGGAGGTGGATAGTGATCACAACTTGATTACAGTGACGATCAGGGCCAAAAACCTAGTAAAAAGCAAAGGCAGCTTCAAGGAGATTTGGGAACTCAAAAAGGATGCTGACTGGGCGAAGTTCGAAGAAAAATTGAAACCAAAGCTTGCAACCGTACACAAGGGGAGCAGTGTCCAGAAGATGGCCGATGCCAAAGTTGCGAGCCTAGTGGAGGCAAGGAGGGAAGGAAAGTGTAGGAAGGATTAGGGTGCCAACACGGGAACTTGGGTACAGAGTGAACGAAGAACTGAAAGGGGCCATAAAGGGTAGAAAAGCTAAATGTGCTGCATACAGGAGAAAGAGAAAACTTAAGGGGGCGGAAAGCAACGAGGCCACGGTAGCAAAGGAAGAATACCAACAAGCACGAAATACAGTAAACATGATTAAAGACGATAATCGGAGAGTGCGAAATAGCAGTCTTATTAGGACGATCAGAATGACAGGGTGGGGGAGGGGAGGGGGGTCGAGTTTGAACGTATTTTGGAAATGGGTGAATAAACGTAACAAAGGAAGTAACCCACAGAGTATTAAAGTAGATGGCAGAATAACAGACGATCAAGATCAAATCGAATTAGAACAGGTCAAGCACTGGGAAAAGTTAAACGATAAGCGATGGGGCAAGGGGAACCCACCGGAGTGCCCGAACCAGGTCGAGGAAAATCTATCGAACTTCGTGTGCAGCGAAGTTAAAACGGAGGAAGTGCGAAAGGTGATCTCAAAATTAAGAAATGGAAAAGCGGGAGGGGTGGACGAAATTCCTAACGAGTTTATCAAAAAAGGGGGAGAGGAACTCTTGGAAAGCCTAACTGCCCTATTCAATTTAGCCATGGAAAAACAAGAGATCCCAAATGAGTGGAGAGAAAGCAAAGTGACATTTATTCACAAAAGGGGGGAAAAAGACGTTTTGGATAATTATCGAAGGATCTCTGTCAGTAGCAACATTGGAAAAGTTTTCTGTAAAGTCATGTATGGGAGATTAGAGGAGGTGATTGAGAAGTGTTTTTTGGGAGAGATCTAGAATGGCTTCAGGAAGGGAAGGAGAGTCACTGACCATCTTTCACGCTATCCCAAATGATAGAATCCGCGAAAGCAAAAAAGAAGAAGATGTTTATGGCCTTTTTGGATGTTAAAAAGGCATTCCATGGCGTATGGAGGGAGGGTATGTGGCGCAAGCTTCAGGCTCTGGGCTTGGGGAGGCGAGTTTGTTGGAATTATGTAAGCATTATATAAAGATGTACAGAGTGAACTTAGACTGGGAAACATAACAACAACAAAAAACGTATGCCTATGGGCATAGGCCTAAAACAGGGGTGTATTCTTTCGCCAATTCTTTTTGCGTTGTACATCAACGGTTTAGGAAATGAACTCCTGCATAGCGACGAAGGGGTAGCAGTTGGGGACTTGAAGATCCCAGGGCTATTTTTTGCAGACGATCTGGTGCTAGTGTCAGAAAGAGAAGAGGGGCTAGCGAAAATGCTGGGAATTGTTGGGAAATATGGATGCAAATGGAGACTCGAACTTAATGAAAGCAAGACCAAAATTATACCTGTGGGTCGTAAAGTGGACCCCACTCGAAGGTGGAGAATGGAGGAGTTCTGTATTCCGGAAGGTAGCAGCAAACTTCTTAGTGTAGGAGAGACAGATGACTACGAGTATCTGGGGGTAAATATAAACATCACAGGAAGAGGCATCTACCGAAACCACACAAATAAATTGATTCTGAAGGGGAAGCGAATCCTTAACCAAATGAAACTTATAGGGAGAAACAGTTTCAATAAGGTTTTCGTGGGGAAAACCATTTGGGAAATAGTGGGTCTGCCAAGTATAATATACGGTACGGAAGTGGTACCCCTAAACCAGACGGCCGTAAAGAGCTTGGAAATCATGCAGAACGATGCAGGCCGATGCATAAAGGGGTCGAGTAATGCCGCGGCACTAGAAGCAATCACGGGTGAGCTTGGGTGGATGAGGATCAAGGACAGGATAGACTTATTGAAACTCGGTTATCTTAATTATTTGGTAAATCTCCCCGACAGCCGATGGTGTAAAGTAATGTTCCTGAGAATGTTCAACCCAAATATCAAGACAGGGTGGATGGTCCAAGTGAGGGAGCTAATAGAGAACTGCTCAATGGAGATCTCGGACCTAGACGTTGGGGCAAACCAGGGTAAACAAATCGTCAGAGAAAGGGTCAGGATGGTAACCGTAATTGGCGAGAGGGGGTCAAATCAAAGAGGTATTTGTGTGGCCTGCGTGACAAAGAGAAGCCTGGTTTTAAAGAGTATCTTGCTGGCACCTTTGGGGGGCACTGTTGTTGAAGCTGAGGTTCAAGCTGAGGTCGCGGTCCCTGGAGCTGAGGGGAAAAATTTGAAAAAACAGTGAAAAGGAGTGCCAGATGTGTAGTTTGGGCGTGGTGGATACCCTGGAACACTTTCTTCTAGAATGCCTAAAATACCAGTCTAAAAGAATAAGATTCACTGGGAGTATAATGGGGAAGTGGGATGGGAGAATGAAGGACATGTGGTTAGTGGGAGAGTCAAAGGAGAGGGTTAATATGCTAATCGGGGAGATTGGAAAGAATGGGGCAAGGGATGTCATCAAGCAGTTCGTCTCCGAGTGTTGGGAGGAGAGAAGAAGCGTGTGAATAGGGAGGCAGTTGGGAGTACAGGGGTAACGAAGGCCTTCTCATCCGATAACCGCGACAAATCAGCGGCCGGCCAAAGTATTTTTGTATACAACTCAAAGTTTGCTGAGCACCAAGTATATCCAACTACCTGTTTTACGTTTTAGTTGAAATATTGTAATGAAAAGTGTATATATTTTTTATTTAATTATATCTTTAATGATTTAAGTACAGAAATTATGGTTTTATTTGTGTTTGACATTATTTTTTAGCTTTTGAATACGATAACCATGGAAAATGGATATTATTGGTAAAAGAGGAAATTTTTCAATTTGCCCAAAAGTTGACGGAGCGACCTGGTATGGGTTCACTATCGAGTATGAGACCAATTACTGTTAATTACAGCTTGACAACGCCTTCTCATGCACCCAATCAGGTTCCTGGTGGTCCTTTGTGGGGTGTTGTTCTATTTTTGGACCAGCATGGCACCAAGCTCCTGGACACTTCTTGGCTGGACTGGACGGGCTGAAATTGCAAGCTGCAACTCATTCCAGACATGTTCGATTGGATTGAGGTCAGGGGATCTTGCTGGCCAGTCCATACGCTCAATCTCCTCCCTCTGTCGGTACTCCCCGACAGCATGGCCAACATGAGGACGAGCATTATAGTCCATCAGAATGATTCTATCACCCATTGCACCTGCATACAATCTGACGTGGACATCCAGGATCTCATCAATATACTGCTGTGCAGTCAATGTACCACGTTCAAGGACACAAAGCTCTGTACGTCCATCCCTGCTGATGCCGCCCTAGACCATGATTGACCCTCCACCATAAAGGTCATGCTCAGCAATGTTGGCTGCATGGAATCGCTCTCCAGGTCTTCTCCATACCCTAGAACGCCTATCTGTGTGGTCTAGGCAGTACCTTGACTCATCTGTAAAAAGGACAGGTCGTCAATCTTCTCTGGTCCATCCATGAAACGTGGTTCATGGCCCATTCATGTCGTCCCTGGTGGTGATTCTGGGACAGCGGAATGCGAATACATGGTCTTCTCGATCGGAGACCACCTTCGTGCAACCTTGCCCGGATAGTCTGCGTGGAAACATTTACCCCGGACGGATGCATTCTGAAGGTCACTGCGAAGCTGGGTTGCTGTGGCAAAACGGTTCCTACTGGCCTGAATGATCAAAAACCGGTCTTCAGCTGAAGATGTTGTCCTGTCTCTGCCACCACCATGCCGTCTTACTGCTGTGCCATACTGCTGAATTCTAGCCCAGGCTCAGGTGATCATCGTATGGTGCACACCAAGGGCATCACCGACCTGACGATGGGTAACCCCTTGCTCCACCATCCCTACAACCCGCCACATTTTTGCTTCAGACAAATGTCTTCTTACATTTGCATTTGCCATGTTCAATCATTAAATCACAAGGGTTTGTGTTGAAATGAAGATTGAATACCCTATACATGTCATGTACATGTAGACAGTACACGAAAATATGAAAATCAAGGGGTACATGCTTTCCATGACTGTCATGAAAAGTCTGCCTGTCAAGAGAGCTAATGTAAACGTACACTGGGGACCATCTCAAAACATTCCTCAGTCATATCCACCAAAAATATCGCAAATATGTCACAAGAAAATTTCACAATGATGTGTCAAATATTTGGTGCTTAGCAAACTTTGAGTAGTATATTATTATATCACCGTTGTTAAGCAACGTCGAGCGCGGTTAGTAGTTGGATGGGTGACCATTTCAGCGACTGATTCGGGCTCCCGCGTTGTGTCCTTGGGCAAGGCACTTAACCCCGATTGCCTGCATGGGGCACGATGACCTGTGTACTAAGGCGCACTGCACGTCGATGGTGCGCATGTCTTCAACCAATCTAACCCTAATCGTGCCGCGGTGCAGAGTCCAGAGTTACGATGTTGGAGAGCAGACAGATGCTCGCCGTTGTTCAGTGGTTATCTCCGTGTACTCCGGCTTCCTCCACCCGTAAATAATACATAGTTGCTTCTTAATAGCTTTTCATAAAAAGCCAAGCTCTTTCGTTTTGTAACTTTTAATAAACGAAAACAACAGACAGCTCCGAGAGCTGTCTGTTGTTTCGTTTATTAAAAGTAACAAAAGGAAATTTTGCTTTATGTTATAGGTGTTTTCTCAACAATTACACACTTTTTAATTGGACCTCCCAGGGGGCGCGGTGGCGTTTCGGTAACCGGTTCTCGTCAGATCACCGAAGTTAAACAACATCGAGCCCGGTTAATCCTTGGATGGGTGACCGTCTGGGCGATCGATTCGGACTCCCGCGTTGTGTCCTTGGGCAAGGCACTTAACCCCGATTGTCCACATGGGGACACGATGACGCCGTGTACAAAGGCGTACTGCTCGTCGATGGTGCGAATGTTTTCAACCAATCTAACCCTGCCTGTGCTGCAGTGCGGAGTTGCGATGTTGGGGAGTTGTCAGCTGCTCGTCGTTGCTCGGTGCTTTCTCCACCCGTAAACCTGTCACCGACACGATATGACCTTGGCTGTTAATGTGTCGTTAAACTCTAATAAATAAATAAATTGGACCTTCCTCGCCAGTTTAATAATTTCAGGGGGGGGGGATAATTTTATCGAAAGTCGATTTCCGTGACGAGATAAGTCAGAAATGTGGGCCGCCGCAACAGTCTTCAGTATTGCGTGAGAAAAAATGTCGAAAATGTTCTTATCATACCGTGTTTGGCACTCTTGTAAACAGGTTAATAATAGTTCTGCCTCTTTTCCACCTGTCCTTTCTACCTTGTTTCCATTTGTGTGTCTTTATCACCAATCGGCAAAATTTCTATCAGCTGTCATGTTTCCTTGTTGTTTTTTCTTTGATTTAAAAAACAGTTCGATATTTTGCCATGTTCTTGATCTCCAAACTATTTTCATAGCACTTGAATGTCGAAAGTCTAAATTAGTTCCCCCTCAAATAACATCTTGCTAGTACCCCACGCGGTTGACAAAAGCCACCGACGTGTCAGCACACTGTTTATTTTCATCACAAACTTTGTTGACTTTTCTCATTTTGTTTTCAAAATACGACTAACTGGTATTGTTAACGGCGATTCCAACAACACAATGTACTGAGGTACTCGAAATTAGATCACGTTCAAATCAATCACACTCCATACCGTCTTGCCTGCTAAGGTCTTTATGACAATAAATTGGTCTTAAGACTCTGTTTGTCTTTCCACTTATTTCAACAATCGGATATTTTCAACGGGATTTTCATTCATTGTTTATGCCACATGATGAGACCAAGGAAGTTTGAGCGTCTATTGTAATGCCATGCCTGTTGAATTATTTATGGTATGACAGCAGATTGTACCTTTCGTAAAGATTAGTTATATAAGGTTTGTACCATCTTCGGATTTGACAGAAAGATTTTCCAAATGTGGTATGTAGTTTTGATTGCTTCTTTGCCGCAATAATGATGATGTTCGGTGTCATTTGTTTATTTATTTATTTTGTGGTTTAACGACACTTTCACTGGCGACAGAGAGAGTCAGCTCGTATCGGACGGCTTTACGGGTGGAGAAAGTCCCAATGTTCTAACTCCACACAAGCAGGGTTAGCATTGGGTGAAGACAAGTGCACCATCGACTTGCAGTACACCTTAGCACACAGCGCCACCGTGCCTCCTCGTAGGCTATCGCGCCTAAGTGCCTTACCCAAGGACACAACGCAGTTACTCCTGGAGAGGAGCTAACCGTGGACCTTTCGGTTTGAAGTCCAATGCCGTAACCAATGAGCCACGGCCCTTCTCGGTGTTATTTACTTATTGTCTGTCACCGTGCTTCAAAATAAACCCGATTCCCACATGCTCCTATCGATGGGAAGCAAAAGAACTGGTCGACGAAATAACAAGCCGAAAACTGTAAAAAAAAATCGCCCCATTAATGACCTAAGATGTGAGTATTTACTGCATATCAGGACATTCAAGAAAATATTAGTCCAATTGTCTAGCTGCCAAGCCTCAGGCTAGGCTACATGTCTAATTCCAAGCGGCTGCGGGCTGCAGTTATTATTTTATCCTCCCTGTATATTGATATTGGACTGATCAATCTCACTGTAGGTGTATACAAAGGCGATACCATTCCAGAAAACGAGGGTTCAAAGGGTTAAGACTAGTTGAGGTATAGAGTGGTTCCAGGCCATAACTGTGTCGAATTTCTTTTAGAATTTGCTTCGTGGCTTGAGAGACTGCACAGAAAGATATTTTATAATGGTGAGAGAAGTGCGGTCGTTTATTTCCGGGTTTATTATCAAATTGTTTTCCATGCGCAATAACTGGACCAATACCACATAATTACACTGCACGACGAATACGCGCAACGAAGTGAATTTGTAGATATTTCATGAACTGTGACGTGGATAAATGGGTGTCACTCCGGTCCACCAAAATTTTTGAATCAGGTGATATCGATGTAAATGTTACTTATTCATTTTTTTAAAAAAACTTTCATTCGTGCTGCAGACATTTTTAAAATCAGTGAGTATTTTGTAGATTTCAAGCCGAAAATTATTATTATTATAACACATGCTATATTTTAATGATCACCCAAACGGGAGCACGGTGGTTCAGCGGTTGCGACACTTCAAACAGAATGGTCCACGGTTCGATCCACGCCAGGGGTAACTGCGCTCTGTCCCTGGACAGGGCACTAAATCCTGATTGCCCAAGAGGGGACAGAGTGGCACCGTGTACTGAGGCATACTGCATGTCGATGGTGCACTTGTCTTGAACCAATGCTAACCCTTCTTGTGTGGAGTTAGTGCGTTGGGGAGTCTGACTGTTGGTCGCCGTTGCTCGGGGTCTCTCTCCGGGTACTCCGGCTTCCTCCACCTGTAAAACTGTCCGACACAAGGTGACCCTGGCTGTCAAAAGTGTCGTTAAATCCCAATAAATAAATAATAAATAAGATCATCCAAACGTTCTCGAACACACGAAAGCGTAGTAACTAATTTATTTTATCATTGGGCTTGTGCATGAGAGGTCAAGAGTCTAGACCTAACGACGCCAATTGCCTCGTTTTCGAAGCAAGACAGCCAGATATGCATACCTTTTTGCTTTGAGAAAATAATAGCATTCGATGACAACATTACACAATACACGACAAATCGTTGACGAGGATCTATTGCTCTATGTTCCAATAAGACTAAAATCCTCCTCCTCTGATTGGACGAAAGCTCGCTTAGTATATTTTATGTTTATGGCTCAAGTGGCAAATGTTACCGTCTGACGTCACAACGCGAAATATTTGAAATGACGTCACCCGTTTCGTAACTGCTTCATCAACGGAGTGACTAGCAAGCCGCTTCATTTTTCTGGATGTTTCACGTGTGCAGCAGTCCGTGTTCTGGATGAAGTGTTGTTCAAATTACAAGCCGATTTACGATTTGAACTAAGATGGAATGAGTTTATGTGGTTTATTGATTATTTATCAAGTGCCGTTGTGGTTACATGGGAGGTTTATTTACTTAACCTGTCATAGTTAAAAGTTGCCTTGAACAAGGCAACCAACGTTTGACGACCACAAGTTTATTAAATAAGCCTCTCGAGTATCCACGATGCAGGTTTTAGGCTATGGCCTATGGGTAGTGTCTTATTGGAACATATACATTATTGCGATGAGCTGACGGTAACATGGTCTGAGGTTTGCGGCTCGGAGTGTAAGTTCAACCTCGACGCTTCGCGTCTCGGTTGAACATAAGCTCCGAGCCGCAAACCTCAGACCATGTTATCGTCAGCTAATCACAATAATTTATAATATAGGACTGTAGGATTAAATTATAACTGAACCTCTCCATGAATACACAATAGATTCTCCCTCTTCGCTGTACAATTATATTCTTTAGGTCGATACTTTTCAGGAGGTCAGTATTAAAAGGGTTAATCCTGCATGCCTATCGGGAGAACAGTGCTGCAGAGTGCCTCCAATCAATGGGCCCAGGGCCCCAAATGTCGATACAACTTAAGCCTGACTAAAGTTCTAAAGTGGACTCAAGTCCAGTTTTACTCCAGTAGGATATTTTGAGAAAAAAATCGCACTCTAATTCAAGTCTTTACTCAAGATCATGAGTCATCAAACACAATACTAGCTATAGCATTTAGGTGAATCTATTTTGCATTTGTGTGGTGGTTCAGTAAAAATTTAATTCAACAGCCCCATAGGGTTGTTGGATAAAATTTTTACTGACCCTCTTAAACGATAGATCGATAGAGCGCCGGACTACTATTCCTAGAAATGTTAGACCTAAGACTATAATTCCGCGGAATAATAGTCCAGAGGGACTAACGTTCCTACGGACTTCCATTCCTTTTACACCGGACTAAAGAAAAATGAAATGACAAAAGAATAAGGCAAGCTTTGCCCTCAAACTCAGAACGATCGTCAATAGAAAAATGTTTAATTCAACTTGATTTCAAGCCAAAATAAATCGAGAAGGTGAAAAGAAGTAATGATCACTTATATTGCAGACTCTCAACTGACAAGATAAAGAGCGCTGGTGTTTGGTGTTTTATCAATGCAGTATGACGTCGCTGACTTGAAGGAGTAGCCTTAAAGTTCCAACTGGACGTTTTCTTGTAAACGCTCTTTATTAATTTATAAATGCTATTTATAAAACGCTTGTTTTCAAAACAAAATAGCAGTTTTGGGCGAAAATGCACTTAATTATGCATTGAATAATGTCATTTGTGTCTATATGAGTAAAGGTTCTAGTTTTTTTCTAGTAAATGCAGATTATATATGAGAATTTCAACACCTAGGTTAACTATGCGAATAGAAATTAAGTACCCCTTGTCTGCGACGGATATCTCAAATTGCTCAATGATGTCAGACGTCCAGTAATTTTTTTCTGAATCAGGAGATGTCCCTCTATCAGAAACCACCGAAAAAAAAAAATTGGACGCCACTTTGAGGTAGAGCAGAAAGTTGGCATTTGGCGGCCGGACTATATGTGAGACTACGGTTACACCAAATGCATTGCCTGTGCCATACGCATGGTCAACTTTTCTCATCATTCACATCGACTTACGAAAAGGTTATCTCCCCTGATTGCTAAGAATTGGCTGGCAAAAATTAACACTAATTGAATGGGGAATTTTTATATTTCTCAAAAGTATATAAAACCTATGAAAGTTATATTCACTGTGCGCATCAATCCTTTAAGAACAATATATATGCTCTCAGTTGGTGATATTATCGAACGATTTCATTCGCCCAATTTTTTTCCCACGTTGATTTAAAATGCTAGTTATTTCATGTATAATTCCATGTAAAATGATAGAAAATTGCATTTTTGTCAACTTTTAGCGGTTAATATATTTTTTTGGCTTCATATTAGCAATGCAGTGGGACTACCGGCATGTAATATAGATATTGTCCTATCTAACCATATAAAAATATACAAGCTGACATTTGCCCATTTTTTCCCTTTCATGTTAAAACCAAGAAAAATTGTATTGTAGTAAAAACCGTTAAAACCGCTGTCCACAATATCAGATAGATTTCCGCGTGAGTACAAATGAAAAGGTGCGATAACCCCAAAGCGTCTTAATTAATTTCTGGTCAACTAGTAAAAAAACATCCTCGTATAACTAAAAATTCATTTTTTGGCTTCCAAAACATTGGTTATGACTCCTCATTGGAACGAGATCAACGCGCTCGTTCCAATGAGGGGGTCATAACCTATGCTTTGGAAGCAAAAAATGAAAATATAAAAAAATTGAATGCCGATTTTCGTGTATAGCGCTGGCCGGTTTATTCTCAGCTGATTTCTCCGCTTCCGACAACTATTCCCTGGCGATCAAGATTTCATTCACACCTTTCAGAGGTTCAATGTTAATTGGATTACAGCGCTAGACACCAGTATTTACAAGGGGAGATAACTTTTCCAAGAGTCAATATGTATGACGATAAAAGTTGAGGATGAAGGTCGTATGCGTTGCTGCGTTTGATTGAATGGTTACATAAAGTACTGTGCGTCGAGCACGCTTCGCGTTGACAATAAATAGAAAAAGTTTTCATTTCTCGACGCATCGCACTGATGATCGCAAAGGTTTTTGAAGGTGAAGGCCATGTGGACTGACTTGGTCGAGTATAGGCGTATAGGTCTAACTATATGCATATATATGTGAATTAGGATGTTTTAACTCTATTCACTCACGTTTCCCTTTTTATTTTCGTAGATATCTCTTCACCATTTGACGTAAACCGCGTACATTTCCTCTATGTGCGATATTTTAAAATTCGCGCTGCGCTGCGCATCGCATATACAACGTACTCAGCATAATCGTTGCCCAAGTAATGAAAATTTAGCTTGGAAATAGGTGATAGGTTATTTTCGATGTCGTCAAAAATCTTAACAAGATAATAATTTGTCACTTTTTTGCTGTCCATCTCGATTTATGAAAAATACTTTGCAATTCTGAACATCAAAAAATGAAAAAACTATAACAGTTTTTAAATATTTGACAGCATCGAAAAAAATAATATGTCAGCTATTTTCAAGAAAAATACCTATATAGCACCTTTAAGCAGAGATTTGCGTACAAGTTGAATGAAATCAAGGTGCTATCGGCTTTTATCAGAAAAAGTACGAACAGTGACGGAAAGTTTGACTCAGATAAGTTTTTCGATTCGAGTCTGAGTCCAGAGTGACCTGAGTCTGAACTTAATTTTTTTTCGAAATATAGGGCTATGGACTTAAATCTCGCTGGTGCCCAGTTGCGAAGTCCAGCAACAGTTTATCGCTGCTCGATTGGTCTCACCACACAGTTCGGCTTCTTCCACCGCCAAAATGTCCCTCTCGAAACATGATATATCTACACTGTATGAATGGAAGGGTTATAAAAATCTCATTCGTTTAACCCTTTCAACACCGAACCCTGAATTTATCGTATATTATACTGCTGTTGGAAAAAAACAAATAAGTTTCTGATTACTCAAGAGAGTCAGTAAAGGGTGTTTATTGCTGATACTGTCAATATTTGCTGTTCGTTATGACATTTAACTGTCGACGATTAGATTTTCAAAACAAATTTGCATTCATATTTGAAAGGGTTGAACAACGAATGTAAGGAGCATTATTTTGTAAATTAACCCTTTAAGAAGACACACCAACAAACATAAAACACGTGTACCCCCAAAACAACGTCAACACTCAACAATTTTTAATTTTAAATTGCCTCTGTGACGGAAATGTGGCACATATAGAGAATCACACTTATGTTTGAATGGGTTAACGATTAATGGACGCAAACGAGTGGCGCAAGAATACTGTCATTCGCTCGATCCTAACTGCTGACTGTCGATGCTGAATTGTCCGGACCGTAATATGACCTTCTCGTCACCACATGGAACCACTTTAAAAATTCTCTAACTTTTGTCCAAACCTTTAGACCGGTCTAATTGGGCACAACGGCAAATATGGATGTGGCCTGCATGGTTGGAGAAAAAGCAGGGATATCTTCTTCTTCTTCTTGGCGTCTGTTTTAGGTTTTAGGTCCCCCGTCTTAAAATGCTACTTTACAACCCCTTGTTATAGGCCTTCACCATTATCACTGCTTTCCTCCCACCATCCTTTGACGTAAGTTTACTCGACTAACTCGAGAAGGCTTCTTAGTTTCCCGGTGTTGAGCCAAATGTCTATTTGAATGTAAATTACGCATGGCGTTTACTGAGAAATACCACAAACATGAATATAATAGATCTCAGGCTTTAAATGCATGATTCTTAGCTTCCCAGTGTTGAGCCAAAGGTCTATTTGAATGTAAATTACGCACGGCGTTACTGAGAAATGCTACAAACATGAATATAATAGATCTTAAGTGCATGATCATATGGAATTAGACACAGAAAAGCAATCGTAGACGACACTATCGACGCTGATTGCTTTTCTATGGCGAACTCTGTGGGTTTTTTTAAACAATATTTATCTGTTGCATTGTATGATTCGAAGGTAAGATCTCAGCTATATTGGAAGCAATATCACACACAATAATCCTGGCCAAACTATATATTGCCGAAACACTGCAAAACTTTGGGAAAAATTTCAAACTAAGTATAATTTGGGCGCAATTATCTTATTTGGGCACAGCGTTTACCGTCGTTAGTTGGGAAGAATTTAAAGGTCTGCTCCTGTCGCTCCTGAAAGGCAGTTGCTTATCACTTATGGTGAATGGAAAGAACACACACATCTGGTTCCAGCCAAGGATTATAAGCAATGTTTAACCTTTACACACCAAAACGAAAAAAATCCTTGGTAATAACTACGAAAATTTCAATCAATTGGCTCTCAAATAAAAAGATAAAAGTACAGATAATAATAAAGTACAAGGTTATTATATACGTTTACAAAATAATTTCATTGTCATTATTTACTCACTGTTTATTCACTCCAAATAAACTGGTAGCAAATAATTTATTATCTCCCAGAAGGATTATAAAAAAGGTTAAGGAAGAAAAACAGGGTTAAAAATGTTTGATAAGAATCAGATTAAATAGATAAACTGTTAATTTAGTAGACCCACTACAAAGTGTCTGGCTACAGATTACTTAACAGGCGTGAATTATGTCTCGCCTTTCGTCACCTGAGTACTTGAATGTTCTATGCCCCATAGGGGACACAGAACATTCTAGCACTCAGGCGGCGCTGTGTCGGCGATTATATCGAATACGACGCACTGAAATAATAAACCACAAAGGCTATGCGACCTACCAAAAGTATCGTTTTGGTGCCAGATTATGATGCTAGATTTTGGTGCAAAATACTGTATTTTTGGTGCCGAACGATTTCTTAGTGCAGCTGGTACCATTGACACCCGGGAGTGTCAGCACCATAATCTGGGATTTATTCACAACCAAGCGGTGGAATACTTGGCTACCTCTGAGAAAGTTTTCGTTCATTAGAGACCAATTGATCAAACATACTGCATAGCCGATCGAACTTCCACAATAACTGATAAAATTTGACTGATATGAAGGAGCAAATCCTCGCCATCTTTTACCCTTTACCCAACGTAAAAGCGAAAAACCGGCCAGCTCTATTCCCCAAAATCGCTATTCATAGTTTATTATTTTTTTAATTTTTGCCTCAAAAACACAGCATATAGCCCCCCCCCCCCCCCCCCCCCCCCCCCCATGGGAACGAGCTCGTCCTAATAAGGGGGTTATAAGCTATGTATTTGAGGCAAAAAGCGAAAAATATTAATTTATTCAATTGTGTTTGGCACGCGTCTCTAACAACTCGACATTCTCAACGGTCTTTGCTTCTGGGCTTCCTGTCACATCTAAGAAATGCATCTGCTCTTGATTGTAGCTATTTTGAACATGCACACAAGTTATTGATAAATATGTTGTTCTTATGGGATATAAACAGGAGCGTAAATTCTGCGAGGGTGCTGCGGAAAAGGAATATCACCCATAAGTCTTTGTCTCGTCGGGCAATCAGAGTCGTTCAGAGTTCTTTTATTTAATGGTTGGCATGTTCAAAGACCTCCGAACAGGCATAAAACTGTCACATGTGGTTGCTAGATGGGCGACATGTATGCTGGATCGCCCTAAACTTTAGCCACGACTAGTGTTCAACCGATGATCGGAACCGGCCACCACAATCGGCCGATTGTGGGCAATCGGATGACAACGGCAACGGCTCCTGAAACATCGGTTCAACCGATTGTTGCCAAGCATTTTGTGACGATTCATAAACTGCATTTTTTATCTTCTGCAATTGTTTAATTGTTTATGTAAAATGATGCCAATGATACCATTCAATAAAGTTGAAAAACTATCACAAGGTGTATTCTTAACCTCTCTAGATGCCCCTTTACGAGATGTACAAGTTAAACGACATGTAAAGCTTACAATTGAACGTCCTTGCGGCAATCGCCAGTTCATACCCGAAAAGTGAAGGTTGCATTGACTCCGGTCGCAGTGAAAATTACCAGTGCGCGCACTTGGGTGATAAACGTTGCTCTGAGAGAGCGACATTTACCGCCCAAGTGTGCGCGACTGGTAATTTTACTGGACCTGAGTCAACGGAGTTTAACACTGTGAAATATGTTCAATTTAATGTGGTGCTTTCGAGTCTCGACTTATCTAGTAGTGAACGGACTGTAAACACTGTAAAATATATTCAATTTAATGTAGTTCTTTGTGAGCCTCGACTTGTCTAGTAGTGCACGGTATTATAATCGAAATCGACATCGGAATCAGGCCGATTGCGAGCTCAAATAATCAGTAATCGGTCAACGGCTATTTTTGGTAATCGGTTTAACACTATAGCCACGACAATCGGCAATACACTCTGCTCCTCATCCCAAGGGGAAAAAATGGATTCGCTGCTCTCCTCTCCAATCTCTGAAGATATATATAATTACGGGCCTGGCTTTATGGGTATTAAGACAGAACACAACGAGGGTAGATTACGGTGGCCCGGAATCAACTACCCGCGTTGGAGTTTTTCCTGTATTTCACGTGCGCGTCAATTTCAGAAAAAACCCAACAAGGGTCGTTGATTCCTGTCCTCGCAATCTACACGAGTTGTGCTCTGTATATATTTAAACAACAATTTCACTTGACAGTGAATTATTAAGTGCATGAGGCTGATATTTTTATATGTGACCTTCGGTGGTCTGTTTACATTCTTGTTCGACACCCTCTTGTGTCAAGGCACTTCATTCACGTTGTAACGTCAGTTAGATGCGCTACGACCACGGACACCGGACGCAGAGGGGGCAGTTGACGTCCTTGCCTTCGGACCACAGGAGCGAGAGGGGGACAGACAATGCCCTTCCCAAGTTCGTCACTCAGTTGTTTTCAATGATTGATTTGATTCTCGAAGAATCGAAGTAAAGCTAAATCCGTTCTGAAGATTTCCAAATTTAATGGAGGAGTTTGGGAGGAGATGCCCCCTCGCGATGGGAGGGGGCACCTCCTCTTCAACTCCCCCATATCGAACCTTCGGCCATGTCATGGCGGGGCTACTAGTTCGTGTAAATGCCCTTTTCCCGGGGTCTGATCCCCCTGCCCTGAAGTGCTTCCGGCGCCCTGGCACCTACCAATCAGATACGCTCTTATATGGCCTTCTTACACGTAGGCCGGATTCCGCGTGGTATACCTGGAACGTTACTCAATGTCTGTACAGTATCGGGTGACGATGAATACACACAGCAATGTGGTATAATATATAGCTTTACCTGGGATGTTCAATGAAAATAAAATCGTTCTTGAAATCGTCCCCGGCACTTGACAATTCAGTGGGACAGCTGTAAGAGAAATTGAATATATAGGTACTATACCTCACTGATTGTAACACTGTTCTGATTCTATTGAATATGACGTAGAGTATTTGTAAACACTATTGAAAATGTCAGATTTAAAATGTTTTGTAGAAATGTCAAAATTTCTCTTTATTTTTGCAAAATATCGTTTCCGAATAAATTTATTAAGTTTTCAATTGAAACTAATACAAGTTCCTTCGCGAGTGTTTCTATTATATCAGACTATAAAGAAGTAATGCGATCTAATAATCAGTCGTTGTGTCGCGTCACTTAAAAACTTTTGGGCTTTCCGTGTCACCAATACCTCTCAGTAATATCCAAACGATTTGTTAAATGTTAACCCTTTGTGAAGTCTATACATGTGTAGCCGTTTCAGGGCAGTGACCTGTCTCTCAGATCTGCGGAGAGTTGATGAATGTGTATGTATAGTGGTGGCGGAGTGGGGTGGCGGCATAAACGTCCAAGACGCTCTTAACTGGGCTTCCGCCAGAAGTCTCTGCTTGCTCCTAGACAGTACAAGTAGATGTAGGGCTGCACGATATTCAAAACTGAATACCGGTATCGGTATTCAAAAAGTACCGCGGTATATCGAAAACTGTTCAGATATCTGGTCTCAAGTACTACAATCGAGACGTGAGGCATCACTGACGGATCAAATCAGCATGCCTTGATGATGCGGTTCGAAACACCTTTACCCAACGCAGACGATATTAGAATTTATTATTTTAAATAATAGTTTATTATATTTTTCCAAAAATGTCTACAAAACAATATCATGTGAACCCTCATTGGAACGAGCTCGCTGAGCTCGCTCCAATGAGGAGTCTCATGATACAGTTTTGTTCAAATTTTTGAAAATTATTTTTCCAACTGCTGAATTTGTATATTACGCAGGCACATACAGGCGATTCTTTGGATAAAGGGATAATATTATTCATTCGGGGCTACAGTTAAAACTCAAGACATCTTGAAAATTAAATTGTGGGTAAATAAATAATGACGATAAACCGATATTTTTGTAATTACACCAATATTCAATCGATATTGGTTTGAATATCGGTACATATCGGTTTATCGATATACCGTGCAGCCCTAAGTAGATGTAGTTTAACTAGCAAGGGTAGTGATAGGTACTATTAGTGACAACCAGTGATAAACGTATACCATATTCTGCAGAAGATTTGCTTGTGTTAGGTGAAAGAGACAGTTTGAACAGTAGTAGTGGGGGAAGTGGAAAAAAAGTAGTAGTGTTACTACCAGTAGAAGACGGCAGTGGTGGTAGTAAAACTTTCTGTTGTATTCATTTATTTATTGCTGTTTACGGTCACATGGTTCTGCGCATTGACTAACCATGGCCGCAACTTGGATATAGAGTCAAGGCCAGCCAATCGTTTATGTCCATGTTGCCCATTTTAGTGGACTTCCACCCGGGGCATTGATTACCGGGTCCCATTTTACAAGCAAAACAAGCAAAAACAGAGCTTGTTTACCTTCAGGAGTGCCCACGCCGACTTGTAATGTTAACAGTAGCTACTGGTGGCAAAGGGTGGCATACAAATATTAAATCCGGGCAAACCAATTAATTCTCTACCCCCCTCCCCACCCCACCCTGTCGTCATCGCCCAAAACTATTTATTTAGATGTACCTTCAAATTAACACGGATTTTCTTTTGGATGAGATGACGTGGAATCAATGAACATTTGATTTTTTCTGCACTTTCAGTTTTGTTGAGATATTTCGGAGAGACGTGAAAATGTTCGAGGAAGAGACAGGTTAAATCATATACACAGCCAAATTTGAATCACATGTGGATACGAGCAGACAAGATGAGGATTCATTTTCCCAACGAGCTCGATCCCCCACACTCAGTTTGACTTTTTAACCCTTTAACCAGCGCAGACGACATCAAATTTATTATTTTAAACAATATTGTTGCAAATTTAAAAAAAAAGAAAATTCAATAAACCCATATCGTGTGATCCCTCATTGGAACGAGCTCGATGAAAAATGTTACAGAACATCAAAAGATGGTGAAAGCGCTGTATTCTTATTTTTAAATGGATCACAGAATAATGGTCAAACGTTCAAACTGATTGGGGCAAAAAATGTAAAACGCCAGCTTCTGTATTTCTACACTACTTTACAGGAAAATGCCTGAAGGTTGTGAAATGACACTCAAATCGATAATTCAACTTCGATAACATTTCGAAATATTTAAATTTTTATATGAAAATTCCCATATCCTTAGTGTTAAATTTACTGTCAACTTTGAAAAAATTAACCCTTTGAACTCTAGGTGTATCTTCCACGCCAGTTCAATGGAAACACTTGGCAGAGTTCATATTCATTATTTGTGGTAGACCAACCAATATTTTCAACGTGCAGCCTCGGGGCTGCACGTTGAAAATATTGATTGGTCCACCACACACATTTACTGAGCCGCCATCCTATTTAATGACGTTATGACGTATCATGTTCCTGGCCGGAAAAACGGCCTTTAGGGTTTAAAGGGTTAAGTCGAGCTAACTTTCCCGTAAATTTCTTCCAACGACGAAAAGTGTCAGCCATGAGTAAAATTGACTGATATGTGCCTTTATAATCAATGCTGATCCTGATTACTCACAAGTAAATTTAAGTTACTGGTTGAAAAGTGTGATCAGAAATGCATTGTGAGGTGGCTCTATCGAACATAGGCTTCGTGGTGTGAATAATTCCCTTCAGACAAGTGTTTGTATTCAATATACTATAAAAAATGGCGAATACTCCATAAAATATAACAATATTCTTGAACAACATCTACAACTAGAGTGGATACTGGGTATTCATATCCACAAATTCGCCATTTACTTGATCTAATTGCCCATTCAATTCACTTTCAACGAAACTATAATTGATCTACAAGTAACGTGTATTTAGAAAGCTAATGAAAGTGAATGCTGAGATTCCACCATTGTACCTTGCATAATAGAAGCATGTGATATTATTAGTTTGAATTACGTACATATTTTTTCCCACTGGGCTTCAGTGTTCTTTATATATAATCCCTATGGATTTATGTGTCGTTTTGGACACTATTATAAAACGTTTAGCGAACACCCAGTGGTCGGTTATTTTATTTTCACAGACAGAGAGAGACTACAGTAACAGTGGAATTCAGTTGTAAGATATTTATTTCTTGCTTTGCTGTCTTTTCACCGATAATAACCTTCCGCTTGTTACCACGATATAACCTTAGCTGCTATTGCGTTAAGCACCAATAAATGAATAAATCTGCATAAATTAATAACCTACCACTGGCATTGTTTTCTGCAACACAGTATCTGACACCTTTCCGAATCTTCGGAAGCTCAATTAAAGAGTTGATGTCGGGTGGAGGAAGGCGAAAGCAGTACAATATCTGGGTGCACCGGGGCAACCATGTTTCGTCCCGGTGGGGGCAATTTAAAAAAGTGATCCACGCAAACGTGTTTTCCTTGATTCTCAGGCTTGGTGAGCTCGACGGAAATTCGAAAAGCTCCTGCGTTTTATCGGCGTGTAAGCGTGTGCATGTGTGTTTGGGAGCACAAAAAGACACCTTTAAAATACAGTAAAGGTACCGGCAACCAGCTGTCCGTGTTTCTAACGCAAGGTATTACGATAATAATACTATATTAAACCTCTTGGCAATGTCCACATGTTTTTGTTCGATATTTGAGCAAAACGGAGGAGCGGATATTTGGTTTCTATTCATTTCATTTCACGAGAAGGCTGGTGATTTGTCATACAGAGGAGGGCAATTAATATATTTAACCTTCAGCCGTATGGCTGCAGGTTAAAGATATTAATTAGTTTACTTTAAAAATTGACTCTTTTAAAAACAATGTGTCCCAGGATTACGGGGTTGAGTGATGGAGGAAAATTTATGTTCTCATCAGTGCTCAGTCGACAGCCCGTGACCGTCGTCTGAACCCCAGTTCGAACGTAAACTTTGCCACCTTATCAATGCCATGTCCGCTTGGGACTCTTAGGATTCCTGAAGGTGCCTGTGGCTTACAACGCCAAAGGGTGATCAACGATAATTCACTGAAAAGATTATTTATTTACATGTACGAAGAAATATAATATGAAACAAATTACTCACAAAAATTATCCATAAGAATACACAAATTACGCGGATAAAAGTTTATTCTTTAGGGCCCTCGACGTCTCCCACGGCTAGCTGTGTCCGCTGGATCGACCTCACATCTTCTTCATCTTCTCACGGTTTGTGATAATTACAAAGTGTTTATTCACTTCGCGTTGCTTCCTCCTCGCAGGGTTAACTTCACCGTCAGTCGGGCTTAACACATATAATGTTCTGCTTGTGTGACTCTATCAGCTTTTTCACAGTTCAATCAGAATTCAATCAGCGTCTACCACAGTTCACAATCACTTTGCGCCTTGTCTGGCTCTCACGGGGTTAAGTTATACTCCGCCATCAGATATAAACTTAACAAAGCTTACATAAAAATATTCTGCAAAGTGTTCTCAACATCACCAATTCTCGCACCGCCTAAAACTATTTTAACTCGCGGGCTATTCAAGCGCTTACTCAAACTCCTAATACGGTTCCTAGACCTCAACGTTACAGCTTTTACTTCTTTGGCTACTATGCCACTATGGTTCGCAGCCGTTAACAAACTACTATCGGTTCCTTACAACCCTCACATGGTTACGACAATACGCGGACTTTCAATCTCGGTGCCTATGACCCTCGACGGCCAAGGCTAAATTCGGACCTTCTCTGAGTGCCCTCAGGCCAACTGCCTCTGTACGTTTTGCCTTCTAAAACAGGTAATGCCGTTTACCTAAATGCATGTAGTTCCCTGAGCTCGTACTTCCTGTTCCTGAGCCTGTTCTCATATATGGCCACCGACTTGGCCCGCGACTGCCGCTATTCTAAAATGAGCTCTGTGCCCCCCCCCCCCCCCCTACATCACAACGTGTCTTTACTTTCGCACCGATGCGGCACTTCCTCTAACCTATAGCATGGGACCTCCCCATCTACTCGCAACGACCCACAGCCTTACACACCTTCCGACTGGAATTGGCTGGAATGAATCGAGAAATCCCCCGATTTTTATTTAGATAGCCAGAAAATGTATTCTCGGTTAATCGCTTCTCTTGAACTTGGCCGCTTAGATCTATCTTAATTTAACACTCGCTTTAAAGTTCCTTTGAAAGACTCGCATTTTGGTGTATTTTGACATTTCGGAGACAGGATAGATGCGTAATATGGGTGTGTGTCCAGAACATATTGATGCACTGTATTCTACAATTAGACTTTAACTGCTTTAATTACCCAGATAATTATTACAGAAGAAAATATTGTCTCTCTTACTATTGATCTGTTATCAGAATAGCCCACATGGTGTTCAACACGTGCGCCATAATGGACATTAAATTTCATGCCTCATTTAGAATCTTTTGAATTAACGTCAGTTTCACAAACCTGTTTTCGGGGTCCGTCACATATCTATCTTGCTTTACATTTAACCCAGGCAGAAATATTGTCGAAAATATTTACACTTTTATACAACAAAATCGCAACTTTTGGCTATCACCTTGACACAATGTAACCTTCAGCGAGGACGATGCCATTTCGCAGAAGCCAGAATTAAAGAGCTGAATGGGAGCGATGTGGCTCAGTGGTTACGGCATTGGACTTCAAACCGAAAGGTCCACGGTTCGACACCCGCCAGGGGTAACTGCCATGTGTCCTTGGGCACGGCACTTAATTCCGATTGCCTCCGTGTGGGCACGGTGGCGCTGTGTACTGAGGCTTGCTGCATGTTGATGATGCACTACCAATGCTAACCCCGCGTGAGCAGAGTTAGTATGTTGGGGAGTGTGACAGTTGCTCGCCGTTGTTCGGTGGTTCTCTCAGGCTCCCCCACCCGTAAAACTTTAAGACACGAGATGACCCTGGATGTCGGAAGCGTCGTTAAAACCCCAGTAAATAAAGAGCTGAACGCGTTACCTCTAAAGAAAAACTTTGCTCCAATGTACACGAATGCTCCTCCATATGATGCAACTCTGAACAGTAACAGTCATTACTGTGAACTATGTGGTCGAAGTAACGGCGACTGGTTGCCAGTAGGCCTACGAAATTTTTACGGTATTTTTTACAATGCGGAGTTGTCATCATTCTGTCGTGCATGGCGGGTATTATAGCTCTATAACAGTACACGATACTCTTTCCTTTGTGGTATTTATGCCGTTGCCTGGTCATGGCCCGGTTTATTTGTTCTTCTGCAACCATCTTTTATCGTCGGATTAGAAGATTGTCGAAACATAAAAACTAGAACAAACCGGCTGAAGATGCAATCAAATTTTCAAATGTTGCATTACAAGAATGCATGCATATTGAAAAATGCGTAACTAAGGGGTGTGGAAGTGCGGCATCCCCAATAATTTTTCCAGTCGGCACATTCCTCTGGATTAGCGTCTCATTGTTTCGAGACTAGATTTGATATTCTTGGACTTATATCAAGGGCACAGTTATTAGTCATACAGATGGTCATCTGTGGTACATGTTTCGGGCCGTATAATGCCCGGGACTACCAACTTGGAGTGGGGTACGTAGTAATTAAATTAGATGTTTGGAAACCGATGTTTCACGACTTCTATTTATCCACAAACAGATTTCCAAGAACTCTGAGTTTTGAACACTGATCCCGACCAAATTTTATTTTTTCAATTATTGCCCCAAAACATAGCTTATGAAGACTCAATGGAATGAGCTCGTCGTATTACACGTGTTGTGAACGATATTTTTCGCAATGAGCTCTTTGATGGTGATTGTGTGATATTTTTATATTATAGTACCAGAGACATAAGGACTCGGCCACAGAAGGACACACACACACACACACACAGATATATATATCAGTGGTGACCGCATATGCCTTAGTGCCTGACATGTTGGGAATACAGTCTCCAAAGCTATGGTTGTGGGTTAACGCACCTCTGCAGTTCGAGAAAGGTAGACATGTTTAGCTCCATATTTAGCAAATTCATTCCTATGTTTCGAGATAGTGTAGACGTTTGTTTAATACGGAGTCAAAGATGTACACCTTTGTTGACTTTAAAGGCGGTTGAAGACACAAATCATACGAGGAAATCTTCCGTCACATCTTAAGAGGCAAAGAGTCTGTGTACTACCTTCCTTCTAATTCCCAATAAGTTTCCAATGGCAAGAGCCCAGAAGAAAAAAATCCATGATGTTTCCAATGAAATCATTTGAGTTGTTAAGCCCCTCCCCACCTCCTCACCATCCTCTGTGGTGGTGATGTTATGGTGTATAAATATATTGATAAAGATTATGTTGCCCTAATTTCACCATTTCTTTCAACTGCTTCAGCGAAAAGTTTGGGGCATGTGTACCCTGATAATAAATATTATAATATATTGTATTAAACGGACCTTCGTATCTGAATTGCACAAACTTTTTCGCCAATGTCAACTGGAAGTATTTTGCAGATTTAGGTGAAACGTTAATACAAAATGACCCTTTCTCTCTCATCCCTCCTTTATCGAGAACCAAATTTGACGTGTTCTTTTTCCACGGCATTTTTGTAATTAGTGTGTGTTGTCATAACATAAATACGATACAAGCAGAAGAGAATGTGAACATACCTGACACCTCTGTCATCCATCATTCACCTATTTTTGTAATTGCATTGAATTTGGAAACGACCTCGAAAAGGTTTAAAGCTTACTGTCGGGTCCAATTTATTGTACTGATGTACATACTATACACGTTTAATGGAAATAGATATTGTTTAAACTAAACTGAAGTATCCGTGGTGCGGGGAGCGCAGTGGCTCAGTGGCTCAGTGGTAGACTGTTGGACTTCTATGCTAGAGGTCCCGAGTTCAATCACCGTCCGGGACGACCCGCGTTGTGTCCTTGGGCAAGGCACTTTATCTAGGTTGCCTACATGGGGGCACGATGACGCCTTGTACTACAGCGTACTGCACGTCGATGTTCCCCGTGTCTTCAACCGCTGTAACCCCGCTTGAGTGGAGCTTGAACAGAGGTAGAATGTTGAGGAGCTGACAGTTGCTCGTCGATGCTCGGTGGTTCTCCCCGGGTGCTCCGGCTTCCTCCACCCGTAAAACTGCCACGGTCACGATTAGCCATTGTGCATAAGTGTGTGACCTTAAAAGCACCAATAACAACAAATCCGTGGTACGAACGGATAAAGGTTAACACTTTGAACTGAAGAGGCCGTTTTTCCAACCAGTGAACATTATTCGTCATAATTTCATTAAGTTGGATAGATGCGAAGTGAATATGTGTGGAAGACCAATCAATATTCTCAACGTGCAACCTCGGGGCTGCACGTTGAAAATAATAATTGGTCTACCCCCAAAATAATCAATACGGACTCTTGCAAATTCAGCTGTTGAACTGACATGAAAGATATCACCAAAGTTCAAGGGATTAAAGCGACATTCAGCGTCAAACGCGTGCAACAAGTATAACTACTTTAGACTTCAACTGACCAGGAAATGCAAGTCCAACGTTACAATAAAACCGTCAAAAGACAAATTTTATTTCATCTATTCAAATAGAAATTTCGAGTGGCCAGATGTAGCCGTACAACAAACTACAACCACTGTTTCCGTTATTCCTACCCCTATGAATAATAATCTTTGGCCTTTCATTGTAATGTTTATTGAAAGTATCCCAGTGTCATCAAAAGCAAACACCTGCTGGAATGAAAGGCTATCATTTTAGGTTGAACAAAATGGAATATCATTTCTTTGCATACATCTGGTCAATTTACTTAAAATCTACCTTTTATTTCCTTGTTTGTTTGTCACTGATTTTATTGATACACACTTATTTGCACAAACCCATTTGACAACTAAATCGTGTCCTGGTCTCTATTTCTATTGAGGTTTAGTTTACCTATGGACAGCGATAGTGTTTTTAATGAACTGCAGTTTCAACAGTCACGAAACTAAATTAACAATATAGATGTTATGTATATTGAGTTGGGCACGCATACTTGTGAACAATGGCCCGATTCAACAATAACTCTCACCTCAGGTTTTGTTGTTTGAATGTCTTACAGAAATCACAATATGACCACTTAAAATAAACCAACCGTCTGATTAAAAAAGGGAAAGAACACAAACATGCCGAAGGTTAATAAGAACATTTACAATGGCGAACTGCTGATGAGGTCAAGACATGCTCTGATGTGTGTGGTAAAGAAAATATCACTTGATAATTGCGACCGAAGTACGTATACTTCATAGAGCGTTGACCGAACTGAACGATGGTTGAGAATTAGGTTTGGGCATGTAGTTTTGCCAAATCTTCTGAAAAACTAAACTTGTGAAACTATCAATTTTAAATGAAGAATTCGACAGAAAACAGTTTTAAATATCATATTCAAAAATTTTCTCAAATAAATCAAATCAGTATTTTTATGAATCGATTCATGATGATAGAAAGCAGGACAAGAATGAACACGTTTAACCCTTTACCCAACGCAGACGATATCAAAATTTATTATTTTAAATATTATTTTTTAAATTTTTTCAAAACATTTCAACAAAACCATATCATGTGACCCCTCTTTGGAACGAGCTCGACGAGCTCGTTCCAAAGAGGGGTCACATGATATGGTTTTGTTGAACTTTTTTGAAAAATAGTATTTTTTTTGCTGCAGAATTTGCATATTACGCGTGCGGATGTGGTCGAGTCGTTGTGTAAAGGGTTAAACAGAACAATAGATTTGAGCCGTACCTTACTTATTCTAAACACATGAGGCAAGAAATATGTATAAAATGCTGAGAATAAGCTGTTTTGTGTATTGAGAGGTGAAGACATGTTCAACCATTCATCTCTGTAGAAAACAGACTTTGAGGTGTATAATGTTGTCCGACCTACTCAAACATTAGAACGCAGTTTTTCGACATTTGTAAACTAAACAGGCACCAGACTTTATAAAAAAAAATAAAGAGGCTCCAGACTTTATAAAAAACTGTAAACGCCAGCAAGTTGAATTCATTGTGAAGAATGAAAATCTAACGCTAGTCAGCCTCCATCCATAACATAATCCTGCTGTATTTCAGAAACAGACGGACGGATGGACGGACAGACGGACGGACGGGACGGACGCCTCTATTTTTTCGGACTTATGAGCTTTTTGGAAATGCCCCCCCCCCCCAAACCTTAATTTACCCAGAACCCCACCCCCACCACCCTAGAACTTTTATCTGAGCCTAACCCCACCCCTCCACCCCAAAACACACCCTAACCCTAACCCAACCCCACCCTGGCCCTAACCCTAAAACCCCACCCCTGACCCTAACCCCCACCCCCTGGAACCTAACCCCCAACCTTAAGCCCTACTCTGGGGCTACCCCTAACCCCACCCCTGACCCTAACCCTACCCTAGGCAGGTCCTAACCCTTAAAAAAAATTATGAGCTTAGCTCATAATCCGGGCTTAGCCCATAATCATCGGACGGACGAATCTTTTTCCCCGTAACTCCCGCATGGTACCACGGACGGACGGACGGACGGACGGACGGACGTTCCAACTATTTAGGTTTAAGGGACAGACAGACAGACAGACAGACAGACAGACCCATATTCTAACCAGATTGTCTTCTTTTTCTTTAAATTCTTCTTTAAATCTTTTCACCACTATTGTATATATTATCAAATTTATATTTGGTCATATAAGCATCTTGTGTCACTGTAGGTGTTATATGTCTGACAGTTGCTCGCCGTTGCTCGTTGGTTCTCTCCGGATACTCCGGCTTCCTCCACCCGTAAAACTGCCCGACACGAGGTAACCCTGGCTGTCGAAAGTGTCGTTAAATCCTAATAAATAAAAATAAATAAATAAATGAATAAATAAATAAATAAATAAATAAATAAATAAATAGTGTTGTTTTGCTTCAATAAACCAGTATCTATCTACACACTCGGTGTATTCATCAATTTATAGACATTTTGATCAAATTTAAATCACATTTATTATGTAATACATTGTGTTGGATTTAAGGTGAAAAAACATATTTGTTTACTTCTGTGTGATGTATATTTTGATTCTATATGCAAGAAATACATTTCTGATATGTGGAAAGATCTTTTCTATTGTTTTACCTATAGGTATTTTTTTATACCATTACTTTCAATAAAGGTAGGGTTTTTTCCTGCCCTTGTCATTTTTGGTAGGGTTTTTTCTTGAGGGTTTTTTTCTGAGGGTTTTTTTCCTTGAGGGTTTTTTTTCCGTGAGGGTTTTTTTCGGTATTCAACGAACACAGTTCTTTCTCATTTTCACAGAATAAAAATTTGAAACGGAAAAGCCGACAAAATCATCCAAACTCTCTTTTCAGTTTGTTCCATGAATGGTGTATACAAACACCCGCCACTCTACTGATATATATCAGTAGTGCCTCTTGTGCTTCAGTGGCATGGTTGGAAAATAATACATACAGTTATGTTTGGGACTCACGCACATCTAACTTGAGAAAAAATATAGATTTATGGCTCCATATTTACAATTTTCTTATCAGGCCGAAATATTTTTTCGGCCCGATTAGGATATTTGTTAAATATGAAGCCAAACATATGCATTTTATCGACATTAAAGTCCGTAGTATAGAGACATACTCAGCATTTGGGCTAGTGAACAGATAGAGAGTAATCGCTTGACTGGACTGGTTACCTGAAATAATTCATGAGAGGTGAGGGACGTTGTACAAACACGAGTGCGCGAATGCGCACGAGTGTTTTACAATATAGTCCCTCGCCTCGAATGAATTATTTCACGTAACCAGTCCAGTCAAGCGATTACTCTGTTTATTGCTTTCATTATTAACGATAATTATATTATTTAACCATTTACACCTAACGCAACGGCCAAACCCGGCCAGCGCTATTCTCAAAAATCGCCAATTAATTTTCATTATTTTTTCATTTTATGTCTCCAAAACATAGGTTATGACCCCTCATTGGAACGTGCTCGTCGAGCTCGTTCCAATGAGGGGTCATAACCTATGTTTTTGAGACAAAAAAAAATGAAAATAATAGCTATTCAAGAATTGTTTTTGCAAGTGTCGTCTGCTTTTCATATTAGGTAAAGGGTTAAAAAAAAAACAAAAAAAAAACAATGAAGTCCCCATTACATCCACGGCAAAGCGTCTTCGTTTGCACGCGCGGATAATAACACAATTGTTGATTGCATAATTCACTTGTGAAATTATCGTTTATAATCAAACCTGGAAATCCCAGTAAATCACACTTTGAAAAGTTATAATGTCTCTTAGACTTCTATTTTATACTCAAATTGCGAGAGCGATTTATGTTTGAAGCTTTTACGAGACCAGGAGAGCACCATCGTGCTTCTGAGACGAAACACATGTGAATGAACTCCTAGAAGTTCCTATATCTTGATTGAGTGTCTATGTTTCATAAGATGCGGATACTTACAATATGTTTTGGACATGTCGTTCAATAAGAATGTTGCATTTAATTGAATATCTTTGCCTTCGTTTGCATGTTGAACTCTGCCCAACTAGTGCAGAAAGCAAATAACATACAAACACCTGTCTCGATAATCACTGTTTGTTGTAAACATCATCATTGTGTATCTTTTTGGGTGAAAAGGTTTCTTTAAATTTTATCACCTTGACTTCGCATACATTTTGGACAAAATTCTTATTTATCAGCTCTCAGTATAATTTAACTAATTTGCTGCATGAACGTCATACCTGTGACAAAACAATGCTGGTAAATAACATCTGTACTCCACTGACAGAGTACAAAAGCCGACCACGCATCAGCTGTATGGTTGCTGCCAAATCCACATATATTTTATTGTTTTACGTTTTTGTACTTTGAAAGTTAGAAATAATTGTTCTTTAACTAAATAAAATCACAGATTATAAAATTAAACAAAACCTTTACTGTCAAAATTGCAACTGGAAAAATGTTCGATTGCGAATGACACTTGGTCTTTTTTCGTAAATATACTTAGTTGTTGCTAATTGTTAGAGACCGTCTGTGTGCGTTTTTTGACGATGTGTTTGCTGAATCCGTAGACATTGAAAAATGGTTCCAACGCGTGCAGAATCGTGTATATACCTTGTGGCCTGAATCTGAAAAGTAATTGCTTTAGTTTTAAAGCAAACGCACCCACTTCAGCGAAAAACATTCCAAACAAAAGTTCCAAAATTTGCAAGAATCGCTTTTTCTCATTCATTGTAGGGAAGAGAAGTACTGACCTGTTACATCTTTGGAAGGAGAAGAACCATATCGTTTTTGTCCTCCAACGCTCAAAGTCACCGTTGTTGATACTAAAACTAGCATTTTTGTGTTTCCGGGTGAAAATATAAATTCCCTTTGTCAGAACTGAAATGTGGAATGAGAAGAACCTCGTAGACTTTGGATCTTGTAGCCATAATATCAAGAGCCATACACTATTAGTATAAACAGAACTTGAACGAAAACTAAAACTTCTGGCAATACATTTAGTTCTTTTTTATATATATCTACTAAATTTACAGGTTAGAAATCCCTAAAGATTAAACATACCTACAGATATAGGGATAATTCTGTCTAATATGGAGTCAGCAGTCTAAGTGTGAAATGTCACAGAACAGTTAAAATAAATAGAAGTTTGTCAAAAGATGGTTTTCGGGCAATGACTTTAGATCTATTTGTCGCATATCCACCAAACATACAGCGTTGGTACCCTACCTACTTTTATGTTTGTCTTCATAAGGTCATAGTCAGTGTTATTAAATATAGCACCCTTCCCCAGGCAATAACATCAGTTCTTTTTACCATAACTAAACCAAACGGGCAGAAATAATTTGTGCACGAAAAAAAAGAACCCTATCATTTTGGAGTCAGTAGCCTTAATTACCAGTGACGTTGACTAAGAATTTTGTTAATATCTTATACAAGTATGTCTTCCTGCACTTTGTGTAACACATTATAGTGACTGATAAAAAATAGAATTGATTAAATAAAGATAACGAGGCTGTTACTATTATAAATCGCTTTATCAAAAAATAGTTCCCGGGAAATAACTTCAAACTTTTTCTACCACATTTCCACCAAATGTGCAGGACAAATATTCCTATGTAATAAAAACTACCTAATAGATTTTAACTCTTTGAACGCTATTGGTATGCTCCATGTCAGTTCAATGGCAGCAAGTGGAAGAGTCCATATCCATTGTTTGGGGCAGACCAATTAATATTTTCAGCGTGCAGCCTTAGGGCTGCACGCTGAAAATATTAATTGGTCTGCTCAACACATCCACAAAGCACTCATCCCCTTAATGAAATCATGACGTATCATGTTCCTGTACCGGAAAAGCGACGTCTAGGGTTAAAAAGGTTAATTCATATCAAAGTAAAAGCCAGTGCCACTACGAATAATACTTTTGGTTTTTGGTGGATAACATTAGTTCTGTTGATCACAACTGCATCATGCATGTCAGAAGTATTTGTTTTTTGGAAAGTGAAGAACCATGTTGATTTTGATTTTCAGGTAGCAACTTTAATCCTATCGACCTTTGGATCTGTAGTGTTCTGTTAAAAGCTCATGATTTGTCAAATATCACAACTCAACCCCTGCATCCGTCATCATTGCATTTGTTTTAGCTTTACATTCCAAGTTGTCAATACAGTTATTAAATATTCTTATGAGCAGCGAGATATAACCAGATATGACAGGCCAGATTAACTGCTGTAGATATTATGATCTCGAACAGTTATTGTTTGCCTTTCATGTTACGCGGCCTTTTCAGCAACGCTGTTCAAATACAACACACAGGAATCACGAACAAGATGACCAACAATAATATTTTTATTCAGATGTAATGGTGCTAGTATATTCGTTTTATGATCGCTCAATTAATCAACTTCATGACATTTACAAAGATCGTTGAAACGTATAGCCTCAGGCATGAGTAATAATTCATCTCAGAAGGGATTTGTACATATTAATCAAAACCTCACGCTGTATAATCGCACAGTAAACATAAGTTGCTTAGCAAAGTTTCTTGGATCCAAAGTTCCCCAGTAGGAGCACATCGTTTGATCAGTTGATGGGCGGCAGTTAGACCTCTGCTTGGCTACAAGGGAGGAGAGTGGTAATCTCTCCCTTGACAAGCTCGCCTTCATTACTTTACGATACACTCTAAAATCGGTTGGGTTAGAAATTAACCCAAATCAACTTGGTTGAGTGAGTATGAACCAAAATGGGTTCAAACAGAGGGTAATTACTCTTTGGTGGAATGTTGGACAGACACCAGAATCGAACTTGATCTGCATTTTCTGCAGATGAGGCGATGTATCAAGTATGGCTGGCTGTATTGAGTACAGCTGAAGTAATCACCCGCAAACAAAAAACTTTAAAATTCAAAGAAAATAAAGTGCAATAGCTCCAAAATGGAATGTCGAACAAACGTCAAAATCGAACCTGAGCGGCATTTTATTGTGGCTGAAGCAAAACACCAAATATAGACTGGCTGTCACATAACAGAAGCTATCGTTCGGAAACCAGAAAAAATGAATGGACGGAGGGGGACGACCCTACTGTCGGATGGATGGCCCGAGGACGGACAACGTCATTCCATAATGTACCAATAAGACTAAAATCCTCCTCCTCTGATTGGACGAGAGCTCGCTTAGTATATTCTATGTTTACGGCTCAAGTAGCAAATGTTACCGTCTGACGTCACAACGCGAAATATGTCAAATGACGTCGCCCGATTCGTAATTGCTTCATCATCAGAATGCCTAGCAAGCGGCTTTATTTTTCAGGATTTTTCACACGTGCAACAAACGGTGTTCCGGATAAAATGTTTAAATTACAACCAATTCACGATTTGAACTAAGATGGAATGAGTTGTGAGGGTAGTATGGGTTTTGTTAAGTCATTCTTCTACATTTAAAATTATATGGCTTTGTTAGTTTTGTCTGAGATGAGATGTTGAGTCGTATACATATATACATATATACACATATACAGACATACATACATACTTACTTTTCTACATACATATATACACGCGTATATACATATGTATACATGCGTGCACATATGTAAATATATATATACACATATATATGTTTCTAGCTATGAATTGTTGTCTCTGATACTGCAACCAAAAACGCCCCAGGGCTTTTCTAATTTTCCCGAATCATGCTGTTGGTAATATGCCACTCTTTCGACGTAGTATTGTACACGTATTCCATTCTTATATGTATTGAAGGTGGGTAAAAGTTTCTGTATTTTAGCTCTATAAATATGGAATTTGGCAAATATAATTAAAAAATTAAGTATTTCTGAAATACTCACCTTACCCAGCGTGTATACCTTTGTCTCTTTTTCTATGACACTTTCCTATCTCTCTATACTTCTTATTTCTCCTGTCTCTCATCCTTGGTACCTACATACTACACATATTTATATAAACTGTATTGACTTACCTATTATATATTATATATTATAAATACGTGTACATGTATGTATGTATTTATGTCTTATATAATATATTTCTCTTTTCTTGAATAACGAAAAGAAGAAAACAAAAAGATGGAATGAGTTTATCTTGTTTATTGATTATTTAGCCAGTGCCGTCGTGGGTACACGAGGCATATTTACTAAATTTGTGACCGTTAAAAGTTGCCTTGCAGAAGGCAACTTTTAACGATCATAGGTTTAGTCAATAAGCCTCTCGTGTTTCACAATGTAGGTTTTGGGCTATGGGCAGTGTCTTATTGGAACATATACGTTATTGTGATGAGTTGACGGTAACATAGTTTGAGGTTTGCGGTTCGGAGCGTATGTTCAACATCGACGCTTCGCGTCTCGGTTGGACATAAGCTCCGAGCCGCAAACCTCAAACCATGTTACCGGCAACTCATCACAGTAACTTATAATGTTCCTACGTTTACACTGGACTATAAAAACTAGTTCGTAGCATCAGTATATGATTGCATAAAAATCCTATTATTTTTTCCTCTACTGCCATGACATTAAAAAAAAACAACCCAAAAACAGTAAGGCCGATGCAGTGCAAAAATAGCTTCCATTAAACATTTGTCAATGCAAATATAAAGAATAAGGGAGTGACCATATTATTTTAATCTACGTGAAAAGATCATTTCGTCCTTTGAATGGACAAGGCGCCATCCGAAAATACTTTAGCACTGCCGATGGCACCTTATTCCACTTAAGAGACGAATTGTAATTCCAGTTTACATCCTCAGCATTCGAACACTGGAAGTGGTGGCGGTGGGGGAAGATGTAGCATGTACCAAAGACATTCTGCCCGTATACGTGCTGCATTCCACGGCTTGTTTGTGAAGCCTTGCGCCGAAATGTGGACAATCTTTGGAAACGTTTAGAAAATCAGACGCCGGTAAGAAACTTTCCACTGACTTCTGAGTTTCTCCCGCTTCTATCGGCTTGCGGTGGTTGCATAAAACCAAGAGGATATGACGACCAGGATGTCGATAAATTAAGTATGCACACTCTTTTACTCTCTATTACACATAACTATATTCAAAATCAGGGGTTAAATCCAAACCCTTTCAAACAGTTCTACTTTTTAGGCGTTGCGAGATACAGCACTGGTTTCAAGATGAAACAGATAACGAACAAATGCTTTAATTGGAAGATTCCATATTCACTATCTGGGTTAGAGCAATTAATATTTTCAATGTGCAGCCTTGGGGCTGCTCGTTGAAAATATTGATTCGTCTACTCCACACATTAACTTAGCAGCCATCCTACCTAATGAAATTATGAAGTATCATGTTACTGGAGCGGAAAAATGGACTAACCAGTTCAAAGGGTTAATAAGCAGTAATTTGATGCAAATTACGTAAGTCAATTTACAAGAGTTCCGAGGTTATGATAATGCATATTATTTTGACCCAATGAATCAGAACTATTTGGTATATTACACAGCTCGGTTGGAATTAATTTGTCAATTGCAACATTCGACAGTTCAATTACTGGTTACTCATAATTAATGTGTGTTAATTAGTTAAATTTAAGGTCACAAGCGGAAGATGAAATAAATCATCATAAAAATCACCGATATTAGTCAGTGATAGAGTAGGATTTCTCTATTATTGCGAATATTTGTAACATTTCTCATTTTTTTCTGTCATTCCATTACACTATTGGGGCTTTTTCTGTTAATTGGGAGATTTAATTTTCTGTGTAATGCTATGTAGTTACAGTACTGAAATTACACGAGCGACCGGGAGCGAGCAAAACATTTCCACCAGATCGCAACTGGCAGGGCCCTACAAAGCTTCGATTCGACGGCGACATCGATGGCCGGAGTCAGAATCGATATCACATCGGCTTCCTGGTTCGTGTATTTTCGAATTAGGTAACTCGTGTTTTTTTTCTCGTAGGTACTCTTCTATCGGCGGAATCATGCCGCATAAATGACAAAATAGTTGCCTTTTGCGTCCTCAGAATGCTTATCGGCCTTACAAGTTACATTGTTATAAAAGTTCTTGTGAAGTGGAGACCCGAGAATCCCGCGCTGCACATTATAAGTACTGTTGAAGCAATGTAACTTGTAGTCTATGCACTCTGGCACTCATGCTACCTACGGCACGCTTAACGCGCTAGGATATGCATAGTAATTTAGTAAAATAAGAGATTTCACGAAAATTGTTTCGCGCTCTTTCCAATTTCATTCAGAGCCGACATCTGACCATCGATTCGATTCAAGGCTAGAAATTCCGATTCGCAAGGATCCTAGCGACTGGGACGTGATTCTGTCGAAATTCTGTGTCTGCGTTCCTGTACAGAACACTGTGGAGTATCACCTGTCGAAAAAGAGATGATAAAACATTGCTTTTCTGGTGCTGTGTTCGTTTGATTTTATTGAATCAGTCTTCATTATGCAATATTCTAGTCCTAAAGACTTTCTGAAATCTCGATCCAAGGGTGGAGCTGTGTCTCGACCAGATAGCAAGCCCATCGTGTTCCGATCGAGATACTGCTTCTGTGATCACGTTACGGTATAATGACCTCTGCACAATAAAACGGCAACCTCTTTGAAAGTATCGTACAAAAGCATGCAGTACAGGCAGCCAACAATGATGTAAAAACAACGTCAAGATAAATGCAGCCCACCAGTAGAATTCTTAAGGAAGAATATGCTTCGGACAACTGTTTCAATGCAAAAATGGACAGTTTCTGGCCGTCTGTGTTCTTGAGGGTTAACCCATACCTAATCCGAATAGCACACTACACTTGCAAGAATTGCCAACGCATTGCAGATAGTGCTTTGCTTCATTGAAGGGAAAAATGGAAAAACTCTTGGGTCACCCTCTTCTGTTTATATCCACATTAACAAATATTTAATGGAGACTAGTTTTTTAATTAAATTGGCCTTTCGTTTATTTTACATCGCTGTTTTGCTTTAACATCTTCTTCAATGTTATGGCAATAGCGGAAGAGATGACGTGACTTTTTAAGTTTTCTGCAATGATACACTGATGTTACAAACTAGTTTTTATACTCCAGTGTAAACGAGGAATATCATGGTATGGGGTTGTCCGTCCTCAGTTTTTTGGGCCTGTCCATGTGACTGTAGGGCCGTCCGGCTGTCGTTTCATTATACCGACGCCCTGTGAATCCTCCCGCCCGTCCATCCGTCTGTATATTCTTGTTCATGCAACTTTTACATTTTTCAACCGATTTTGATCAAACGTCTCAAGCATTATGACTATCGAGTGGACATGCGCATATTCTAAAGTTTTTCATCTGCAACAAATTTAACTAGGTTATCTCCTATCAACTTAGATTTATTATGGATTTTTAAATGAGATTCTTGTGCGCGTAACACCTCCTACATTACTGAACAGATTTCAATGAAACTTCTTAACCCTTTACCCAGCGAATCGCACGCATCCGCCCGCGTAAAATGCAAATTCAGCAGTTGAAAAAATATTATTTTTCGATCAATTTCAACAAAACCATATCATGTGATCTCTCTTTGGAACGAGCTCGTTCCAAAGAGGGGTCACATGACATGGTTTTGTTGAATTTTGTTGAAAAGATGTTATTTAAAATAATAAATTTTGAAATCGTCTGCGTTGGGTAAAGGGTTAAACATGGCCACTAATGAGTGAACATGCGCATATTTCCAAATTTTCCATCTGTGATGATTTTTACCAGGTTATCTCCCCTTCAACTTACAAGATTTACTATAGATTTGTGTATGAATTTTTGTGTGTGAAACTCTTCCTTCCTTTATGAACCGATTTTGATCAAACGTTTCAAACATTATGACTAACAAGTGGACATGCGCATATTCTAAAATTTTTCATCTGCGACAATTTTAACCAGATTATCGCCCATGAACTGGATTTATTATGGATTTTCAAATGGGATTCTTGTGTGTGCAACTCCTCCTACATTTTGAATTGATTTCGATGAAACTATGCGCATATTTTCCGAATATTCCATCTCCTATGATTTTTACCAGTTTATCTTCCCTTCAACTTAGAAGAATTCAAATAGATTTGTACATGGGATTTTTGCGTTGAAAAGCTCCTTCATTAGGGAACTAATTTTAATCAAACTTCTCAAACATTATATGACTAACAAGTGATCATATGCATATTCCAAAATTTTTGATTTGAGACAATTTTAACCAGGTTATCTCCCATGACCTTAGACTTTTTATTGGTTTTTCAAGCTCAATGTTCAGAGGTGCACTCTAGTTAGCCGGAAGCAGGGGGGGGGGGGGGGGGTAGAGTAGTATGTCATGCACGTTTGAGGTAAAGGTTGGGGGACCCCGGTGAGGGACTCCGGAAGTGACGTCATGTCACGTGACGTAGTGGCGCCATGTTGTGTTGTCATGGTAACCCGCGTGAGCGGCCATGTTGTGACGTCATCTCCATAGTGATACGTGGTGTGAGTGCGCATGCGCAGCGCGTGTTGTTAGGGTGATACGTGTTTCCGTCGTCCATTTTGTATACTGGAGGCCGCCATCTTGGTTTCTATGGTAGCACGTGATTGTTATGTTACCAATGGATTCGAACAAGACAGGGGTATGTTCGGGGGTGTGTTCCTTTGTAGAAGAGTAAATCTGATTACCACAAACAACCCGACAATCCCTCCAAATCACCAAAATCCACCCGAAATCACCGAAATTGACTTTATTTCCCCATTTTATCGGCTTAGCACGTAGTGCCATAGTACTAAGGGGTACCGGGATGTATTCCTTTGTAGAAGAGTAATGTCCTGGCTTTGAATTCGCCCAGATTCCCTTTTTGGATCCCTATCCCATGACGTTTTTCCCCTATTAAAATTTTACGGACTCGGCTAAGAATCTCAATTACGGAATGCTTTATATGTATACAGGGGAAATCTGATTCAACCTTGATCATTGTTATAGTGGAGACTGAGATAGGTATAGCTAGGAAGTAATGGATGAGATATGGGGCAGAATAACAGAAGCCAATAGTACTGGTACAAGCCCGCAATGGAACAAGACTGCTGTAGAAGCTAATGATAGGACAGATAGGCCATAGACCTGTAATGGCTTTGGAGCTTTGGCGACAAGATGGAAGCAGTTGGTAAGACTACATTAGACCCATTGAGGGCTTTTACATAGCCTAATGCGACACAAAAGGGATTTTCCAAAAGGTATCCTCGATAGGTGTCCTCAATAGGTATCCTCAAATAATACAATACCAGGCCATAGGTATCCTCAAATACTGAAATGAGGACAAGAGTCGTATTAAAAATCCCTCATTGAGGGATTTTTAATGGTCCTCATAACCTCAAAATTCAATGAGGCTATGAGGGATAATAAATGAGGACTCATTGAGGGCTTTTACATAGCCCTCATGGCCTCATACGACAAAAAAAGGATTCTCCTAAAGGTATCCTCGATAGGTATCCTCGAATAATACAATACCAGTCACAGGTATCATCAAATACTGAAATGAGGCTAAGAGTCGTAGTAAATTATACCTCATTGAGGGATTTTTAATGGTCCTCATAACCTCAAAAATTCAATGAGGCTATGAGGGATAATAAATGAGGACTCATTGAGGGCTTTTACATAGCCCTCATGGCCTCATACGACAAAAAAGGGATTCCATAGCCACAGGTGTTTTGCAAAAAATGGGATTCCATGGGATATGGCCATTGGATATAGGCTTTTATAATACAGAAGGGAGATAACTCTGCATACAGGTTATGGGAAATCAAGCAATCTGATTGGTTCTTTATATAAATGATCTAGATAAATGAAACAACAAGAGTACTTGGAATAGGGTCAGAAATAACAAGAATAGACTAGAAATTGCTAAATATAGCAACAATAAGGTATACTGTTCCAGTTGATAGGCTCTTCTACGCTACCGGAGTATACTCTAGAACAAAGGAACAGAGTCAGATAGACGATAACTATTGCATATATAGATAGAAGCAGATAATTCTGGGTAAATATGTCCTATAGCACTACGTGCTATTCTTAATAGGGGAAAAACGTCATGGGATAGGGATCCAAAAAGGGAATCTGGGCGAATTCAAAGCCAGGACATTACTCTTCTACAAAGGAACACACCCCGGTACCCCTTAGTACTATGGCACTACGTACTAAGCCGATAAAATGGGGAAATAAAGTCAATTTCGGTGATTTCGGGTGGATTTTGGCGATTTGGAGGGATTGTCGGGTTGTTTGTGGTAATCATATTTATTCTTCTACAAAGGAACACACCCCCGAACATACCCCTGTCTTGTTCGAATCCATTGGTAACATAGCAATCACGTGCTACCATAGAAACCAAGATGGCGGCCTCCAGTATACAAAATGGACGACGGAAACACGTATCACCCTAACAACACGCGCTGCGCATGCGCACTCACACCACGTATCACTATGGAGATGACGTCACAACATGGCCGCTCACGGGGGTTACCATGACAACACTACGTGGCGCCACTACGACACGTGACATGACGACACTTCCGGGGTCCCCCACCGGGGTCCCCCAACCTTTACCTCAAACGTGCATGACTACTGGGTAGTATTAACCACCTTCGGTGATAGTTCTAGTTTTTATGGTTCCCGGACAATAACTTGTGCCAACTTATGACATCCGTTTCTGCTGTTTTAGTTATTATTAACGACGTCTAATTTCTCTCACTGGTACATTATGGTTGCTCATTTTATGAGATTGATATGTAGCCAGTATAGCGACTCTCCACACTATTCGCCATAGCCGAGATTGTTACTATGTGTATTAACAGTGAGACAAGTAATTTGTCAGACAATGGCATATCAACCCGATTTACCAGAAAAAAGGTGTCGTCTACTTTCGCCTACAGTGCACTTTGGCCTACAAAATTATCAGGTAAAAGTGTAGGTGAAAGTGCACTAATTAAGGTATAGGGATTAGTAGCTAATTACCTGCTCTACCCACAATAAATGGACTGACCAAGTATTCATTCCCAGCATTTTTCTTTTTTTTCTTATGTTATGTGTGTTGTTTTTTTCGTATGTTATGTTATGTGCAAGGTAGTTGTTTTAGCTGTGTAAACTGTGAACAACTAAATGTATATATATAGAGGGGTGAAAATGTTAATCATAGTTACCAAAATGGCAAACCTCCAACGTATGGAGTATGTACAGTCTCAAAGAGGTGGAAGGCAGGTTCTGTTTGATGGTCACAGATACAGACTGAATAATCGTAGAAAGACGTGTGCACTGAAAATGCTTTGACTCGGGTTGTAATGGAAAATGTACAACTGTAGATGATTTTGTCAGAAATGTAACTCCACATAGCCACCCACAAGAGCAGGATGACGTGAATAAATTTTTAGAAACATTGCGACAGCGTGTGAGACTGAAACGGCGCCGATCCAAGCCATTTATGACGAAGAAATCAGCAATATTCAACGAGACTTGGCTATTGACATCCAATCATTTGATAGTTTAAAGAGTGGCTGTATAAGAGACGAAGGAAAACCACACCAACCCTTCTAACTTCACTTTCAGAAGTGTACCTACCTGATAGATATTGTGTAACACTGGATGGGGAACGATTCCTATGTATCAATGATGGCGATGATGAAAGGATTTTATGCTTTGCTACAGATGACTGCCTCAAAATTATGCAGCAAGTGTCAGAGCTATATATGGATGGTGCGTTCTATTCTTGTCCCCCATTGTGGGATCAACTGTATGTTATCCATGGACTTGTGGGAACTAAAATGTCCCAGCTTGTATTCTGCCATCTTCCTAATAGACAGTATGGGACATATGTGCGTTTGTTTACACAACTTAAAGCTGTGGTGCTGGAGGTGACTACTCGTGAGTTACTTCCTGAGGTTATTCAAACTGATTTTGAAATGGCAGCAATAAGAGCAGTACAAGAGACATTTCCCAATTGTGACACACTAGCCCAAGAACATTAGGTTTCACTAGGGAAAAAAATCGGAGAAAGCTGATTTTTTCAGGGAATGTCGAGTACATGTCACTGAACGATTAGACAAAAGTCCCCTAAAATCCCAGTTGAGCTTTTTTTTCTACAGCCTTTTTTCGAAAACGCGTTTGAAAAAAATAAAAAAAAATCGCACGAACTTTGTAACCTCGAATTGATCCAACTGTATTTTTTGTTTACGCGTATTTCGAGCTACATAATGTCTAATATACATTTACCTAGAGGAAAATGTGCATTCTGTGACAATTTCTGCGAAAAATTATTGAAAATTCACAAAAAAGTATCGGATTTACGCAAAAAATGACGATTTTCCTAACGGATTTGCCCAAAGGGTCGTAGTACAGAACGGGATGTTAGTTGGACAGACGATAAAAAATCCACCACCATTTGAAGACTTTTATCATTGCTTACAAAATAGACATTATGGAAGACCCCCTCTGCTTCTGGTCGAGTTCCCCTTTTGGCATAAAATTCGTCAGCATGAGAACTCAACTATTTTCGGGCTTGGGACCGAACAGACACGTCTGTGTCTGGCAGCATTAGATCAATAAATAATATTTACAGAATGTACAAAAATCAATAAATAATATTTACAGAATGTACAAATCAATCAACATGGATTAAGTTACATTGACTATTATCAACGCTATATACAGAAATGACATGACCTATATACATATTATTCATCGAACTCAGAAATTTCCGACAGGACAGTGTTTCTGTGGTTGTTACAAGAATCCGAACTGCAATTACACAAACCTGAGCAAGAGAGTCCTGCCTTCTTACACCCACACCTTTTTGTACAAGCACTCTTGCAACCACAACTGATCAGATTCAGTAGGTTATCGGGGGCACATGGCTTTGTGGCTGCAGTCGGTACAAGAAGTCCATTGTCTAGCGACCACCCCCAATCCGTCAGAGGAAGCGAAGTGCCCAGCCATTGTTGGACCTGGAGATAACATCTGTAGACATGTTGTTGTGCAGCATCGCTGCTTGGTGGGAGTGAGGCTAGGTTGATGGGTTTATTCAGTTTAGATTTTGCTACATAACGCTTGTAAGTGACATATCTATATTGGTCGAGAGAGGAAACAGTTTTACTCCCGTATAAGATCAGGAGAAGTTGTTCCCTGGCAGCGGCTACTGCACTTGGTGTACTGTCATCCGCCAAAATTGTGTTGACATACTGTTGTGAGTCGCTAGTAACATCGGAGACAATTGTACTGAATACTTTCTTCTTACCAACTCGAAAGAGTGCAGAAGTAGTGTCACAACCACTTATAGAATGTGCTACAAGGAGGTTGCTTCTATGGTCACCCATTTTGGTTGCTATTTCACTAACTGAAACTAGTAAGTTTGGGGTAATGGAATACATCATGTGAATATTACATCCCGGTTGAACTCGAGAGGTAAGAATGACTAACAAGTCTGTGTCTGTTCCCACAACGACAACATTGTTGTCATCTTGAGCGATGTCAAGTGCAGTTTCGGCTATCAGTACATCAGCATCAGCCTCGGCCTGCTTGGACTGAATATTGATAGCAGATAGCTCCTGCATTAGAAGATCGATCAGTTGGGTTTTGTTCTTGGCATTTGCAAGGAAATCGGATTGGGGTGTGGTGGCTGGTAACTCGGGTGAGATATTGATATCAATGGAATACCTGTCTTTAGATCTACGGGCTTGTTCCATGCCCTTTGTCGACATTGTACAAGCATAACCATCAAAAACAACCACGACGTTCCCCCCAAAATGTCTCACTAGATAATTGGAATATGATGTACATATGTCCTTATATGACGACTGTTTAGGCCATACAACTGCCCTCAATAAAAATCCACCATCTACAACAAACAGAGAATGTTCTGGGATTTTAGTTTGCTCGGAACCGTATGTTTTGAGGATCTTACCGAGCGTGCTTTTCTGTGTCTTCCTCGTTCCAGCAGAATCAAACAATGCTGGTGGTTTCGGGGCGAGTTCATATTTGAGATGCTCTTCCATCTCTGCTTGTGACTGAATAACACATGTGATGCGGTTGAACAGAATTGTGGGGTCAATCAATACCTTACTTCCACGGACTTTGATGCTATTTGCCATCGATGCGAAAGACTTCACAGTGTCAACACGTCGTAGTTTGATGCTGTTGAACGTTTTGCTTACAACATTCGATACGCAACATTCACCAATTTTGCGAACTTGGTCACAGTTCACAGTTTCGTCGGCCACAAGCCCGGTCGCTATAGAGACTAATTGTAGTGGATCTCTATTCTGAAAGGGGGAATGCACTCTGAGCCAGTTCAATAATTTGGTGATATCATTGGCATCAGTCAATTGTGAACTTTGGCGGAGATCCCGATGTTGTTCGCCATGACCAGTGTGAACATGAACAAAATTTTCGAGAGCATTACATATCGGAAGGCAAAGAGGTAGTCCATGTACCCATTTCGCAACAGTGCTATCGGTTATTCCCCTGCCATGTGTGAGACCACCAGGGAGCTTGAACATTCTCATTAAACACTGCTCTATGGTCTGATCAGAATATATCCCGTCCCAGAATTTATCTGAGCGCCTTATGGTAAAGTAACCTTTCTCAGTGAACAACTTCAAATCATCCTGTTGCATTATTTCTGTTAGCTCATTCATCTGCTGCAAATAGAGATGAGAACTTTTTGCGTATGCAAAATGACCACCTGCGTGAAATACTGGAATCATATTGCGAACACAATATGTGTGGAGTTCCCAGTCGCCTGTGCGCTCTGCTCTCAAGAACAACTGGAGAAGACCTATTGTAGTATTGTACCCAAAGCTTTCCTGTGCGTCCTACGGACGCATTCTGGAGCAGTTCGTGTAATTTTGACAGTAGATGGTTGACAGTTTCTTGATTGACAGCGTCAGCTGTTGTACAGTCACCTCTGGCAAGTCCACAGAATATTTCATTGACTTCTGTGCAGTCTATGTTATCTAGTGTTCGGCTTTCTTCAAACACAAGTTTTGTAATGGCAATTTGTGTTAGCAAATGGGCACGAACTGCTCTTGAATATGCATGACCACTGATCAAATGATGGATTGACCCACCAGCATAAACAGTCCCCCAAAGTTCATCCAAGCCGCTACCAGCCATGATCGAACCAATTGCCCCTAAATATGACATAATCATATGGAAGCCGCCGAGTCTAACGAAAACTTTTGTCAACTTATCTGACGAAGACACAATCTCCACTGCACACATTACATGTCAATGCATCTTGAGTGTAGGCGAATACCACATTATGTGATTTAATCGAACATGGAAATTGAAACAATGATGCTATAATACGGTATTTGAATGAGAAAAGTCGATGCCGTTTGAATTTGAGTTTAGGGGGTATGGTTAATATTTCACACGTTTCACCAGTTCATTATGGAATAAATGACTATTGTTATATATCATTATAAAGCCACTGCTTTTCTGCAATTTTTGATATATAATTTAACTCCCAAAGTGGTCGTAGATTTGATTTAATGGACGTTGTGTACCGTTGTGTGTATGAAAACAATAAATTTTTTTTCGTAAATTTGTACATTTTCGTGAATATTTCACATTGAGTGTGAGGATTGGTACAAAGTTGGCATTTTCTGTTGGGGATATGTATTCTCAATATAATTCAGCACGATATTTATGATTCTCACCCTACTAAGGCGAATAAGAATGAGAAATATGGAGCTGGGTCGAATTTTTTTTAAAAATTTTTTTTTCATCAAAAAAACGCTATAACTAAAAAAGCTCAACTCGGATTCGCGGGGACTTTTCACACTTTATCCGCAATGTGTGTCCCGGAAACATATAAAAAAATCAGCTTTCTCCGATTTTTTTCCTTACTTTCTCATTTTTATGTCTAATGTGCCTGGACTACACGAGGCTTTTTCACTACACACATACACACTACACACAGTCTATATGGAAAAAGGTTCAGAAGTTGGTTGTGAGGAGGCTTGTTTTCCTCTGGCAGTTTGGAACCACCACAGTAACATTGGTCCCAGAACTAATAACCATCTTGAGGGATGGCACTGCCACCTAAATAAGACTGTCCTTGAGAAAACACAGAGAAACAAACTCAGCCAGTATATGCATGGTGCACGCCCTCCTCCACGAAAACGGCAATACCTTGAACTTGACCAGAGACTTCAAAGACTCAAAGAACAGTTCCAGGGCAAAAGTCACCTGTGCAGTTTCTTGATGCAGCTGGCCACCTGGTAAAATTGGGATGTTAACTTAATGGATTCTTGTAAGAACAAGTTTAGAACATCATATACAATGTGGCTTTGTTATTTGGCAATAAAACCTTGCAAATATATAAAAACATATAAATATCATACTCATATTTATATGTTTTTATTGAGGAGAGAGAGAGAGAGAGAGAGAGAGAGAGAGAGAGAGAGAGAGAGAGAGAGAGAGAGAGAGAGAGAAATTGTATCGACATTTGTCAATAAAACCTATGAATATGAATATTATTGGAACCTGTCTCTATCTCTCTCTCTCTCAATCACCAAACGGTCAGTCGATTTTATTGTGGGTAGAGCAGGTAATTAGCTACTAATCCCTATACCTTAGTTAGTGCACTTTCGCCTACACTTTTACCTGATAATTTTGTAGGCGAATGTGAACTGAAGGCGAAAGTACACTGAACCGAAAAAAATGAGAAAAGAAAAAAGTTTGAATGCTTACACTAAATGTCACATATGTGCAATAAATCACTTGAAAACAAAGACATGCCAATTAAGCTGCAAGATCAAAGAAGCTGCAACAACGTTACCTAAATATATATATCAACGAAAACTTATCACAAAATAAGCTCTCAACTGAAGATAGTGACAACACACATCATTTACGTGTCCCCACTCTGTTTATCCCCATTTATTTATTTATTTATTTATTTATTTATTTATTTATTTATTTATTTATTTATTTGGTTTAACGACACTTCGACAGCCAGGTTCACCTCGTGTCGGACAGTTTTACGAGTGGAGGAAGCCGGAGTACCCGGAGAAAATCACCGAACAACGGCACGTAGTTGCCAGACTCCAGCGTACTAACTCCACACAAGCAGGGTTAGCATTGGTTGAAGACAAGTGCACCATCGACGTGCAGTACGCCCAAGGACACAACGCAGTAACCACTGGCGGGGATTGAACTGGGGACCCTTTGGTTTAAAGTCCAAGCCGTAACCACCCAGTCACCGCGCTTTCGTCTATCCACATTGCTCAGGTTTTACTTTTGAACTTATTTCGCTTACGATAAATAATAGCACAGCTTCATTTCGCCTTCTCAAGTTTTGTCAACCAGTAATACCTAATACATAAAGTGGTTTTTGGTACAGTTTTATTTATTTAAATACTTTGTATTTCTTGGGAATTTCTGCATTTGACCCTTTAAGAAATGGGCTATTGTTCTGAATTCCCACTGGACTACAACCTGGAATTTCAAGTTGCTTAGCTGCGATTTATAGTCAAGTCTTGGCTGCCATTAAGACTTGACCAGAAGTCACTGCCTAGGTGCTTTGTCTATAGTTAGCAGAACCCCCTAATGATGACATGTAAAGGACACATGGTCTGAGATCGCAAAAGCCTGATCATCCAAATTTGTCCATGTCTCTTTACCTTGTTACAATTTATGGGAGAGTGCCTAGTGGCACTCTCCCACAAATTGTAACAAGTCAAATACTCACAGACTAAATAATTTTAATTCCAAAATAATATGAAGCACATACACAGAATACGAAGCCTTTTAGTTGCGGCACCTGAACTTCAGAATAAAGCCCTGGTTTCCAGCACTCTACCAGTTAAAAGATAAATAGGAAGTCTTTAACCCTTGTATAGAACTTAGCAGTTAATTTTTTTAGTAACTCTAAGTTTTGTTTGATTATAAGTATGCCTTTCTAAAACCTCTTGCTGATTAGGAATCTTGTCTCACCACCAGTAACTGTACAGTGAAGATGAAATGTGAAAAGGATCGAAGGTTAGAACTAGTTCGATCATTCGACTCTTCGGAAACGCCTCGATCATTAGCAATAGAGAGATTTACAAATATTACTACGTTTCCGGACACTGTTAACAACCGTCCTATCATCATTTGCACCATGGACACAAAGGTTTACAAACATCTGTTTGTTTCTTTGTTTGTTGGGCATTAACGACACATTCAACAGCCAGGTTCACATCGTGTCGGACAGTTTTATGGGCGGACGAAGCCGAAGTACCCTGAGAGAACCGCCTTTGTACACAGTGCCACCGTGCCCCCACAATCGGTAGTTATTGTCTTGCCCAATGACACAGCGTAGTTACTGCTAGTCAGGATCGAATCGTCGACCTTTTGGTTTAAATTCAACGCTCTAATCACTGTGACACTGAGCACCCAACAGACGCCCATTAACATAGGAAACATGGCGCTCCATGAGAACGTAAAGAGAAACTGGCTGATTCGGGACGCCTTCATCTCCTTACTTGGACAATCCAAGTAAAGGAGGAGACCGTGCAGCTAATGGTGCATTTTGTGAAAGAGAACCTACCACCATCTCCTTCGAGGAGAGGTAGTACCTTTAGTGTGAGGTCCTTCATCCACACATGTCCTTACTCGAATGTGTTCGGATCTTTACTGAATGTTAAGAAGATGAGAAAGAATGATTCCTCTGCCAGATGATAAGCTGCCCACCGACTGGAGAGGTTCTTAGAAGTAGGAATAAGGGGGTAGGAGATTCGATGTCCATACCTCGTGCTACGGAGGTTTCTACTCCAAGCTCGGTTCTTCCTCTACCTGGTTTAACCGGAGGAGAAAGGCAAATCTGTAGGCATGCTAAACTCCAGCGCGGTTCTTTCTCCTCGTGAGGTAGAGTCGGGGGATAGCGACATGCCCTCGGTACTAGCCGAGGAGGTGGGGATAATGTATTTGAAGGTTTCGATCCGAATTCATCTTTTACTCGGAGACTGGAATGGAGACCCTGGATTAGCTAGATTTAAGATGGACGAGAGAAAAACAGAAACGATTGAAAGAACGGCAGAGGGAACGAACGACAAGAACGGGAGAAGGAATTAGAGGAGGAGAGGTGAGAACGGGATGAATGATTGGCAACGGCAGGCGGATATCTTCAAAAGTTAAGAGGAAAAATTATTAGCAATTCTAGAGCATTTGCTCAATCAAAAACCCCATCCAATAAATCACCTTCTGAGAAACCACAAAAGAAGATAGATTTCTCCAACTTTTTTTACTCATTTGCTTCCGTCCGGGCATGGTAGGAAAATTAAATTATTAAATTAAGTTAATAAGGACCTCTGATTGGATCTAGTTTCTGTGGAACCATTGTCGAAAGGGCAGCTATCCTTTCCCATTGAAGGAAGGTTTAAAAAACCCAGCCGGTTTCACATTTTGATAAACTGCCTCCGATGCTGTATTTTTCCTAACCATTTGAGAAGCCGGTTGGTAAAATTTACCCGAATCTACTTAGTTTGGAACCGTGACACGATGTAACTCCCAGCCAACGACCGTGTATTATAGCGTAACATTGATTGCAAACTAATAAATCTTGAACTCTTTGTCTTACCTATATATTGGGAGCTTAGCTGATATACATTAATCCAGTGTTCGCTGCAGCAAACAGCTGAACGTATACACCTTCTCTTAGGTGGAACATCAGTGCTTTAGATACTGAATTTCTAAACTCACCCAGTACTCCTGCAAACAGCGACGGGGACTCAAAGGTGCGACGAACTATCTTGCTGAATGATGAATAGACGCGGGTCAGAATCGAAATCGAGACTCTTCAATCAAAATTCGATTGCAATAATTATTGTGACAGTGCACCTTTACCATTATAACACTTGGGGTCCTGTAAGCCTCGAATAGAATCTCAACATCGAATCTGAATCGAGTCGGAAACACAGTGAAACATTTTTTGTGAAATCATTTGTTATTTTACCAAGTTATCTAATTACCATCCTTACCTTTACGGTTTGTGTGTGCTTCGTGTAGTATGAATACCCGCGTGTAGAGGTTTCCAAGTCGCATTGCTACAGCTGTACTTATAAAGTGGAGCGCGGGATAACTACAGTTGTAACAAAGTAACTTGTAAGGCAGACAAGCTCATCCATAAGACGATTGCAGGCCAGGCAATCTAGAAAATCATGGAGTGCAAAATAGTTGCCCTCCTCAGGTTGCTTAGGAGTGCCATTGCACCTGAAACTTTCAATGCAAAAACTTGTATGCTATTTTGGTTATATTCACTATTAATTGTACTACATTCAGCTACATAGTGTAAAAATTGGCGCACACATCTTCTCATTATTCAAATATTACATTGAATTATTATCTGACTGTCTTCTGCACTCAAAATCTATCGAAATGCGACACAGAGTGGGTCATAAATTATTGGGAATCAAAGCAACAATGACAAATCGTCCTTGAGTTCCAATGTGTTCTCTGTGCCAGTAGGCACAGAGAACACATTGGAACTAATGGGACGAAATGATAATAGATTTTAAAGGCAGTCACAAACAGGTCTGGCATTCCAGAAAATCAAGGGGTGCAAAAAATTGCCCTCCTCAATTTTTTCTAGGCAGTATTCGTGCAGCACTCCTGCACTCCTAAAGGATGCCAGACCTGCAAATGAACCAAAAACGCAACAGGAGACTATTCTTTTATTTATGCGACAAGATTCCGCTGATAGAAGACATTTTTTTGCCATGATCCCTTCATGACAAAACGTAGGTTACCAGATTCGAAAATATACGAATCAGGAAGCCACTTCGATGTCGATCGGAATCGAAACTTCACAGGACCATATATACACTACAAGATCATTATTCGGAGATTTTATCTTGATTTAGATTTGAATACAAAAACGCTCGAAAAATAACCTTTGAAAAAATAGAAAAAAAATGATGTTTGTCTTAACTTCTGATTTCCTGTTTTGTTCAGACAACTAGTTGTTATCAGCACTGTTATCAAATAATGTTCATAAATATTCAGAGAGCAGTTCGTCCCCTGAGTTCCAGTGTGTTCCATGTACCAGTAGGCACTGAGGGGACGAGTTGTCAATGGGTTGTATAACTTACACTCTAATCCAATTTTCTTGGTTGAGGGCAAACAAGATATGTCTACCCCTTTGTTTATTTCCGAAGTTACTTTTCCAGCTTGGCAGGGCAATAAAACTACACATAATTTCGGGTGTATCATAACGTTAGGCATACTGGTGACAAAGTCATCCTGTTTTCCCCTTTATGCTAATGTTTACAACACATTGTTGATGTGGTTTGTTTGACAGGGCTCAGGGGGGGTCTCCATCTAACAAGTAATAATGAATTGAAACACGCTTTCAAACCAGCAGCCAAATTTTTAAACGAGTCTAATGCTGTTAGGGCATGGAACATGTCTGGCCCTTAAACAGTCCACTGCCTATTTTAGATTCATCCGGGTGGAGTGTTTCAGTTGATCGACAAAAGGACTTATATCTTCCAGTCGATTAACCCTTTACCTAAGGCGAAAGGAAGACGACACTTGCAAACAAAATTCTTGAATAACTATTTTTTTATTTTTGAATCAAAACTTATCTTAAGACCCCTAATTGGAACGACATCAACGGGCTCGTTCTAACGAGGGACCATAAGGTATGTGTTTGAGACAAAAGATACAAAAATACTGAAAATTGAATGGCGAGTTTTCCAATAACGTTGGCCGATTTTGGTCGTTACGTTAGGTAATGAGTTAAATCTAAAAACACGTTAAAGAGTCATTCTCATTAAATAAACGCAAGAAATACTTCTCAACCGAGTCTTGATTTGAACGAATCTTTGATGATATTACCAATACCATTATGCATTGCTTGTGTACTAAATAGTTATGAATGAAGACTCCAAATAGCCCTAGTTTTATGGATACGCCGCATAGTTCCACTGTGAGTGTTAATATCTTAGGTGAATTAAATACGTATTTATTAATTATATAGAATTGGAATACGATAAAATATGTGTATATGCTTGTGAGTAAAGGGATGCCAAATTAAATTAATGGTAGTCTGCGCGCAAACTCTACGAAAAACGGGCAAACAAAACCCAGCCCATAACAACCCTCACAGAGTTGGGTGACCTCACAATTTGGAATTTATGCTCACAAGACTACCGCAAATGAACGATTTCACTTAGCAGGGTATCGCTCTCAAAGAAAAAAAGACAATTTACGATGATGCACACTATTTTTCTTTAACTACCCCCCCCCCAACCCCCACCCCAGGTGATATTGTAGTATTCCTGTATTTTACGCGAGCTTTCTGCGCACGTAAAATAAAGGAAAGCTCCATATCCGGTCGTTTATTCCAATCCTCTGTTATCCACCCCGTTGTGTTCTGTCTTAATGTTTGGAGGTCCGGAGAGAAATCGTCAATAAGAAACATAATTTTCACTTCAATTCAATTTTCTCTGCCGAGGGCAACAAAGTTCCTCGCCAAATACGACTAACCGATACTTGCAACAGCTTTCTGCCAAATAACTAAAACACAGTTCATTGTTTGCCTCGAAAACACAGTTTGTAGCACCTTTATTGGAACGAGGTCGTGCCAATGACTGGGCATAAATTATGTTTTCGATGCAGAATTTGAAGAAAAAAATAATTAAAACGTGAACGGTGATTTTGTTTGGGCGTACTTACTCGGTAAAACAAAAAAAAATGGAACTGAACCGGTTTGGTGACGGTTTAGATTTGTCTTTAGAATGGATGGAGTTAAAGATTTGTACCATCGCTGAGACATTATATTTTGCATCTGGGACCCAACTCTTCAGATTCGTTCAATACCTAACAGAGCGTTGTTCGCTGAATTATAGTTAATTTAATAATCCTCAATATGATTGAATTTTTGATGCGCAAATATTATTCCACTAATTGTGTTAAATAAGGCATTATATCTAACAATGTCTTAAATTGAAATTCCCACTCTATGACACTGTTCATTACGATATCACGGCGAAGTGACTCTAATTTCATTTAGATAAAAATGGCACTAATACACGGCGGCATATTCGAAGACATGATGGATCGGAACCATCGTCAAGACACTGCCGACAAATTTCGACAGCTGATAAACAATATTTCAAAAGTCTCTTACAAAACAGACGAAGGACTGAGTAAAATTTTCGCTGAGTATGTTGGTCGCCTCACTTTTATATAAATTTTGAAGAGCTAATTATACCATTTTCTACGACCTGGGCTTGATCCATTTCACCAAACACTCGCGCCAACTGTGTAATTCCGTAAGGAAACCGCCGCTGTCTGTGTTTATCCACTTTTCGTGGAGTTTACGCGCAGACTGTCGTTGGTTTAAAGTGATGTCCCTTTATTCATAAAAATATATAGATATTCTATCGTACTCCAAATATAGAGATTTCAACCAATCAATTAACATAACTGGTGGAACTACGCGGCGTGGTCGTAAAAATGCAACCATGGTGAGTCTTCGTTCATAAGTCTTTAGTATATTAGCATGCCCAGACTGTTGTAATATCATAACATATTTGGTTTAGTCAATTCTTGCTTGAGAAGCAATTCTTGCATTAATTAAAAGAAAATAAACGTTTATGGTACTTTTAAATTCAATCACCCAAAATATTTCAGTTCGTCGGAAAAGCGAACCATAGGTTCGCTTTCCCGACCAACTGAAATATTACGGACAACTAAGTCTAAAACATAGGCGATGGGCTATTTAACGGCTAGACTGGTTCCAGGACATAGCCTTTGAATTCCTTACATGACTTGAATGGTGGCTTGAGAACTTGCTATATCACCTCTGTGGCTTGAATTGTGTTAAGATGGTTGAGAGTCGTTCAGCTTTACTTTGAGAGAAAATATACTGTTTGGATGAGTGTACACCGAAAGATACGGAAATGCACATCAACTACACCGTAACAAAATATTATTACAAACATGGTAAAAGTTGGCGCTTAACCCTTTACCCAACGTAACTGCAAAAAACCGGCCAGCGCTATTCTCAAAAATCGCCAATTAATTTTCATTATTTTTTCATTTTTTGTCTCAAAAACACAGGTTATGACCCCTCGTTGGAACCAGCTCGTTGAGCTCGTTCCAACGAGGGGTCATAACCTATGTTTTTGAGATAAAAAAATAAAAAATTAGTTATTGAAGATTTTTTTTTGCAAGTGTCGTCTGCTTTCCATGTTAGGTAAAGGATAAAATTTATTCACACGAAATTCTAATAGAGGAGTACTCGTGTATATTGGAGAAAACATTTTTTTTCAGAAACATAGCCAGCAACTGTCTTCATCGGAAGCAACTTTCAGAAAATGTTACCCACCCCCTTAATTTACAAGATCTGCCATGCAGTAAATTGAACACTATGGGTATGGGAACTTCTGATAAAAGTTGAAATGTCAAAATGTTAACATTTTTATTACCATCGATGTGAGCACCATTTAGCAAACTACATACATTGTACTGTAAGGTAGTCATAAAATTTAAAAGCGATTTTTAACAATAACTTTTTCGATATCAGTTTAAATTTTAAACAATAATTTCCTGTAGAAAGTCATTTAAAAAAGACAAAATAGCGTTTTCACCTGCCTTTAATGTTCGATACCTTTTTTCTGCTCCGTATATAAAAAATCTACAATCTGAGATTTGCTGAATTATTTCCTGTAAAGGATAAAAAAAAACATTGCAAATGTCGAGTCTGGTTGTCAGCAGTCATAGACTGCTGACAGCCAGACTCGACACTCAGCGGTTGAAATCAGTCAGTTGGTAGGTGTCCCAGCTCAAATTGTACGGAGATTGTTAATGCCGAAAATTTAGTCAGGCGAAAGAGAGGAGTACGCGTGGACATTGGAGAAAACATTTCTTCAGAAACTGTTGAATTCTTGAATTTCAGTGTTTGCTAAGTGGTACCGTCCATGTCGAAGATTGCCTTGTTTGAGAAGAGTCAGTGTTATAGTAGGCAACTTAATATCGTTAACCTAAAGCCACACAGTCACATGAAAAAGACACTAATTGTTTGCTCTTCCTGTTAACAGAACAACACTTTTGCTCCAAAATCGAACATATACATAGTGCGGCCTCTCGTTTTATCCTTCCACGCTGGCACTCGTGCCATATCGATTAACCCATTCACACGCGCGTGTCGTTCTGTATTTATTACACGCTTTCATGTATATAAAAAAAAACAATTATAAGAAGGACACTCAGCAATTCATTTGACAACCATCAACAAAAAGAACACATTTTATCGCCAACCAAATTTGCGAGGGGAACCCCTGTTACTATTTCGTCCCCTGAGTTCCACTGTGTTCTTTGTGCCTATTGGCACATAGAACACATTGGAATTCAGGGGACGATTTTCATCTATCGCTTGGGATTCAAATTGTAAATGCGTTGCACGATTTGTAGAAAATTCCAGTGAAATTTCCCTTCTATTTAAAAATAGTCCGTCAACGATTTCCGTTCCGCACATGTGTGCGAAACAGATTTTCATTTTCCACATGGTTTAGTGTTGCTGCAGATGGGGATTACATAGAACAGGCGTGTAATAAAAAATGTTCTTTGTTGCCAAAAATAGTTTAATACTCTATTTTTACCGAAATATTTTATAATTGGTTGCCTGTCTGGAAGTTTCTTACAGGCAGATATGAAATAAATTGTGGGATACTTTCTTGTATTATTTTGCAAGAAATCATACCGAAAAAGTATCCATCGAGCTTAGGTACAACAAAACAATATCCCCGGAAGCATTTAACTGAACAGACCGAAAAATATGAATGAAGATGAAGGAAGAAGGCGTACCAATAATTACGAGCAAGCTTGTGGTGGCATGGGTGATGCTAAATTCAAGAAAACCATATTAATGTATCATACATACCCTCCAACAATTCCACTGACACTCGACCTAAGGCCACACAAAATAAATTAATTGATTCTCATGAATTTGTTTGGTCAAATCAGTGAGAGAGGGAGGGTTTTATTTTTAATTTTTATTTTTCTTTTGCAAAAAGTGAGCAAACATGGAGAGGATTTCGGCTGTCTTTTTACACACAGAAATATAGAAAGTGCATATTTATACAAATAAATTTAATTTTAATTTGAAAAATAAAACATTCCTCTAAAAACGAACTGTAGTACTGCAATCCAAAGACTTCATATTCTTTCAATGCTCTTCATATTATCTTTGAAGTAAAAGTAATTAATCTATGGGCATTTGTCCCGTTAGAATTTATGGGAGAGTGCCTGCAGGCACTCTTCCATAAATTGTAACAAGGCAAACATAATGGAGACGCAACTAAATAAGTATGCATTAATCAAAAAATGTTAACAGTTTCGGGTTTTTCCGAGTGTGTACTAATACTGGAAGACACCGAAAGGCAATAAAATGTCCAATGAGGGTGTTGAAATTCAATGAGGGATTGCCTGAGAATCAAAACACTTTTTTAGCCTAATTCATGAAGAATGATTCAATCCATGAAGAATGAAAACTGTCCAAGACAATATACGAATTCATTGCAATGGCACCAGCAACCGAATGAATTTCTGTTGACATTATCTTTTTGACACAACAAATTCTCTTTAAAATTGTAGCTAGTTTTTACAGACACGGCAAACGTGTATACTTTAGTTATCTTAATTTTTACACACGGGTCTTTAATTTTGCGATTATGACACAGGGCCTTTTTTAGGGTCATAGATTGGTAATAGTCCGTTTTTCTTGAGATGCAAGAAAATAAACATACGATTTAAAAATGAATGATAATAACACAACAATATCGCAATTGTAAATTTATGTCCAGGCTATAGAGACGCCCAAAGAACCCGTGAGTTGTCGAAAAAAAATAACGTGGATCGTTTGAATTCCCAAATTACGTTGCCATACAAAGATGTTCTCGGGAAATTTTTAAGCATCATACCGACGGCGCAACATCCCTAAGAAAGTTTCTCAGTCACTGAATTACTCATTTCACATTTTCATGGTGGAATTCTTGTCAATTATAAATTCTTTTGTCCGTTCAATTCCAGCTGAAGTGTTGCGTAAATTAATGAAAGCTATTAGAAAACTTGGAGAGAACGGATTAAATCACATAATTTTGATTATGCTATTATCAGTTAACAGCGATCTGGATTCTATTTAGCAAAGTGATAGAGACTGTGGTGTTTCTGAAGCTCACTACATTTAACATCTGATCAGAAAGCCTTGTCATAACACAGCAATGTTGGTACCGAGAGAAGCTGTCGACCAACATAAGTGGGTTAACCATTTACCCAATGAATCAGCCGCATCCGCCATCGGTGATGCTTTCGAAATTTAGAAGTAGGGGAATGGTGGCTTATCATTGCAGTAATGTTTGATTATATGCGTTGATGGGGATAGCCCGAGAGGGGGTATCCCCCTCTAGGTGTAGTGGGGTGAGGGTACATTTTGAAATGTATTACTAAAAACCCGAATTCTCGTTGGTTTCTGCATTGAATTCCATTAGTCTGATTGCCTGATAATTAGGATGCTTCTCCCTCCCTCCCTCCATTTTATTGAGAAAAAATTAGAAATGCTCTGGTGAGACATGGTTGAGTCACACACCAAAACAAACGTGCGTGCAATTTAACTAGGGTGTCCTTTCGTGACGTCATTCAGTGTATTTATATCCGACTGTGTATATGTCATTTTATAATTGGGAGGCAAGTAACTTGGAGATAACTAAAATGGGTTTAATGTGACTAGTAAGACGAAGGAGTGCTCGCTGTGTTGAACACAGCGAGCACACCTACGTCTTGCTAGCTGAACTGTATGTTGGATATTCGTCAAGATCAAGCCACCCCAGGTCTTGAAATAGTGGGGAAAGTGCGCTGTCCCCTCCCTCAGAAAAAAATAGGCGAATCGGAATGGCGCCCCCCCCCCCCCCCCACGTTTACCAGGAAAGAATCACTACCGCCCACGTAATTTACAAATTGAGAAGCTGAATTTTTTTTTCTTTCGAAAGTTTCAACAAACCCATATTACGTGGCCCCCTCATTGATACGCGTTCTGTTCAACAAACATAGAAAATACCCACAGGGTTCATAATTTTACACAAATACTCTGTTCATATCTGATATTGCTTTCAGTGGTATGTAGTGGGTATGCTCCAACTTTGTAGTTATTTACTCATTATCAAAGTCACCATTTTTTCAACACAAATGGCAGGAAAAAAATACTAGTTTCCCCCTTTGTACTGAAAACGTGTTAATGGAGATCAATGATAAAACTGTTACCCCAGCATTAGTTAGCGTAAGACGAGCTTGAACCTGTCCAGACATATCACATTCGATCTTCAGTTCGATGAGTAATGAATGGTTCGAATAACTCCTGATATACCGTACATGCAAGGCTCAAGCTAGCGTGCCCGACATATACAGGGGGTACAAAATGCGTGACATGCTGGAAAATACAAAAACATTGGATTGAGGCGAACGTCTTCCATTCATGGGGAATTGAAAGGTCTCCGCTGGGGAGAGTTTGAATAAATCGTGCAAAGATAATGTTATCTGGAACTATTCTGGTCATCTCATTGTCTTAGTTTTGATCACACTTCGGAAAGTATTGCTCCAGTACCAGATGACAGAGATTATTGGATAACTACAATAAACATCCTGTACGGTTTTTCTTTTTGGTAATTATGTTACTCCAGTACCAGCTGAAAGAGGTTGTTTAACACCTTTGGCGCGACAGGCAGCTAAGGTAGATAGCACTCCAATCCGCGGTAGGCAACTATAGTCGGCAATTTAGACAACTGTGTGTGTCCATCTCCAAGTGCTATCAATCAAACATCAATGCATTCCTATGTTTCGTGCACGATTGTTATTCTATCCAAGAACAACTATATTGTCACTGGAAAGCATAAAGGTGCCAACTGCAACGCATCGCAGTTGGCACCTTTACGCTTTGAAATGACTATTTCACATTGTCTCTAATAATGGAGATCCTACTGTGTTATTTTGACTGCAAAAATACAGAAATCAGTAGAGAATGGCCCCACAAAATCCTACTAAAATGTACGGCAATATATACGTAAAATATATATAAAACAAATCATTATCCAGTTCTGAAAAACAAAAACTCTGTGAGATCCCTGGAACGCTTTTAAGAATTATAACTCTTTAATCTGATAAACCGTATTTTAGTAAAATTCCTGAAAATTATTACAGCCTGAGAATTCTGTTTCTCGGGATAATCCGCGCCAAAAAAGTTAATAAAACGAAAAACCCCATTATAATTTTTTCTTGTACATGATTATGTTGCTAATTCCAACGAAAGCTTTCCAAGAAATGGTGAGAAGGCTTGATGTTAACAACGGAGAAAAATGTTGTGATATTCCGATGAGACGCAATTTGCAACGACAGTTTTCCGATGTACTGCTCTTTAATGGGGAGAATCGACACTTGGTTCCACTTCTAACTTCGGGTCTGATGTCATGGTATTGGAAATCTAAGTTCCCTGTTTTAATATAAGGTTGGGGAAATGTTCCGAGTCCGTGATCTGAATAAAAGATTTATCCACAGAAAACGGAACATTGCCTTTATTAACAAACACCGCATTTTATCATCCATTTTCGGGCCCCGGGTGGTTCAATGGTTAGAGTGTTGGACTTTAATCCGAAAGGTCGACGATTTGATCCTGCCCCGCTACTCCTGCTCCGTGTCCTTCGGCACGACACTTAATTCCAATTGCCCACGAGATAACACGGTAGCGGTGTGTACTAATGCGTACTGCATGGTGCTGCATTGATGGCGCACTTGCTTTCAACCGCTGCTAACTCAGTCTGTGTCGGGTTAGTAAGTTGGAGAATCTGATAGTTGTTCGCCGTTGCCCGGTGGCTCCCTCTGGCTTCCCCCGACATAAAACTCTCCGCAACGATGTGACCCTGGTTGTTTAGACTGTCGTTAAACACTAATGAACAAACAACAAACATCAGCAATTTTGTAATGTTCAAACATTTTGTTCCGCATCGCACATTCCGTGGACTGTTCCACTAAATACTGGAATGTGTCTCCTCGGAACAAGAGACAGAAGGGATACGAATAGTTTGAAGCGTTCCAGGCTAATACAGTACAGCCGCCGACGACTGGCCAGCTTCCACGGGTGTGCAATGTTTCCACGGACGCAATAATATTAGATTCCAAATACTAATTATGGGAATAATCATCAAAAATTTAATTAATGAAGCGCCGAGTACAGCTCGGTGCTTCATTAATTAAAATTTTGATGATGAAGATTTATTACCTTTTATTACTTTCCAAAGTGTGGTTGACTGGGATTTCCCGGTTTGATTATAAACGATAACTTAACAAGTGAATTATGCAATCAACAATTGGGTCATGTATCCGTGCGCGCAAACGAAGACGCTTTGCTGTGGGTGTAATGGGGACTTCATTGTTTTTTGTTTTTTTTTAAACCTTTACCTAACATGAAAAGCAGACGACACTTGCAAAAAAAAATTCTTGAATAAATATTATTTTCATTTTTTTCTCTCAAAAACATAGGTTATGACCCCTCATTGGAACGAGCTCGAGAAGGGGGGTCATAACCTATGTTTTAGAGACAAAAAATGAAAAAATAATGAAAATTAATTGGCGATTTTTTAGAATAGAGCTGAACGGTTTTGTTCGTTACGTTAGGAAAAGGGTTAAATAATATAATTATCGTTAATAATGAAAAGTAAAAAACAGAGTAATCGCTTGACTGGAGGCGAGAGACTACATTCGCGCACTCGTGTTTGTACAACGTCCCTCACCTCTCATGAATTATTTCACGTAACCAGTCTCGTCAAGCCATTACTCTGTATGTAAACGCATGCGTGGACATCACTGTCAGCGTGTGGGTTACAACCAAGCCACGGCGACTGTACTGTATATTGTAATAAACGTGAGAGTTGCTGCACACGCTCTTGCATATGATGGTACTGAGAAATAGATGGGGTGTGGATACTGAGAAATAGATGGGGTGTGGAGGAGGGGTACAACATACTTCACGTCCAAATGGAGCGTTGGTTCCCGATAAAAACAATTCTTCTGTTACTTTTGGTCATGGAAGAGAAATAGCTTCCGGCATTATTTCCTTGGAAGGCACCCTGTGAGATTTCTACCTTCAATTTCTCCGGCGATTTACACGCATTTCAATTACTCTTTCCCTGGCATGTAGTAGCCACACACAAGTTTTGGCAACAGTTAATCTAACAACACCATTGATCAAATGAAATAGTTTCGCGACAGATGGCTGCGGAAAGGTCTCTTTGATTTATAAACATAGGTGTTATAAGTCGGGAACTGGTCTTCCGGTAATCCACGTCAAAGTTGTGTCTGGCACACTCAAATGCTTACTGTTGGACGTTGTTGAAAAGTTTAACATTTTTTCGTTCTGTGTGATCTTCATTTAAATTTGAGTGAATGTCGACCGCATGTCTGTTTTCTGATGGTTCGGCGTCAAAAAACATGTTTGCAGGTAAATATTATTTTGACAGTAAAATGTGTCAAGTAAACATATTTTGTTGAGGATCAATTTAAATGTAACTGCCAAGTAAATACCAGGTACGTTATATCTTTGGTGTGATGCACTTTCTTTATTTTCTCTATTTGATTCTTTTTTTCTGTTTTCGCTTTTATGATCCCATGTCACAGCATGTCAAAGAATGAATGTATAGAGATATTTCTATCGGCAACACGCTTAAAGAGACGGTTTGAATAGCGACGAAAGAATTACCGATCGAACTACTTAGATGGGGATACACGTTGGAGGGGCAATACATCTGTCTGAACGTAGTGGCTGCCACACTACGTAGTGGGGCAGTCACAGTCAACACGTTCAGATAGCTGAACTATCGGATGGAGTGTTTTTAAAAATATATATATTATGTATACCATTTGCAACGGGGTTGGGATGGATGTTGATACTGAGAACATGAGCAACATGAAGAACCTGAGTTACAGTCCCACGAACTAAGTTCTGGAGAGCCTGCACACTAAAAACTAAAGTGTTAAAACTGACACTTTCAAGGTGTTAAACCCATTCTAACTCTTAGGCTTTGATTTTCACACTCAAAATGCAATGCTTTAAGCACTTAGACATTACAATCGTCAGACATCTGAAACTTGAATGGATGGCACTTTCCATGTGTCTAGCATGTCGTCTATAATTTGATTTGCGCTTGGTGGGTACATAATTAAAAGGACACAACGCAGATGACGTGGATCAGGCTCGAGAGTTCGAGCCTGATCCGCATCATCTGCGTTGTTTCCTTTTAAGTGTCGCGACATTACACTTGTCAAGTAGTATTATTATTGTCAACACCTGTCAAGTTCTGGGATATCTTCACTTGAACAAAGTGCTAGTTCAGCACTTAGTAAGTGTTAAATACAGCACTTCAAGTGTAGTTTTTAACACTTTAGTTTTTAGCGTGTGTGTCATTCGCAATGAACCTTTATATCCTGGGCTCTGAAACCCATTTGCTCGCACTTACACTCATCTACCAATCTTTTATAGGTTTTGGATAACGGATGTACAAACATCTCATACGATGTAATGCGCCTTTCTTCCCTTATAGCCCCACGATAAAGGGGAGAAGGAAGTGAACGTGTAAGAGGAACTAAGCGGTGACGTAACTTCTATTTCCGCTTCTACCATTTAGTAGCCACAATCAATATATTAATTATTCTGTTACTTTATGAGAAGTGTGCTTGTTGAAAAAATCTATATAAATAGTTCTTGGAGCATTCAACAGTTCCGGCGGTAACAATGTTGTTCGGAGAACGCTCCAATTGTTTATTTTCCTCAGGTAAAAAGACTCCTTCCTTACTTCGGTTCTAGATGATGGTTCATGGAACCCCTTACCGTTTACGTTGGACACGAAGACTAATATGGTTACATTTACGTTGGACAATAAGACTAATGTGGTTACCTTAGTTATCTTTGTGCCTTCCGGGGTGTATGGGAATTTACACCGGTCTGGGGAGTCATACACCCTGAGGTGCAGCCGAAGGGTGTATGAGTTCCAAGTCGGTATAAATTCTAGTACACCCCAGAAGACAAAAGGACAGCGGATTAATTTCAAAATTCTTTCGTCTGTTAACCCCTCACCTAATATAGCTTTCAAAATCAACATTTTCTCATTTTTCCAAAAATATGTTCTTAGTAAACTGGTACACCTTTTGTTGCACTTGGCTGTGTTAACTGGTAATACTTTTGTTCTCTTTTCTAAAATTTCTGTTTCAGTAAAATTAATTTGAGCCATCACACCCCTTCCAAAAATAACACCATAAATAAATAATCCCTACATGATACATATGTATTTTTATTTTCATTAAAATATTTGTGAAATAATATACTCCAAAATATTCAGTTAACCATATTTTTATTTTTTCAAACATATATATGAGCTAGTAAATTAATATTTATAATAATATAAAACTACGGTGTAAACACTGAAAGATTCTGAGGACTAAAAGTTACAACGTGCCTCTCAGCCAATCAAAAAGAAGTATTTCATTCCATTTGGAAATAATAAGCATTATTCTTGCTCTGAAGACTGAATACCAAATTGTATTTTGAGAAAAACGCATTTTGACATTTTGATATTTCAACATTAGTGAACATGGGGTTAAACACAAAGCTAGGTACATTTTTGTCCCCCCACCCCCACCTCCCCACACACACACATACTTTTTTCGACGCTTTTCCTGCACGTTTAGATTCTATGGTTGACCGGACGTTGATGAAAAGTACAGTCCCAAATAATTATGTGGCTTGGAATTCAGCCAAGTTCTAATCAATAATATATACAGTGGTGTAACCACAGGTGAGGGGGTGGGGATGGGGCGGAGGCTTGTCCCCCCCCCCCCCCAATTTTGTCCTTGTCCACAAAACATTGGCCCAATTCAACTTTCACATAACATATAGAACCCTAAAATGCTCTCCAATATCGGGCTACACACTCTGCGTAAGATGGGCTCTTAGAACACTAAATTTTGCAAACTTTTCTTGGGGTGGGAGACCTAGTGCTAACAAGGACGCTTCAGCTGTTACGCCCTCCTCCCACTTCCCTTAAAGGGAAGTTTGGGGAGTGTAACAGCCGGAAAGTCCTAGTTAAGAATAAGGGAGACCTCATCACCCACTCAAGGTCCTTCCAAATATCATGTTTGTCCCCTCCACCAAAACACTGGCTACAGACCCCCTATTATAGAATCCTGTCTACGCGCCTAATTACATATGTCTGAAAAATAATTTCAGCAACACATCTTTGTGTTTTGCACCCTGGGTGGATTCGTCCAACTCGTTAGAATTAGTGTCAACACTGCATATGTCATGAACCCCAACACGGTTAACTTCTCATATTGATTTCTTTAATATTGATCTGGATTCAGTTGCGTCTACGTGCGACTGTTTAAAGATGTCAGGTAACTTTCTTCAATCAAACACGCTAACAAGTTTGCAATTCTTCAAGATTTAAAAAAAATACTCCAGAGATTGTTATTCTTCGATTTTGCTTTGTAAACTGCACTTGAAGCTTGTTTAATTAATTCAAAACGAAATGTACTCTACGTATAATCCATCATTTTAATTGAATAATTTCATGACGATCATCTAATTTTTGTGTGATCCTGCTTTCTCATTCTCATACGCCTTGAACGTAATAGATTGTTTATTTTTAGTTAGTGATCTGCATTCAGAAAATAACAATACAGGCTCGTTTCACCTGCATGGCAGCTGTCAACCCTTACGGCTCTGTCCTATAGCTTATAAAATAAATGCAATGAACATCTTAATAGCTACAGGGATAAACAACCCTGAGGACGATCAATGGGTGGTGTAGCTTCTGCTGCAACATTGCTGGGCATGGTCGGATTATATCGCTGAGTGCTTCTGCAGACATATCAGGGACGGACTTGTGAGACAGTAGAGTTTGAGATTTACAGAAGGAGCGGTTGGCTTGTTGTGCACTGTGCATTAGTGAATGGCCTGGGAACCACGGGCGACACAAGGGATCCTTAAAAGGGTCGTAATAATTTAATCCTACAGCCCTAGAGGAGAGGACTGTATGATTGAATTATCATTGATCCCTATACAAATACCATGGCAAGTTTTCCATTCGTAATTAACAGTATTGCAAAGGATCACACATTTCAAAACGTCATGGCGAAACATTTTCAGTTTTTTTCCGCATTTAAAATCGAACTAATTTCGATATGTAATTAGTCTTTACAGGACATCGATACAAGATTGTATATTTTTAGTTGACATTCCGATAACGACTAAAAACATTGTACTTTTTGTATCCGCGAGGGGAAAACGTACCGGCCGACTGACTGTCCGACGGGTTAATCCGCTCCCGAGACTTAGCCCATTTACTAATGTTCGGAAATGTTGCTAACATCTAAATGTTGATTGTGTTAACCCTTTACCAAACGTAACGGCAAACCGGCCAGCGCTACTCACGAAAATCACCAATTAATTTTCATTATTTTTTTCATTTTTTGTCTCAAAAACATAGGTTATGACCCCTCTTTGGAACGAGCTCGTGGAGCTCGTTCCAAAGAGGGGTCATAACCTATGTTTTTGAGACAAAAAATGAAAAAAATAGCTATTCAAGAATTTTGTTTGCAAGTGTCGTCTGCTTTTCATGTTAGGTAAAGGGTCAAAGTGCGCCATTTAGTACCGACTACAGGCAAGATAAGATTTATGGCAAGATAATTTATGTCAGACACAGTTGGCTTACAGGGTGTCCCTATGGGTAGGGGATAGAAACGACGGGGTAGTTCCATGAAAATGTTGTCCTGCTTAGCTTGCTTCGCCCAGTCTCTGCTGTGGATTGTATTTGCTCAACATTGTAAAATGTAAAACGAAAGCGAACAGAGAAAATCTTGTGTTTTTGAAGCGCGAGCGAAATAACAAATGGTTATTTTCGCTCGCGCTTCATAAACTCTAGATTTTCTTTTTATTATACGTTTTTTTATAAGAATCTGATCATTCCTATCGATAATTCCACTCGTTTCAACCTTGAATTGAAGCATGAAAGTAAATAGCGCATTGATACGCGGAAATGATTTGATTGATACGCGGAACAGGTAGCGTCTTGCGATCTAATTCAGCTGGCGGGTTTTATGCAATGTAAATACGTGTTGAATTATTGCCGGAAATGATCAGTATCCACTCAGAAACACTAGATTTGATTTTCATTATACGTTTTTAGAACAAATTGATCGTTTCCAGTGATAATTTGATTCGTATTCACCTCGATGTGATGCTTTGAAACCGCCATTTTGATAGATACCGTGAAAGTGAAAATTTCGATATCTTCACAGTGGGGGATACGATTTCTATCTTAATGCAATTTTTTCGATAATCTATCGTTTAGCGTATAATAAAGACAGTTATCTCACAATAATCAAAAGAAATTTAAAAAAAAAAAACATTCCTGTTAGGTACTGCAGAGGCCAATGAAGCGCCAAACGAAAGTAAAAGACTCCCATTGCTCTCTTCATGCACCCTAAGTTGCACAAAAATATAGACACCACTGTGAGCAAGAGTTCTGGAAAAGCATCATATATGCGTTCAATGATTAGACATATAGTATCTTGTTAACTCAAGTCACGAACACATTACTCTCAGAAACACAGGAATAATTTTTGCCAGACAGTCTTTTCTGTTCCAAACATTCCAGAGCATGATGGTAATGGGCCGACGAATATGTACTCACTACTATCTAGTGTAAGTCACAAAATAACGGATCATATTTTTGTGTAAATAACTGAAAGAGTATGTTGATTATCCCTTTACCAAACATGAAAAGCAGGCGACATTTGCAAACAAAATTCTTGAATAACTATATTTTTTCATTTTTTGTCTCAAAAACATATGTTATGACCCTTCATTGGAACGAGCTCCACGAGCTCGTTCCAAAGAGGGGCCATAACCTATGTTTTTGAGACAAAAAAATGAAAATATATTGAAAATTAATTGGCGATATTTGTGAATAGCGCTGGCCGGTTTTGGCTGTTATGTTGGGTAAAGGGTTAAAAGGGAGTTTAGGTCTTTTTATAAGGGCGAGTGAAATGATGTCCCGGACATCATAAGTAAATGCATTTTTTCTATCACATACCAGTATAAGACACTTTTCTATGTTGGCTTTCATTCTGGGCCACAAATGTCAAACTTCACATTCAGTGGTGCCTCTGACCCTTCCACCCCTGACGTCCCGGATCGTATGTAATACTGGTGACAAGACATCCCTGACTTATCTCGTCATTAAAATCGACTTTTGATAAAGGTATCTCCCTTAAAATTATAAGACAGGTGAGGAACGATTAAGAAGCATGTAGTTGTTGAGAAAACACCTATGACATCAGTAGAAAATAAAGCCAATTTTCCATTTATTACTTTCAATAAATGAGAACAACAGACAGGTATCGGAGCTGTCTGTTGTTTTCTTTTATTAAAAGCAACAACAAGAAACTTTGCTTTTTATGGCAAGATAATTAGAAGCAAGTAAGTAACCGCCAACTTTGGCTCTTTGTTTATCGAAGGTGTTTTTACGGTAATTTACAATTTTCTAGTCTACCCAACAAACAAATTAGCAAACCTTACCTCCAAGATTATTAAATGGAAAGGATAGTTTCTGTGTTATACGTCACGATGCGCACGCAGTTGATATAATGAGCAGAAAAAAAAGTTACAGAACATCAAAAGATGATGACAAAGCCGTTTCTTATTAATAAATATAAATGGGTTTGAAAAGAAAATAATAGTGAAACGTTCAAATTGATTGGGGGTGTGGGGGGGGGGAGGGGGGGGGTCATGGGGGGTGTAAAAAGCCAGTTCTGTATTTTTATTCTCCTCCACAAGACAATGTCTGAAGTTTGTGATATTCTCCTCCACAAGAAAATGTCTGAAGTTTGTGAAATGATGCGTGCAACTTCGCTAAAGTTTCGAAATTTCAGTTTTTATATGAAATTCCCACACCCTTGGGTGTTAAATTTACTGACAACTTTAGAAAAATAAGGGAAGAGTAGGTGTAAAAGGCCGATTCTGGACCACTTTTCCAAAAAAGTGTACAAGTACACGTACATGTACGTGTACCGCCATAGGGATTCAGTGTTAAATCGTGTACAGAGTGCAAAAATGTCGTTTTTTTCATGGTGGCCCAGAATCGGCAATTGTTTTTTAGGCTCACAGATCGCACTTTTGACGTTCAAACACCCGTTGGCGAACGCGTAGATTCGACACATCGCTCAAAAGTGAAAAAATGTACGAAATTTGAAGAAAATGTAAATTTAAAAATTTATCTCGAAGTTCCCATCGCGGATCAGACCATCAATCTATCGTTGGTGAACGCAATCAAAAAACGTTTTGCCGGTTCTAGACCAGCATCAAAAAAGCGGTTTGCCAATTCTGGACCACCTACGTTCGCCAATGGGTGTTTGAACGGTTAAAGTGCAATCCGATCGGCGAAAACCCATTGCCGATTCTAGACCAGGAAAAATCGACCTCAAAACGTTTTTTCAACGTTCGCCAACGGTGAAAAGTGAGCGTAAAGCGCAGTTACTCATCGAGGCTTTTTTTAAAAATCGATTTCGGCCTCCGGTACATGGAAAAAAGGCAGTTTGCCGGTTCTGTATCACCGACGTTCGCGATCACGTTTCGGACGGTCTAGGGTGCGATCCGATCAGCGAAAACCCATCATGCTGATTCACCTCGCGAGTATTGTGAGGCGAATCGTGATAGAATCGGTTTTGTCGAGAGGAAATAAAAAAGTGATTGATATATATAGGAGAGAAAAAATGTATAAATAGTTATTTAAAAAAATAAATATCGAATCAAATAGATAATAAAAATACGTAAATCATGAACTCTTCCCAGACTATTAGAGCAAGGTTTCTTTCAAACATACTGATGAGAGCATACGCAATCTGTGTGAATGAAGAACTACGTCCCCTCTTGTTAGAACAATGCGTCGGATGTCGGGATCATCTAGACTTTGATCACGAGGATCATTCGTGTCTGACGATGGAAAGGGAAGATATGGTCAGCAAGTATTTCGAACTGGCGTTCGAACGCGTTCGAATCGACGAAGTGATCACGCTTTGGAGGAGATTAGTCTTTTGTAAGGATCGAGACAAGCCCACAGTTTTGGAAGAACTGAAATTGGCGCATAGAAGTCTGACTTTAGAAGACAAGGGATGCATCATGAAATTATTGCGGAAGGAAGCATACGTCTAAGTTTTCTCGTTGATATAAATAAGGGAGAATAGAAAATAAAAATAATACACACATAAAATTTTTTATCTAATATTAGAAAGAAAAAAAACACAAAAATGAGAACCAGAATTAAATTGTATCCGACGTTAGATGACGATGAGGATGAGAAGCCGAATGGCGTTTTGCCATGGCGCCATTGCTAGAAGAGAAAGAAAGAGGAGAGAGGTATCTCATCGATCAAATCAGTAGAATCCATTTGTATCTGACTCGAGAGAGAGATTCTCGTCATTCTCTCAAGAAAAAGTATTCGCGTTTCCTGAAATTCGTCAACGCGGTCGACACGACACTCATCACGATTTCCATGGGTTTACATGCGGCCGGCATCAGATTGTTGTTGACTGCGGTCGGCATTCCAATCGTGTTGACCATAGAAGGAGTGGCTCTCACCGCCGGATTGTTTAGCACGCTCGGAAACTTTTTGAGTAGGAAATTATATCTGAAAGCTAGGAAACATGAAAAGATTCACGTCTTGGCTTTCTCCAAGATCAACACGATATCTGAAATGATCTTGATGGCATTGAAATACGGTAGGATATCGGATGGAGAATACTTCACAATATTGGGCAAGAAAACGAAATACGATGCCATGAAAGAAGCCGTAAGAATCAAGACTCATCAGGTCATCAAGAAAGAGATGAAGGATTCTCTCGTGGAAAAGGGGAGGAAAGAGGCCAGGGAGGAATTCAGTGAGATGATAGAACTCAAGAGCAGCGATTGAAAAAAATATATATATAATAAGAACAGAATTTTTAAAAAAGAAATATTAAATTTATATATAAAATAAAAAAACGAAATTAATTTAAATAACTCTCAAAAAGTGTATTGCGTAAAGTGTAAGAGAGTTACCGAGATGAGTAATTCTCGAGAGGTACGAACTAAAAACGACAGACAGATGCTTCATGGAATTTGCAATGTGTGTGGTTCGATCAAGACTCGATTTGTCAAAAAAAAGAACACGAGCAAAGGTAAAGGCATTGTGAATAAAATGATCAATAATCTACCTTTTGAAATGCATCTGCAGGGTCACAGTTTACCGGGACCCAGAACGAAATTGAACAAGAGACTCAATGGCGATCTGACTCCTAAATCTTGGAGCTAACCCGTGAATAGGGTGGACGCGGCTACGTATGATCATGATCTGTACTACGCCGGACATCCCGACACCAAGACTCGCAATGACGTCTGCGATAAAAACATGTTGGCAAAATTGAGAGGTATATCGAATCCGACCAGGAGAGAGAAGATAGAACGTTCGCTGGTTGGTAATCTGATCGGTGCGAAACGTCGATTTGGATGGGGCGTTCAAAAAAAAAAGGTGCATTGGAAAAGAAGAAGAAACGATTATTGACGAGCGAATTGGCTGAGGAGTTACACAAACCCATTGTGTGTAAATTTCGAAAGAGAAGGGTGTTCATGAAGGGTTTGGATGACATTTGGTCTGCTGACTTGGTCGACATGAGATCGTTTTCGAGGTGGAACGAGGGCGTCAAATATATATTGATGGTCATCGATGTTTTTTCCAAATACGGTTGGGTCAGAGCTTTGAAGAATAAATTGGGACCTTGCATCGCCGAGGCTCTGAAGAGCGTGTTCGACTCGTCTTCTTGTAAACTGAATAAATTGTGGGTGGACAAGGGAAAGGAATTCTACAACAAGCACGTTCATCGATTAGTCAACCTCTACTCGATCGAAAACGAAGAGAAAGCCAGCATGGTGGAACGTTGGAATCGAACGATGAAGGAAAAGATGCACAGATACTTCACAGCGAATTCGACTAAGAAATACATATACGCTCTGAACGGTCTGGTCAAAGATTACAACAACATGTGACACAGATTGGTCAAGATGACTCCTGCGGAAGCTAGCAATCCTCGAAACGAAAAACGGGTCTATGCGAATCTATATCCTGAGAGATCTAAGATCAGGAAGAAGTCTAGAACGCCGAAATTTGCGGTCGGCAATCGAGTGAGAACCTACGCTTATAAAAAGCACTTCGAAAAGGGTTATACTCCTCGATGGACCTCGGAAATCTTTGTGATAATCAAAATATTTCACACCGATCTGGTGACTTATGAAATTGAAGCTTTGGATGGAGAAGAGATCATCGGAAAGTTTTACGAACAACAATTGCAGAAGACGAAGTTTTAATAAGAAAACAAATTTTTTTTTATTTACTCTCTTTAACATTTTCTTGTTTACATATATATATAGGAGAGAAAAATAATAATAAAAAATAATTAAAACTATTTTTAGATAAAAAAGCAAGCTAATTAATAAACAAAAAAAACAAAAAACCCTTCAAAAATGGCAAATATACTAGATATCGCACAAAGCATTGTGAAAAATGAAAGTATTCAAGAATACGAGGTTCATGAATATGAACTGATAACCGGAATGAGTTTGAACAATGCGGGAGAGATAAGAATCAATGTCGAAACCCAAGATCTATTCGCCCATCCTAGCGAGAGTTACGTAGTGGTGCAGGGACGTCTCACCAAGGAAGATGGAACCGACAATGCCGACGATGACACGGTTACTCTAGCCAATAATGGCATCATGCATCTATTCAGTAATATAAAATACTTGCTATCCGGACAAGAGATAGAATCTGTGTTTCATCCCGGTCAGGACACCACTATGTTCGGACTCTTGACGTATCCAGATGATTTTTTCGAAATCCAAAGGACTTAATTGGTTGTGGATGAAAGACACCGTCAGCCCTGCTAGCGCCGGCACTGTTGCGATAGTCGACTACGTTGTCAAGACGTTCAGACCTAAAGGAACGTTTTCGTCCAGGATACCTTTGAAACACATCTTCGGATTCGCAGATGATTACAACAAGATCATGTACGGGTTCAAACACAATCTGACTTTGATTCGAAAAGGAAACGACGATGCAATAGTGAGACTCACTGTGACCGATGCAGGTAAGATAACTCTACACAAGATATCGTGGTTCGTTCTGCACGTAGAGCCTTCGATCGTGGAAAAAACGCGTCTCTACAAAATCATAGAATCCAAGAGTAAATTACCCGTGGGATTTAGAATGAGACAGTGCGACACGGCTAGCATTCCACTCTCCACGAATCACTTCGATTGGAGAATGACGGTGAAATCCGCTTCTGAGAGACTTCGTTTCATCGTGGTTGTGTTTCAGCCCGATAGGGACGTGTCTCCGGAAAAGAATGCATCGCTGTTTGATCACTGCAATTTGAGAAACATGCAAGTGTTTCTGAACGCCACGAGATATTCAGCAATTGATTACAATGCAACATTCGACAAGAACGATTTCTGCAGACTGTACAGTGACGCTGCTGGTTTTAGAAAGAAGTATCACGGTCTAGACGAATTGATGAGCAACCCTAACATATCTCCCGGCAAATACAAGTTGATGTATCCCATGAGACGTGTGTGAAAAAAAATTAATAAACGTTAAAAATGAAGATGTAAGATTAATTAGAAAACCAAAATCTCAAAAACAAAATGGATGTTTTTGACACGAAAACAACAAATCATCTGTTCACTTCAGATCACTACGACATTAAAATAAATTGCTTGGAAAAATGGATTCAAATTGAACATGAAGAATGTAACACAAAAAAGGATGGAATAATTGGGATTTTAATGAATATTGTTTAAAAGAAAAAGAAGAGTTTGATCTCATAAGATCTAACAAAGAAATTATAAAAAATACAATTTTAAAATGTTGCAAATGTAAGAAACGTCAAATAAAAATCGAATCTCAACAAACTAGATCTGGTGATGAACCAACAACCGTATTCGCAAAGTGTATAAATTGTAATCATAAATGGATAGAAAATTAAAAAAGAGATGCAATTTTAATCATCGTCATAAGTGACAAAATTCTTTTACTAAAGAAAAAAAACATTTCAGAAATCGTATAATAATATATAATAATAAAAAGTTATCAAAAAAAACCCCCCAAAAATAAAAGTAATGAGATCAAGAGAGATTGAACATCTTTCTAAATCTCATTACTTTTTTTTTTGTTTTTAATAATCACACATTATTTTTAATTAATTATTTCCACGCGTTCACTGTTTGTTCAAAGGATCTAGTTCGACCAGTAGACTCACCACAGAAGTGGCGGCTTCGGGTTTATTGGTTTTCGTAACGAAAAATTAATCCTGTCTCCGGCGCTCACTTTGAGAGGCGTGACGAATGTGTTAACATTCGCGTGTTGATTCTCAGTCTTTTCAATGCTGTATCTCTTATCGCTCTCTATTCCATTCACTGCGAGATTGACGACCGCTCTGTTATTCAAATCCGTGGAAGCCAGACCCATTCATATGATTTCACCTCCTAATGGCATGGGATATCCCACCTGACCATGTTGCGATCCGCTACCTCTGTTTCCGAAAGACCACTCGGTTTTTCCCTCCTCTAACGTGCCAGCCTCCTTGGCCCACACGGTGATCAATTGTCTAGCGTATTTGACTCTTTCCACCACTGAAATCAGAGTGCAGGCATCCATCATGTTCACAGGATCCAGTAGATTCGTGAGCGCGTGTCCGCCCATGTCTAGTTTACCTTCCATGATGTCGCCCTTTCTCCAGACTGAGTTGTCGTCCATGTACTTCCTGCTAACTGCACTGGAATCGAATTCGGGATTGTGATCGAGACCGAATAAATTGTGACCGTTCATATTGATGCCACCTTCCATGGTTCCGCCAGATTGTTTGTTCAGGTAGAGATCGTCCACTTGCGATTCTACATATTCTTGTGATCGTATCACAGCAGAATCTACGTAGCCCTTGTTGACCGCAGTTGAGTCCGCATCTGTGTCATCGACCTTTGACAGATTCAATATCTTGTTGAATCCTGCATTCAGATCTGATTTCATTTCTCGTCTGTCAGACTTTCTCTGTTCCAGATATACGAAGTGTTTGGTCGCCATGTCCTTGGGATTCGTGGGAGTGGCCACGTTCGTTATCTTGTTAGAATTAGCATTCAATTCCAAGTGCATCATTTTCTGAACGTATCTACTTCTCAGATGTTCGCTGAATCGCGCGTGAGAGTCATCCACGTATTTCTTGGTCGCGGCATCAGTGGAATCTATGGGATTTGTGACGTTCACCAAACGTTTAGATTTCAGATCGAGATCATCGGTCATGGCTTTATCCACGTAATTATCTAGCATGATTTGTTAGAGATCCACGTTCCCCCTGTCGACGTATTTTTTAGTCACAGCATCTGCGAGATCTATTGGCTTGGGAAGATTGTAGAGCTTCTTATCGTTCATGTTTAAAGGTTCCTCTCGAGGTTCGTATCTCCGAACGTAACGTTCGTCCAAGTTGGCAACGTCATAACCATCACCGACTTCGAGCATCTTCCTCTTCTTTTTGGGTCAACTTTCGTCGTCACTTCTACCAAATTTATCGACTGGCATGTTGTTTTGAGGTTTTTGTTTTAAAATATATTTCAAACGCAGTTTATTAAAAAATGAATTATTTCACTTATTTTTTATTTTTCGTTTTTATTCGATTAAAATTTTTTTAAATAATTTTTTACCTTTATATATACTATAAAAAAAATCTCTCTCTAATGTAAATCATTGAGAATGTCTTGAAACCGATCTCCTTCAGACCATCTCTTGAGAATGTAGAGACACAGGTGACCGCAAAACACTTGATCTGGCAATTGCACTCGTTCCGTGTTGTAACGAACCATCAATTTGTTGAAGTAGTCCTTTATTTCTTTCGGCGGCGAGATTCCGTAGCTGTTGAAATAATAATTCTTCTTCCTGTTCTTGAACCATGCCACCCAGTGAGTGCCTTCACCCGATAAATCGTCTAGATTTAAAATTCCGTATTCCGATTGTCGAGGTCTTCTCTTCGGCAAGGCATCTCTGGAAAACACACCTAGAAAATCTTTGATTTTCAAATCCTTCACCGCATTCGACAGATCGATGTTGGATAGGGGTTCGTTAGGTAAGACGACACCTTCTACGGATATCTCTATTTTCTTATTCATAAAAGTGTATATTTTTTTAAAAATTTATTTATTTTATTATAATTCACTAAAATGACGTTATTTTTTATATTTTTCTTTTTCTTTTTAAACTAACTCTCTCGATATCTCTATCGACTTCCATAATCTTGAATCCATCTAATTCCTCTTGATTTTCTGGAATCCTATCATCCTTAATCATATCTGAAATCCTATCGTCTAAAATTATATCCAAAGTCCAATGTCCGAGTGCCAAAATGCTTATTTTATCGTCTAACACGAATCTCTTATCGTTGTCGGCCATCAGCGAAATCTTGTTGACTATTTCTGTATACATGTCGTGATTTTCACTTCAAATCAATTTCATAGTCTTATACACTGGACCACTTCCTAACAGACAATCTTTATACTCTCGAAAAGAGATGTTTTTCTTCACCACGCACGCTTTAACCCCTTTGCACTTCTTGATCTCTTCATCTTCTGGATGATAAGCATACAGTTTGGGTCTCAAGCCCATGAATTCGACGATTTGTTTACCACCGCTCTCGTCCTTAAATTTACCCAACACCTTCTTGTTGACGTTCGATTGAATGTTGGATGGGTGATCGATGGGATAATTGCTCGTGTCGAACCACGCAGCCACATCCGGAGATATATCTCGGTAGACATCTTTCATCTCTATCTCGTAAACTAAACTGTCCATGTCGGTGAACAGTAGTTTGGCTTTATCACCAAATTTTCATTTGACGTAATCATAGTGAAACTCATACATCAATCGCTTGCTGATATCTAAGATGATCGGTCCAAGATAATATGGTTTGTCGAACTTCAGGTGCGTCTTTTGCATGTGAACAGCCACTAGATTTTCGTCGAATATGGTTCGGTGTTTGTAATTGGGTTTCGCCACTAATTTTTTAGCTTTTTTCTCAGACGTGACGAGTCGAACGCCAGTTCTCTTCCTGATGTTTTCCATCAATTTACCATACACGCAGTTGTTCATGAGTTTGAAGAAATCTTTTTCGAAATCGTTCTCGGCTCGAATTCTGAGATTCGTGTTGAGATCGATGTATTTTTTCATCCAAGGCTCTTCGTTGAATCCCATAATTTCATCCCGTGATCGACGTATTGTTTCAAATTCTCGCTGTAGATAACGTACTTACGTTTGTTAAATAAATTGGGAATGAGTTTTTCCTTGTCTCCTTCAATCGGTTCCATTCGTTCGGGAGCCAGCAGATAATCATTGTGTAGATCGTGTAATTCTTCCGGATAGTTCAAATCGCCTTCCAAAATGCAAGGATAGTCTCTCTATTTTTGCATCTCTTCCGGTTCTGTCACCCATTTGAAATTTCCAATCGGTAAAGGATGACTCATAGCCCAACTGTACAGATTATTAGCGTCCCAATACTGTATGTATTTATTTGATCATTTCGAATCAAAACCTTCTTTCATGTAGGGATTGTTAGCTTCAGAATATCTGTGGGAGATCATCGAGACGCCACCTCTCGCAGCCCTTTCGAACATGAGCAACATGTCCATGTCGGATAATAATTCCAGTTGGACTTCGGTGGTCTTCAACAGAGCGTCCCACGCCAGACCGGGTGCAGTGAAATACCAAGCCGGATCCAGATCATAATTTCGACGACAGACGTCTCGAAAATTTTCGAACACATCTGCCAAGAGCAGAACGTCGGTCTTCAGATAGAGATCGTGATAATCTCTCATGGTTTTCATATTGAATGATTTCCACACGTTTTTGGCGTGTTCATAATTCTCGTCGGAAATGTCGGATTCATATAATTTCGAATAAAAATCTTCTTTCGAAGGTAGTGCGGTGTCATCGAATCTCTTTAGATCGTTCATGTAATCGTAAGGATAGAGTCCTTTCCTCAACATGACGTCTACTAGTTCTCCGAAATGTTCGCTCGTGATTTTAAATTTATCCTTGCTCATGTTATTGACTAATTTTTCCAAAGCGGTCAACATGAATTTAAAACTGTCGATGAAACGTATGCCTCTACAAATGGATTTTGTTTTTTCTTCCAATGTTTCTCCGTCGATTACTCTTTTCTTCTCCATGAGCTTCCATTTCGTAATGGAAATGTATCTTTCTTTGCTGTTCGCGATGCAATTTAATTCTTCGTCAGAGGTGCTGAGATTTTTCATGAACAGATGACTGTCGTAACCCGAGAGATTGTGAAATATCACCGGATAGAAAACGGCATCTCGGTATTTTAAATTACACTTGCTGTGAGCCAGACCATGATACAGACCCGTGTAATGATCGTGGTCTCTGACCTTCTTATTTTCCTCCGAATTCTCGTCGAACGATTGTCTGCATATGTGACATTCAGTGGCTCTGTTATTTTCGTCCTGCTGTTCTCGCGTGATGATCATTTTCACTGGAGTTTTGAATTTGTCGTATAACATTTGAATTTTAGATTCTAACTCTTCCATGAACCTTTCAGCCACGTCATCGTCTTCGCACTGTTTCATATAGGTGAAGGGACCCATGTCATGTTGCGAGTCGAAAGCGCATTTCACATAAATGCAATAGCCCAAAGGCGTGTGTTTTTGATATCTTTCGACGTAACTTTGAAGAGCATCGGGTTGGCAGGAACTCATTTTCACGGTGAAGCATTCGAAATCGGCGTACATGATGAATGGTACTTTTAAACTTCTACTGTGATTTTCAAACTTCACGATGGTGTTGGGTTTGGGTATTTCGACGGCGACACCTTGATTTTTGTTGCAATATTCCTGATGTTTCGCTAACGATGTTTCACTGTGAAACGCATTCATGCAGTTGCAACATAAACATATCTTATGTTCATGTTTATTATTTTGTCTCGATAGTAATCGGCTCGGATGTTTAACCCAACAATAATGATGATTGTCACCATTCGAAATCAATAATAAATTAATCATATTTTCTCTTTCGAGATACGAAATCTGTCTGAGAGGATAGATTGTTCGTTTTTCATCATCATATCCCAAGACGTTCACCGCTACGGTGGGATTTTGAGCCTCAAAACGTTTGATGTGTTTTAACTCCATTGGAAAAGTCACTCCGGTCCAATCGAGATTTTTAGAAGTCTCCTCATAACGAGAAACTCTATTGGAGTGCATTTTGACAGGGTATAAAGCGGAGGTGACTGCCCATCTAAAACACTGATCATCTTTATTTCTCACGTTGACCACGGAGTGTTTTTTAGCTAAGAAATACGGTAATTCCACGTCGGAAGACCCTTTCAACGAATCGTTTTTAGTTATATGAATTTCGAGTTTCAACACCTCATCGAAAATCCAATTACTACCTTCATGTTGATAATTCGCGAGAGACATCAACATCTTGTCTTTAATCTTTTAGAAAACGTCTGATAAATCTGAACCTCGAAGTATGGGTTCGACGTTAGATCTGAAAAATGCATTTGTCACGATGCTCTCGCCGGACTTCACATCGATTTTATTCATCACGCAATGGAGTATCATCTTAATTTTTTGTCCCATGTTCATGTGTTCGTGAAACAAATCCAATACTTTTTTCTTCATCCGTTCCATGAACAATTTTGGATCGACTTTCTTAAATGAGGGAACCACGTCGAAAGTTTTAAAAACGCCTTTGATCGCACTCTCCCATTCTACGGGATTCAATTGGAATGCTTCCATGACGAGTCATGCTACATATTCTTTGCCTTTCCCTTCATTGATTGCTCATCGAATTTCGTTTCGTTTGATATATTTCGTTTGTCTAGATTCTGAACTGCATCACTCATTTTCGTTTTAGTTTTTTTTTCTTCTTTTGAAACTTGAAGTTCTTCAACGGCTTTTCATTTAGTCGTCTTCTCATTTTTCACAACTGATGCATTTTTTGACGTCGTTGCTATCGACATTTCGTTTGCCTTTTCATCGTGCAAACCACGTATCTCCTCGCGTATGATCTTTCTAATTTTATCATGTTCCACTTTTCGTTTTCTATCGTCAGGCGTTACTGTCATTGGCTTATTTTTTCGCAATTTGAGTATGTTTAACTTTATCTACTTCCGATCTTTCAATTTTTTTCTTTCCATCGTTTTGCAAACGATATTCCTGTATGACTTCATTTTTTTTTTGATTTGGTTCTATGATTTCTGAAATGTGGAATTTTTAATTTTTTACAAATCTCGTTTAACTGAGGTACAGTTTTCTCATTTAAATTTTCCATTTTTTTTATTTGTTTGCTTCATTTTATAAGAATATTTTTTTTGAATTTGTATTTAAATAATAATTTGTTAAAAGTTGAAAATTGTTTTTATATATATATTTTTTAATTCCTTCAAAAAAATTTTTTTTTAATGAAATTAATCGATTTCTTTATGTTCCTTAACGTGAAAAACATTGAATTAATACGAGAAAAAAGGACGTTAAATTTAAACTTATTTATATATGAAGAGAAAAAAACTTTTACAAAAAAACGTTTTTCACATTAAAGAAAATTAAAAATTAAAAAACATTTTTATATATATATAGAGAGTAAAAAAAAAACAAACTTTTTTAACAAATTATTATTTAAATACAAAATTTAAAAATATATATTATTTGCAATAATTCATAAAACAAAAAAAACCCAAATAATCGATCATGACAACAACACCTAAAAGATGCGAATTGAAATTGAAACGAGTCGAAACGTGTAAGAAATTCGGTTATAAAATCTATAGATTACAACGACATGACTCCATCGAATTGAATGAGGTCGAGACGAAGGGCTTAGAGCACAAACACGACAAATATAACATGCCTTTGAAATTGGACGAAGCCACGCTTGATTTGTTTTATGAGTACCAAAGCGATCTACAGAAAATCGTCATCGCCAAAGATAGAGAATTCGACAAGGACGATTTGTCGTTGCCCTATGGAAGTTACATATATCCAAAAATCTCTCTCGAACTTGTGAACAAATCGGGTGGTGAGAGCGTGTTCATCGATGTAAAAAAACTCAAAAAAGTAAAGATAAACATTCAACACATTTTCGAAAAAGGAGAAGACACGACCGTCAACATGCTAATAACAGACTTGGAAATATACACAATAGAGAGACTGATTTTTAGCGAAGAAGAAGGAAAAAAAAAAGTAATGAGATCTAGAGAGATTGATCATCTCTAGATCTCATTACTTTTTTGTTTTTTTGTTTTTGTTTTCCTCCTTCTTCTTCTTCACTATCGCCTATATATATTATAATAACATTTCCTGTTTTCTCAATTTTGGCGTCGATTCTTCTTTTCTTTTTTTTTGTGATATGTTACGTTTTTATAAGAACACATTTGTTTATCTGAATCATAATTATGAACGAATGTTGTGCATCTCTTGGTAACACTCACATCATTTCCATTCTCTTCAGAAGATAGTGGTGACAGTGGAAAGCGTCTCATTCTTTTCAATTTCAACCATCTATCCCGCTCTTTTTTCAGTTCTTTCCTAAGATATCCATCATTAGCATCTAATTGTTTTTCCACATCTTTTTCCCACACTATCCTGCAATATTCATCATTAGCATCTAATCGTTTTTCCACATCTTTTTCGCACTCTATCTCCTGATATTCATCATTATTGTCTAATTGTTTTTCCACCTTTTTATCCATTTTATATTATTTTATACTTTCTATGATTTATATTTTATATAATTATATAATTTTTACATTATAATAACATACTCAAAATCGGTATATTCTTAAATGGTGAATCCTCACCAAACAACAAACCCTTACCGAGTCGCTCAACGTTCCGTCCACTCTTCAGATAGAGACTGTTTCCATTCAAAGAGTTGCCACCTCTAACGGGTTCTAGATACAATCCTTCACCGTTGTCGTCTATGTGGACTCGACACACGGCTCCTTCCTTCTTCAAAAATAGTCCACTGCCACCCATTAATTTCTCAACTGCCGAACTCACGAGTCCCGAGAGAGCTCCCACGCTGAGAGTCTTTCCGAGAAAGGGTATGCTTTTGTGGCAAAGGGTAATGCTTTTGCGGCGATTCCTGCCAATAGCGGTAGGAAACCGCCTTTCATTCTCAAATTGTATCTCAAATGAGCAGGACTCAATCTCACTGTCAACCCTCTTCCATTACGAATCACTTTCTCCATCCTTTTGATTTGACTTCTGGTCCAGGTGATCGAATCCTGACCGCCACTCGTCAGATCTTCGTGAGAGAATTTGAATCTCACCGCCTCACCTCGAGTTGTTAATGCTCTCTTAAGTTTCTTCCTCTGTCCTGCGGATATGTTCACGTTTTTAACCACGTATTGTGTCATAATTCTTTTTTTAAAATATATTTTGTTCAATTGTTTTTTTTGTTTTAATGATAATTATATATATATTAAATAATTTTTGTAAATTAATATTGCGTTTATTTTATTTTCTTATTTATATATATACACAATATTTTTTTTTTTTTTGCTTTTATATTTCTCTTATGTGAAATCGTATCGTCATCCTCTCTCCACGAAGATCTAACAGTTCACCATTTTGATCCATCAACGTGGTTTTGAGACTATACAATGTGTCTAAAATCACTGGTAGATAATCTAAATTTCGAGGTCGTTCCACGATCTTATAACCCCGGCGACACGTTTGGAAAGAAGGAATAGATCGTCGGTTGAGTGCTACCATTCACGTAGCTTTCAGCAATCACATCCACATTCACCAGAATGCTATTGACTGTAAGAATGTCGACTGTATTTTCAGATGCCGCGTGGCCTCGATACATCTTTCGATTGAATCCCAGCATCTTGCCTATAGAATCGTCCGTGTTGAAATCCACTCGAAAATTATCTTCCAAATCCAACATCGTCTGTAAGGTATTAGGGTTGGGAGCGAGTCTGATCTTGTTGCTTCCCTTTCCATCCATCTTCATTCGCGTCTGAATGTAATTGTTCAAATCGTCTATGTTGTAACTTCCTTTGGGAACTCGAATCTCCAACCAATCCACTCCATCAGAATACTTGAACGAGTTATTCTTTTCGGTGAAGTTGGGAAAGGAATAATAAGTCTTCAGATTCACCAACGCCATCTCGTATCTTTTCTCTCTATTCAATTCGATGGAAGGTTCGAATTTCATCGCGAATCGAGTTGAATCGCCACTCACCATGATTTGAATAGATTGTTTTGCAGCCGTATTCTCGGCTATCCGTTCTAACAATTCTCCTTGTTCGAACATTATATTTTAATTTTTATTTTATTTTCAAAACTAAATTATTTGATGATTATTATTTTCTAATTTTATTTTTGCTCTCTGTCTTATTATCATCAGAAACATAAAACTTGTCAAATCCACACCGATATTTTCCGCGATAAAATTCGCTAGTCAAATCGATCACGATGAAATTGTAAAGTCCTCAAACCCTCTTGCAGAATCTCCTGAATTCTGCCACGCTCATGTCATTTGCGACGTGATCACCATAGATGTGACTGAGATTCTTGAGATCCTGGCGAAAGAGACACAGTAAATTAGCGTTCTCCATTATCGTCTGCCTGGGCAATCAAAAATAATTCTGCAACAAGTAGAAACAGTCCACGTTGCTGTGACGACCCCTAACGTAATACAATTCGCATCGGTTCTGTCTCTCCAAAAGTAGATCGTCGAAAATCATGAGATTCTTATCTTCCGATTTCAATTCTCTAGGATCCGGAACGTCGCTAGCATTCTCATAAAATCGACACTCGACTTTCGAAGACGCATTTTTCTTCATCAATTCCATCGCCGCACCGTCCAAAATGGTCGAAAGAGAAGCTTCACTTTTGTCGAATTCCTCCCTACTGTCAAAGATTCTGGCTATGATGTCCTTGAGCAATCTACGATCCATGCACTATCGAAGCAATCTGTATTCGGGTTGAAACAAGCTCTTGCCAAACACGAACAAGCTGTTGTAATCCAACCAGTTGGGTTGCGACAACAGATTCATCAACAGATTGGTCTTTCCACAATTCGATTTTCCCACTATCAAGCCTCTTATGCTTTTGGGAAAGAACTCGTTATTCAACCTCTTGGTCGGGGCGTCGTTCCAAGACATATCATATGATGGGTTTTTGCCGATCGGATCGCACCCTAGACCGTCCGAAAAGCGATCGCGAACGTCGGTGATACAGAACCGGCAAACCGCCTTTTTTCCATGTACCGTAGGCCGAAATCGATTTTTAAAAAAAGCCTCGATGAGTAACTGTGCTTTACGCTCACTTTTCACCATTGGCGAACGTTGAAAAAACGTTTTGAGGTCGATTTTTCCTGGTCTAGAATCGGCAAATGGGTTTTCGTCGATCGGATCGCACTTTAACCGTTCTAACACCCATTGGCGAACGTAGGTGGTCCAGAATTGGCAAACCGCTTTTTTGATGCTGGTCTAGAACCGGCAAAACGTTTTTTGCTTGCATTCACCAACGATAGATCGGTGGTCTGATCCGCGATGGGAACGTTGAGAAAAATTTTTAAATTTACATTTTCTTCAAATTTCGTAGATTTTTTCACTTTTGAGCGATGTGTCGAATCTACGCGTTCGGGTGTTTGAACGTCAAAAGTGCGATCTGTGAGCCTCAAAAACAATTGCCGATTCTGGACCACCATGAAAAAACGACAATTTTTGCACTCTGTACACGATTTAACACTGAATCCCTATGGCGGGACACGTACATGTACGTGTACTTGTACACTTTTTTGGAAAAGTTGTCCAGAATCGGCCTTTTACACCTACTGGGAAGCTAACTTTCCTGGAAATCTCTCCGAAATGACGAAAATTGCCAGCCATGGGAATGGATGAGTCTGTTTTGTTTGTGAAGGGGGGGGGGGGGGGGGGGGGGGGGCATTATTAAAAGTATTACTGATCACCCTTTCCACTTTTGTGTTCACTTTGTCGCCTGTTCAAAAAGCTGTCAACTTTTTAATTACATCAGATTTATGTATAATAGTCTGAACAGGTAAGACTTGAACGGAATTAGAGACAAAATCCTTCATATATTATACCACGATTGCAACGTGTATTCAACATGATCCGACACAATACAGACACTGAGAAATGTGCTAGGTGTACCACGCGTGGAATCCGGTCTACGTGTAAGAACGTCACGTAAGAACGCATTTGCTGGTCGTTCGCAGATTCGTGATGTAATAACGCGAATGAAATGCTTCGACACAAGTAGCGTCATGGAAGAATGTAAACAGACATCCGAAGGTGATATTTTTCTTTAAAAATATCAGCTTCGTTCATTCAATTAAAGTTTAATCGTGGTATAAACACAGAACGCAACTTGGGTAGAGTACGGAGGACAGAAATCAACGACACTTGTTGGGAGTTTTTTCCTGTATTTTACGTGCGCCTTTGGCGCTCGTGAAATACAGGAAGAACTCCAATTCGAGTCGTCGATTCCATCTCCCGTTATCCAACCTCGCAGAGTTATGTCGTATCTTATGCCTCCGACCTGAAAAGTCGAAGAGGTATCCAGTGGAGACCTCCGTCCGTCGGACGGACCAATATTTCCCATTGTATCTCAGCCACTGCTACTCCGATTTGAATGATATTTGGTGTTGTAATAGAGCATCACGAGGGAACGATACATGAGTAGCGTGAGTTTCTTCCTCACATTTTTCCAGAGTTATGGCACTTTTTCACTCTTTCGACTTAGAAACGTTTTTGCGATCGGGGGCATTAGCAGCGCTTTGAGATGCAGGCCTCTTGTTTGACAGAGCCGGAAGCTAAATCTATCGAATCTGTTCGGGAGAAATCCTAAAATCGAACTTAAGAGTGATCATAAGAAAAAGTGTGACATTTCAAATTATCTCCTCAAGAAAAATAAACTAAAATTATCGCGCGGAAACCAACATCCGTTCAGATGGACGAACGTATGGACGTGCCGACGGACACAGGTAACATTTTATGCCTATTTACCTTACAGTACATAAATGGGGTTGCACGTTCTGTGCGAACAACACTCTATTGAGCTCTGCTATCGAATTTATTTTTTCATTGAATAGTTCGAATTGAACTAGTCTCGGATAGAAGATACATTTTGCAATCATCGTTATTATTGTTTCGTTTGTCTAAATTCCCAGGGTAAATGCATGAAACAAATGGCCTTCCTACCACAAAAAGCCAAGACGATCTGTAAACGACTTTCAACCTGTTTGAAAGTTTAAACGACACATGAAAGTAAGGCTTAAAATAAAACACTTTATTGTTCCGGATGAGTTCAACACAAACTTCAATATTCGTATAGTTACTATTATTATATGGCGGGAATGTTTTAACAGACGGGAAGAGGGTGCGCGAATTCATCCTTTCCCAGTTTCGACTGCTTTGCGAGAAGTGAACGGCGGTCTCTTCGTGACGGCAGCTGACTGAACCACGTCCATGTAGATTCGCATAACTTTTGCAAACTTTTCTAAAAGTGTTGAAAGCAGGTTTTAATAAGGCCGAATTTGTGAAAATCAAAGGGATAGATTTTGTTTTGCCTTAGTAACTTCTATTGTTCACCTTGATGGCGATGAAAATGGACAATCATCGTCAACAAATTGTTGACATCCCTTTGAAAGCATTCCGGTGAATACTCTTCCAGTTGAGTGTGTTTTATACAGATAGCAATTTTTCAAGAGAACAATGGCTTCGGGCAGTATTTGATATATCAAGCAAATCCACGATTTAACACAACTTCTTTATAAGAAACATTTTGTTAGTTCCCTATCTCATTTAACCCGTTGAACTCTTGTAGTATCTTCAATGTCAGTTCAATAACATCCGTTGGAAGAGTCCAAATTCATTATTTAGGTGTGGATCAATTAATATTTTCAACATGCAGCCCATAGGCTGCACGTTAGAAATATTAAGTGGCCTACTACAAAGATTCACTGAGCAGCCATTTGCTTCATGGAATTATGACGTATCATGATTCTGGAAGGAAAAATCAGTCTATCAGTTTCAAATAGTTGACATTTGACCGCGCATTGTTTACTTCACACCTAACACAGTTAAAAGACGACATTTACAAACACATTTCTCGAATAATTTTCTTTTAACCACAAAGTATAGCTTATGACATCCTAAAGGGAACGAGATCGAGATTCTTCCAACAAGGAGTTATGAGCTACGTTTTGAGCCAAAATTTGAAAGATCAATGAGAAATACAAATTCGATTGGAAATTTTTTGAGAAAAGCGCAGGTTGAGTATCGACGTAACGTTAGGTAAAGGTTTGAAGACTCACTGCTGCATTCAATTACACGAACGTTGAATAGAGAGGAAGGGGCGGTAAAAGGAGGATGTGTATTCCTGTCACTAAAAGTTCCCACACAGCTTTATCAGCCTCGTTTTTCATCTGCATCTTTCTAGGGCTGCACGATATTCAGAACTGACTACCGGTATCGGTATTCAAAAAAATACCTCGGTATACCGGTATATCGAAAGCTGTTCAGATATCTGGACATAAGTACCACAATCGAGACGTGAGGCATCACCGACGGAATGAATCAGCATGTCTTGATGATGGGTTCGAAACACATTTACCCAACGCAGACGATATCAGAATTTATTATGTTAAATAATAGTTTTCAGATTTTTCCAAAAATGTCTACAAAACAATATCATGTGACCTCTCGTTGGAACGAGCTCGCTGAGCTCGTTCCAATGAGGGGTCACATGATATAGTTTTGTTGAAACTTTTGAAAATTATTTTTTCAACTGCTGAATTAGTATATTACGCGGGCACATGCAGGCGATTCTTTGGGTAAAGGGATAATATTATTCATTCGAGGCTACAGTTAAAACTGAAGACATCTTGAAAATTAAATTGTGGGTAAATAAATAATGACGATAAACCGATATTTTTGTAATTACACCGGCCGGTATTCAATCGATATTGGTTTGAACCGGTATATATCGGTTTACATCTTTCACCGTATTCATATTAGATTGCTTCCCAGTGCCGGAATAACAGTCTCTGGATGAGGCTGCATCCGGACACTCAGTGATGTGGCACGTGTTCAGGGTATGATTGCACTTGCTTATCTCAGAGAAGAGAAACCAGTGGAACCAACGGGCAAATTTCCATTTTATCAATCACATGCCAGGTTTGTTTCAGTGTACTCGGGTAACTACAAAACTATAAAAGGTAAGGGTAGTAGGGTATCTTCCCAATGAGTTTGAGATTGTCAAATTACCTTGTGAGTAACGTTGCACATCTGGAATTACAAAAAAGTTATAATGTTACGGTTTAATACTCACGTTCGGGATGTGAAGGTATACTGGAATTAGGACTCCTTAATTGGGAACTGGATGGATGAAAAAAAAAATAGAAAAAAATAGTTATTCAAGAATTATGTTTGCAAGTGTCGTCTTCCTTTTATGTTAGGTAAAGGGTTGATGTGGAAAGAATGAAAATTGAAATCGCACACGTATACACTCCAAAACTTGAAATAGATTTCTATTTACATTTTGCTTTGTGAAGCCGTTTCAACAAAATTATGGGTAAGATTAATGTTTCGTGCGTATGAGTTTGTAATATGCAGACGGGGTAGAACGAAATAAAAACTGGGGGTGGGGAAAAAGCTGTGTTTGGTACTAATGATGAAGTCGTTGTAACAACCATCATCCTGAAGCATGCCAGGAGTCGTCCTTAATGGACTTTAAGTCGGTGTCTTCCTTCGTGTCGACGAAAAAAAACTCTGGGTGTGAGACTATTAATATCCATTGTGAGTGAGGGTGTGATATGGGAAATCTCACCCGAGGGCAAGATATTTGGGCCAGACACGAGACTTGCCCAATGTCTGGACCAAATATCTTGTCCCGAGGGTGAGATTTCCCCATCCCCCCCACACCCATCAGGGATAATCCCACGCCCCCCCCCCCCCCCCACCAACCAAAACTCTCTGACCTCATCAAAAGTAATCCAGGGGCACGTGCAGCTATATCGAACAATTTGTTAAATCCCAACGCCGGCAAGACAGTGCTTAAAAGATTTGAAGCGAAATGAACACTGACACGTCATATTATGAATTCTGCGATGTATTTGCATAACTTTTAGACGGGAATTTCGTGCAACTCTCTCCACTCATAATGGCGTTCACTCCAAAATTCATAAAAAAGAGTCAAGTGTCCTTTAGTTTTGCGATCTGTGCTTTTATCTCTATTTTCTTCGACATACGTTCATCTGCTAATATTTCCGAAACGTGACACCATGTTGTTTGTTTATGGAAGAATATGCAGTGATTAAATGGTCCTGCGCTAATTAAATATGCTAATAAGCCGGTCACGTGGGGCATTTGAGCCAGATATCTTTCTCGCATGGCCTTCTCACATGAGACACGCATATCTTGCATAGGAAGAGGGGGAGAACTATTAAACTAATATGACAATACGCAAGGCGTAAGAAGGAACCCCAAAGTATCCAACATATTGAAATATTTCATTCCGCAACCATTACTCCAAAAACATTTTGGTTTATTCAGTCGAATTCCTGCAATTGTTTAATTTCAGCCAAACATGAATACGTTTCACAGTACTGAATATTTTCCCATAAACGGGAGGGGGGGGGGGGGGGGGGGCTCAGTTGGTAGAGGTGCAGGCTGCAAGCCGAGAGGTCCTCGGTTCGAATCCCACCTGTGGCAACCGCGTTGTGTCCTTGGGCAAAACACTTCACACCGATTGCCTTCATGGGGGCACGATGACGCTGTGTACTGAGGCGTACTGCACGTCGATGGTGCGCATGTCTTCAACCAATCTAATCCTGCCTGTGCTGCGGTGCAGAGTTCAGAGTTACGATGTTGGAGAGCTGACAGCTGCTCGTCGTTGCTCGGTGGTTCTCTCCGGGTACTCCGGCTTCCTCCACCCGTAAAACTGTCACGGTCACGATTAGCCATTGTGCATAAGTATGTGGCCTTAAACACCAATAAATGAATAAATAATAATTTCCCATAAACGACCATTATAACGTTCAGGAGAAAAAATATGGTCGCATCATTTTAAATTTAACATTCAAATATTTTTTGTCAAGTATAGCCCTTCAGACAAACTTTTTCTGATTTTTAAACATGGGTCATGCAACAAATAAAAGAAAAACTAACAGAAAGGGAAATGCTGGTCACATGTTCATATTTCTCAGGGAATTCCCAAACAAAACACACCAATAGTCAAACAAATTTTTAGGTTCTAAAAGTCCTCAAATCATCCTCTTTGTTCATCTGGAACATTCAACAGCAATGCAAAATGTCAGTAGACTTCTTCAAATGTTTATTGAAACAATATATTTTCCCAAGACTGCTTAGTTTTGGGAATTACATAATTTCCGAGCGCAACTTTTAGAGGTAGGTAAATCTAATTAAAATATTTACAACAGTTATACCTATGAGCAAACCCAACCCTACCAAAGATACATTTACCTCTTTCATGTGATGAAAGAGTCATTTCTGCAATAGAATTCAACTTTTGGCTTCTGTCTAGTAAAAAGCATGGGAAATTTGTTCTTTTGAAGAGAACTGTCCAATCTGTGTCAAATAGGCTTAAAAACTGTTATTGCCTCCGACAGAATTTCGACTCTGTTACCTAATAAGTTAGGAGGGATAAGAATTCACAGCTTTCTTTGAAACTACCCAAATCCCAAAATAAAACTAAAATCTGCATCAGCACACAAAACCTTTTCACAAAATCGGTTTTAATTAATCATTCAGCAAGATAAATAGTGCCCCACCACCATGAAACAATATGTCAATTTTGTTTCAAAATTGGGGTTGTGCAGGGCTTATAGTTCCTCTAAATTTGGGAGAGTCCATTTGCATTCTTGCGGAAATCGTTCCGAGAATTCAGACCTGCTATGGGCCAGGATCCTATTAGGTCAGTATGATTGAACCCCTCTTGCATACTGATAATACATGTTAACCCTTTACCCAATACAACTTTTTAATTTTTACAACACCAACTACTGATTTTTACCCCCCCCCCAGGGGCCTTAATCGCTCACCTGACAAGGTGGTTCAGAGAAGTATTTTGGGTTAGATTCAGTTAGTCAAGGTTCATGAACACTACATAGGAATAATGTTATGAAATTATTCATAATTCTAGTGTCCATGTCAGATGATTATTAGCATAGGTCTTCCTGATTGCTTCCAATTCTGACAGCTGTAGACAAGTACTGCCAAACTTCCAAGGGTTGCTGTGTCACTGCAGCCTGAAAGGCAAATTTTATGGAAAAGCTCTAAGGAATGGGTTTGAACATTTATGAACAACCTCGAACCTAACCCACCCCTGCCCAAATATTAAGCCACAGACCTGAAATGGACAAACTCAAATCTGCACCCCCCCCCCCCCCTCCCTCCCATTCCTGCGATACCAAATATGAAGGGGTGCTGTCTGGCAGGAACCAAACTGGAACAAATTTACATCTGACCTCCCCAGAGATGTTGTACACCAAATATTAAAGCATTAAACTAGTGGGTCTGAAGAAAAAGATTTTTAAAGAAATTTTCTCATGTTGCTTTGAGTTAATCTGCACTCCCATAATGAGCCCAAATATTAACCCATAGATTTGGCTTGAACAAACATGAATCTGACCCCCTTAGAGATGTTGTAAGCCAAATATGAAAGGATTCTGACAGGTGGATCTGAAAAAATAGAGTTTTAAAGAAATAAAGAAATTTCCTCATGTTGCACTGTTGATATTTGGGTGCCCATAGGGAGCCCAAATATTAACTCAGGGGCTCGATTTGAACAAACCTGAACCCATCCCCCCTCCCCCACCCCTAGAGATGCTTTATACCAAGTATCAAAAGATTCTTATACATGGTTCTGGAGAAGATTTTTTTCAATTTTGGAAAACAATTTATGAGTGCTATCAGAGAAATGCTTGGGACCCCCTGTGGGTGTGGCAACGTTATTTGAACAAACTGGAATTCATATATAAGGAACATGAATATCAAATTTGGTTCAATTCGGCTCAGTTGTTTAAGAGGAGAGGTTGATAATGTAAAGTTCATGCCGGACAGGACGGACGGATGGTCGACTGACAGAAAGTCATCATTTAAGCGCCCCCTGACTTACAGTCAGGTGAGCTAAAAATAAACAATATTCATCAAGCGTAATAATTATGGATGTTACTGGAATCGGCTGATGAGAGCTGGTTCCAATGACAGCCATATTTGTACAAATTTTATTGCCAGGTCATGTTAGTGTTGTATTGGTTAATTTGCTGCCTTTGTGTTAGGTAAAGGGTTAAACTGACTCAGTTCTTTTCATGTGAATCCTAGCTGCAATGTTACGAGAAGCTACATGGTTTCTAACTGGTTTTGTTGCACGGATCTCTACGGGAATCGATTCTCAGATTCTTATAAGCCCTGGCTGAGGCTATATAATTCACCAATATCAATGGAAAGTGCCATTTCATCTCAACAAACTGATGTCAAATATTCTTTTACCTAGTGATGGGATAAATTATAGCCCTGGATGTGCCCCCCCCCCAAACCTCCCTGTATGCAGTTTTTCTTAAAACAAGAGGTCCCAGGGGGCCTGAGGGTGCCCACATGACATGTTAGCCTAAATATCAACCCAGAGAATTGATTTCAACAAGTTGCATCTACTCCTCCTAAGAAAAGCTTATACCAAATATCCAAAGATTCTGACAAGTGGATCTAAAAAAAATGATTTTTAAAGAATATTCCCCATACAGAACTGAGTTATAATTCGGGCTCCCACAGGGAGCCCATATATGAACCCAGGGACTTGGCTTTAACAAACTTGAATCTCACCCCCTTAAGGATGCCGCACACCAAATATCAAAACATTCTGACTGCTGAATCTGAAGAAGAAGATTTTTAAAGAAAATTCCTCATTTTGAACTAAGTTACAATTTGAGCTCCCACAGTGAGCCCAAACATGGACCTAGGGACATGGCTTGAACAAACTTGAATCTTGCCTCCTAAGGATGCTGCATAAAAAATATCAAAAGCATTCATCTGCTGGATCTGAAGAAGATTTTTTAAGAAAATTCCTCATTTCGAACTAAGTTACAATTCAAACTCCCACAGTGAGCCCAAATATGGACCTAGGGACATAACTTGAACAAACTTGAATCTCACCCCCCTAAGGATGCTGCATACCAAATATCAAAACATTCTGACTGCTGGATCTGAAGAAGATTTTTAAAGAAAATTCCTCATTTTGAACTAAGTTATAATTCGGGTTACCACAGTGAGCCCAAATATGAACCCGGGGACTTGGCTTGAACAACTTGAATCTCACCCCCCTAAGCATGCTGCATACCCAATATCAAAAGATTCTGCTGCTAGATCTTGAGAAGAAGATTTTCAAAGACATTTGCCTGAAATGCACTAAGTTCAAATTTGGGCTCCTATACTGAGCCCAAATATGAACCCAGTGGGCCGATTTGAACAAACTTGAATCAGAACCACCCCACAATGTTGCATATCAAATATCCAAAGATTCTGCCTGCTGGATCTGGAGAAGAAGATTTTTAAAGAAATTTGCCTGAAATGCTTCTATAGTGAGCCCAAATATGAATCCAGGGGGGCCGATTTGAACAAATTTGAATCAGATCCACCCTACAATGTTGCATACCAAATATCAAAAGATTCTGCCAGCTGAATCTGGTGAAGAAGATTTTTTAAGAAATTTGCCTGAAATGCACTAAGTTTGAATTCGGGCTCCTATACTGAGCCCAAATATAAACCCAGGGGGCGGATTTGAACAAACTCGAATCAGATCCACCCTACAATGTTGCATACCAAATATCAAAAGACTCTGCCTGTTGAATCTAGAGAAGAAGATTTTTTAATGTTTTTCCCATTGCCTACAGTGTTAAAAAGTGTTTTCAAAGTCCCGAAACTGTACCCTATGATAAAACCGATAGCAATTTTTTTGGACCAATCCTTTCTGTTGGTCCTAAGGAAGCTTCACACCAAATAAAAATTCTCAGTGCCGTGCAGTTTTGGAGATATGGCGTTTTACTTTTTTTCTATTTTTAGCTCCTGTGGTTCCCACGGGGCTACAGAAAAAGAAAATTTGGCATAAATTAGGTACTTATGACCCAATAAGCCCTCACATAAAATTTGATTCAAACCAGCCTCTTGGTTCGGAAAATAGAAATTTTTGACGGGCCAACAATTTTGTCCCTCCCATAACGACGCCAAATTTAGCCCATCAAACTTCTCTTAAAGAAATCCAAGTCTACACCTTAAAAGGAAGCTGCATACCATATATCAAGTCTCTGCTACTGCTGGTTGATGAGAAGAAGATTTTGGTGCCCCTTGGGGGCATGGCACCACCCAGGAGAAGGGGCAACTTCATTTGAACAAATCTGAATTGGCATTAGGTAATAAAAATTTACCCAACATTTGAATAATGTGAAGTTAACACCGGACGGACAGCGGACAGAATGTGATCAGTAAAGCTCCCACTGTGCTTCGCTCAGGTGAGCTAAAAAACTATATTAATTTTTTAATAAATTGATGGTGACATGAATTTCCCATTATTTTTTAATCACATTCTTTCTTCTGGACACATTTCATATTGTGTTTGATATTTTGCAATCTTTGTAAGAAAAAGCCTAAGTTTTCTCAGTTAAGGCACCTCAAGTCATAAAACAGTGAATTTTTCCAACAGAATGATCAGTACCTGCTACTGTGGTGTCTCATGACACTGTTAAAATTCCTAAAATCACCAAATATTGATTCATTAGTGCTGTGCTTGTGCTGCAAATATCCACAAGTGCACTTTCGCTATTTTGGTTTTAATCCCCACAGGCATGCATTCTGTCAAAGGGAGTGAAATTGTAGAAAATATGTTCACAAAGAGGACAAGTTGCAGTACAGTCGCTGTGGATGGGTTGTAATACACGCGTGGACAGTGATGTCCACTCGTGCGTTTACCAGTCAATAAAAATCACATCTATAAAATTTTAATTGAAGCACGGGGTTGTACCTGGTGCTTCATTATTTATTAAATTTATGATGATTATACCTATAGTTAGTGTTTGGCATCAAATATTATTGTATCCGTGGAAATATTGCCCATCCATGGACTGAGCAGTACACAGCCACTGTACTGTACTTGTTTCAAGTATATAATATACTCTTTGATGTTTAATATATTTGTGATAGGCTGGGTCCAAAGTACTCAGTACTTGTAGTACTCGAGTACCATTTTTTTGATAAAATACTCAATACTTGCCAGCCCAGATTTGTGTGTGCGTGTGTGTGTGTGTATGTGTGTGTGTGTGGGGGGGGGGGGGGGCAAATGAAAAGCAAAGAAACATTTCATCTGAAGGACGACAGACATGCAGTAACAAATTTGGGAAGCCTACATAAAAGTAGTGACTAACTTAAAATGAAAAATATAGATAGAAGAGCCAGGGCAATGTTGTCAAACAAAAAACAAACAAGAGCCCCCAGGGGGCCTGATGGCATTCACCTGACATGGTAGCCTAAATATCAACCCAGGGAATTTATTTGAACATTTAGTTGCATCTGCCCCTCATAAGAAAAGCTTATACAAAATATCAAAAGATTCTGACCGGTGGATCTCAAAAAAAAAGGATTTTTAAAGAATATTCCTCACACCAGGCCTGGCATTCTGAAAAATGCAGGAGGGCAAAAAATCGCTCTCCTCAATCAGCTTAGGAGAGCAATTAGCTTTACACAGCATTTTAAGTATCCAGTTGAACGAACTCATTGAAACTGAAACCAGTGATTTTATTAACTTTACTAAGGTAAAGTGAAATCTCTTAGACATCTAGATGTCTCACTCAACAACCGAACACACACTTGACAAGACCTGTGTGTGTACCCAGACCTGTTGTCCAAGAAAGTCATACGCCTACCACTACCACCTTCAACCCGGGGGGTTGAAGGTGGTAGTGGTAGGCGTATGACTTTCTTGGACAACAGGTCTGCTTGAATCTACAGTCACATCCTGGTGCAAGTGCTTCAAGTGACAGGATAGTAGTAATGGTAGTATATTATAGTGTCAATATTCCTTGAATAATTACCCCTCAAACTGTGATGTCAGTTGTTGAACTTGAAACTGACAGAAAAAAAAATATTGCTGTGACCCATTTTGCTTCAAATGATTGCAACTGTGTTTGGGTATGGTTGCAGCCATTACCTTTTACACTAAACCACTTTCAAAATGAAATTATGTGATGTTATGTGACTTCGAAGTTAAATTACATTTTTGCTTTACAACAAAAATTTAATGTGAGCATAATACATGTAATCTCAATCATCCCAGACCAAAATATTTAGGAGGGCAATTTTTCACTCTCCTTAATTCTTTCAGGAGGGCAGTAAGGAGACCTAAAAAATCGCTCTCCTGAAATTGCCAAGCCTGTCATACTGAACTAAGTTATAATTCAGGCTCCCACAGAGAGCCCAAATATGAACCCAAGGACTTGGCTTGAACAAATTTGAATCTCACATCCCTACGGATGCTACTATATACCAATATCAAAAGATTCTGACTACTGGATTTTAAAGAATATTCCTCTTATTGAACTAAGTTGTAATTTGGACTCCCACAGGGAGCCCAAATATGAACCTGGGGACTTGGCTCGAACAAACTTGAATCTCTCCCCTCTAAGGATGCAGCATCCCAAATATCAAAATATTCTGAAGAGTGGATCAAAAGAAGATGTTTAAAAAATATTCCTCATATTGCACTAATCTAATCATAGAGAGTCCAAATATGGACCCAGGGATTTGATTTCAACAAACATGTGAATAAATCTTCCAAAGATGTTATATGCAAAATATGAAAGCCTTTGGAGCAGTGGTATGGGAGAAGAAGATTCTTTAATGTTTTTCCCATTACTAAAATGATGACTCCGCATAAGTCCTGGAAAACTTCCCTATGATAAAACTGATGGCAATTTTTTTTTTACCATTCTTTTCGGCTGTTCGTAAGGAAGCTTCACACAAAATAAAAATTCTCAGTGCCGTGTAGTTTTGAAGACATGGACGTTTTAAATTTTTTCTATATTTAGATCCTGCAGTTCCCACAAGGGCAACCGGAAAATGTTTTGGCATAAATTAGGTACTTACATGTACAACCCAATAAGCCCATCATATCAAATTTGCTTCAAATCAGCCTCTCAATTTGGAAAATAGAAATTTTGGTACAATTCGGGCTCCTACAGGAAGCCCAAATATGAACCCTGGGACTTGGCTTTAACAAACTTATATCTCACCTCCCTAAGGATACTGTATATATCAAAATATTCTGACTGCTGAATGTGAAGAATACTTTTGAAGAATATTCCTCATTTTGAACTAAGTTATAATTCAGGCTCCCACAGTGAGCCCAAATATGAACCCAGGGACTTGGCGTAAACAAATTTGAATCTCCCCCCCCCCCACCCCTCCCCCTGTAAGGATGCTGCACACCAAACATCAAAACAGTCCGACTACTGGATCTGAAAAAGTCTTTTAAAGCAAATTCCTCATTTTGAACTAAATTATAATTCAGGCTCCCACAGTGAGTCAGGGTTTCACAAATATATTTTTGTGGGATCCATTTCCAACATGTGTCTTAATCACATGAATTATGCTTATTTATCTTCAAATACATAGATTGTTAGATTGTTGAACCACCACATCAAAGGCTATTGCAGTAATCATGTTTATAGAAATTAATTAGATCTGATACGGTTAACCGATTAATCGACTAACCAATGATCAATATCTTGAATGATAAAAAAAAAATAGGCCGATGAAATCGTCAGATGTGTACCCATACGCGCAACTAGTAGAAAGCTGTATGACGGAGGGCCACCACGGATGCCGACATTATGTACACCATACAAGGTATGGGTACATATAGAAATGGATTGGAGGAGTGTCTAATTTGACGGATAAAGGGTTAATATCTCTGGATCAAATTATCAGATTTACATAAAAAACTACACAGCACAGCACACCAGTAACCTGAATAAATATATAAAGTAACATGACAATCGGATTGATATTTTTTGAGTTATCTCATGCCAAAGGGATTGGAGGAATTTTCAATTTGAAGGATAAAGGGTTAATATCTCAGGATTAAATTATCAGATTTACACCAAAAACTATACAGCTCAGCACATCAGTAACCTGAACAAAAATATAAAGTAACTTGACAATCCAAGCAATATTTTTCAAGTTATCGAATGCCAAAGGAATTGGAGGAATTTTCAATTTGAAGGATAGTAACTAGACAATCCAAGCAATAATTTTCAAGTTATCGAATGCCAAAGGGATTGGAGGAATTTCCAATTTGAAGGATAAAGGGTTAATATCTCAGAATCAAATTATCCGATTTACTCCAAAAACTATACAGCTCGGCACATCAGTAACCTGAACACAAATATAAAGTAACTTGACAATCCAAGTAATATTTTTCAAGTTATCGAATGCCAAAGGGATTGGAGAAATTTTCAATTTGAAGGATAAAGGGTTAATATCTCAGGATCAAATTATCTGATTTACACCAAAAACTATACAGCTCGGCACATCATTAAACCTGAACACAAATATAAAGTAACTTGACAATCCAAGCAATATTTTTCAAGTTATCGAATGCCAAAGAAATGGATACGGACGCCGGATGGACAGACGGACGGACATTCTAATAAATGGGTACTTAGGTGACTATTTTTACGGGACTACAATAAAATGCATGTCCATTATACTAAAACAAGTGATTTTGGGAAAGATTTTTGGGGTGGTAGCAAACCCTGACCTAACCTTTACTGACCCTAACCCTACACCCCCCACCCTCTATTCTAAACCCCACCCTAGACTAATGAAAATGGCTATTTTTTTAGGGTACATTATCATAAAATGCATGTCCATTCTATTAAAACAACTTTTTGGGAAATAATTTTTTGGGGTAGTAGCAAACCCTAACCCTACCCTTTACTGACCCTAACCCCACCCCACCCCAACTCTAAACCCCACCCTAGAAAATTGGGATTTACTTGTGGGACTAGCCATCTAAATCGCGGTAGTCACCTAACCCCCGTTTATACCGAAAATTAGCCCCCCTAAGTAGTCATTTATGAGTGCGGATGGACGGACAGACAGCCGGACGGACAAAGGATGGACGAATGACGGATGGTCACCCCAGATGCCGGCATTCTGTGTACCATAATAGTATGGGTACACATAAAAAGTAATTGATCAGTTAACCGTTACTTTTGAAGTACGGTACTATATGGCAGGGTATTTGATGTCTGGATTCACATCGCAAAATGCTATACAAAAATGTCCAATTGCTAACCATTTTTCTTTCATATTGGGTAAGCTAAAATTCACTATTTATCATCACTTTTTGAAACCAAGATGGAAACTGCTAATCAAATTTTTAAAAACAAAAAATACCCTGTATGGGTTAACTATGGAACAAACTTGCTCCAAAACAGGCAAACATTGTCACACTGGCTCACATCAATTGCTTGAGACAGAGAAATGCATGCCAGTTATGTGCCAAAATACTTGTTCACTTGCATGATCATTATACTGTATCAGCTAAAAACGGTCATTCTCAACCCTTCACCAAATGCAGGTAGCAGACGATACTTGCACAAGAAATTCTTGAATTACTAAAGATTTTCAATGTTTGTCTCAAAAAAATAGCTTATGACCCCCCCCCCCCCCCCTCAATGAGCTTGTTCCAATAAGGGGTTATAAGCTATGTTTTAAGACAAAAATTGAAAATATAAAATTTGAATGGACATGTTTGTATATGGCGCTGCCCGGTTTTGTCCATTATGCTGAGTAAAGTTTTAATTATATAAATGGTCAATGGTACAGCAATTGTTCAGCTACCTATTGGGGCAAGTGATTAATCAGTTAACCAAGGTTAACCCATGCGATTAATCAATCACGAAAACCCTTTAATCGTTTTATCTGATGAAAAAATGCTTATATTTTGGGGGGAATGGTAAATATGGATCTTCTTAACAAGCATTTGCAAGAACATCACAGGAATGAAATCACCGTTCTCGCAATTTGCGAAACACTGGTGAGCAAAAATATAGGCTTGGCTTGAAGAAACTTAAATCTCACCCGCCTAATGATGGTGCATAGCAAATATCAAAAGATTCTGATTGGTGGGTCTGAAGAAAAAGATTTTTAAAGAATATTCCTCATACTGCACTAATTTCAACATTTGGACTCCCATAGAGAGCCCAAATATGGACCCAGGGATCTGATTTCAATAAACGTGTAAAAAAATCTTCCAAAGATGGTATACATGTATGTGAAATTTGAAAGGTTTTGGAGGAGTGAATTGGGTGAAGAAGAGTCTTAAATACTTTCTCCATTACCTACCGTGTTAGAGAATGCTGACTAAGCATTTTTTCAAAGTCCCGAAAAAATACCCCATGACAGACCTGACAGAAATTTGCTTAGACCATTCCATTCTGTTGGTCCCAAGGAAGCTTCACACCAAATAAGAATTCTCAGTGCCATGTAGTTTTGGAGATATGTGCGTTTTGAATTTGGTTCTATTTTTAGCTCCTGCGGTTCCCATGGGGGGATGGGAAAATATTTTGGGGCATAAATTAATTACTTATGATCAAATAAACCCACAAATTAAATTTGGTTCAAATCAGCCTCTTGGTTCGAAAAACAGAAATTTTGGGCGGGGCGAAAATACTTGCCCTCCAATAATGAAGGCAAATAAAGACCCACAAACTTCTCTTGAACACAACTGAGTCTACACCTCAAAAGGAAGCAGCACACCACATATCAAATCTCTGCTACTCCTGGTTCACAAGAAGATTTTTTAAGATTTAGGCAAAGTTTTTGGGCATGGCCCTACTGAGGGCCAGGGCAACTTGATTTAAACAAAATCAAAATGCAATGTCATAACAAACAAGCATCTCAAATTTCACCTAATGATTAATCGGTTCAGCAGTTTTGGAGAAGACGCAAACACCAAGTTCACGGACGGCGGACGGCGAGTGATCAATACACCTCACCCTGACTGAAAGTCAGGTGAACTAAAAACTCAGTAGACCATGAGTGCTGCAGTTGGGCGAGATGCATGGTTCAAGGAGAGAAGAAACTTGAAGCTGCTGGCTTTCGAAAGTGTTGTTAAAACCCAATAAATAAATAAACAAGAGGCCCCACAGGGCCTGAAGCACTCACCTTGAACAGAACATGATATAAACAGAACAGAACACGATATAAGAGTCCAAGAATGAATCTACATTAAGCAATCCATCTCCATAGGATACACTGCACATCTTTGAGCCCCTCAGGAGTGACAAAAACAGTCCAAGCATCATGCCTTTTCTTTAGTTGATCATGATGTAAAATGTGGAGCTCCCCTCTCAAGCCCCTTGATACAACCTATGTAGATTACTCTTCACCTCTAGAGGGTACTGAATAAAAATTGTCTAATTCTTCAGCTACTTGGCCAATTCTGGCTCCTATAGGGAGCTCAAATATCAACCCAGGCACTCGATTTGAACAAAGTTGAATCTGATCTCCTTAGAGATGCTGTATACCAAATATGAAAGCATTCTGACTGGTGGATCTGAAGAACAAAATTTTAAAGAAATTTCCTCATACATGTATTGCATGTATCCCCCCTCCCCCCTTAGAGATGCTGTATACCAAATACGAAAGCATTCTGACTGGTGGATCTGGAGAAAAAGATTTTTAAAAAAACTTCCCCATATAGCCCTAAGTTAAAATTTGGACTACCAAAGGAAGCCCAAATATTAACATATGGACTTGGTTTGAACAATCTTGAATCTGACCATCATAACAATGAGGGTACCAAACCTACAAAAATTCTGACTCATGGTTCTGAAGAAGATTTTTAAAGAAAATTCCCCATAAAATTTGGGCTCCTGCATTGAGTCCAAATATGAATGAATGGGCTTCATTTTAACAAACTTGTATCTGACCCCTCTATGGATGCTGTACACCAAATATCAAAAGATTCTGAACACTGGTTCTTGAGAAAAGATTTTCTAAAATGTTTGCAAAAATGCTGCACCAACATTATTCTGATGCCCTCTGCAGAACTCTCTAACAACAACAGAGGGCATTTTTTTACCATTCAATTCTACTGGTCCTAAGGATGCTTCATACCATAGCAGTTCTCTGTTCCAAGTGGTTTGGGAAACATGAGAGTTTGAAAACATTTCTATTTTTCACTCCTGGGGTTCCCATGGGGATGCTGGGGGGGGGGGGGGGGGGTTGCATGAGGCAAGTATTTATGACCCAATATTACCACATACTGAATTTCATTCAAATCGGACCATCGGTTCGGAAAATGGAAATTTTGGGTAGTACCAAAAATCTAACCACTGCCATTATAAAGCCAAATAATGCTTCTCAAAGTACGTTTGAACACACGTGATTCTACATCTCAAAAGGCAGTTCCATAACGAATATCAAGTCACTGTACCCACTGGTTCATAAGATTTTAAAAATATTTTGGGAGCATTTTACCGCACCCCCTCCCTATGGGGCTGGGCATGTATTACAAAAATGTAATACCCCTTTGGTACCATTACTCACTCAAACTTTAACTTGAATTGACCAAAACATGGTGTTGATGGATGACAGACGGATGGACAATGGACGGAGAGTGATTAGATATGCCCTGCTTGACTTTGTCGAAGTGAGTTAAAAAAAAAAAAATTAAATGGTTCATGTCCGATATTTTACCCATGTTATTAAAATTGATAAATTTGTCACTGGAGTGCAACAAGGTTTATACTATATATAGCATTGCAAAGCCTTCTTGCACTCAAGCGATGGAATATTCCGAATACACCGCCACCCATGCTATTCTGTAGATTATCAGGCCTAAAACAAACCAAAAACATGAACTTATGCATGAATATTATTACAATGAATACACTGTCTTACACAAAGGAATACCACACAATCCAGTGTAGACTGATTTCAAAAAGTCCTCCGTAGTGGAAGGGCAATTTTAACAAATATACAGGCTCAAATACGCTCCATACACAGTGTAAAAATTCCACAAAATTAATAAACATTCCTATATGTTTAATAGGAATTAGGAGTATTGTAATTAAAAGTCAATTGTGTGGTTGTTTATAAACTTATATTACTTTGTTATCAGGTGTTAAAAAATATTAATATTTGTAAACACACCCACCCATTTAGATTAGTCCCTGCTCATAGCAGTAACACAGACATACAGTACAGTTGCTGGTCATAATCCTATCACGGGCAGTGCATGATGTCCATGCATGTTTTTTCCAGGTAATAGAAAATCATCATCAATAAAATTTTAATTAATGAAGCACTGAATTGTATCCTGTGGTTCATTAATTAAATTTTTGCTGATTATTGCTGAAAACAATGTTTGAAAACTAATATCATTGCATCCGCAGAAATATTGCCCATCCACGGAAAGTGACCAGTCCAAGGCAGCACAGAGTCAAGGTAATTGTGTTTTACTGTCTTTAATTTCAAATTTTGTTTGTTTTTTTTTTTTTGTTTTTTTTGGGGGGGGGGGGGTGCACCAGACCCCCTCCACTGATGAGAGGGTCACACACCCTCTTGTCCTCACTCCTATCTCACTGCTATGTGGCTCAGGTGATTCTGTGCATCATATTCTTTATGACTCCCACTAGATACATGTATTACTCTTGCCCCTACATGTAACTTAGATATCCTGGCTAAGCACCAGTATAATGGTAAACTAACATCAAATTGTGTGCTTATGTACATGTACAGTAGCTAACATATTGGAATAGTATAATGTGCTTTGTCAGAAACTTGATCAAGTATTGATGACAAACAACAATTTATCTTATCTTATCCTGGTGCCAGTAATAAACAGTGTAAAAATTCCACAAATTTTTACACTGTTTATTACTGGCACCAGGTTTTTTCAGCTCTTAGCTAACATAAAATTGTGCGCTTCATGAAAATTATTTTGTTACTACCTGTTAAAAATTACTGTTTCTTGTTTTGCTCTTTTAGAAAAAGAAATCACTCCTTTTCTGGCAGGCATACTAAACACCGAGGTAAACTGAGGGATACCAAGCAGAATGAAAACAGGAGAGAAATGGGTATGAGGTGGTGTGTTCTTTTTATTATTTATTTATTGGTGTTTAAAGTCACATTTATCTGCACAACAGCTTATTGTGACCATGGCAGTTTTATGGATGGAGGAAACTAGAGTACCCCAGGAGAACCACTGAGCATACTACACAAGCACGGTTAGCCTTTTTCGAAGACAGGTGCACCAAGTACACAGCATACCTTGCCCCCACATGGGTAGTGGGGGTGAAGTGTCTTGCCCAAGGACACAAAGCTGATGCCGCAGGTGGGATTCGAACCGAGGATCTCTCAGCTTGCAGTCTGCACCTGTACCTACTGAGCTAATGCACCCCTGATGGTGTATTCTGATTATGTAAATAGATTTAAGCAGTACTAGCTAGTATGTGATTGGTTTTAATGCCATATTTGAGAATTATGGGTGCTGAAGTAATAAGAGTGCGCTGAAAAATCTTCCCTTTGGTATTTAGTAGGTAGCTTGGTAATGGTAAAGTGACTTCACCTCAGTAAGCAACAGTGTGAAAGCTGGCAGCCATCTTTAATATCGGGCCGAACCCAAAAACACTTGTTCTCATCCCAAGGTGACAACAAAGGTACCCAAGAAGTTTCATGAAGATCGGTTCATAAATAATGTACAGCCTCCAGCTTTAGCATATTGACATGTGCACTTACAGTGTATATGTAGCACTGAATAAATCAAAGTTCATCTAATTTGCATAATTTCTGTACAAGAAAAAAACCCTGTATTTTATGTAATGTATTCCATGTCACTAAACAATCATACACAAATTTATTCAAATCAGAACTTTCATACAGAAGTTCTGTACAAAAAACTGATTGCAGTAATTTCAGTACAAAATAGTTGCCTGCGGCCATCTAGAATTTTGGACCCCTCCCCAAAAACACTCATTCTCACCCCATTGTGATAACAAAGGTACCCAAGAAATTTCGTAAAGATTGATTCATAAATATGGCCTCTAGCCCAAGTTGTATAGAAGTTCTGTACAAAAAACTGATTGTACCTAATTTCAGTACAAAATGGCCACTGGTAGCCATCTTGAATTTTGGACGGCACCCAAAAACACTCATTCTCATCCCAAGGTGATAACAAAAGTACCCTAGAAGTTTCATGAAGATCAGTTCATAAATACAGCCTAGCCCAAGTCGAATTGACATGTGCACTTACTGGGTATACATGTAACTAGCACTGAATAAATTAAAGTTCATCTAATTTGCATAATTTCAGCACGAGAAAAAAAACGGTATTATATGTGATGTACTCCATGTTACTAAACATTCATAGAAAAATTTATTCAAATCAGAACTTTCATACAGAAGTTCTGTACAAAAATGGCGATTGCACTAATTTCTGTACAAAATGGCTGCTGGAGGCCATCTTGAATTTTGGACCGCACCCAAAAACACTTGTTCTCGCCCCACGTGATAACAAAGGTACTCAAGAAGTTTCGTAAAGATCAGTTCACCAATACACCCTCTAGCCCGAACCGTATTGAATTGCTGTTCCCAAACAGACGGACAATGGGCCATGACATAACCTTAAATTTGACTTTGTCAAAGTTGAGCTAAAAATGGGGAGTATCCAGAGTATCACAAAACAAAAACCTATTTGTAAAGGACTCCCCCTTTCAAGGACAATGGGACAAAGTTGGCATTCACCACCATGCTGCCTTGAGGCTGCATTTTGAATTCCTGTGGTTGTTGTTCTTATGAAATATTATTTTATTATTATCAGTTATGGTACAAATACGGTACCGAGAGCACACTTTCAGGAACTGCTGATGTCTGATGGCGACTGTGTGTCAGTGCGTGAGGTGCACACATACTTTTGGGTTTCTATACACCACATCCTTCATTTTGCAATATAATTTGTGTAAATTTATTTGGAATTTATAGAATTTCAGACTTGTAAATTTCATAGTATTGTTTTTGCCTTAGTTATGGTGCTTTATAAGTAATGGGCAATTTAGTTTGAAAAAAGGGGTTCATGAAGATTCAGCCCTCATACTTTTTCAGAGAATATTCGGTCCCCAATTTCATTCATGCTGCCACCCCTCTCTCCTATTAACCCATATAATGAACATCCCAAAAGACATTTTAATATCTAGATATTTATGCTTGTTCGCAACTTATTATGGACACAAATGTACAGAGGTTCAAGGTAATTGTGTTTTATTGTCTTGAATTTTTTTATTTTTTGAGGGGGAGGGGGGGGAGAGGTGCACCCGACCCCTCCACTGATGAGAGGGTCACACACCCTCTTGTCCTCACCCCTATCTCACTGCTATGTGGCTCAGGTGATTCTGTGCATCATATTCTTTATTACCCGGCCCCACTCCCACTAGATATTACTCTTGCCCCTACATGTAACTTAGATATCCTGGCTAAGCACCAGTATAATGGTAAACCAACATCAAATTGTGTGCTCATGTCCAGTAGCTGACATATTGGAATAGTATAATGTGCTTTGTCAGAAACTTGATCAAGTATTGATGACAAACAACAATTTTCATTACCAGTACCTGGTGCCAGTAACAAAATAAGATTTGCAAATATCACCCTGCGTTTTTTCAGCTATTAACTAACATAAAATTGTGCGCTTCATGAAAATTATTTCGTTACTACCTGTTAAAAATTACTTCTTGTTTTTCTCTTTTAGAAAAAGAAATCACTCCTTTTCTGGCAGGCATACTAAACACCGAGGCAAACCGAGGAATACCAAGGTGAATAAAAACAGGAGAGAAACGGGTATGAGGTGGTGTGTACTTTTTATTATTTATTTATTGGTGTTTAAGGTCACATTTATCTGCACAACAGCTTATTGTGACCATGGCAGTTTTATGGATGGAGAAAACTAGAGTACCCCAGGAGAACCACTGAGCAATGGCAAGCAACTGTGAGCTCCCCAACATACTGCACAAGCAGGGTTAGCCTTGTTCGAAGACAGGTGCACCAAGAACATGCAGTATGCCTTAGTACACAGCATACCTTGCCCCCACATGGGTAGTGGGGGTGAAGTGTCTTGCCCAAGGACACAAAGCTGTTGCCGCAGGTGGGATTCGAACCGAGGATCTCTCGGCTTGCAGTCTGCACCTCTACCTACTGAGCTAATGCATCCCTGATGGTGTATTCTGATTACAGTTAAAACTAGAAGTCCTGTCATGAAATGCGCACAAATAGCACGTTGATATGCGCGTTAATGTACACGTTATGGCCCAAGTAAAGCTATCAAATTCTGTACATATGGCCTGTGCACAGACAATGTTTCAGCCAATGGACCTCCGGGTAACCCGGAGGTCCATTGGCAGAAACATTGCATGTGTTTGCTATGAGTAACCAAGAGAAACTGCCGTGCTTTGGATGCCATTCGATATGGAAATTGCGCGCAATTCCAACGCGCAATTAAGCCTATATAAGCACACTATTCGTGACAGGACTTCTAGTTTTAACTGTATGTAAATAGATTTAAGCAGTACTAGTATGTGATTGCTTTTAATGCCATATTTGAGAATTATGAGTGCTGAAGTAATAAGAGTGCGCTGAAAAATCTTCCCTTTGGTATTTAGTAGGTAGCTTGGTAATGGTAATGTGACTTCACCTCAGTAAGCAACAGTGTGAAAGCTGGCAGCCATCTTTAATATCGGGCCGCACCCAAAAACACTTGTTCTCATCCCAAGGTGATAACAAAGGTACCCAAGAAGTTTCATGAAGATTGGTTCATAAATACAGCCTTCAGCCTTAGCGTATTGACATGTGCACTTACAGTGTATAAGTAGCACTGAATAAATCAAAGGTCATCTAATTTGCATAATTTCTGCAAGAGACAAAAACCTGTATTACACAGTATTTTTTGTGATGTATTCCATGTTACTAAACATTCATACAAAAATTTATTCAAATCAGAACTTTCATGCAGAAGTTCTGTACAAAAAACTGATTGCACTAATTTTGGTACAAAATGGTTGCTAGTGGCCATCTTGAATTTCGAACTGCACCCAAAAACACTCGCTCTCATCCCACGGTGATAACAAAGGTACCCAAGACGTTTCGTAAAGATCGGTTCATAAATACGGCCTCTAGCCTGAGCCGTATAGAAGTTGTGTACAAAAAACTGATTGTACCTAATTTTGGTACAAAATGGCCACTGGCAGCCATCTTGAATTTTGGATCGCACCCCAAAACACTCGTTCTCGTCCCCTAGGTGATAACAAAGGTACTCAAGATGCTTGGTGAAGATCGGTTCATAAATACAGCCCCTAGCCCGAGCCGTATTGACATGTGAACTTACTGTGTATAAGTAGCACTGAATAAATCAAAGTTCGTCTAATTTGCATAATTTCTGTACAAGAAAAAAACCTGTATTTTTGTGATGTATTCCATGTTACTAAACAATCATAAACAAATTTATTCAAATCAGAACTTTCATACAGAAGTTCTGTACAAAAAACTGATTGCAGTAATTTCAGTACAAAATAGCTGCCGGCAGCCATCGAGAATTTTGGACTCCCCCCAAAAACACTCATTCTAACCCCATGGTGATAACAAAGGTACCCAAGAAATTTTGTAAAATTGGTACATAAATACGGCCTCTAGCCCAAGTTGTATAGAAGTTCTGTACAAAAAAATTGATTGTATCTAATTTCGGTACAAAATGGCCACTGGTAGCCATCTTGAATTTTGGGCTGCACCCAAAAACACTCATTCTCATCCCAAGGTGATAACAAAGGTACCCAAGAAGTTTCATGAAGATCAGTTCATAAATACAGCCTACATGTAGCCGAGCCGTATTGACATGTGCACTTACTGGGTATACATGTAAGTAGCACTGAAATTAAAGTTCATCTAATTTCCATAATTTCAGCATGAGAAAAAACCCTTTATTATATGTGATGTACTCCATGTTACTAAACATTCATACAAAAATTTATTCAAATCAGAACTTTCATACATAAGTTCTGAACAAAAAACTGATTGCACTAATTTCTGTACAAAATGGCTGCTGGAGGCCATCTTGCATTTTGGACCGCTCCCAAAAACACTCGTCCCACGGTGATAACAAAGGTACCCAAGAAGTTTCGTAAAGATCGGTTCATAAATAAAGCCTCTAGCCCGAGCCGTATTGAATTGTTGTTCCCAAACAGACGGACAATGGGCTATGACATAACCTTAAATATGACTATGTCAAAGCTGAGCTAAAAATGGGGAGTATCCAGAGTATCACAAAACAAAAACCTATTTGTAAACGACTCCCCCTTTCAAGGACAGTCTGACAGCAGTTCACCACCATGCTGCCCTGAGGCTGCATTTTGAATTCCTGTGTTTGTTGTTATGAAATATTATTTTATTATTATCAGTTATGGTACAAATATGGTACCGATAGCACACTTTCAGGAACCGTTGATGTCTGATAGCGACTGTGTGTCAGTGTGTGAGGTGCACACATACTTTTGGGGTTCTATACACCACATCCTTTATTTTGATATATAATTTGTGTAAATTTATTTGCAATTTATAGAATTTCAGACTTGGAAATTTCATAGTATTATTTTTGCCTTAGTTATGGTGCTTTATAAGTAATGGGCAATTTAGTTTGAAAAAAGGGGTTCATGAAGATTCAGTCACAGAAAGATTCAGCCCTCATACTTTTTCTGAGAATATTCGGTCTCAGTCGCATGTCATCACCTCTGCAGTCAAATCCTCACAGAAATTTTTTTTAAAAATATTCTATGCATTTTTTCTATTGTTTTATTTTAAGGATTTATGATTACTAATTATGACAAAATTACAAGTGGGATATGAGACAAACCTTAATGAAGCTGGAACTAAAAAAAAAATAGGGATCTGCGAATCACAAATTTCTTTTCGAATTGAATCTCGAATCGAATCATGTCTCTGATATCGACATCGAATTGAATCCCGAATCGAATCTTAAAAGACAAGTTATTTCATATTGCATCAAACGGAAGTTACGGAACACTGTGATGACCCTTATGCGACGGAGTGAACACCTTAAACACCAATAACTAAATATTCTCTGTAGCACCGTCGCTGAAACAGCTAGGCCTATTGTCCATAGTTTTAGAAGGCCTAACTTGTTACTATTCACGTTCTTAAGAACATGAATAGTAACAAGTTAAGCCTTCAAAAACCAAAACTATGGATAATGTTCTGGGCCAAATTCACACCTTATCTAACAATTAAACATTGTCAATTACTCAAATAAATAGGAATTGAGCCTACATGAATGAATTTTCTAATGACAGTTTTATCCTTTTTTGTTGGAAATGTAACAAATTGAAGTTAGTATGAGAGATTCGAAAAAATCGAATCCTGAGACTGATTCGGGATCGATCTCAAAGCATACGTGTGGTATCGATATCGAATCGAATCTCGAATATTCGCAGGACCCTAAAAAAAAACCTTCCCAAAACAAGCTGAGAGGTTTTCAGTTTTCAGCTCGAATCCCAATTGCGGCAACTGAAATAAGGCGTACTGCACATCGATGATGCACTTGTCTTCAACCAATGCTAACCCTGCTTGCTTGGAGTAACAATGTTGAGAAGCCTGACAGTTGCTTGTCACTGTTGCTCAGTGGTTCTCTCTGGGTGCTCTGGCTGGGTTCCTCCCCCAGTAAAACTGTTGGGTGGCCCTGGCTGTAAAAACTGTTGTTAAACCCAATAAATAAAGAAATCAAATTTGCTGAATCCAAGACCTTTGAATGATGGTTTTGATTGGGGTGTGTGTGGGGGGCCTTGGGGGGGTTGGTTATACGGTGGTGCCCACTTAATTGGATATATCTTAATTGCATATCCCTGTTAATAGAATGTAATTTCCCAACACAAAACCATTTACCATGCCTCCAGTACAAATTTGACCTGGTAATTGAATATAGGTTATAGAGTAATCTCCTGTTAATTGAATAAAAAATCTTGTAACATGTTGAGAAATTGCCCTGACTCTTCCCAGCTTTCCTTTGTTATAGACCAATTTTGCCTCAGTACATTCAATACAGGCATTTAATCTATTATATCTTGTTTGACAGAGCTCATGGAGCTCTGTCAAACAAAATATAATAGAATAAATGCTAAGTTTATCTCTGGAATACAGGAAAGTGACACAATCCCTGTTAATTGAATACTCCTGCTAATTGAATAATGTTATTGGCAAAGTGGCTCTTCAATTAACAGGGTTCCACTGTACAGCAAACTGAGCAAAAACAAATATCACAAACTAATAATGAAACTATGTACTTGTGAAATTTTCATGTGGTCATTCTACAACATGTTTTAACTGGTACTATAGTTTTGAAGGTTAAAGGGCTCAGTAGTTAGAGGTGTAGGCTGCAAGCCAAAGGGTCCTCTATCAAATCCCACCTGCGGCAACCACTTTGTTTCCTTGGGCAAATACACTTCATTCCCATTGCCCACGTAGTGCCATTGCGTACCAAGGCATACTGCATGTCAATCGTACACTTGTCTTCAACCAATGCTAACCCAGCTTGTGTGCTGTTTGTACGTTAGATGTTTGTAATTGCTCAATGGTTCTCTCTGCCTTTTCCCATCTGTAAAACTGTCCGACATGAAGTGACCCTGGCTATCGAAGTGTCATTAAACCCCAATAAATAAATCAATAAGAATCATGTGTCCCTATTCTGAAGAACAGTTTGGGGCAAATTGCCAAAGGATGGTTTGGGTTAGATTAGTATCCAGTTTGGGTCAAATTGTTGGAGGACAGTTTGGATGCAATTCTCATGAATTCCAGTCACTTTGGCCCCAAGTCATTTCAGTCCCAGTCATTACGGCCGCAGGTCAATTCAGCCCCAATATACCAGGTCATTTCGGCCTCTTTAAATATTTTCAAATATTGTTTGAATTTTAACATTTTTCTATTTAATTTTTTTTCAACATTTATATCTCTCAATTAGATATTCAGGTATACATATGATATATGTCTAGTAGATTTTCTTTCATGATGAATAAATAAAAAAAAAGTTTCAGCACGTCGAAAGTGCACATGGACTATGTGGGATTTGAAATCCCTTGCGACCTGAATAATTGTATTTGCTTATGAATCTACGACAGCCGGAAGCGAGGGTCAGTAATGTTATTTGGTTTGAGTGTATGCCTTGGAAGTGGGGTACTGGGGTCAGACCCCCGTGGACAGCAACTGGAAGGGGACTAGGAATTGCGCATACCTACAAGGATTCTGCTCTGTGTTTTAGAAAATGTGGACATATTTATGGTAGTATCAAAATCGCAGTTTGGTGGTTGTTTCAGAAAAAAGAAAAGAAAAAGAAACCCTGTGAACCTCAAACTGGAAGGTGACTAGGAATTGTGCATAACAATATGAATGAATGACTGCATATACTTTGCAAAATTTCAAAGTAAAATAATTTCTCTTACTTATACAGATAGCATCTTAAATGTATGTAAAATTGAACACATGGATAATTTTTAATGCCATGTATAACTGTTCTGTACACTGTGTAAATACAAATAACTGAACATTACTTAATAAAGGTAATTACACATTATTTCTAAACATGAACTATGCACTGATCTTTATAGATCTCTACACTTAAAATGGTGCCGAAATGACCAAGGGACCAAAGTGACTAGGACAGAGATGACTTTGAGGTCGAATTGACCAGAGGATGAAATGACTTGGAGCCGAAGTGATTGGATACCATTCTAACAGATGAGAGACCTTAATAAAAGGTTTAATTATTACAGAACACATTGAATGTGAATTTACTGCAGAGATAATTGCTCGACAATATACTTTGTATTAATATTTTTCAATAAATATTGAACAATCTATTAATATTTTTTTTAAGAATTATTTTCAGGAGTTAAAACGAATATCGTAGCGTATCTAAAATATCCTAACAGATGTGTACTGCTTTTCTTTTGGACGAATCTTCCTTGGGCCTAGTTCTCCTCAGGCCGAAGATTCCCCCAGTTCCCGAAAAAAGATGACATGCCATTTTCAATGGCGGTAAATATCCAAAAGGGTTATTATTTTCCATTTTTTAGTGTTTGAAACTACGAAGCACTGTTCAGAAATACAGATGCACCAAAAAGTAACACATTATTACTTTGTTTTGGTTTCTAACGGGACTGAAAGCAACCTGTCAGTATCACTTTTTCGAATTACACCCATTTCGTCTGCTAACCAAATCGTCCGCTGCAATTTTAACCAAGTCGTCCTCTACAATTATACCCAACACATCCGAAACTCGTTCGCTGGGGGACAGTATTCATGTATTGTATTTTGAATCATTTTTTATTTATTTATATAATAATTTTATTGTATACTTTATTGTGTATTACCTATTGTAATATATCTTAATGTACCTCCATTGTAATATTTCTTAATGTACCTCCTTGCATTAAATTTCATATACGTGTGAAATTCTGAAAACAGAAATGTCAGAACAAAATAAACTATCAAGCCATTAAATAAATTTTAATTACTGTTTATTCAATGGATTACCTATAATAATTATATTATTACAGTAAAAGTTCTTAAAGTATATGCACGTTATATTAAGTTCCACAACATAAATCTTATAATTTTGCAATTTTTCACTGAAGAGCTCCACCGGCACCTTACAGTGAATGACTGCAAAATTATTAGTAGAAGTATTATAAGAATTAATTATATTAAGAAACGCATCAAAATTTATGGTTTATTAAATTCTGCAACATAATCTTATAATATTGCAATTATTCTTGGAAGAGCACCGGCACTTTACAATGAATAATCACAAAATTATTAGCAAATGTATTATAGGAATTAATAATATTAAGAAACGCATCAAAACGTGTTATAATTATATTAAGAAATGCATCAAAACTTGTTATATTAAGTTCTGTAACATAATCTTATAATTTTGCAATTATTCCAGAGGGAGGGGGATCCTGGGGGCACCAAAAATTTGCAAGATGTGATGTGGGGGAGGGTGAGTCTCTTGAGTGCACCAAAAATGTGCATTTCCAACTTGTGCAATTTTTTGCATTTTTTAAAAACATATCATTATATCAGCCAATATACGACATCATTTATGTTTCAAAGCTTAAAGATGATGTACATCACACTCTTAACATAAATACAACATCAGGAGGCTTTATATGTTGGGGAAATGTCACACGTTAGTAGGGGGTGGGTGTCTTGTTCGAAATGTAAAAAATGTACAGACAATATTTTCCTTGACATTATGACAAGCGGACGACTCGGCTTGGGGACGAAACGTCTGTATACCCTTTTTTCAACTTCAAGCAAACTTTTCCTTTACAACACCTTCACATTTGGATAATTCAAAAACTGAGTTTCTGTTCATCTTGATATTTCACGAGATACATGTCAATGCATGTCTGTATACAATAGCACCAATATAACAACATTTATCCGTTATAAACTTATATTATCGGTTATATGTACGTTTTTTTCGATTGAGGTTGTCACTGGCAGACAAGCTGCAACGAAATCAGGACTGAGAGTTCGATCTGAAATGACGAGATCATCAGCTGAGCAAATTGACAAACCTCCAGAAGGACAGAACTCGAGTAATAATAATAACACTTTGGCCGGCCGCTGATTTGTCGCGGTTCTCGGGTGAGAAGGCCTGGCAACCCCTGAAGTGTAGATATGTCGGCCAATGTATCACGCAAAGCTTTGAGGCGAATAAAGTTGCAACAGAGTACATTTGATTCCTAGAGGGGGGCAGGCCAATTGCAATTGTATGGGCAATTCGACAGCGGAAGTTACGTAGTTTTTTCACTGAAATTTACTGTCCACTTCAAAAATCACATTGACGGCTATAGAGAATTCTGTTCTGGAACACATTTATCTGACTGGGTATGTGGAACCCTTTGCGGGCCTTCGGCCCGCTTGGGGTTCCTATTATTCCATCCACTGGCCCCAATTAACCCTTTAGCCAATGTAACGTCTAAACCGGCCAGTGCTATCCACAAAAATCACCATTCAATTTTCCTTATTTTTTCATTTTTGGCCTCAAAAACATAACTTATGACCCTCATTGGAACGAGCTCGTTGAGTTCGTTCCAATGAGGGGTCATTTGCTATATTTCAGACGCAAAAAAAATGGAAAAAGATTAGTCATTAATCTTGTTTGCAAGTGTCGTCTGTTTTTCCTGTTAGGTAAAATCAGTTGTTGCCTCCAGCTCATATCCGCTTTCCACTGTTATCCTCACTGCAAGGAACTGGGATGTCGGGGCCTCGGGAGTCGGGGGGGGGGGGGGGACAATCCAAAGGATCTAGATAGAACTATTGGAAAAAGAAGGCCTCACATACAGATTTTTTAAAGGACGCCAGAAAATGTATTGTTGAACTATTTAAAGGCCCGTTAGTACAAAAGATGCACATGATTTGATGTCGAAACACTTGAACATTCTAATTCAATTGCCACTTCTCCGACTCACTACTTTTGTCGGGTAACTACACATCTCTGGCATTTGGCTCATTGGAAAAGCTATGATTTATGTTCTCAGTCTCACATTTTAGCAGTAAATCTGAAAACAAATTCGGCTAAGCCGAGCTTTAACCCCCAAGATTGAAAGGGGTGGATTAAGTCTGTCCCTTCCAGCTTACTCGCAGTTTCGCAGTGTCTGCTAACTTCCTCTGATTTTTTTTTTGTTTAATCTCCATGTTTGATGGTGCTGTTAGTTTCAGAAAAAGGATGGATGTTGTCAAAAATAAACATGTTCGGCACCATTTAATTTTATAATCGATTAAACAGAGAGTAATCGCTTGAGTAGACTGGTTACGTGAAATAATTCATGAGAGGCGAGGGACGTTGTACAAACACGAGTGTACGAATGTGCACGAGTGTTTTACAATATAGTCCCTCGCCTCGAATGAATTATTTCACGTAACCAATCCAGTCAAGCGATTACTCTGTTTATTACTTTTCATTATTAACGATAATTATATAATTTAACCCTTTACCCAACGAAGCGCTATTCTCAAAAATCGCTAATTAATTTTCATTACTTTTTCATTGTTTGTCTCTAAAACATAGGTTATGCCCCCTCATTGGAATGAGCTCGTCGAGCTCGTTCCAATCAGGGGTCATAACCTATGTTTTTGAGACAAAAAATGAAAATAATAACTATTCAAGAATTTTTTTTGCAAGTGTCGTCTGCTTTTCATGTTAGGTAAAGGGTTAAAAAAACAAAAAACAATGAAGTCTCCATTACACCCACGGCGAGGCGTCTTCGTTTGTGTGACACAATTGTTGATTGCATAATTCACCTGTGAAGTTATCGTTTATAATCAAACCCGGAAATCCCAGTAAATCACACTTGGAAAGTAATAAAAGAATGTTAAAATTTTACATAGTGTGAAGTTGCCATTTTCGACCACGTGCCGCCTCCCTTGTGTTTCTCTAACAAAATCGCTATACATCGATATCAGTCACGTTTACGCTAAACACCATTTCCATAGTATTAAATTGCCTTAGTCTATGTAGAATGTGTATTTTTTACATTTAAAAACCGAAACAAGTAAACAAAGGAGAAAGATGACACACAATAAACTTTGTTAAGACACATTTTCGCTGTAACCGATTGTGTTGCGTACTATGTTGGTCTTTATGGAGGATTCCGACAGCTTGCGCTTGCTGACACTATGACAGCTAACTCCAAAAACACTGCTGCGTGTTGGCGATTTTTTATCCAGCCCCCACCCCCTAAAAAAATTCAGATGAATATAACCGTGATGTTGTCCGTCCATCTGCAAACGCATTTAGTTTCCGCTTTCTAATTGGAGGTTCGCTAGGCCGATGAAACCTAACTTGTGAGTTAGGTTTTTTGTGAGGAAGAACCCTATTAATTTGGAGGTTATTGCGCCGAACGTCAAGGTTACAGTGACCTCGATCTTTAAAATTTGCCGGGAGTTGATTTCCGCTCCCGACTTAAAATTTTGCTGAGTTGAGTGAAACCAAACGTGAAATGAGGGCTGGGAATGATGAAAAGAAGAACTCTATTCATTTTTGGAAAACTCTGCCGAAGGCCAAGGCCTAAACCAAACTTGACATGTGGGTTGGGAGAGATGAATAATCCTATATATTTGGGAGGCGTTGTGTCAAAGTTTAGACCACAGTGACCTTCAACTTACAAATTTTCCTTGTTTCCCCTCACTAAATAAAGTTCCGCAGACTAATCTGAACCAAACTTGACAAGTGTGCTAGGTATGGTGAGAGGAAGAATGCTATTTATTTTGATGTTATTTGCCAAAGGTCAAGGTTACAGTGACCTTTTACTTATAAGTTTTCTTGGTATCCATTCATTAAATAAACTTGCGTTGAGCCAATCAAAACCCAGTTTGGCAAATGGGATGGGTATAATGAGAGGAAGAATCCTATTTATTTTGGACTCATTGTGCCAGTGGTCACAGTGACTTTCTATGTACAACTTTTGGTTTCTGCTCTCTAATTAAAGTTCTGTAAGACCGGTCGAAACCAGGAAGAGCCCTATTTATTTTTTAGGAGTCATTATGCCGAAGGTCAAGGTTACGGTGACATTTAACTTACAAAGTTTCTTAGTTTCCGTTCTTGTTGCTGTTTTGTGCCGTTTTTCGGGGGATATTCACCCATGGTAGCCAGCTTTAGTTTCTGTAGGTTCCCACATGTTTTCATTGTATAAAAATGTGTACAACAGAAGAAAGCATACCACGGAACTATTTGAAATCGTATTCTCCTCCAACAGCCCCAGTTTGATTGGTTTGATCTTGACCAGCTTTAACTGCGTTGTGTCCCTGGGTAAGGAACTTAAACCCGATTGTCCACTAGTGTGCATTGAGGCCTATTATATAACGATGGTGCACTTGCCTTCGACCAATGCTAATCCTGCTTGTGCGGAGTTACAGTTGCACGGTGGTTCTCTCCGGGTACTGTGACTTCCTCCTCTCGTAAAACCGTCGGACACGAGGTTGCCCAGGCTGTTGAAAGTGTCGTTACCCCCCCCCCCCCAAAAAAAAAAAAAAAATGCGTGTGCTCACTTGTTAGTCATGATGTTTGAGATGTTTGATCAACATTGGTTCATTAATGCAGGAGGTATTCCACACACAAAATTCTCATGTACAAATCTATGTTAAATCTTCTAAGTTGAAGAGGAGATAACCTCGTAAAAATCACCTCAGATGTAAAATTTGGAAATATGCACATGTTCACTCATTAGTGGCCAGAAGTTTCATCGAAATCGGTTTAATAATGTAGGAAGAATTGAGCACACAAGAATCACATTTGAAAATCCTTAATAAATCTAAGTTTAAGGGAGATAACCTGGTTAAAATTGGTGCAGATGAAAACTTTTAGAATATGTGCATGTCCACTTGTTGGTCATAACGTTTGAGAAGTTTCGTCGAAATCGGTTCACTAATGTAGGAGGAGTTGGGACCAGAAGAATGTCATTTGAAACCATAATAAATCTACGTTCAGGGAGGGGAAATAAGCCCGTTAAAAGAGTCGCAGATGAAAAATTTTACAATATGCGCATGCTCACTTGCTAGTAATACTGTATGAAAAATGTCATCGAAATCGGTTCAGTAATGCAGGAGGAGTTGTGCACACAAGAGTCTCATTTGAAAATCCATAATTAATCTGAGTTCAGGGGAAATAACCCCGTTAAAAGTGTCGCAGATGAAACATTTTTACACTATGCGCATGCTTACTGGCTAGTCATAATGTTTGAAAAGTTTCATCGAAATCGGTTCAATAATGTAGGATGAGTTGCGCACACAAGACTCTCATTTGAAAATCCATAATAAATCTAAGTTCAGGGGATATAACCTGATTAAAGTAGTCGCAGATGAAAAACTTTGGAATATGCGCATATTCACTTGCTAATCATAATGTTTGAGGTGTTTCATCGAAATCGTATCAATAATGTAGGAGGAGTAGCAAGAATTTCCTTTGAAAATCCATAATAAATCTAAGTTCGGGGGAGATAACTTGGTTAAAATTATCGCAGATGAAAAATGTCACAATATACGCATAATCACTTGCTAGTTTTAATGTATGAGAAGTTTCGTCAAAATCGGTTCAATAATATAGGAGGAGTTTCCGCACTCAAGTTCGTACGGACGTACAGACCGTCGACAATATGGGGGTATGAGGTGGTGTATTAAACGGAGTAACCGGGACATAACACGACGAACACCCTGGACTCTTACAGTTCAAATTTGGAAAATTTACCTGTTTTTCATATGCTGGGAAATGTTCGGAATTTGGACTGCAAAAGTCGCCATTTCCTCAACTCCCTGTGCGAAATAAATGAATTTCGTCCGCGTATACACCAATTATGCATCAAAATGAAGGTTGGCAGGTATGGAACACGAAAAATATATGAAATCAACTCATAGAGTTGACACCAGGCATCACTGGTTCCTGGAACTCTGCTACCGTATTCGAACCAGAACTGATAAGTAAATACTATTTCACGAGAACAACTTGTGGCCAAATGTGCTTCACATATCCAAGAACAAAGCTAGGGCATCAAAATTCTTCATAACACAGTGACAGAGCTGCATGGGGCTAAATTCCACAATATTCGCTTTTGTTTACATTCAAATGTATATTCGATTTCCGGTCAACGTCATAGGACGGATAAAGCATCGATATACCCCGCCGTCTAAAATCAAATAATGAAAAAGATCGCCTTAATACAGCATACTATAATTATATAGAGACTGCACAGTTGCTATATTTTATGCAAGGTATCATGGCACTTGTTGAAAGTTCTTAGAATTACGATTTTATTTTTCGATGGAAATTCGTGGTATCAAGTGATTTGCGCATGTCTGTCGAACATGGAATCCATCTTCAATAAAAATGCAGACAGTGTTGTCCTTCTCTCAAATGCAGTCCTATCGTTGCATTCGAAAGTGTTTTGAATGCCTATCTTTGTTATTGGATGTCTAAAGCACATTTGGCCACAAGTTGTTCTCGTGAAATATTTTTTTACGGTTTCAGACTTCCAGGAACCAGCGGAGCTTGTTGTCAACTCTATGAGTTGATTAATAATTACATGTGTGTTTCGTGTTTTATACATCTCAATCTTCATTTTGATGGATAATTTCTGCATATTTAATTTGAATTTAAGGAATATGAGAGGTGGAAATTTCAAAATAAACAAAATTCTATTACCTATATAGCACCTTAAAAGGTCGATTTTCCAAAAATGGGTATAGCGAGAATAGAAAACACAGAACAATATCATTCAGTAAATGGAAGAAATATATGGAGCAAATAGAATGACTTCATAACAATAATCATTGGGAACATTCACTGGATTATTTTTCACCATATCATTTCCAGCTTCCTCTTCTATCGTGGCCCACTTCAAAAGTCTGTTAAATTAACGTGAATTGAAATCACCTCCCAACCCTAATCAGATCCTATTTAATTTGTAGAAGATTAGATGTTCAAATCTACAAAGTTCTAATGTCAATTGTCAACACTCATGTGACAGAACAGACATCGGTAGTATAATGACATGGTATTAAATTTCAACTACCTCGTAACTGTTACCTACGAACGTTGTAATTTATAACCCTTCTCACCACGTCAGTTTATTTCCAACTTTATCTCAGGATTTATGTCCTCTCCACGCCCAGCCACCCTGTATAGCCTACACACAGCCGATAAATGCGGTTGTTAGTGTGATGTTCAAGAATAAATCAAAGCACAACGAGAGTGGAGAATGGTGGACTGGAATCAACGAGAATTTTTCTTGTATTTGACGTGCGCCGGTGAAAAAAACAAAAAAAAAAACTCTCGATTGATTTGTAATGTTCTGATACAACTTTAAGATGAAAGCTCCTGTCACGATTAGCCATTGTGCAGAAATACGTGACCTTAACCCTTTACCCAACGTAACGGCCAATTCCGGCCAGCGCTATTCACAAAAATCACCATTCAATTTTAATTTTTTTTGGTCTAAAAAATATAGCTTATGACCCTCATTGGAACGAGCTCGTTGAGCTCGTTCCAAAGAGGGGTCATAAGCTATGTTTTTGACGAAAAAAAATAGTTATTCAAGATTTTTATTTGCAAATGTCGTCTGCCTTCCGTGTTAGGTAAAGGGTTAAACGTCAGTAAATAAATAAATAAATAAATAAATAAATAAATAAATAAATAAATAAATAAATAAGGTGAAAGCTCATACCACTACTCAACAGCGCCGATAACAAGAGCAATAAAATGAGGAAGCAGCAGTTTTATCACTTTATCACAATCAAATCGCTAATTGCGGAAAATATCGTTCACGTCTTATACGGGAATGACATCAGAAGTCAACGTCGACGTCTTAACGTTATGAGTTTGTTTCGGAAGGACAATTGTATTAATCTTCTCATATTTTTCATTTAATGTCTGCCTAATACAAATAGCAGGAGTAGTAAGGGAAGGGGCTGTGGCGTAAAGATTTTACACTGAAATCTCCATACACATTGGTTCTCCAGAGAAAATTGGCCGATGGCACTCTGGCGAATAAAAAATGTCTATGGGAAATTTCAGTGTTAAATTTTTTACGCCATATTCCTTTTACGTCAATTTTTATGCCAAATTCAAAACCCTATGGGACTTTTCAGTGTTAAAATTTGACGCCATTTCCCTTCCAAGCGTAAATTTTCTCTGGCAAACCAATTTCTGTGGAGATTTCAGTGTTAAATCTTCACGCCATAGTCCCTTCTCTTACCACTAGCAGGCGACATTTTGTAGAAAACATTTTCTGAATAATTAAATATTTTCATTTTTCGTCTCGAAAACATTGCTTAAGACCCTTCATTGGAACTCGTTGCAATGAGAGACCATAAGCTGTTGTTTTGAGACAAAAACTGGAAAAATGATTAAATTTTGTTTTAGATTTTTGTGAACAGCGTTAGCAAATTTTAGGCGTTACGTTAGGTAAAAAGTGAAATTACACATCATGTGATAAAAAGAATCTCAAACTCGTCACGATTTGATCAGGGCTGGGAGCAGTTAATGTTTCAAAAGTGAACGTGTTAAATTATTTTAACAACGTTGAAAAGATTTAACCAAGTTAATAACGTTTAACTTCAATTTGAAGATTATAATTGTATAATATGTAGCATTGCGTCGTTATCTTGTGTTTACCCAAGCCGGATCTCGCGTGGCGATGACGTCGAATTTTGCGCCATTTGACGAAATTGAAGAACACGAATACTTTAGATGTCCTTAGCCGTCCTACCAACGTTGGCGAAGTTGACCCGCCGATATTTGACAATACAGCAATATCAGCTTCATCCGAATGCCTGTTTTCCATGTAAGGACTGGTATTTGAGAAAAGGCGAATGTCTCTAAGAATACGGCCGCAGCGATTGTATTCTCAAATGAAAACATCGCTGAATGTTAGAATTTACGATAACCTGAGAGAACTATCTTAACTACTCGTCCCCAGAGTTCCAATTTGTTCTATGTGCCAGTAGGCACATAGAACACATTGGAACTCAAGAGACGAACTGTACGTAAGTACAGTTATATTCAAATTCAAATCAATACAAATGGCCGAAGTTATAAAAATTTTGTTCATTTTAACATTGAACGTCATTTAACTAGTTAACGCAGAATTATTTAACACGTTAACGTATTAAGGAATTTTTTTTAACTCATCCCAGCCTTGGATTTGACATGAATTTCTTAACCTTGTTCACTAAAATTGATATGATCCTCCGCAAACCTCGGTTCGGTTCGATTTTAGTGAACTCGGTACAGCAGTTTCATATCAAATCGCGTCTCTTTAGTGATCCTCTATGTACGCATCTCTACCAATTGCCACTACTTCATTTTACTTGTGACATTTATATCAGGTAGTGATTGTGAAATGTCCAGCTCTTAATTAGCATCGTGATCCATGCCTAAAACACAGACAGACAAGCATTGTTATATCCCCCCCCCCCGCCTCTCAATCGAAACGCCCGTGATCTAGCAAATACTGGCCCCACCTCTCTGGCTACTAATCTAAATTCCGAAAGGGATCCTATGCTGATATGGGCTGTTTTTGCCCACTTCTCCTGGGGGTGGGGGTGGGGGGGGGTGGGGGTTCGCGCTGACCGTCGTTGATTCAATGTGAAAGATATATGGATATTCTTTCGCACTCCAGTTATAGATATACCAATCAATAATTATATAATTGACATGAAAAACGTCAAGATATAATCGCAATTAGTGGAACTACACAGCGTAATCATAAAACTACAGTTGGGGCGGGGGGGGGGGGGTGTTCATTCATAACTATTCTGAAAATAAACATGTTTAACCCTTTACCTAACATGAAAAGCAGACGACACGACAAAATTCTTGAATAACTAATTTTTTTAATGTTTTGTCTCCAAAAGTAGGTTATGACCCCTCATCGGAACTAGCTCGACGAGCTCGTTCCAAAGAGGGGTCATAATCTATGTTTTTGAGACAAAAAACGAAAATATAATGAAAATTAATTGGCGATTTTTAAGAATAGCGCTGGCCAGTTTTTCCGTTGCGTTGGGTAAAGGGTTAACAGTTCGGGTAAAGTCATAAAACTGGTCTGACCCGAAAAAAATTTCTTGTGTCGATTTAAAGAAAATATATGATACTTTTTAGATTCAATAGAATTATCAGCATTCCCCATGTTTGGTCACGTGGATTGGACAAACGCCACTTTAGTTTCCAAAACAATAAACACGTGTGGACGGAAACTGGGTGCAAGCGATGGCTGTTACCGTCAATCGCTGTATATGTCATTTATTTCCTTTCGTATAACTCAACTATGCAAAGTGGCACAGGTATTGACAATACTTTATATCTATGTCAATGTATTTCGAAGGCCGAACGCTCGATATAGTAGCTCAGAAACGTTTTGCAAAGAGACGATGATATACAAGTCGATATACTGTCCTACTGTACACAGTCACATGTCAATGCCTTCTCGGCCTGGAGTGTTGTTTTCAGCTCGGATTTATCATATTATTAATAATATTAGAATTGATACTTACCATAAAAGTTAATTTTAACACAAATGATCAAGCGCGTATATACCAATATCTATTTATTTAACGCTAAATCGAGTTCACGTCACCATGTTCTTACCAGAACTATGACCGCTTATTAATCCACGTGTATTGTTTTGCAAACAAAGGTGACGACCCCCCCCCCCCCCCCCCCCCCCCCCCACACACACACACACACTTGACCCAGCATGGCGAAAGCTGATCTCCTCCGTTGGATGGATTTGTTCAGTTGGTCGGAAAAGCGAACCGAAGGTTCACTTTTCCTGTTTTACTTTCTTATTTTATTATTATTTTTACATATCTAATTTTTCAGTCTTAGAATCACCAGAACGGCCTGGAATAGCATGAGCTTCTAGTCTTGCTGGTAAATGGTAAAGCCGGCACTGAATCGCTTGTAACAGTATCGAAGGCGAAGTGATGCGCCGATGCGTGACGTCATTTAGGAAACTACTGTGGGATATTCCTCGTTATCCATCAAGTCGATGGATATCGAGAAATATCTTTTAGACAGACAGACAGACAGACGGACGAACGGACGGTACGACGGACGGACGGACGGCTACCAAAAAACATTTTGTAAGTCCAAAACCTTATTTTACCCAGAACCCCTCCCCCTCCACCCTAGAACTTATATTTAACCCTAACCCCACCCCTCCACCCAAAAACCACACCCAACCCTAACCCTACCCCACCCTGACCCTAAACCCTAAAAGCCCACCCCTGACCCTGACCCCCACCCACCCCGGGACCTAACCCCCAACCTTAAGCCCTACCCTGGGGCTACACCTAACCCTAACCCCACCCCACCCCTGACCCAACCCCACCCTAGCCAAACCAATAGGATTAGGAGCTATTTTTCGTTTTAGGGGATACTAAAACTAAAACCCCACCCCTGACCCCCCCGAGCCCCCCTGGGACCTAACCCTCCCCAACCTTAAGCTCTACTCTGGGGCTACCCCTAACCCTAACCCCACCCACTCCTAACCCTAACACTACCTTAATTTGGAGGTAGCCCTTAATAAAATATTCTCTAAACCCCCAATGTTGGCCCGGATGGACGGACGAATGGACGGACGGACGGACGGACGGACGGACGGACGGACGGACGGACGGACGGACAGTGAGGGGGATGAAATAAGTTGAGCGAGAGAGAAAGATTATCCTACGTGATAATTATTGTACCACCATAGGCATTTTTAACAACCTTAGCCAAAAATGTCATTTTATTACATTCTTTAGCCATTTACTTAATACAAAGGAAAGACGATACTTGCTAACAAAATTCTCGAATAACTAATTTTTTTTTCGTTTTTTTGCGTCTAAAACATAGCTTATGGCCCGTCATTGGAACGAGCTCAACCAGCTCGTCCCAATGAGGGGTTATAAGCTATGTTTTTGCGACAGAAAATGAAAGAGTATTGAAAAATTGAATGGAAATTTTTGTGAATAGCGCTGGAGGTTATGGTCGTTACCTTGGGTAAAGGGTTAAAGTGAAAACTAGAAATAAATACTGAATACCATTCATAATTATTGTCTATTGAATTAAAACATGATATTAGAGGATAATGTGCTATCGCGTCCTAGATATTTTTGGAAAGCCCCCACCCCCCCCCCCCCCCACCCCCCGAAGATATCACTCCAGCTCAAAAAGAGAGTAGGTGTCTAAAATTAACCGGAAAAAGAAAAATAGGTCAGGGGTGATGCGTCCCAAACATTGTTGAAACCAAAAATGTTTTTATCTAACAATCACATAGATTTTGGCCTGAAAACCACGAGAAACGGTACGTATCACATAATGTGTTCCGATTCCGTATCATATAGACGACTCATTCTGATTCCGCATCATATAGATTCAACTTCCGGTAAACACCGCGCTATGACAAATAATATCATTATATGCATTGTTATTACGCATTAAAATATGAAATTCATTTTTAGACAAAAAATGAAAAAAAGTAGTTATTCAAGAATTTTTTTTAGTGTCGTCCGCTTTTCATGTTAGGTAAAGGATTTACCAAGCACACATACGATTAGCCTGGTTACGCCGCTGTGTGGGGTTAAGGATGAAATTTCCTCATTCACAGTACATGCTTCTTCTTTGGATTAGAAACACATATATTGTTTACCTTCGATTAGGTCTTTCACATTATTTAGTCGAAAATTTTCGAATCAGCGCTACGCAAATAGAATCGAATCAATAGGACGACTTCGAATTGAATCAAATTTGAAAGCCACGAAGAGTCGTAGTTATATATTAATTTATAGATTAGATTAGATTTATTGCAAAAAACACCTTCGATGAGGCAGATTGCACACAAGTAAGTTATGAATAAATTTGTAACTGAAATTACAATACAATCTTTGTACCTTCATACAAATGTGAAGAGTGTTGGAAATGAAACGGAAATTTCAAGAAATATATACAAATACAAATATTTACAGAGAACACAATACTATCTGCGTGAAAATATGCCTCCACAACATGTAAACATATGTAGCTTGATAATTATGCTCTTAGTCAGGACTGAATGCTTGCCTATGAATTGAACCCTGAGCTTAAAATGATATTGTATTCATGGATTCATGTATTCATGTTCATGGATACTCTAATTACTGATTAAAAAGTTACGCTTTGTAAAGAACAACTGGGTTATGTTACAGACGGCAGCACATGTTGAGGGATTGTCATTTTTCATGATCACTTGAAATTTGTCTAAGCTGTTCAAGGCATAGAACTCCGGCCGGGCATTCGATACAATATCAAACAGTTGCTTTCTCTCTGATTCGTATGCTGGACAGTAAATGAGGAAGTGTTTTTCACTTTCAACACTTTATATGTCATTACGCAACCCTGTTGGTTTCTCACGCGGCCTTAATGCGTTATCAAAAGACCTTATTCCGCTACTAAGGAATATTAAGGCATTTATCGCGAAATATTATCGCTTGAAATACGTGAAAGTTTGTCTTTATACGAGGACAACACAAGCGAACAAAGCGCGTTCACTGAGGTACAAGATGAAGTTTTTGAAGAAAGAATCGAAACAATGAGATGTACACCCCGTTATTTGGGTGTATAAGCATGATGAATATTAATAAGTGTTATACCGACGTCGGCCGGAGTGCATGTTATCCCAATGTATTCCCCTTTAACTGATTGAGGGCTATATTAGTTTTAATGGTGCAAATTCGCCTACAAAATAGTTTTTGTAAAAGTGTAGGCGAATTTGAATTAAATTGGCTTGGGGTATTAGCAGTAATTACCTACAGAAAATGGATTTACCCACGAATATTTTTTGTTCAGCACTTCTTCGGGATGAAATTCGATTAATATCGGAACTGCATGGGCATAATATACATCATATAATAGTTTTGACTGAAAAATATTAGTATTACTTGGATATAGCCTTAATAATATAAGAATAATAATAATAATTTCATTAACCAAGTTTCACTAAATGTGCTGCTGAATCAAGAAACCCAAACCTTTTTAATCGTTCATCAAAATTTGTTTATTACATATTATTGGAGAGTGCCCGCAGGCACTCTCCAATAATATGTAATAAAACAAATTTATATAAACAAAATATTATTTGTGTATAGCTGAATATGAAACATGAGCAAAGAAAATGTTGGCTTTTGCTTGGGTATCCTCATTTTTTGAAAGCCCTGATAGTGGCTTCTAGCACTCAACCAGTTAGGCAACGCTCTGTTCCCGATTCAGCCTTTTAGGAGGCATTCCAATTAGCTCTGTACCTAACGAATCGGCCGCCTCCATCCGTAATGTACAACTGAGCAGGAGAAAAAAAAATATTTAAGAGCTCTTTCCAATGAGGGGGTTACATGATATGGTTTTACTTATTGTTTTAAAAACAAATTGAATAAAACAATAAATGAAATAACCAATTTTAGTATCTTGTCCGTTTGGTAAAAGGCTAAAACCCATGTACTTCGTATTCGATTCAGTTAATCAGTGCAATACCACATTTATTAAATATATTCTATTCCTTTCTTTGTAAGGCGCTATACTTAAAAAAAATTCACATCATTTACTCGTATTAGTACATCCAAAACAACCCAAGTATACTGTTTATTGGCAATAAATAACTTCTTTAATGCTTATAAAAATAAATGAAGTGAACAAAGAATGTAGAAATTGTACCCCTCTTTGTATTTTTTCAAGGTACACGCATATATAACCTCTGTGTACCCAATTTTCGCAATTCTTTAGATCTCGGTCCCATATAATTCTCCCTCGCTATCGACTAATTGCCTATAAATTTCATCGTCATCTGATTTTTTGAAAATTTGAATGATTTTCAATATCCAATTATGGTGACATTTGCATCTTTCTGCCATTTCAGCTCTTAAATGCAGGTACAGTCTTTTTGCTCAGGTGTTCAGATACAGTTATTGCTGAGAATATACTCTCGGCAACACAAAGAAAGTACTTTGTGTGGGCTGCATGCACATTTTGTATCGGGATTATAGGAAATCTATGTTAACCCTTTACCTAACATGAAAAGCAGACGACACTTGCAAAAAAAAAAAAAATTCTTGAATAACTAATTTTTTTCATTGTTTGTCTCCAAAACATAGGTTATGACCCCTCATTGGAACGAGCTCGACGAGCTCGTTCCAATGAGGGGTCATAACCTATTTTTTTTAGCCTAAAAATGAAAAAATCATAAAAATTAATTGGCGATTTTTGAGAATAGCGCTGGCCGGTTTTGTTTGTTGCTTTGGGTAAAGGGTTAAAACAATTCTGAAGTTTGGTGTTGAAACTCAACAGGTTACTTTTGGTGGTATTGATACGGTGCATTTGGTCGAATACGAGAACGAGATTGATTGGCGTGCAAATAAAGACGCTTGGACCATGTCTCCTTCCACCAAGAAAACTCCATCCCAACATAGAAGAAATCAGAAAACATTTCAAAAAAAAAAAAAAAGATTTTGAACGAAAAACATTCATGAACTTTTATTGTTTTCAGCTTATTTTCTTTGGTTATATGCGGACACAGCGGCGATAATTATGTAACATCGCATTTCACAACACGAAATCAAGTGGAATTCTAATTCGAATGTAGGAAAAATTGGCACGTAAGAATATGGCAAACGGAAATAACGGCATAGCAAATATGTCGCTCTCTGGGGAGCTTGGGAAATATGGCACAACAGGATAGGGAAATGGCACTTGGGAAAAAAACGCACGGCAGGTATGTCACATTCTGAGCAATCGCTCCCAAGTGTTGTCTAACTTGAGAACTTGACCGGTAGGTTGCATTTATCTTTTATCTTGGCAGTGCTTTTTACATCATTGTTAGCTGCCTATACATGCAGGTAGCCAGAAATGAAGTAAAAACACTGCCAAGACAACGCCGAGAATCACTGTAAAGTCATCTATTACAAGTACATATATAGTAATTAGTGTAAAAACTTATAATCCGTGGCCTAAGGGTTAACATCAATAAATGAATCTTAGTGTACACAGAACAGTATAACTTTTCAATAAAAAAACACGAAAATAATATAAAATAAATAAAAAGAAATACATCAAAACAGATGAAAAATAAACAGTAGAATAAAAATAAACAAATTCGCAGTGAAAACATTATTAAAATTCAAACATAGAATTTTAAAAAATCAATGAAAAACTATAAAAATAAATTCATCAAAATCCTCCTTTGGAAACAAATGTGTCATGTGTGCCATATTCTCCTAACAGCAAGTGCCACGTTTTCCTATCAACAAGTGGCACATTTATTTTCATAATGTACTGGAAAAGTGTGCCATATTGTACTGTACCATTTTTTTCAGGGAGCCCTCTAATTTAGGCCGCATCGACAACGCAGGTCAAAATGTACGGTTAGAAATCCTGGGATGTAATCAAAGAAATAAATCGACATGAGACAGTCGATCTTAAAATTTGAAAACTTTGTGAAACAGCGACTTTTCATGCTTTGACAATTTATCATACTTTTTACCTCGCTGCGGGATTAGTTGTCTGCTGGTCCCATTAACTGGTAAAGTGCTAAATTATTTTGGGTTGTCAAAATTTGTTCACAAGTCATTGCATTGTTATAATATATGGGATAATGCCTGCAGGCAGTCTCCCATATATTTTAACAAGGCAACCCATTCAGAGTAAATAACTTCACTTCAAAGATAATAGGAAACACATCCATGGAATATGAAGCGTTGAAGTTGTCGTACCTCAACTTCAGAATAAAGCCCAAATATGGGCTTCTAGCACTCTACCAGTTAATAACACCTTGGAGGTTTACCTTACACGTTAACCGACCATTCCATCCTATCATATCTTGGGAAAACATTTTTGGAAACGGTGGGATATCTTTGCACAGACTGAATGTGACCACAATTTATTTATTTATTTATTTATTGGTGTTTAAGGTCACATATTTATGCACAATGGCTAGTCATGGCCGTGACAATTTTACGGGTGGAGGAAGCCGGAGTACCCGGAGAAAACCACCTAGCAACGACGAGCAGCTGCCAGCTCCCCAACATCGTAACTCCGCACTGCAGCACAGGCAGGGTTAGATTGGTTGAAGACATGCGCATCATCGACGTGCAGTACGCCTTAGTACACGGCGTCATCGTGCCCCCATGTGGACAATCGGGGTTATGTGCCTTGCCCATGGACACAACGCGGGAATCCGAATCGATCGCTCATCGCCATCCATCCGTGGACTAACCGGGCTCGACGTTGCTAAACTTCGGTGATCTGATGAAAACCGGTTACCGAATGTGACCACAAACTCGACTTTCTCATTGTCCAGTAGGACAACTTATTCTAATCACAACTATAACCTCGATGAAATTCATCCAACTTCGTAATATTAATGCACTTTATGAGCACAATACAAACAATATTTGTAAATTACTCGCTTCTCACATGAATCATTAAAATACATTTACAATATGGCTGGTTGTATTATCAAAATGTCTATGCGATTCAAACCAATAATTGTTGGAATGAAAGCCAGAGAATTGCTCATTTTTGTGATGCTTTATTTGTACAAGCGACTGCAATCGAACAAACCATTGAATAGGTGCCAAAATACAGCTACCATTGAATCGTTTTTATTGTGCCCACAACAAGAATATAATATAATAGATGGAGAGAATGTTTACCCGCATCTGCATGCATACAAAAATCCATACTCAATAGCCACGTTTGTTACAACCCTGCACTGAGCTTCTTTTTTCTCAACCTGGTGTTTTTAACCCTTTACCTAACGTGAAAAGCAGACGACACTTGCAAAAAAAATTCTTGAATAACTAATTTTTTTCATTTTTTGTCTCAAAAACATAGGTTATGACCCCTCGTTGGAACGAGCTCGACGAGCTCGTTCCAACGAGGGGTCATAACCTATGTTTTTGAGACAAAAAATGAAAAAAATAGTGAAAATTAATTGGCGATTTTTGAGAATAGCGCTGGCCGGTTTTGGCCGTTACGTTGGGTAAAGGGTTAAATAGTGTTATTATTATAGGATCCATGGGCGATGGAAGCACTACAGGGCAGGGGTCAGACCCTGGGAAAAGGGCATTGATTCGTACTAACAAGCCCTCCATGACATGCCGAATCATGCATGTCTCGCTGGTCGAAACTCCGTCAATTCCCCCATTGAATTTTGTACTTGAAGAATAAATCATTGAAAAATTGAGTGACGAACCTCGGAACGGCATTGTCTGCACCCCCCCCCCCCCCTCGCCCCTGTGGTCCGAAGGAGGGAGAGCATCTGCCCCGTGCTTCCGGCATGACTGATAGGCTGATTTGTCCCGGCTGTGATGGCTCTAGTCCCTAATAATAAAATACTTCAGCTCTATTATCAACGCAATCCTCTCACAATTCTCGAGTTTTGAACTGTAATTTCAGTTTACCAATATTCCAACTGCGTTATCAAATCATGCCATCGTTGAACGTATACCTTGATGGTGTTGAGGATTGGCGGGGGGCACACCAAAGTCCATTTATTTACGCCCATGTTACAGGCATTGCACTGTGTAAACTTTATTCTGAAACTCAAACCCTCAAATTGTTTATTTACACTTCATGATCTTCTTTCTGACACCAATATTTATCCAGTTGGTAAATGATCATTGCCTCGTATCAGACGAGTATGACTTGAACAATATTGATTCACATTTATTAAAAAAATTCTTCTCTGCTCTTCCCCGCATAGCGTGTGCAAAAAAACTTTCTACTTTCAATTAGTTTGTTTGTCAAAATAATTCCACAAAAATGTAAGCCCCCCCCCCCCCTCCCCACACCCTCATTGGAACGAACTCGTTGCAATGAGGGGTCAAATGATATGGTTTGGTTATATAGAGAGTAATCGCTTGACTGAACTTGTTACGTGAAATAATTCATGAGAGGTGAGGGACGTTGTACAAACACGAGTGCGTGAATGCGCACGAGTGGTTTACAATATAGTCCCTCGCCTCGAATGAATTATTTCTCGTAACCAGTCCAGTCAAGCGATTACTCTGTTTATTACTTTTCATTATTAACGATAATTATATTATTTAAAAAACTAAAAACAATCAAGTTCCGATTACACCCCAAAGCGTCTTCGTTTGCGCGCACGGATACATGACACAATTGTTGATTGCATAATTCACTTGTGAAGTTATCGTTTAAAATCAAACCCGGAAATTCCCGTAAATCACACTTTGGAAAGTAATAAAATTTAACATTTCTTTCAACTGCTCAGTAAGTAAATCACGTCTTTGGATGATGCCGATTCTTTGGGTCAAGGGTTAAGCTCTTACCAAACACGGGTTAAAGGTAACAGTATTTATATATTTCGTTGAAAATGAATTACAAATAATTTTAATTTCTTCAAACCACAATGATTCGCCATTTGAACATCATCGACTAGCTCGTTCCGATTGAGGGTCATAAGCTGCGATTTGAAAGAAAAACAATATTGTTAACCCTTACGTAAGACAACTGAAAACGAAACTTGCATATTATTTACAGCAAATTTATGTTTTTAGCGTTTTAATAGCTTCCAACATATAGCCTAAACTCACCTCACTATTTATTTATTGGAGTTTAACGACACTTTCGATAGCTATGGTCACCTTGTGTCGGACAGTTTTACGGGTGGAGGAAGCCGGAGGTCCCGGAGAGAACCACCGAGCAACGGCGAAAAACTGTCAGACTCTCCAACTTACTAACTCCACGCAAGCAGGGTTAGCATTGGTTAAAGACAAGTGGACTATCGACGTGCAGTACGCCTAAGTGCACAACACGTGGGCAATCGAGACTAAGTACTTTGCCCAAGGACACAACACAATTACCCATGGCGGGGATCGAACCGTGGACCTCACTGGAACGAGCTCAATAAAGTTCTAACCTGTGTTTTTATAGCAACAATTTAAAAAAAAACATTTTCTCAATATTTGTGTATATAAGAATGAGCCGAGGTCACCGATGCATTCTGAAAGTGTTACAGAGATAGTTTTGTCCATGGCTTTGGGGGATTCACCTGCGCTTGTTGGGTAAAAGGGCTGCACCTCATGAACTTGGAAGCTGTTTTAAAGGCCTTTCTGAGGAATATCACCATTCCAATGCATTTCCAGGATCACAAAAGGGGTGCGGGGAGACAAGAGGAGGGAATATAAAGACCAACGCTGCCAAAACAAATATATACCACAGCCATCCACTCTCGCGGGAACGTGGCACTAATCCTCATGGGGAGGCTGTTAAAGAAATGCTAGAGGCGAACAATTCAATTAAGCTTGCTCGGACGCGTCATTTCCTACCTACTAGAAACATTCTGACATGTAAAGAGATTTTGAAACGACAAAACGTTATCAAAAACGCTAACTAAAGATGGGTTATTTTCTTTTATCAATTTCCTATCCAAAAACTGAAAAAGAGAGGATTTACAGAACTGTTAGTTGACTATTTGTTCTTCATTCAACTATTTGGTGTGGAAATGAGTGACCTTTTTCAGAAAAAAACAACTCCTGGTTTGTCTAGAAATCATTTTAACCCTTTGAACACTGGTTCTATCTGCCGTGTCAGTTCAGTGACAGCAATTGGAAGAGTCCATACTTATTATTTGAGGGTATTATTTGAGGGTATTATTTGAGGGTAGATCAATCAATATTTTCAATGTGCAGCCATGAGGCTGCACGTTGAAAATATTGATTGGTCTACCCCACACTTTAACTTAGCAGTCATCCAACTTAATGAAAGTATGACGTTCTTGGCCCAGAAAAGCGGTTTCTCGGGCTCAAAAGGTTAAAGTAATTGCAACAGAGTTGTCAGCGTTTTTAGCCGAATTCCATTTTTCTGCACATGAGAAAGTCCTTCATCAGAGTATTCCAGGGAAATGTTCAAATCATGCTTTTCGTGATCTCCTATCCAAAGTTCCAGGCGTGTATTCGCATATTAATACTGCCGCAGGCGTGGGGCCGGAGGCTAGAGTTACGCTTCGCCCCACCCCTTTAGAGATTAAAAGCCACCTAATTTTTTGGCGGCTGTAACTGTCCAACAGAAGCCGACGAGGGAGAGATCGGACGATTCTGAATGCGCCTATATTTATTGAAGACAGTAAAACACGTGAAGACATTAACCTATTCAGCACTGAATTCGCGCCGGAGTGGCCTGGTCTTTACAGAATATTAATTACAGCAATCTGACCGATTTTTTTGTCCTAGTAGGGAGGTTCAGTAATACTTTAATCCCTCAGCCATATAGAACTGGCTGTGGGATTAACCCTTCACCTAAAGACTCGGTCACATCCGCGCGCGTAATTTACAAATTTAGCAGTTGAAAAACCCCAAATTTTCAAAACATTTTCACCTAACCATATCATGTGATCCCTCTCTGGAAGGAGCTTGTCGTGCTCGTTCCAATGAGGGGGGTCACATGATTATGGATTTGTAAAAATAAAATTTAAAATCTGAAAAAAATAATAATTAAATAAAATTTTTTGATATCCTGGGCGTTGGGTAAAGGGTTAAATTATACTGATCCTTCTTGCTTTTTTGCGTTTCTTGTGTTGTCTAGCCACTGAACGGCGGATTTTCTTTTGCACAAAGCGGCTTGTTATGGTTAAAACGGATTGAAGTTTAGCAATAACACAGAGTGGGCGTAAAAATATGCTTTAAATTATCATAAAAATAACCAAACCAAAAATTGTTGTCATGTGCAAAGATGCCAGCGGAGGGCCACACAGCATTCCAATGTTCCAAAGTTTTCCCATAAGATTCCCTGGACCGCTTACAAGTGTGGGATAGCCCCTCTCGTGTTCGTCCCCAACTCACCGCTACTATGGTCGAGTGATGCTACGATTGATTCATAATCCATGTTTGAAATGTAGCACTCCCCTTCAAAACCAGAATCCTGGGCCCGCCAGTGCTAATAGTTAAAAACATTTTGTATTTCTGAGGGTGCTATGTCGGCGTTATCAGACTATGAACGTGGCAAATAATTTAATCGTTATTATTGATGAGCCTGACTTTTGTTAAAAAATTCAGCTGATAAAAATTACCAGTCATCTGTTTCAATTTTGACAGTTAATATTTGTTCACCAGAAGTGGTGAACCAAATTTTTCATTATAGTTTGTTTTTCATTAACGTAACAAATATTTCCCTCTTGTATTCCATTTCAGCGCTTACATGCTCCTGCCCATATACCGATGAATTATTAAACTTGAAAGATAAGCACTCAAACTGTCAGATAATATGTTTGTTCCACACACTGATTCTGAAGATAGAGTTCAATAAAATCGATCGAAAATATTGTCTGGAACACAGTGATATTAGAGAAGAATGGGCAACAGCTCCCTCATTTGAGTCATTCTCCCACCCCGGAGCAGGTGCGTCAGTGCTGGTAGGAGTTTAATCCCCCTTATAACCACGAAGCTCCCCAAAATCAGATGATTAGTTAGATTTATTGGTGTTACAGGGTCACCTCGTGTCGGACAGTTTTACGGGTGGAGGAAGCCGGAGTACCCGGAGAGAACCACCGAGCAACGGCGAGCAACTGTCGGGCTCCCCAACATACTAACTCCACACAAGAAGGGTTAGTATTGGTTGAAGACAAGTGCACCATCGACATGCAGTACGCCTTAGCACACAACGCCACCGTGCCCCCACGTGGGCAATGGGGTGAAGTGTCTTGCTCAAGGACACAATGCGGTTCTCTCGGCTTGCAGTCTACACCTCTACCTCCTGTGCCACCGCGCCCCCTATTAACTGAGTGTTACATTACTTTTCAAAGGTGATTTGTAACATGAGTATTTTTTTTCAAAAAGGAGAGTCTTAGTTTAGGAAGATATTCTTCATAAATAATTCATTTATTACCCTTTATTGTAGAGTTCCTATTGAAACTCTCCAATAAATGGTAAGAAAACAATTTTAAATACTTATTTTTTTCTAATGCCGAGGATAAAACCTAACGCATACAGTGTAAAGCCACTATAGTGGCTTTCTGCAGTTCACAATAGTGCCACAAAGTAGCTTCTCACCAGTTAAAAACCGTTCTGTTCTGATCTTGTTCTGTTGCAAATAATATGACAGTTTAACTGAATTTGAAACTATCAAAGAGATACACCACAATTTAGAGACAGACATGGCCATCTCTTGTCATCTTGGCACATGTCGTACGGATACATAATAATTCAACATACGTAATCGCATGTTTGAACAACAACAGTGTGATTTTAGAACATATGGTCTTCAGGTAGTTGTATCTTGGTTGGAAACATTATTATTTATGTAGAGGTCTTTGACAAGTAAACAGCAGTGTCTGGATTGACAGAATTTTGATGTATCGTTCGCCTAAAATTCTGGATCCGTCAATTCGTTTTTCCTCCCGAACAGCTGCACAACGAATGTGTCATACTGGAAAGTTAAGCTAATATAATCATATCAAATAAATGGCAATTCAAAACTGCATCGGGATAAGCTTGTAAAATTGTCATTTCTGTCAGTAAAATCTTGAAATAAGAACTGATCGGTCACTTTATTTTGTATGCAGTGTTTACCACCCGTCAGCTGTCATAAGCCCCTGCAACTATTAGCTTCCAAATTTTGTGCAAATACTTTATTCTTAGTTTTAACCTCTCACTATCACTGCCAATCACGGCCACAGTGCCAGTGCCAAGACATATTATGCTTCGCACGCCGTCATTCCGATTTTCACGCCGAGAACCTCTCCAATACGCGGTTGATGTCTCCCAACACATTTGTAAACGTCAGTTGAGGGAACTTTAACGCGACAGCCTTTGTTTGAATGCATTAAAGCAGCCCAGAATGAATGTCAGTGTTTGTTTACATTTGTTTTGCCCAGTGAGAACCCCGGGAAGCGAAGCAGTGCTGGTTTTCTGTGATAAACGAGTCTGTTTTACTGGTAAAATATGACCCAGTCACCGATGCTTGGGGTGGAAGTCATCTAAAGTGGGCAACACGGGTAGAAACAGTTGACTAAACTTTACATTATCTTCATGTTGCGGTCACGATTAGGCATTGGGCAGAAATATACGACCTTAAACTCCAATAAATAAATGTGTTTGTTTTGGTATGTATATCCCATCATGTATCGGATTTCGGGGATTTCAAGTGAGGTCTTTAACGCATCAACTGTTTTTTTCTTCGCTGACAATAAATGCCAAGCCTTGGAGATTTTCCAAGGCTTGACATTTGTTTCCCCCGATATGGCATAGTGTCTCATGTTTTGAACAAGGGTAGATACACACATAGATTAGTGTTTATCTTTTGCATCTCATCTATAATTTTTCGCAACAGTATACCACTGTTGTTTCTAATGTTATACCATTGGATATAAAAATGTCGTCCCCCATAATATATTGTGTGTTAAACGAACTGGTACTTGGCGAATTCTGGACCTCCATTTCCATGTTAAGATAATACTCGTGGAATCGGAATGGATCTTCCTCGTTCGTTTGAGAAGCTTATCACACATAAAATTCTCATAAGTTTCACAGACGAACACTGAAAATATTTTAGTTATTGCAGAAAGTTTTTTTTGTAATTGAAGCCTTGTACAATGAAGCCTTCTTAATTGGATATCTCTTAACTGAATAACCATAATTGAATATAATTTCCCAACACAAAACCATTTACCATACCTCCAGTACAAATGTGACCTGTTAATTAAATATAGGTTACAGAGTAAACTCCTGTTAATTGAATAAAAAATCTTGTAAACTGTCGAGAAATTACCCCGACTCTTCCCAATTTTCCTTTGTATTTGGACCTAATTGGCCTCAGTTCAACCATCACAGGCATTTAATCTATTATATCTTGTTTGACAGAGCTCATGGAGCTCTGTCAAACAAGATATAATAGAATAAATGCTGAGTTATCTCTAGAATACAGGAAATTGACACAATCCCTGTTCATTGAATACTCCTGTTAAATGAATAATTTTCATTGACAATACGGCTATTCAATTAACAGGGTTCCATTGTAATGGTGTATGTAATCTGATAACATAATTGTGTGTGTCATTTACGGTTCCGCGAATCTCAATTTTCGGGTCGAATCGAATCAGACAGAAGGTTTCGAATCGAATAGAACTTCAAATCTTCGACTCTCGACGGTGCACAAGTTGCAAATTCTGCTTCTTCCCATCGTAAATATTATCAGTCTCCACTCAAGTATTGTATGCAACGGTGACTGTTTTGGGCAAATCAGTTCAAAGGAGCGGAATACTTCAGAACAGAATCAAAGTAGTTTCGTCAGCTGAGCCTCCTTGAGATGGCTCAATGGTAGGTGCATTGGACTTCATACCGAAACGGTTCGATCATAACCAGTGGTAACTGTGTTGAGTCCTTTTGGCAAGGCACTTAATCCCGATTGCCCGCACGGGGTCACGGCGGGGCCGCGTTCTAAGGCGTACTATATGTTGATGGTGCCCTTGCCGTCAACCGCTACCAACTCTGGTTAGTAAGTTGTAAACTCTGGTGGTTGCTCTCCATTGCTCGGTGTTTCTCTCCGGGTACTTGTACAATTGTCCGACACGATGTGAACCTTGCCGTTGAAAGTGTCCTTAAACCTCAGTAAATAAATAAATAAATAAATAAATAAATAAATAAATAAATAAATAAATAAATAAATAAATAAATAAATAAATATAAATAAATAAATAAATAAATAAATAAATAAATAAATAAATAAATTGTATGCAACGGTGACTCGTCAAATTGTATGCAAGGGCGACTCGTCTGTTTGGACAAATCAATCCGAAAGCCGGAATATTCCAGGACGGAATCAAAAGATGGTAGTTTAGTCCAGGGAACCTCCTTGAACTCTTCTTCTATCGTCAGGTCTCCTGTTCAGGAGACCTGGCGACAGAAGAAGAGTTCATGTGGAGACACTTGATAGGTTTTGAGAACACCTCGACGATTTGAAAATTTCCGAATCGGCGCGTCTCAACTGGAATCGATTCATCAGGACTATTTAAAATTGAATCAAATTTCGAAGCTTCGCAGAGCCCTAATGTCACACTATTACAAAGGGTTTAGCGAACGCTTCCCACAATACTGTATATTATCACCGGGCAAAAGCTTGTGGAATTTTATTTTTTTGAAAAGCAATTAGAAATTTCCGAATATTTCCTCCTGATTGGGTAACCCGATACGTTACTCAAGTATTCAAATTAAGATTAAGTGAATAATGAATTCAAACTAATCTTCATTTTCTTACAATAACAATCGTTAATTAGTCATGTCAAGTTTCGCCCAGTTATTTATTTATTGGTGTTTAAGGTCACATACTTATGCACAATGGCTAACCGTGACCGTGACAGTTTTACGGGTGGAGGAAGCCGGACTACCTGGAGAGAACCACCGAGCATTGACGAGCAACTGTCAGCTCCTCAACATTCTAACTCTGTTCAAGCTCCGCTCAAGCAGGGTTACAGCGGTTGAAGACATGTGCACCGTCGACGTGCAGTACGCCCAAGTGCACGGCGTCATCGTGCCCCCATGTAGGCAACCGCGATAAAGTGACTCTCCCAAGGACACAACGCGGGTCGTCTACCATTGACATTCAACAGTCTACCACTGAGCCACCGTGCTCCCTTCGCCCAGTTTGTTCTAAAAAATGTTTGCCTTTGTTGTATATTTTTACTGGTTGTTGATAGTAACCACAATACGAAGTTATTAATGTGAAACGGGGAATTCTGGAAATACCAATTTGTACTGTGAGTCTCGCTCTTAGTCCGGAAATATTCTACTTGTGGCGAGTCGATTGGAATCCAGTATTGTGAGAATAAATTGTGTTTTAATTGTAACAAAACGTCCCCTGAGTTCCAATGTGTTCTATGTGCCCACTGGCACATAGAACAACACACTGGAACTCAGGGGACGAAAAGGCTTGGTCGTAGTTCAAAGTTTCAATCCCAGTAGAAAATTTTGAGTGACCGACAGCCCGGTCACAATATCATCATTTGAACAGCAAAAGAAAATACAGAAAAATATGCCCTAGATTTAGTCCTGGTACTAAGCATTTAAATAATAATTGACTGGTCCAAGGGTCAACTCACTAACGTTCTCCAGAAATGTGGTAATGTTGATACGTGACTTTCTCAGCTGTCGAAAGTATGAAATCTGGTCCAAAATCAATTTCCGATTTCTCCGTGCTTGTTTTTTCATTGTCGGTGCACGTTTCTTGTGTTGCAAGTTCTGCTGTCTGTGTGCTTATTCTGCACAGTTCATTATACTGTGTAAACCTTTGTTTTTGAATTAAACACATTCCCTTTTACTCAGCTGCACAGAGGTTTAATCGGACGTGAAACTCAATTTACACAACCATGAAATCCAACTGCAAAATATCTCATTCCAAAACAAACAGATATAGTCGGTATGTTATTCCAAAACATTTCATTAGTTTATTTAATCTCATCATGGGACTTAACGAAGTCTAACTCTGCCAAAGTGGAACATTCCTGAATATTACACAACCCTTTTTCAATTCAATTCTTTATACCACTCCATTCATCATATCATATTTATCTAACAATCGTATAGATTTTGGCCTGAAAACCACGAGAAACGGTACGCATCACATAATGTGTTCTGATTCCGTATCATATAGACGACTCATTCTGATTCCGTATCAGATAGACGACTTGCTTCCGGTAGAGCTACGGGCTATCATAACAGGCACATGGATACATTCTATGAGCGTTTCAGTGATCGACCGAACATTATGTCCCAAAAATGTTTGAAAATAAGTTAACCCTTTACCTAACATGAAAAGCAGACGACACTTGCAAAAAAAGTTCTTGTATAACTAATTTTTTTCATTTTTTGTCTCAAAAACATAGGTTATAACCACTCATTGGAACGAGCTCGGTCCAACGAGGGGTCATAACCTATGTTTTTGAGACAAAAAAATGAAAAAATAATGAAAATTAATTGGCGATTTTTGAGAATAACATTGTCCGGTTTTGGTCGTTACGTTGGGTAAAGGGTTAAGATTTAATCTGTTTATGTGACAGAATTGTCAGATAAATGAATTATCATGATAATGTGCATGTCCTGTGATTTGTATCAGATTCTCGGTGGTGTCCAAAAATGGGATCACAACTCGCGGGCACAGCCGGCTCGTTGAGATCCCATTCTGGAAACCAACACGAGTCTGATACAAATCACAGGACATGCACATTATCATGACAATCTGTATATATGATATAAGAGTACATGTTATTATATATATCAGAAGTTAGACAGGCATTTGGTATTCTCATAACGATTTTGCTTCATGTGGGTTTTCGCTATTATACCATTTGGGAGAGAATCGTCTTTAGAAATATTTAAAGGGATGTACCTTCGTCCGTTGAGTGGCCAACGGAACCACCCCACAGGTGGGAGTGGATAATCCAGCAACCCATGTCCTGGGGTTCGTCCACCGCTCCCACAGATGAGGCAATTCCGGTATACCCTGAAATACCGCAGAATTTTTGTTCCTATTATGACGTTGAGCGCAGAAACAAAAAGTAACCCAAGTACATATATGTGTCCTTTAGGATTTAATGAAGTTTCCTTCTTTGCGCGAGTGTGGTGTCGGCTAAATACACTTTGGAAGGGTACAATGAGTTTATAGCTGTATTTAACCATAATATGTTACACATTGCTAGGTCTAAAACAATATCGTGGTGTGTAATTCGTCGTGCTACCCAACACTGCTCGTTTAACATAATGAACCCCTACAATAGTGGGCAGGGCATTTTTTTGAATCATGTATATAATCATATCTTCGCCATCCAAACAGAAGCTATTACCCTGAGTAGTATGTAAAATACCAGAGAACAGTTGTTACTGCTAAGACACTTATCAACCCATTCGCTGTTGCATTATATACATGGCGGGTCGAAATATGTTGTCAGTGTTAAAGTGTCTTCCTTCTCAAAAAGTATGGGAGTAAGAAATAAGTTCCGACAAGCTGCAGGTTTCTAATTACAACATAGAGTGGGGAGGAAAACCATGGATCACTGGTGGGGGATATGGTTGCACATTTTCTTCGTCTTACAAGAAACGGACAAATAATGTGGGGATTTAATTTTTGATTTTCACAAAACAAAACCGATGTATTTCAGTTGGGAATATGTTCTACAGCTTTTGTACATAGTATTATTATGTACCTGTCACTGACATAGTGTGTTACAGGATATCAAATATTTGCGCTTTCCTGTATCAGTTGTTCGGACTAAAACCAGGCTGGCAGGGAATAACACCAATCGAGTCCGACCCAATTATTATATATGTTTTGAGGAACGCGTCATTTGTTATAGAGGATCTCTGACGAGTCTCCAATTGTTTACAAAACCGAGTTCACAAAAATCGACCTGTGCTGAGGTTCACCGATTTTTGTGAGAGAGGTTTTCATATCAAATGATTCAAATCGTGTCGAATATGAGTTTTATTATCTTGGCAATTTTGTCTCGAAAACATAGCTTATGCACCCCATTGAAACGAGCTCGTTCAAACGACGTGTCATAATCTATGTTTTTGAGGCCAAAAAATGAAAATTTTGTAGTGATTCGGGATTTTTAATGCAGTTTTTCTGCTAATCGCATTAGGTAAACATAAAAGAGGCTCTATCCATTTCTTTTATTTCCGTAACAAACTCTATCACAATCTCATGACGTCGACTTCTGACATCACGCTTTTATTAGTCGGTATTTCTGTAAGAAGCTATTTGATGATGATTATGTGATAAAAATAAACAACTCCCATCAACCTTTATTTCTAATACTATGATTAATAACATAATATAATAACACTTCGGCCGGCCGCTGATTTGTCGCGGTTCTCGTATGAGAAGGCCTTGGTTACCCATGTTCTACCAACTGCCTCCCTATTCCCGCGCTTCTTTCTTCTCTCCTCCCAACACTCGGAGACGAACTGCTTGATGACATCTCTTGCCCCATTCTTCCCAATCTCTTCGATTGGTATATTAACCCTCTCCTTTGAGTCGCCCCCTAACCACATGCCCTTCATTCTCCCATCCCACTTCCCCATTATACTCCCCGTGAATCTTGTTCTTTTAGACTGGTATTTTGGGCATTCTATAAGAAAGTGTTTCAGGATCTCCACCACGCCCAAGTTACACATCTGGCACTCCTTTTCACTGTTTTTCCCAATTTTTCCCCTCAGCTCTAGGGACCGCGTCCTCGGCTTGAACAACAGTGACCCCCCCCCCCCCAAAGGTGCCATCAAGGTACTCTTCAAAACCAGGCTTCTCTTTATCTCGCAGGCCACCCAAAGATCTCTTTGATTAGACCCCCTCTCGCCAATTACGGTTACAATCCTCCATGACCCTTTCTCTGACGATCTTTTTGCCCTGGTTTGCCCCAACGTCAAGGTCCGAGATCTCCAATGAGTAGTTTTCTACTAGCTCCCTCGCTTGGACCATCCACCCCGTCTTGATATTTGAGTTGAAAGTTCTCAGGAACATTACTTTACACCATCGGCTATCGGGGAGATTTACCAAATAATTAAGATAACCGAGTTTCAATAGGTCTATCCTGTCCTTGATCCTCATCCACCCAAGCTCACTCTTAACTAATTACATATGTTAATATATCGCGTTTTATTGGGTGATTTTGTCCCAAATATATAGCACATGTTCTTCATTTACGCTACAATCTTCGAGCGGGTATATAATAAGACAGAACAGAACGAGGGTGGACAAGAATCCACGACTCCATTCTGCGTGTTTGGAACGTTTCATGAACGTCAAAGACACGGGTGAAATATTGGAAAAACTCGAACAAGGATCGTTGATTCCTATCACCCGTACTCTACCCGACTTATGTTCTATATTTATATCACGACTAAACTCGAATTAAGGGAATGAAGCAGATATTTTTAACTGGTAGTAAAGTGCGGAATTATGTTTGGTCATCAAAATTTGTTCACATATCTTTGCCTTGTTACAGTTTATGGGAGAGTATACCAATAGGCACTCTCCCATAAATTGTAATAAGGCAAATCCTAAATGACTAAATAATTTCACTTCAAAGAATATGTAAAACATCCGCTGAATATGATGCCTTTAAGTTATGGTACCGACACTTCAGAATAAAGCCAAAATGTCGGCTTCCATCACTCTACAAGTCAAAGTAAAATATCACCTTCGGCGGTCTGTTTACTTTCTTGATTGACACCGTGTGGTATGGAACCATTTCATTCACGTCATAACGTCAAATAGATGTGCAACAACCAATCATATGCGTTCTCACGTGACGGTCTTACACGTATGCCAGATTCCACACGTGGTGTATCTAGCACATTTTTTAATGTCTGCTTTGTATCAGACAACGTTGTTAATAAATATAAGGGTAGTGGAAAATAAATTTCGCTCGATTTAACTGCACATTATTCACTTTTATGTTAATGTTTAAATAATGTAAATTTCAGTTACAAGTATAAAATAAACCGAAAAATATAGCAGCGAACTTACCTCGGTGCTGGATGTGACGAAGTCAGGTCACTGGATGCAGCAGGTCGTATTTGGCGGCTCGTTTGATTTAGCGACCTCTGCGCTTCCTCGCCTTTTTGTTGTTGTTCTACCCCGCCCCATACTTATTTTAATTTTAAGCTGCAAACTTAGCTAGTCCGAATATGGGGTCATGAGCTGAACTTTTGAGGCAAAAATATTGAAAACTATAACAGAATTTGAAGCGCTGGCCCTTTATGGACGTTACGTGTGGAAAAGAGTTAAATCCCAGTAGGTATGGTCCTGTAACTTATCCAGGTTTTTTTCGGTCCAAATGACTGGAGAAGGTGTGAATATATAAAATCCATGTGTTTGTGTGTGTGGGGGGGGGGGGGGGGGGGGCACGATGTGTCATTGGTTAGAACACTGGACTTCATCTCGCGAAAGCTCATATGTTCGATCCTGACTCACGTCATCTGTGTTGTATTCTTGGACAAAACACTTAATCCCGATTGCCTAAGTAGAGCCAAACCAGAAAATAAGCAGACTGTCATCTGCAAAATGAGGTCCCCAGAGGGTGAATTTGGTGATGCTACCCTGCACAGCAGGGTAGCATCACTAAATTTACCCTCTGTGAACCTCAATCTGAATCAAGGTCTGAAATCTAAACAGAAACAGGTATAGATAGGATGCATTGGCCCACTGTATGGGATAACATCAGCACATTCACCCTCTGGGGACCTCATTCTGCAAATGACAGTTTGCTTATTTTCAGGCTTGAGTAGAGCCCAGTGGCGCAGTGTGTACATGTAAGGCGTACCTCCAGGCGGCCGATGACACGTCTTCAACCGCTAATAACTTTGTTTGTGTAGAACTGGTAAATTTGAGAGTAATAACACTTTGGCCAGCCGCTGATTTGTCACGGTGTCGTGTGTGTGTTTGTGTGTTTAACAGTCTTGAACCAACGCTCGCTTTTACAGTTATCACACTTTGCATAAAAATGAACACAGAGTTTTGAAACCTTATCAATAATAATTCTTCCATCAACGCTCTTTTTGACATCACAGGCAGGTGATTTTTTACTCAAATAATTCGTATTGGACAAGTAAACAATAAATACAAACTAGATGGTGCCATTTGTGTGCGAAGCACACTATAGTATATCCCCGCATTTGCACTTTCCTTTTTGGTTAGTGCAGGATACAGACTTGGATAAAAAGGCTTCACGCATGTGTGTGATTTAAAATGATAAAACAGTATTTAATTTCCTTCTGAAGACTCACATGTGAAACTACTTCAATATTTCAAACAAGACACTTCACCCAACATGATGTATAAAGGGTAGTGTTCTGATCACATCATTGTCACATGATTGAAAAACCACTTGGACCCAAATCAAAATTCCAAAACCTTCATGCACATCTACAGATGCTATCTGAACATGTTAACATGGTTTAAACGTTTCAAATTCAATACCCTACGAGCCTTTGTGTGGACAAAGATTTTCTAAGGATAAAAGTGGTTCCACTGGAACCACCTGGAACCAAATAAAAATTCCGAAACCTTCATGCACATCTATAGATGCTATCTGAACATGTTAACATGGTTTAAATGTTTCGAATTCAATACCCTAAGAGCCTTTGAGCGGACAAAGATTTTCTGAGGGTAAAAGTGGTTCCACTGGAACCACTTGGACCCAAATGAAAATTCCAAAACCTTCATGCACATCTACAGATGCTATCTGAACATGTTAACATGGTTTAAACATTTCGAATTCAATACCCTAAGAGCCTTTGAGCGGACAAAGATTTTGTAAGGATAAAAGTGGTTCCACTGGAACCACTTGGACCCAAATCAAAATTCCGAAACCTTCATGCACATCTACAGATGCTATCTAAACATGTTAACATGGTTTAAACGTTTCGAATTCAATACCCTAAGAACCTTTGAGCGGACAAAGATTTTCTAAGGATAAAAGTGGTTCCACTGGAACCACCTGGAACAAAATCAAAATTCCGAAACCTTCATGCACATCTACAGATGCTCTCTGAACATGTTAACATGGTTTAAACGTTTCGAATTCAATACCCTAAGAGCCTTTGAGCGGACAAAGACTTTCTAAGGATAAAAGTGGTTCCACTGGAACCACTTGGACCCAAATCAAAATTCCAAAACCTTCATGCACATCTACAGATGCTATCTGAACATGTTAACATGGTTTAAACGTTTCAAATTCAATACCCTACTAGCCTTTGTGTGGACAAAGATTTTCTAAGGATAAAAGTGGTTCCACTGGAACCACTTGGACCCAAATCAAAATTCCGAAACCTTCATGCACATCTACAGATGCTATCTGAACATGTTAACATGGTTTAAACGTTTCGAATTCAGTACCCTAAGAACCTTTGAGCGGACAAAGATTTTCTAAGGATAAAAGTGGTTCCACTGGAACCACCTGGAACAAAATCAAAATTCCGAAACCTTCATGCACATCTACAGATGCTATCTGAACATGTTAACATGGTTTAAACGTTTCGAATTCAATACCCTAAGAGCCTTTGAGCGGACAAAGATTTTCTGAGGGTAAAAGTGGTTCCACTGGAACCACCTGGAACAAAATCAAAATTCCGAAACCTTCATGCACATCTACAGATGCTCTCTGAACATGTTAACATGGTTTAAACGTTTCGAATTCAATACCCTAAGAGCCTTTGAGCGGACAAAGACTTTCTAAGGATAAAAGTGGTTCCACTGGAACCACTTGGACCCAAATCAAAATTCCAAAACCTTCATGCACATCTACAGATGCTATCTGAACATGTTAACATGGTTTAAACATTTCGAATTCAATACCCTAAGAGCCTTTGAGCGGACAAAGATTTTGTAAGGATAAAAGTGGTTCCACTGGAACCACTTGGACCCAAATCAAAATTCCGAAACCTTCATGCACATCTACAGATGCTATCTGAACATGTTAACATGGTTTAAACGTTTCGAATTCAATACCCTAAGAACCTTTGAGCGGACAAAGATTTTCTAAGGATAAAAGTGGTTCCACTGGAACCACCTGGAACAAAATCAAAATTCCGAAACCTTCATGCACATCTACAGATGCTATCTGAACATGTTAACATGGTTTAAACGTTTCGAATTCAATACCCTAAGAGCCTTTGAGCGGACAAAGATTTTCTGAGGGTAAAAGTGGTTCCACTGGAACCACTTGGACCCAAATCAAAATTCCGAAACCTTCATGCACATCTACAGATGCTATCTGAACATGTTAACATGGTTTAAAAGTTTCGAATTCAATACCCTAAGAGCCTTTGAGCGGACAAAGATTTCTAAGGATAAAAGTGGTTCCACTGGAACCACTTGGACCCAAATCAAAATTCCGAAACCTTCATGCACATCTACAGATGCTATCTGAACATGTTAACATGGTTTAAACGTATTGAATTCAATACCCTAAGAACATTTGAGCGGACAAAGATTTTCTAAGGATAAAAATGGTTCCACTGGAACCACTTGGAACCAAATCAAAATCCCGAAACCTTCATGCACATGTACTGGTGATACCGGAACACATTAGCATAGTTTAAACATTAATGCAAGTGAATGTAACACCGGACGGACGTACGGACGGACGTACGTACGTACGTACGGACGGAGATAACGACAATATCCCCGACGAAAGCGGGGATAACTACAAACCACACGGCATCAAAACGTATAAAAATAAACTAAATTGTGTTTTTTTCGGGGGTGGGAGAGGTCATTTGGAATTCCCGAAGGATAACCAGATACCTCATAATCACATACGGCATCCTATCTCCCAGAAGGCTTGATGGATGACTCCCGGTTTTTCAAAACTAAACTGTTGGAGCTTCCTCTTCTCCTTTTTTGTAACCGCTATGGTCATATACCGGGGCCGCTACCAAACCGGCGTTGCTGTTTGGTTTTCTTTTCTCTTCTTCCCTTAAATTTGCCATCGCACAACATTATATTCTGGCTCGCCACCATGGTGGGAATCAAACCTCTACCATCGCCGAGCTGAAACCGAATAGAGCCCACTCTCTAATAGTCTTAATGGCGTTGGGAGATTGAGTATTGACAATCTATCACTCCAACGTAAACTGCCGGGAATTCTAACCACGTGCATACCCCCTCAGATCCCATTTGAGGCAATAGGAAAGCTAGGCCTGTGTGATCCAAGTGAAATAAAATAAGGTTAACCGGGTCGCAAGGGATTTGTAAATCCCGCATCGTCCCTGCGCGCCTTCGGCGCGCTAAAACCTTTCATTCATTCATATTCTCATCTTATCGGGTTCTAAATACCATGACCCACCATTTTTGACAGGCACACCTTTGATTTACAAAATAACACCACTCTGTTAGGTTACCCCACTTTGTAGTACCGTCTGTGTGGTATCAGTCTTCTACCTTCCACAAGGACTGTGAACTTAACCCTTTGAACCCGAAAGGCCGCTTTTCCGTTTCAACATCGAGACAGGATCTGAATTCATACAAGAGATAGTTGCTCGGTGAACTTGTGCAGTAGACCAATCAAGAGTTTCAACGTGCAGCCTTAAGACTGCGCATGTCTAAATTGTGTTGACAGCTCCATGGTCTCGTTCCACTGCCAGAAAGGCTCTAACTCTGTTGTGTTGACAGTCAAATGAATGTTGGGATGTTGATGTGTGTATGGAGTGTGGGCTTCAACGTCATTAGTACTTCAGAAAACATTGAAACCTTCAGGAAAGTCTTTCAAGTCTGTAATCGCGTTAGATATAAATAAACAGCATATGATGGAGAAACTTATGCCAATTTCCCCTTAAACCCTAAAAAACGTCATCTTTTAAATATCCTTTAAATCCCCATTAAATGGGAATCAGGGGGGGCAATAATTTTCCAGTCGGAACATTTTCGTCAGGATTAAAGTCTAAGATATCAATTGTTTCTTGCTAATAATCATGTATTTTCTATATATAAAGGGTATTTACGCTATTTTAGTGAATATCGGGAATTATCTCATTAGTGTGGACCTGAATTTTTTATTTTTAACAAATAAGATAATTCCCTAAAATAGCGTAGATTTTCTCTTTATTATATGCAACGTGACATTTTACTGCGCGATATTCAGCCCAATTCGACTGCAAACAGCTTCAAGACAATAACAAAGATCTTTTGATCGTTCCTTCCTTACCGACCCTAATGATGTCTTCTAAGTTTTAAAACAGTTTTTAGCAGCTGGTGTCGCTTTATAATGCAGACAGAACACAGATGAAGGATAGTGTGTACCATTGTCAGACAACCTTGAAGTGGGCATATAAAAGTTACACAAAAGGGTTAAACCGATATATATTTCACTGAATTTACTGAGGGATATTTCTCGATAATCATCGAGTCGATGGATATCGAGAAATATCTTTTAGATAATTTGCGATAATTCACAGGGTGGCATATAATAAAAGATTAGATTTGATACTAGAACTTGTGTCACACACAGTCGGTCAAAGTAATCTACGTCTGTAGTACCAGATTTGGACTGTTGGGGGTCCGGTACACTATGTGTTGATCGAAGAAGAAGTTGCGTCACAACTACTACATGTATTTTATATTTATTCACAAATAAATTTCCAAGAAGTCTTGAATTGTTTAAATATAATTCCGACTGACTAATATTCCAACGACATTATCAAGGCATGCCTTCGACGAAGGCATGCCTTGATGATGTAGTTGGAATATTCGTCAGTCGGAACTTGTGCCCCAGCAGCCGGAACAAATCAGCCCCCCATTCGATCATCTTCGCGACGCCCCTCTGGGGAGGTAGGGTGACTTGGGAAGGGAGGTAGTAATGTCGAAGGAAAGGATCCGCAATACTAACACGATGGAACTTACAATTATATTTTTCGGAATAGTAATTTCTGTTCGGGAATGTAAAATAAAAAAAAAATGAAAAGTTTGAAAGCTGTTGAGGACACCAAGTATTTTTTACATATATTACAGAGTTTCCATTCTTCAGCTTTACCGCGATTTCTTGGAAAACGCATAAAGAGCATGTGTAGAATATCGAACGCGGCCGAAGGATCACCGCTGAAAAGAACAATGTAACCGACTTTTAACCCATTACCCAACGAATCGGCCACATCCGCCCGCGTAATATGCAAATTCAGGAGCTGAAAAAATATTATTTTTCAAAAAATTTCAACAAAACCATATCATGTGATCCCTCTTTGGCGACGAGCTCGTTCCAAAGAAGGGTCACATGATATGGTTTTGTTAAAAATTTGTGAAAATTTTTAAAAAATGATATTTAAAAAAATAAATTTTGATATCGTCTGCGTTGGGTAACGGTTAGCCAGAAGAAAAATTATTAAGTTGCGTGAAAAAGCGTAAGAGGAACAACCAATGTTTCAGTCAATAGAACTCTACTGATTGAAATATTGCTTGTACTTCATACTTTTTTTTACAGAATGTAATAAGCCACAGATCATGTACTGCAGATGGAACCACTGTACCTTACAATACCAATCACTGATTTCTATGTACAACTTCATTTGCTGAAACGTTCATTGGTCACATACAGAATTTGTCTCACTAGCTGCCATCTTTTGAGGTTGGGGTGCATTTTTTTCCATATAGACAAATGCTCAACAACAACAAAAATTCTCAAACCTTTTCAATTTGTCCACGCCTTGAAATCGACGGTCGCTTTTTAACCCTTTACCCAACGTAACGGCCAAAACCGGCCAGCGCTATTCTCAAAAACCGCCTATTAATTTTCATTATTTTTTGTCTCCAAAACATAGGGTATGATCCCTCGTTGGAACTAGCTCGTCGAGCTTGATCCAACGAGGAGTCATAACCTATGTTTTTGAGACAAAAAATTAAAAAAATTAGTTATTCAAGAATTTTTTTTTCAACTGTCGTCTGCTTTTCGTGTTAGGTAAGGGGTTGAACGTACTTCGATATTTGGCGAAAATGAATATGTTGATGATGTGTACATTTTTTCACCGCAATGTAAATTGAATATTTACAGCATATTTTAGCCATTAAGACCTACATCAACGAGGGTGGATTACCGGAGGGGGGGGGGGGGGGCAGAAATCAGCGCTCCGATAAGGGTGATTGATTCATGTCCCCCGTACTCTGCCTCAGTTGTGTTCTGCTTTTATACCACGATTAAACTTAAATTATACCACTTTAGCGGGCATTCTCTCGAGTATATTAATCTAGTTTAGTAGGGCAGTAAAACTCCATAATTGATAGAGTCATGCAACCGGAAGCTGGTGATGTAAAGTTTATGAAATGAAAAACTCATTAACGGTCCTCCGCTCGCTTCCAGACGTGGTAATAATATGATTTTGTCAGGCGTCCTGGTTTATGAATGGCCCGTGAGGAATGAATGACAACCCTCTGAACAGCCCTCGACGTCGCCGTGGGTCGAAAATAAACACTCGGACTGTTATTCATTCCTCTCCGACCGTTAGTTACACCGCAACGCCCTCCAAACTCTTGTTATTGTTATAAAAGCGAACGAAGCTTAGATTCGTAAAGGAAAACATCACCTTCAGCGATCTATTTACTTTCTTGCCTGACACTGTTTTGTGTCGAAGTAATTCGTTCACGTCATAACGCCAATCAAATGCGTTCTTACATGACGTTCGTACTGTAGGTCGGATTCCACGCGTGGTTTATGTAGCACATTTCTCAATGTCTGTATTGTGTCAGGTAAAGTTGAATGCACGCAACAATCGTGGTATAATATTGAAAAAAAACATGCCGAGATTGGAAAGTTGTTACTGTGTTACAAGTTTTTGTGCAAGACTTTTATTTGATGGTAGGACATCTGTTACCACGTGAATACAAACACAGCGTAACAGCTTTGACTTCCTCAAACATCATCGATGGGAGGAGCTAACATGTTGATTGACTTAGTACCATCTCACTATGAAAGGTTGTGTCATGACTTGGCCAGGAACGCAAATCCCCTGTGTATATGTATGTATTGGGGTGGGGGGGGGGGGGCACACTGGAGTCCCCAAAGTCTTTACATCGTTGCACAGCAGTAAAAACGCCAACATATCACTGCCTGATAATTTGGATATTCGAAAATCTTGCGTGGGCACAAAACTGTCTCATTTGTGTTGCTAGTTTGGTGACATACGAGCCGGTCCAGCTCTAGAATTTGGAAACTTTAATCGGCAATGCCAAAAAAAAAACCGTGGCAGATTGCAATGGCTTTTGCACAACATTGCCGTTAGCTAATCTCACTGACTGTAGGCTCTGTGTCTGAAGAACTCGTCGAAAAGAATAGCCGTGAGTATAAAACCAACAGTCGACAAATTTTACTTCACGGTTGGGCAGACATAGTCAATATCTTTCCTCTCCCCACCCTCATTATCCGAAAAACGTTACAGACCTGTGCTTCGAAAATGAAGAGTGCAAGATCATTATTTAAACTAACTATCATTTAACACATACCTATATGAAGAAAGGAATCTCACCCCCTCCGATAGATAGGACAAGTGGGATGTTTACAAGAATAACGAATTATTACTTTCTTTTCATAATGGCGAGCTCTGGATTTGATTACCTATATATCTGTATCACTCTTGGCACGACTAAAAAACTCCCAGTGCTTTCCTCTCACCCATCACGCAGATAGCACGGTGACTAATAACGTTCTTTATTAATTGACCTAAACTGATATGTTGCCTCGAATGTGCAGTAAATTCTACCCCGCGTATCGCGTGCTTTCGTTTACCGACAGGCGTAGCATCCTGTATACCAGTATGCTAATATCCTCTGTTGTCTGATTTATTTAATGAAGCTGCGAACCAATTCACGACAGCAGCTGACAGGATGATACATCACAGATAGATATATGTGTTTGAGCTAATATCCTCTTTGGGTACAAGACAATACATCATACACACGGGTCCACTGACGTGTTTGCATGAATACTTTATTTATGATGCATATTTTATGTAGATTGTTAACTCTCAAACCACAAATTGTTCTCCACTAGCATGCCAAAGTGCCTTAACCCTTTACCTAACCTGGAGAGCAGACGACACTTGAAAAAAAAAATCTTGAATAACTAATGTTTTTCACTTTTTGTCTCAAAAACATAGGTTATGACCCCTCGTTGGAACGAGCTCGACGAGCTCGTTCCAACGAGGGGTCATAACCTATGTTATTGAGACAAAAAATGAAAAAAATAATGAAAATTAATTGGCGATTTTTGAGAATAGCGCTTGCCGGTTTTGGCCGTTACGTCATGTAAAGGGTTAAAAAGTTTATTATGGGAATTTAGCCATTGTGATCTTCAATGCGGGAAAATAATTCGTTCAATGAGTGCATCAAAGCAATTCTAAAGCAATGCAGGCGCTTTGTTGCACTCAAGGGGAAGCCTGAAAATAAGCAGTGTGACATTTGCAGAATGAGGTCCCCAGAGGGTGAATTTGATGATGCTATCCCATACAGTTGGCCAATTTATCCTCTGGAAACCTCTTTCTGTTTAGGTTTGAGACCCTGATTCAGATTGAGGTTTACAGAGGCTAAATTTAGTGATGCTACCTTGCTGTTCAGGGTAGCATCACTAAATTCACCCTCTGGGGACCTCATTTTGCAGATGACAGTCTGCTTATTTTCTGGCTTGCTCAAGGGACGATATATATTTGCCTTTCATGTTCAGTATCTCTGTTAGTGCTCACAGTGTCGGGTGCCAATTGTGCAAATTGCACTAAAATAACTCGTTTGGCATCAAAAATACAGAGTTTGGCATCACAAATTGGCATAAATATATACTTTAGATAGGTCTCAAAGGCTTTGTTTTTTTATTATTTCAGTGCATCATTTTCGAACAAATCTCTGTCAGACGACAAATAATTCACGCTAGTTAAGTAATCTACAGTTAATAATATCCTTTCACTTTTTTGTTATCTATAATTTTTATCATCTGTGGGGATTTTGCTTAAAGGAGCCAGGTAGCACTAAATTAAATTATCGTACACCGAGTGTATTTATTTATTTATTGGTGTTTAAGGTCACATACTTATGCACAATGGCTAATCATGACAGTTTTATGGGTGGATGAAGCCGGAGTACCCGGAGAGAGCCGCCGAGCTTCGACGAGCAGCAGTCATCTCCTCAACATTCTAACTCTGTTCAAGCTCCGCTCAAGCAGGGTTACATCGGCTGAAGATATGTGCACCATCGACGTGCAGTACTCCGTAGTACACGGCGTCATCGTGCCCCTGTGTAGGCAGCCGGGATAAAGCGCTTTGCCCAAGGACACAACGCGGGTCGTTACGGACGGGGATCGAACTCGGGACCGCTAGCATAGAAGTCCTACAGTTTACCACTGAGCCACCGCGCCCCCTGTACACTGAGTGAAACAAGGCGCTATCTGCGATGTTTTTGCATTGCAGATGGCACCTTGTTGCACCCCAGGGACGGTACATGGTTAATTTGTTCTCATTTACGATCGTATTCCATTTGGTACTAAAATCTTTCATTTGGCACGAAAAAATCATTTGGCACAGAACAAAAATTCCACTTGGCACTAGAGACTTTCGGACCAGACTGAATACTGGCCATTATTTAAATTAAACGTCCCCTATTTCCACAGTGGCGCACAATGTGCTCGTTTCAGCATGAGGTTAAACATTGTAATTTCTGATGACAGATAACCAGTCATACGAAGACGTCACTCGTTCAAAATTTCGAATTATTTTTGTCAACGTATTTCTATGTGGGCAAGTTTATTTCCGCCCGTTACACTGAGCCACATGTAATATTTACAAACAGTACATTTCAGTCAAGTGGGAGACGGCGGATGAATAATTAATCTTGGTGTGAGTTTTTACTGCTTTATAATAATTTGTCTCGTACAAAGGAAGAAAATTACTTCTATTATTTTTAAATCATTTATAAATCTGTTGCACATATTTAATGGACCCGCTGAGTATGCACCCGGAGCTTACAATGTGAGCAGTGCATCATTCTTGTCAAAAGAAGGGAAGTTAAAAAATAGTGCATCTGACATTATTAAGGTGATCTGTTAGGAGTCTAAAATTGTCATCGTAGATGTTCAGGACAAATGAGTTTGGAAAGGGTATGCTGTTTTCTTTATACGGATGTATTTTATATTCTATAAACGCAATGTCAAAAAGTTTACTGATTTGCTCACGTGTCAGTGGCCGATATAACACGCTGTACAGTCATGGAAATTACTTGTATGAATAAGGTAGAACCCATCTGGGGTAGAGTACGGAGGGCTGGAATCACTGATCGTAGGTGGAGTTTTTCCTGTATTTCACGTGCCCCAAAGGCGCGCGTGAAATACAGGAAAAACCCCACCATAGGGTCGTTGATTCCTGCCCCCCCCCCCCCCCACCCCGGAGCTGTGTTCTGTATTTACACCACGATTTAACTTGAATTAAGTGAACGAGGCTGATATTTTTAAAGAAACATATCACCTTTGGCGGTTGCCTTACATTCTTGCTTGAGTGTCGAAGTATTTTATTCACGTCATAACGTCACTCCGTCGCGTTAACGTCCAATTAGATGCGTTCTTACATGACGTTTTTACACGTAATCTTAATTCCATGCATGGTGTATCTAGCACATTTTCCAGTGTCTGTATTGTATCGCGTAACGTTGAATACGCACGGCAATCATGGTTTAATGTGACCTAAAAATATACGCTGCACCCTAGGCCTGTGTGCATTCTTGGCTTAGATAACCAAAGTTTAAATTAACACTCCAAAATCATTTGGGTTAAAAATCAACTCAAATCAACTGGGTTGAGTGAATATGAACCCAATTAAATTCATATTCAATCAACCCAGTTGATTTGGGCTGATTTTAACCCAACTGATTTTAGAGTGAATGAATGGAAACAAACTGTTGTATCCAATTCAAGGAACCAATGTCTAATCATTTCCACAACTCACCCCTACATAGAGTCTATTCGTTAGCAGGCATGGGGTGTGGCGTAGAAATTATTTGATATAATTATTCTTCTCTTGATAATTTAGTAGAATGAGAAAAAAGTATACCTCAGTTTCAAATGAGGTGCGTCGTAGGAGCGCTATAGTGGACGTTAGAAATGAAGCACTACTATTAACCCCTTGAACCCCAGAGACCGCTTTTCTGACCCAGTAACATGATACTTCATAATTTCATTAAGTAGGTTGACTTTTGAGTGAAGGTGTGGTGTAGACCAATCAATATTTTCAACGTGCAGCCCCAAGGCTGCACGTTGAAAATATTAATTGGTCTACCCCCCAAAAAAGAATATGGATTCTTCCCGTTGCTGCCATTGAACTGATATGGAAGATACTACTAGCGTTCAAAGGGTTAATATTACCTTTACAAGAGGGAGCTCGGTGTCTCAGTGGTACGGCACTGGACTTCAAACCGAAAGGATGACGGTTCGATCCCGCCAGGGATAACTGCGTTGTGTCCTTGGGCAAGGTACTTCGTCCAGATTGCCCTCTTGGGGCACGGTGGCGCTGTGTACTAAGACGTACTGCACATGGATGTTGCAGTTGTCTTCAACCAATGCTAAGCCTGCTTCTACGCAGTTAGCACGTTGGGGAGTCTGACAGTTGCTCGGTGGTTCTCTCCGGGTACTCCGGCTTCCTCCACCTGTCAAACTATCCGACGCGAGGTAACCCTGGCTGTCGAAAGTGTTGTTAAACCCCAATAAATAAATAAATAAATAAATAAATAAATAAATAAATAAATAAATAAATAAATAAGAACGGTAAACTGGTTGGCACCTAATTTGCCTATAATCTGTAGCCATCAACTGTAAAACTATAACGATACAAAATATAATTAGGAGAGTGATCATGAATATGGGAGAGAAAAAAAAATCTTCAAAACGACATGCTAACTCTTTCACTCCTGCCTGTCAAAATATAGCATTCATGTGGAAAGATGACTGTTCTTACACTTCTTAAGGTGGACCAATTAATGCACTCTAAAATCAGTTGGGTTAAAATCAACCCAAATCAACTGGGTTGAGTGAATATGAACCCATTAGGGTTCATGTTCACTCAACCCAGTTCATTTGGGTTCATTTTTAACCCAACTGATTTTAGAGTGCATTTAGAACCTACAGCCTGTTGGTTAATATAACAACTGGTCGATTCCTCGTCAGTATTGAACAACCTTATGAGGTGATTAAACTGAACCAACAAATGGTTTGATAGTTTCTGTTGGTCCGTCGAACAAAAATAGTCAATGAAAAAAGTTTACGGCGGCAGTTCCGGCGTTGGTTGCACATCTTTTTGTCATATTTTCAACAGCACGTTCTTTCAGGGTAATTGATTTGTTCTTTCGCAGTGGAACACCTTTTTCAGAGCAATTTTCTTCACGGAAGGCCGTTCAACACTACATGCCACGCCAGAGATGCGAAAATGATGTAATCAACGATTTGTCATTTCAGTCTGTAATGCGGATATCGTGTGATGACATCGTTTCCCTGCCTTGCTATGAGGCAAAGGCAAATATTGAGTCCGGTTTGCAGACCCTAACAAAACCATTGATTATAATTTTGGCACCAAGTTTCTCGTTGGGTAAATCTTATTATAACTGGTTTCATGCTTTACGCCAGACATTCCACTCCGTGTGATTGTCTTTGTTCTTCGTCAAGGCGTTTAGTGGTTGTCTCACCTTGTGTGCAAATTGCATACAAAGATACAGCTGATTATAATTACATGACTTCGTTCGCGTTCCTTTCGTCGCGAGCCGTGTTTAGTTTGTACAGTGCAAAATTAGTGTTGATGGAGAGAATTTCGTTTTGTTACGGTCTTGGAGTTTGCCTATAATTTTTTCCTTACTAAATACGAGACACGTCCACAGAAAATGAAGCCGCTTGAGAAGGGTATCAACCCTTTTCCGTGAGTAGATCCCCATTGTGAGTTTCCAACATTCAACATGTTTAACTGTCTTGAACGAAAAACGCTTACGGCAGTTTGTTAAACCTTTAACCCTTACCGCAATGCTGTCAAAATAACGAATTGTCGAGCAACAAGTGTTTCTCATAATGCAACTAAGATTTTAACTAATTCAATCTCGTGTGACAGAGCTCTGTGAGCTCTGCCAAAGGAGATTAAATTCGTTAAATATTTTCTTGCATTATGGGGAAAGACTTAGCTTGAAATTTTGACATTTCGACATTAGCGTGTGGATGGCTAAATTCTTAACGAATCGGTCACATCCGTCCCCGTAATATACAAATTGAGCAGTTGATGATCAATTATTTTGCCAAAAAATTCATCAAAACCTTATCATGTGCCCCCCCCCCCCCGAACCCCCCACTTCCCGACGAGCTCGTTCCAATGAGGGGTCACATGATATGGCTTTGTTTTAATGTTTTGAAATATTTGAAAATATAATATTTAAAATAGTAAATTTTGATATCGCCTGCGTTGGGTAAAGGGTTAAGATCATATTTATGTACCTCACAGTCTACAAGAGTGACACTTCTAATTCAACTAATCCTTTTGACAATAGAAAATTAACCCTTTACCTAACATGAAAAGCAGACGGCACTTGCAAAAAAATTCTTGAATAACTATTTTTTTCATTTTTTGTCTCAAAAACATAGGTTATGACCCCTCATTGGAACGAGCTCGACGAGCACGTTCCAACGAGGGGTCATAACCTATGTTTTTGAGACAGAAAATGAAAATATAATGAAAATTAACTGGCGATTTTGGGGAATAGCGCTGGCCGGTTTTGGCCGTTATGTTAGGTAAAGGGTTAAGCTCTGATGACAGGGTGCGCACTTTATTTTCTTTTGCTATTATAATTTTTCCGCGTTTTGGACATTTTGCGGAAAAATAATGTCTTCTCGGTACGTAGTAACGTACGTAGTTAGGAGGAACGGGGTTAATCAATTGGAGTGAATTATTCTTGTAAAAATCCGTGCTTAGTTGTTTGACACAGGCGCGGTCAGGTGGAAACAGTCATTCTGGTCGTCGCTGTTCACCCGAACAGATGCTTCTTTGCTTCAACAGTTTGTTATGGGTTATTGGTTGGGGAAGGAGGGGGGGGGGGGGGTACTTTTTGTGTACTACAATTAGTTTTATTTTCATTGCAAGTATATTATTAAAAAAAAGTAGGGATATTTGATAAAAGTGAGATATGTGAAGAAATATATTTATATTTTCATCAAAAAGACAGTTGAGGCATTGCACTGTGACATCTGGTGAATGATTTCAGCGATAGCTGGGTGTCTGACAAGCACAAATTCCACGCACCGAGCTGTAGGAGACATGGACGGTCAGTCAGAGAATTTACCACATTCAGTCCAAGACCTCAGTATCTTGTAAATCCTCTTCGGTTCGCGAGACAAGCGCGGATCCGACGTGGCATACTCCTCACCAAACGTCCAATATCAGCTTGGCTGATGTTATTCCATTCTTCCTGCAGTGCAGCGGCGAGTTCCTGGACATTGGCAGGGGGCTGCTGGCGTTGTCGTAGGTGCCTGCCTAACATATCCCAGATGTTCTCGATTGGTGAAAGGTCTGGACTTAGTGCTGGCCAAGCCAGTGTAGTGATGTTCAGCTCCTGGAGGAACTGTGCAGAGACACGCGCCTTATGTGCTCTTTCATTGTCATCTTGGAAAATGAATCAACGGCCGTAACGTCGCGCAAATGGCACCACATGAGCTGCGAGCATATTGTCATGGTAGTACTGCCCTGTGTCACGCCCTTGGATGACATGTAATGCTGCTCTTCTTGTCATGGTTATGCTTTCCCACACCATAACCGATCCACCACCCAAACGATCGTGCCGCCCAACGGTTACGTCATGGTATCGTTCGTTCGTTCCGCCACCGCCACACTGTTTCGCCTGTGGTGGAAATCAAGAGTGAACCTCGATTCATCGGAAAACATGACGTTGCTCCACACCAATTAAGCCATGCTGCGATGTTACGTTCAGTCAAACGTGGAATTATTCGAGATCGTCGAACGTACAAATTCCAGCTGTGTAGGCGATTTCGGATAGTCTGACCACTGACTCACACATCTGTCGCTCGGTGCAGCTGCTGTCCAATTTCTGAGGCACTTTGATGGTGGTTACGTAATGATGTGGTTCGGATGAAACGATCCTGGTTAGCAGATGTCGCCCTTGGACGACCTGACCGACGTTTGTCATCAACATTGCCTGTCTGGCGGTAGCGTGACCACAACCTGCTAATCCCCGATTGAGTAACGTTGAGAATGTGAGCAGCTGCAGTCTGTCTGTTGACAGCTTCCAACATGTCAACGGCGCGTAAACGTTCGTCACGTGTCAGTCTTCGCATACCTCAAAAGTTACGTTTCACCAGAAACTATTGATGAACGAGTTTATACCACGAAAAGAACGATGAGACCTCCGAAAAAGTCCGTCCAGTACAAATGAAAATTTCAAAAACGTACCCCACAGACATTAACGAACGCTCGTGTGAAAAACCTGCAAGAAGTTTTCGTGGGCCGGTAACATTCATGATCCACACTAAACTTGGAAATATATCCAATACCATTTTCCGAAAATATCAACATCAGTTTGGACATCCCCTACTTGTTTTGAAAAGTATATTATTCGAGGCTGCGAAATCATGTAATGTTTGAAGAAAATTTATTCCATAACAATCTCGATGAAATTGGCTCAATAGGGTCAACATTTAATTAAGTCGAAATCCCGACCAGATCGATGCGGTGATTTTATCTGTAAGTAGACGATATTGATGGCGTCCATTAGATATTAGCAAACTATCCACAAGAATAGCGGTCATAAAACTTCAAAGATTTCAGCTTTTGTCCTGTACAAATTTGATGTCATAATAGATGGTTCTGGACCATAACTATATGGCAACCGATATGTAGTGTATGGCCACGTGCTCGAGATTAATTATCCATCAACTAGCTGATTCATAGAAGCAATTGTTTGCAATTCATTTGGCAAATACCCGGTAGATTTTTATTTCAAAATATGTTTCTTTGTATGACCCAGGCGGAAACAATATATTATGATAGTGAAATTACTTTTTATTCCATATATGGTTTACAATTGTTTGTTTGCGAAACCCAAACTGACTCAGATCTGAAAATTTGTTTTTCGCCACCGCACGCAATGAACAGCCAGGTAGATTTAGCTTCATTTTAAAATAAATTAACCCTTTATCCTACCCCAAGGTGCAGATAACAGTACCATATTTCGAAATAGTGGAACGCTGATGGATTGAAAATAATCTCCAGGCCTGGCAATCTAGAAAATCAAGGAGTGCAAAACGATTGCCCTCCTCAGATTGCTTGCAATTGCACCAGACATTTTCAACATAAAATCTATGCTATTTTGGTTATATTCACTTCAAGGTATTAATATTGTGACTGCAAAATTGTATTACATTCAGCTACAAATCTTATGTGACTGCTTTCAACACCTCAATTGAATTGAAATGCGACACAGAATGGGTCATGAATTATTGCGAACCAATGCAAAATTGACAAATCGTCCCCTGAGTTCCAATTTGTTCTACGTGCCAGTAGGCACATAGAACACATTGGAACTCAGGGGACGAAATGCTAATAGATTTTAAAGGCAGTCCCAAACAGGTCTGGCATTCCAGAAAATCAAGGGGTGCAAAAAATTGCCCTTCCAATTTTGTTCTAGGCGTGTAGTAGGCGTGCAGCTCTCCTGCGCCCCTAAAGAATGCCAGGCCTGAATCTCATAATATAAATTCGAATGGCGAGTTCTGTGTCACGTCCGCCGGATTAAGCCGATTTTCCAGGTATACATGTCCAACAAAACCTTTTGTTTACGTGGCTAATTTTAGCCCCAACACAAATAGATAATTAGTCTGTGTGAAACACACAGACTGTTGTTTTTGTATGGTTTTCCTTCTTTTTCTTCTTATTCCTCTGGTCCCCTGTCTTCTCACTTTCTCGTCCGCCCGATAACTCGAACATAAATCGTCCTACATCGCTGATTTATTGAACACGGATAGTCACTTGCTCTCTGCCATTCTGGTGTTTTTTCAGGTTTAGGAGGAAATGGGGATGTCCCTAACGGTGTATTGAAAATGGGTCAAGCACATAACTCAATCATGGTATGACTTATGGACATGGGACCAACACCAAATGAGTCGAAACTCAATGGAGGTTTAAAATATGGGTAAATGTCACTGAGGTCATCCAGAGGTCATTGAGTGCATTTTAAAAATTGCTGGAAATCGACTTTTATGACCCAATGCATTCCTATATGTCCCTAAAGTACATTTGTACTCGCAGAAGTGGGCGGGGCAATTATTTTGAAAGTGGGTCATGTTCATATCTCAAGCATGGTGTGATCTATATGCCTTTGGTCAATGCCAAGTGAGTTGAAACTCAAGGGAGGTTCAAAATATAGGTCAAGGTCACTTAGGTCACCCATGGGTCAAATGAGTGCATTTTTCAGAATTGCTGGAAATTGCATTTTGTGACCCATAATGCCTACCCGAAATTCATGTATTTTAAAAAAACAGGGAGGGGTCAAAACATATTTGGTGGATAACCCTCGTATCTCAGGCACGGTATGAGCTGTGAACCTGGGATCAAATGAGGCGAAATCCAGTGGAGGTTCAAAATATGGGACAGGTCATTTGGGTCATCCAGGGGTCACTGAGTGCATTTTTCAGAATTACAGGAAATTCCAATTGGTAACTCTCTAATGCATTCCCGAAGTCCATACATGTATTTCATCACTCATCACTAAGAAAAGTGGAGGAGCCAAAAATTTTGAAAGTGTGTCACGCTCATATCTCAAGCATGGTATGGACCTCATACTTACACTAAATCAGTCGAAACTCGCTGGGTCAGTCAATGAGGTCGCCTGGGGTCATTGAGTGCATTTTTCATAACTGCTGGAAATTGCATTTTATAGTTTTCAAAGCATTCCCAAAGTCCATACATTTATTTCAACAGTCAGACAAATAGGCGGAGCCCAAAAAATATGCATTTCTGATTCATTTACAGAACATGTTAAATGGTGTGTACAGAAAGTATTTCTGGTTTCTTGAAAACTCTTTTCTGTTTCCTGTATCGTAATCTTTAAATACTGTTTACAAACCACCCATTTCTGATTTCTTAAAGATATTTTACTCCCGAAAATAAGTCTCCATAAATTCTCTTCCTATGTCCTTTAGTTCTCTTTCTCCAGATATTTCACAATTTGAAATGTTGATAAAATGATCCGGACTTCCAACGCGACAAGGAACGATGTGTTTTCCACCATCAACCTACACCGTAAAAAGATGTTGTAAAAGTACTGACAACCAGCTGCTTTTACGATTACGACTGTTACTGCTTAATCCTTTACCCAACGAATCGGCCGTATCCGCCGGCGTAATATGCAAATTCGGCAGTTGAAAAAATATTTTTTTTCAAAAAATTTCAACAAAACCATATCATGTTACCCCTCGTTGATACGAGCTCGTCGAGCTCGTTCCAACGAGGGGTCACATGATATGGTTTTGTTGAAACGTTTTGAAAAATTTGAAAAAATGACATTTAAAATAATAAATTTTGATATCGTCTGCGTTGGGTAAAGGGTTAAAGTTTATTCGCATGAAATACCAATAGAAGAGTGCCCGTGTGTGATGGAGCAAACTTTTTTTCTCAGTACGAACACATTAAATTCTTTAATTTGTGTTTTTGCAAATGCTATCGACTATGGTGAACGCTGCCTTGTTTCAGAAGATTTGGGACAGACAAACAATATTTTTAACTTGCCGCCATATGACTGAAGGTTAAACGTATCAATTGGTCTACTCCTCTTCGCTAAGCACAAAAATTGCAGTGCTGTTTTTTCGATAGTGAAGAGCAATAAGGTATAGGAATCTACAAATTGCGTTTGAAGAGGGTTAAAGGAAATGAGATGTTTGGCTTTCAGTTTGTTTGTTATGGACATATCAAACCAATAGCCTAACTCGCGTTAGAAAAGAAAAGGCTTGAAGGCTGAAGCAATGCGAGAAATTCGGATAGAAAAGTCAGGTCGACAAAGCGCATCTTAACCCTTTACCTAACGTGAAAAGCAGACGACACTTGCAAAAAAAATTCTTGAATAACTAATTTTTTTCATTTTTTGTCTCAAAAACATAGGTTATGACCCCTCGTTGGAACGAGCTCGACGAGCTCGTTCCAACGAGGGGTCATAACCTATGTTTTTGAGACAAAAAATGAAAAAAATAGTGAAAATTAATTGGCGATTTTTGAGAATAGCGCTGGCCGGTTTTGGCCGTTACGTTGGGTAAAGGGTTAAATATCCATAGAGGTGTCCGCCTACCACCAGTTCCTCTTGGAGTCGGGGCGATGGTGGTGGTGGTTACAACAACAACGTTGTGGTTAATACCTAAAGTATTGGTTTGCAGCATCTACCGTAAAGTATAGGTTCTTTAGAAAGGTGCCTTATTTTGGCAGTACAGCCAACAAAAAATGAGTATTCAAGCAGGTAAGACTAACATGTCATGTGGACATCTTGAAAAAGCTGGAGGTTTCTTATTAACCCTTTACCTAACATGAAAAGCAGACGACACTTGCAAAAAAAATTCTTGAATAATTAATTTTTTTCATTTTTTGTCGCAAAAACATAGGTTATGACCCCTCGTTGGAACGAGCTCGACGAGCTCGTTCCAACGAGGGGTCATAACCTATGTTTTTGAGACAAGAAATGAAAATATTTTGAAAATTAATTGGCGATTTTTGAGAATAGCGCTGGCCGGTTTTGGCCGTTACGTTGGGTAAAGGGTTAAGGGAGGGGCGGAGCTATCGATGGAAATCTTCTCTCCTCAACTGCACATCGTAAAGCCCGGAGTCGAGTTTTCTTGTCCGTGATGCAATACAGCAGGTTCTCTGACATTGATTGTCTGGATAATCGTGAACAGGAAGTGTCGTCTGCCTGAACAGGCAGACGACTCTTGACTAGAAACACCTGCTTGGCCATAACGTTTTAGGAGTATGTGATGTCCAATAAATTATTTTCCAGCCACTGCGAGTTGATAAACTCTGAAAATCTATAATACAGAGAAACGGTTACCACCAAAAATACCCAGTTTCCACCCAGATTATGAATTCCAGAGTCCATATAAAGGCGAGAGGCACAAGCGAAGTTTCAGGCATAGAACCTTCCGATGGCAATAGTGCTTCTTGTGCCTTCTCTCTGAGTACAAGTTATTGCCCTGGTGGAAAGTGCATACCGCAGGTGTTGTTTGGCGGGTTCACTCTTCTCGTTCTGTTACCAGACATGTCGTGGGACTCATAAATGGATTTGTCGCGGGATAACTTGTCGAACTGATAGATACTGTCAGTTTGAATGAGTGCTCACCATCTATCATCCTTGCCTGGGGTTTTGAATTCCATCTCCAGTTTGAGCTCGATCGACTATTCTCTGCCATTTATTATAACCACTTGGGAACTCTACTGGCACGATCTATCTCTTATCGTGTATGAATGTAACACGACTCAACAATTTACAGAATATACCCATCGTCCTCAAGGTATAATTCTTAACTATAATAAATCTTGATATATCTGTGATATTCACTCTGACAATATAAACACCAAGAGACAATGAGAAGAGATAATAACGATAGATTTTTACTATCTTACCTTAGTTGGGACTTGTAAATTTATTGCAGTTGAACTCGTGGTTTAACCGATTTTATACTAGCAGACAACTCTAGCAAAAAAAAAAAAATAAAGAAATGAAAAAGAAATAAATTTTTTTAAAAATGAAATAAAAATAAAACTACATGATCTCTGAACTTTTTAGTGATTTAATTGAATAATTATTTTTTTATGTATCTCCTCCAAACCAACTAATGAATCCTGAATGGAAGTATCATATGAGGAGACATTAGCCACTTTGGAGTTGAAAAATGAAACGATTTAATAAATTTGATATGTGATTTTTCTAAATAACGCTGGCTGTATATTGCAGTTATGGCAGTTAAAGGGTTAAGCTATTTGTTTTTATGACGTGTTTTAAACACCTAACATTCTAAAGTCGAATGCCCAATGTTGTGTATCAGGTACAGTAGTTCAAGACTGAGTTTGGGTGATGATGAAGAATAAAAGTTTTATGAGTGCTTCCTATCAGGTGCCATTCAGGCAGACGGCGCTTGGTAAGAAACAACTGCAAGGGACCAAGCCTTGGCGATTTTCAATAGCCAATGAATCCAGTAAATGTTCCCAGGGCTTCTACGAGTTACGCCTTGCGAAACACGAATAGCAGACGACTACGCGCCTGGGCCAGGTTTGTTAGACCAAATTTCATAAAATAAATAGCTCATCAATGAATTTGTGGGAGTAAATCAATCAATATTGGTCCATCCTCAAATAATGAATAGGTCAATAGACTCATCCAAATGAACTAATTAAACTGACATGGAAGATAGTAATATTAATAGTTTATTCAAGCAAAATAACACCTACAGAGAGGCAGATTGCATAAAGAGTTAACAGAGAAATGATATGATTATTAGAAACAAATAATAAACGAAACAATAAAGTAAATAAAGCTAATGTATCATACATATAAGTATATAATCTCAAAACCCTAGGTCAGTTTAATGACCTACTATTTTGCAATTATTGTTTCTCTTTTCCTGAAGAACAGCAGGATTATGTTGCAGATGGTGTGACATAATGAGGGCGTATTATTTTTCATAATAAATTCAAACCGATCTTGTTTTCTTGCATTTGAGAAGTCTGCATTATTCCTGTTAATTACTGCAAACAACTGTCTCCTGATGTTTGTATAGGCCGGGCAGTCCATGACAAAATGCATCTCGGATTCCACATCGCCGGCGTCTTTACAGACATCAGAAGCATTGCAAACCCTATCTTCTAAAGGTATTGGCGGCTGTGCATGTCTCCCCTTTTCAATAGCCAAATTATGATTACTAATCCGTAATCTTGTAAACATACTTTGCGCTTCTCTTGTTTTTGAGTGAACTAAATAGGGCTCGAATTTAATGTCGTTTTTGAAGGCGCGATACGTGCACAATTTATTTTTACCGTTCTTTTTGTTGTCATTGTTAAGGCATTCATTAAAATAGAGTGTGTAATCATTTGTTAAATTTTCAAGTAATTTACTGGATTTATTATCGTGCATTGCAGATGATGGTATATTGTAACCTTCCATTATTTGACGGAATCCGCTATATTCCGTCGTTAATTTATGCTCTTCCAGTAAATCACGGAGCAATGTACCTGGAGTTGCACAGTGAAGCCTGGCCATGAATTTGAACTTTTTGACAACGCATTCAAGGGATAGTGGGAATCTGCCAAGTTCAGCTCGAACGGCATGGTTGGAAGAATTTTTATTAACGCCGAGTATCATTTTACAGAACTTAGTATGTACAGTCTCAGCAGGCAGTCTATCCCACATTGCAAGATATGATGAGAGTTTAAAGAGTTAAATATTTGTTTTACCTTTAATATTGGACACACTGTGATTAATTATTATTTTGTGTTGGCAAGAAGATAAAATACAAACATCAGCCGTGTCATAATTGCAAGGGTCCAGACAAAATGTTGTTCATGAGTTCATCGTTTGCTTTGCTCGCCCGCTTGCGAGCAAAGGCCCTCAGAGTTCTGCCTAGCCTCTATGCGCCATGATATATCTACTATACGCCCTCGGGGTATTATAAGCAGGTGCTTAGTGCACATCCAATGTGTGGGCTTTGTGAAATTAGACTGCAACAATCGTGGGATGCCATTATCAAGCCGATTAGACTGCAACATCCGTGGCAGGCCTGGCATTCTTTAGAAGTTCATGAGTGCTGCGCGCCTACTGCACGCCTAGAAAAAATTGAGGAGGGCAAGTTTTTGCACCCCTTGATTTTCTGGAATGCCAAACTTGTTTGGGACTGCCTTTAAAATCTATTATCATTTCGTCCCCTGAGTTCCAATGTGTTCTCTGTGCCTACTGGCACAGAGAATACATCAGAACTCAGGGGACGATTGGTCAATGTTGCATTGATTCGCAATAATTCATGACCCATTCTGTGTCGCATTTCGATACATTTTGAATAATAAGAAGATGTGTGTGCCATTTTTTCCTCTATGTAGCTGAATGTTGTACAATTTTTCAGTCACAATATTAATACCTTGAAGTGAATATAACCAAAATAGCATACAAGTTTTTGCATTGAAAATTTCAGGTGCAATTGCACTCCCAAGCAATCTGAGGAGGGCAATTGTTTTGCACTCCTTGATTTTCTAGATTGTCAGGCCTGCCGTGGGGTACCTTTATCAGACATACTAATTTCAGTGAATGTGTACATAGATGCGGGTTCGGCTGGACCCACCCCAATCCCACCGAGCATTTTCTCGTATATTTAGAATTATATCACATTGAGTGTACTTGCACGACAATCCACTCACGCTAAATATAACTGCCAACTGTCAATTAGATAACACATCTCAGGCAATATTTTTTTTCAAAAATAGTCTATGGGGAGGCATGCCATCTAACTACGAGGTTCAAGACCATAAAATTCCCAACAGAAGTTTGCATACAAAGCATCGCTGCGTGACACATGTAGCACGCGATGATGCTGTACGTTGATAGTTTTTGCCGAAAATTCTATGATTTCGGCCACCCTGCAGAAAAAAGTTATATTTACCAGTATTTACGCCACTGTTTTCAATGGTGATAAACAGACAGGTGCCGGTAATGATTGTTAATGAATAGTGGTGCGTTTCGTGTGAAGACCTAATCCTACATGTAGTTTTCTTTGTAAATGGGGCTTCTGTCACATTGATCTAATTACATGTAAAGCAGAAATGGAACGATAATGTATAGACCTTGAACCACTAATTACAGCTTTATCACTACTATCAATCAGGTTATAAAACTGGACATAGACATATGGACTGAACAAATATTTCACAAAAATGAACAAGGATTGCACGGGATTATATGATACAAAGCAGCTGATGGGCTGACTTCGCCCACATCATTAAACTTCATAATTCATCAGTCTTCCAGAGGCGGATTTAAACAGCGTCACTGGTGACACGGTCGGAAAAATATATAAAACTGCCCCCAGTGTTCCTAGAAGCCTTGTTTTCGGTCGGAGATGTTTTTTTCAAGATTCTTCACGTTGTGAATTTCGTCACTATATATATATATATAAATGCAATAAAGCAAAGGGAAACTTCAAAATTCGATTCGATTCGAATTCGTCCCACTGATTCGACTCGATCCTATTGAAGCTGCGCTAATTCGGAAATTTTAGACTAGTTGTGATATTTTCAAAATCCTACCAAGTATCTCCTTTTGGGCTCTTCTATCACCGGGTCTCCTGTACAGGAAACCCGATGATAGACGGAGAGTTTAATACATGAGACCTGATGATAGACGAAGAGTGTAAGGCAGTTCCGTTTCTGAAACTACCTTCATTCCATTCTGGGAAATGTTTATTGATTTTCCCAAACAGGCGAGTCGCTATTGAACACAACACTGAAATGGAGACAATCAATATTTACGATTGCCAGAAAGTTCGATTAAATTCGATTCGATCCAATTCGAAATCCTCTACCTAACTCAATTAGATCGGAGATTTCCAGAGTCCTAAAATACGAATGTGTTGTTTGAGAAATTGCAAAGTCTGCTTTTTCTCTGAATTGCTAGGTGCCCTTCAGTGTTCTGTTAATATTTCTATTTTTTTTTAAAACATTGGTTATGACATATCAATGAAATCGGCTCCAATTCCACATGGGTTTCTTTTAACTTGTGGGACGAGACCAAATGAAAACGAGAATAAAAATGACAGGTAATAGTGAAGGCTTCATCCAAATTTGTTTTTGTCAGATCAGTGTATGTTATTCAGGCTTTGTACTGCTTTGTTACTATCATCACTTTCTTATGATTTCGGTGCCACCATCATTGTTCAATCTCTTCATCCACCTGATCCTTAATTATTGGCATCATTAATTCCTCACCATATAAAAACGGCTTATTCTCGTTCACCCTGAACACCGATATTAATTAATCTGCCGCAGCAAATTATAGTCTGCATCAAAACAATGCTCGTGAGAAGGATTGATCTTAATGGTGTGTTGTGTTAGTCAGCTCAAGTGTTCAGTGAACAAATTTCATGATGTGTTTAATTTTTCTCAGAGTAGGTTGATAATTTTTTTTTTATCTCGTATCTTTACTTTCAGTGTTTCAAATGCTGAGCAAAATAAATGGTCACTCTAACTGTAGTCATGAATGTTTTATATAAATTCAGGTCCAGGGATGACCAAACCAGATTCATCGTCCCTGTCCGTTTCTTCTACTTCCACCATCTTCCTACCCGAAGGCTAGCCTTCGGGTTGGAAGGTGATTGAAGTAGAAAAAATGGAAAAGGATAGTGACCACATCGCGGAATGCTCATCCAAACAAGACACTATACCAATTGGGCTGAACCATGGTAGCCTTGAAAATTTGTGCCCCTCCACTTTTATCGAACTTCCGCCGCCTCTGACAGTGACCATCACAATCATCAGCCGGATCTCGAAAAAGTGATCGCCGATGCTGTTAAAATGTGTTACACTGTCCGACTAATTAGAACAAAACTATAGCAGGCCAATCTTTGATGCTGAGGATTATCACACCTTCTTACACCTGAACTGGAAACAATAGATGCAGGCTGAACGGGAATGGCTCATAAAAACTACACCCTTTTGCCCGGTAACGCCAATTTTACTGATTGATTGCTTTTGATTGCTTTCGACGAATAATGGTGAACGATTTCGCTGTAAACAAAATGGTAGCACCTAGATGAGCATCTCCGGGAAAGTCATATATCTGCGTTGCTCGACAATGGGCAATTCAGAGAAAGAAAATCATATCGGATAAATAAATATATGTATCATCAGGGGCGCAGCTAGTCGAACGTGGGTATGTACCTGCGTTGATCTTTAACAGATACCTTTCACGAATTTGCTCAGAGTCTCACATTTTATATTCTGAACGTAAAATTCACTTTTCTGTAACCGCAAAAATTACTATGCACAATCATCTTTTCTGGTGAATTCCGACAGCATTAGGGACGCCCTCGGTGCTCCTAGAATTCCTCAGACTGCAGCATTTGTCTTCAAGCGCGGAGAGTTTGTGTGGGGCGGAGAGGGGGAGCGGGGAGAAAAACATTCTTTACATCATAGGTCCAGCGTGCATCTTCGGTATTTGCATCTAACTAACACTACTTAATACGACAAGGCCGTGTATGTAACGTCCCATTTCATTTCGCAGAAGCCCTTGCAAGGAAACAGTGGATCAAAATGTAAAACGCTTGGTTGCAAAAATAAACGATAAATCCCAGATAAAAGTTAAATCAGTTTTCAAAAGCACCAACAATTGAAGGAAACCCGTTTTTGAAGCAAATAAACTGGAAAATTTCTGGCTTACAGACAACGACAAGACCAAAAACTTCGTCAGTTTGACAGAGTACATACACTGGATGTATATAACATTAATTGTCCATCCTGCAGCGGACTAAAATTGCCGAGACAGCTTGCATTGTGAGCGCCAAAACCGTTCCCAGGGCCGGCAATCTCAGCAATGTCAATCAACTTCCGCATTCCCTCCTACGCAGACTTTTAGCCTTGGTTAGCTCCCCTCGGCTCCCATGTCAAAGTATTAAGGTCTCCCCGTCACCTTTCAGACAAATTCCGAGCCACACCTCTGGAAATGAACTCAGGGACGCATGAACACTTCGTACTTGGCTGGGGAGGGGATGCTCATATACTTATATGTACCTTCATGGAGTAGTAGGAATACAATACACAAATCTACAGTTGGGAACAATGCACCTCGAATGTTTAGAAAAGTGCACATTTATGACTCCATCGTTAACAAATTTATTAAATATGGATTCATCATTGTACACTTTTCTCGATTTCAAAGACCGGAGAAGAGACGAGGGAATCGGTCGAGTCCGATCGCGTATTTCACAAACAGAGCCGTTGAAAAAATATTATTTTTAAAAAAAATCCAACAAAACCATATCATGTGATCCCTCATTCGAACGAGCCCACCGAGCTCATTCCAATGAGGAGGGATCACATGATATGGCTTTGTGGAAATTGTTTGAAACATTTGACAAAATAATTATTAAATTATTAAATTTTGATATCATTTGTATTGGGGAAAGGGCTAAAAGTGAAGAGTGTGATACCTCCATCCTGCTAATTCCCAACACGATTGCAATGACAGAGCCCAAACCACAAATACAAAAAAAAAAAAAAATAAATACAGGTTCAGTTGGTGGCATTTGAATCGTGAGGGACACCCGATTCTCTGGTGATGGTGGTTTTATGATGTAAAAATATATTGGTAAAGATGCTGTCTGCTCTCTGTCTGTCTGCTCTCTCTCTCTCTCTCTCTCTCTCTCTCTCTCTCTCTCTCTCTCTCCCCTCTCTCTCTCTCTCTCTCTCTCTCTCTGTTAATTCCAACTATTTCTGAAAAAGGGCTGGAAGCTCGAATGCCGGCCCCCTCCCGATTCCTACACCCCGAATAAACTGGGAATGTGCCACCGAACCAGAAAATGGTGCTTGTAAGAAAATATGGATCAATAGGTATTGGAGAAAAAATAAAGGAATGATACTGAATGCATCAATTTTTGCTTGACCTACTTGGTTGCTGCAACTTGTGGAAAAATTAGATAAAATGAATTTAAGTATTTCGTTGAAGGGCCTTGGCTACAATAGAATAAATTCCACAATGACATTACTCTCGAGGCATAGTGGAGATCCTTATCATTACTGAAGTCTAGTAGACTCGAGTGGTTCTTTCATTGCCGCTGATAATTACAGGGGCGTTGTACAACACAAAAGACGTCCCATAATGAATTTCATTACGCCTGATGTAATTATTCAATACCTTCGACATCAATACCAGTCTGAGGTAATCATTTCATATAGCTTAAGTGTCAGTTACAAGAGATTTGATTTAATAATTCAAGTTGGGTTTCCTTTCTCAACATGAAATTGAAGAAAAATGTTATTAGGCTGAATAGAAAAAAATAATTGTAAATGACGACTGGATGTCATAATAATTTGTGTGTGGCATACATTATTTCAATTCACGCCAGAAGAACAGCTGGATTACTTTCCCTTTTAGAATACCTTTTTTTGCATATTCTCAGCGGTTGCTTGTTATAAAGTATAGAACTTGTCCCATTTCATTAGGATCCAACATCAATGATTCTGTTTCTGTCAGGTTCTTAATTTCTTGATTTTGAATCATAAAGTTTAACCCTTTAACCCTTTACCTAACATGAAAAGCAGACGACACTTGCAAACAAAATTCTTGAATAACTATTTTTTTCATTTTTTGTCTCAAAAACATAGGTTATGACCCTTCTTTGGAACGAGCTCGACGAGCTCGTTCCAAAGAGGGGTCATAACCTATGTTTTTTGACAAAAAAGGAAAAAATAATAAAAATTAATTGGCGATTTTTGTGAATATCGCGGGCCGGTTTTGGCCGTTACGTTGAGTAAAGGGTTAAACCCGATACGCCGGTTTTCAGGCCAGAAACATGATACGCCATAACGTCATTAAATAGGATGGCTGTTCAGTAAATGTGTGGGGTAGAGCGATCAATATTTTCAACGTGAAGCCTCTGGGCTGCACGTTGAATATATTGATTGGTCTACCCCAAATAATGGATATGGAGTCTTCCAACAGCTGCCATTGAACTGGTATGGAAGATACCACCAGGGTTCAAAGGGTTAAAACAAAAAAACAATACACATGGAATGTAAGTGTTTTGGCCAGACCCGAACTTGGTCGCCCTTATAAACCTGCTCTCTGAAATATTGCGTCAGAGAAGAAAGGCCCTTTACATATTGGAATATTGATACATATAGTACCTTCTGAAATGAGCTTTTCAAGGTTTGCAAAAGCACATATTTTCATCTCATATTCCTCTGTTAATTAGCCAAAGTTTTGATAACAATGCAACAGAAATTTTAAAGCAATTCATTTCAGCTGGTACACTTTAAAATCTGTTGGGCAAAAAACCAACTGAACCCAAATCAGCTGGTTGAGTGAATATGAACCCTATTTGATTCAGATTCACTCAACCCAGTTGATTTGTACCGTGCTTCAACTTGGGTTAATTTTTAACCCAACTGATTTTAGAGTGCATTGTAATTCGATAGCACGAGAATTTCCGAAGTACAATACGAGATAAATGAATACCGAATATAACTCCAGATAGTATAGTTATGCCCCATATCCGCAGAGCTCCCACAGGGAAATCACCCAGACCCCGCCCCCACGGAACACGTACCGTGAGTCAACTCATTGTCTTGCATTTCGTAGTATGTTAACGGTATATTATTACACCTTGGGAAACTTCACATCCTCGTCCCCTAGCGTCCTTGCTTCAACTCTAGTTTTGGCATTTAATTCGCAGTCCATATACATCAGAGATAGAACAAGAGCTCACGTATCGCCGAGGCAATAGAATGTCCCCTACCGGACTAATGAGCATTAATAATTATACAAATGTTATAACCTAGATGTGATCAGCATGAATTCCGTTGAAGCGTTTCCAAAAAAGTCCGGAAAACTGATATTTTGGGGCTTTCCATATTTGCAAAGGCCATAACTCACACAAGAATAATGCAATCAGCATGAAACTCAAACTTGAGCTGTAAATCATCGTTCTATAGTAGGTTACCAAGAATGAAATCATTCGGTTGAAGCATTTCCAAAAAAGTCCGGAAAACTAAAGTGTGACTGACAGACTGACTGACAGACTGACGGATGGACAGAGTGCAAATGAAACTTGATCTGTAAGTCATCGTTCTATAGTAGGTTACCAAAAATGAAATCATTCCGTTGAAGCGTTTCCCAAAAAAGTCCGGAAAACTGATATTTTGGCGCTTTTCCATATTTCCAAGGGCCATAACCCACACAGGAATAATGCAATCAGCATGAAACTCAAACTTGATCTGTCAGTCATCGTTCAATAGTAGTTTACCAAAAATGAAATCATTCTGTTGAAGCGTTTCCAAAAAAAGTCCGGAAAACTGATATTTTGGCGCTTTTCCACATTTCGAAGGGTCATAACTCACACAGGAATAATGCAGTCAGCATGAAACTCTAACTTGATCTGTAAGTCATCGTTCTATAGTAGGTTACCAAAAATGACATCATTCTGTTGAAGCGTTTCCAAAAAAGTTCGGAAAACTGATATTTTGGCGCCTTTCCATATTTCCAATGGCCATAACTCACAGAAGAATAATGCAATCAATATGACACTCAAACTTGATCTGTAAGTCATCGCTCTATAGTAGTTTACCAAAAATGAAATCATTCTGTTGAAGCGTTTCCAAAAAAAGTCCGGAAAACTGATATTTTGGCACTTTTCCATATTTCCAAGGGCCATAACTCACACAAAAATAATGCAATCAGCATGAAACTCAAACTTGATCTGTAAGTTATCGTTCTATAGTAGGTTACCAAAAATGAAATCATTCGGTAGCAGCATTTCCAAAAAAAAGTCCGGAAAACTAAAATGTGACTGACATTTTCCATATTTGCAAGGGACGAAACTCACACAAGAATAATGCAATCAGCATGAAACTCAAACTTGATCTGTCATCGTTCTATAGTAGGTTACCAAGAATGAAATCATTCGGTTGAAGCATTTCCAAAAAAAGTCCGGAAAACTCAAGTGTGACCGACAGACTGACGGATGGACAGAGTGCAAACCTATAGTCCCCTCCAGCGATGCCGGCAGGGGACTAATAACGTGTCTTAAGACAGCATTGTTGTCAAGGCGAATCTCATATAGGCTGTTTTGCTTAGAGATTTTCGTTCAATACTTTTTGAACACACGTGTTCCAAATAACAAACAAAACCAACAAAAAAAAAAACAAAAACCAAAAAAAAAAGACAAAACAAAAAAAAAAAAAAAACAAAGAAGAAATATTCTGAATGAACAAAGTTCACGGAACATTTGGGAAATGTTTTACTGTTTCGTACCGTTTAGAACTCTTCAGACAGATCTGTTGGACACAAGAAAAAAAAGTATCAAATTGGATCAGTATCAATCATAATTTAACCCTGGTTCTTAACAAAATGTGAGTTACATATCCCACATAAGCTTCACGCTTGCTGTCGAATCCTTATCTAACCCGCAATGATTCAATACTGACAAGCAAACCATACGAACTCGTTCCGGTGAGGGGGCTATAAGCTATATTTGGATCCCAAACACTGAAAACGTTATAAAGTTTTAAAAACGATTTTTGTGAGTAGCGCCGGACAGATGTGGCTGTTGCGTTAGGTAAGAAGTGAAAAACATTCTTGCTGCACCGCTCCTCGTTTCTCAAACGAAGTAGGAGCGCGGTGGCTCAGTGGTAGACTGTTGGACTTCTATGCTAGAGGCCCCGAGTTTGATCCCCGTCCGGAACGACCCGCGTTGTGTCCTTGGGCAAGGCACTTTATCCCGATTGCCTACATGGGAGCACGATGACATCGTGTACTAAGGCGTACTGCACGTCGATGATACACATGCCTTCAACCGCTGTAACCCTGCTTGAGCGGAGCTTGAACAGAGCTAGAATGTTGAGGAGCTGACAGTTGCTCGTCGATGCTCGGTGGTTCTCTCCGGGTATTCCGGCTTCCTCCACCCGTAAAACTGTCACGGTCACAATTAGCCATTGTGCATAAGTATGTGACTTTAAACACCAATAAATAAATAAATAATTCTCAAGCGAAGTGGGACACGTGTGAAAAAAACTCTTTTAACTTAGCTCTCATTTCTTTTCTTTTTTTTCGTAGAGGAATCCTTGAACAGAAGACATTTTTTTTCGTAGAAGAATCCTTGAACAGAAGACAGTACTATGTAAGTAATAACTGAATCTTTCAACCATATAGCACGGTAGATCTAATGGTTTCGCGCCGATGACGCGCAGAGACGGTGTCAGGCAAGCCCCTTTCGACCCTCATGCAAAAACTGTATTTAAATCCTTTCGTTCATGTCAGGGCGCGGCGAAGGAGGAAGAAGGTGGGGTGTTCAGTGGCGTCTATGTCTCCGGCGATTCTTCTTGGGAGGAGGAGGCCGCGATGGAGACATCGCTGTCGGGGGGTGTAGTTGGTGTTAGTGGACTAGGGGACTGGCTTGGAATGAATGGCCTAGTCCTTGCAGCTGATAGCGGTGTAGTGGCTACCTCTGGAGGATTTGTTTGTAGATAGCAGATGCTGAGTAACCGTGTATTAGCCTGTGGTTGTTCGAAGTTGTTCTTGTAGATGTCCATGGTGCTCAGGTATGGTATTTGTCCCATCAGGAGGTCTCGGTGTCGGTCGTCCCTGAACTTCATTCCCAGGAGATCTTCCACGGACTCCGCGGTGCTTACCTCCCAATTGGAGTTCTGGTTGGAAGAAGCTGGAGAATCAAGAGCGGGTTCGGCACGGTGAGATTAACTGATACTATATATACCATACCCCCGCGAAAATGCAAAATAGACTCTTCCATGTGCTAAAAATAGTGAAGCATTTGTACCCGAGAAACTGCTTTCGGGACAGGTTCGTGATACGACCTAAATTCATAAACTAGACAGATGATGATTGTTCCATGCATTTGTGTGATGGACCAATGAATATTTTCAACGTGCATCCCCAAGGCCGCACGTTGAAAATATTCATTAGTCCACCCCATATAACGAATATAGACTCTTGCCATTGATGGCACTGAACTGGGTGGAAGATACCATCATGGTTAAAAGGATTAAGTTGGACGATTCCATGCAGGGGCAAAATATTGAAAGAGCTACGAATCATATGCACACACGAGAGGATGTTTGCTTTGTTGTCGGCACGTGTATTTCAATACGTTTTGTTTATTATGACAAATACAATAGATTTAGACTAAAATAAAGTTTATTTTTCGTTTCTCTGTTTGATCAGTTTTGTGTACTCTCTACTGAAAGGCATTTGACAGGATTTTTACAAAACTTCACACGTGAACTCATCAACAGTTTTGAAATGTTTGACTCCAAGTTTAAGGGATTTACACACCAGATACAATGCTTGCGTTCCGAGTCTTGCGATAAGATAAAATATATCAAATTTTCATTACACATTACGATTTTCTATATGACAGGATGCCTCTAATGTGAGCCGCGGTGAGCGCAAAAGACAAATAGGCTGCAAATTACACTGAAACCAAAGGTTTGACGTAAGGAATCATTTCGTCAAAATTAAATTTAATGATTATATTTTCCATATCTGACACAAGGAACGTTGCCGTGTGTATGGGGGGTTTGGGGGGGGGGGGGTGGGTGGGGGTGATCCCTCGTCAAATTTACATTAGTTGGAAATTCGAACCCCAAATTGGAAAAAAGATTGCGCTTCTGGAATTTTCCCAAACATATCTAGAAGTTTGCCAAAATATGGAGTTTCTAAACCGAGAAGTAGTAAAATATTGATTGAATGGTGGTAAACATTCCCCCCAAATTCGTCAGTTGGTGGGGCGAGTAGGTGCTAATGGAATTTACCACTCGTTGAAAATTATGAAATTATGTTGGGGTAGTCGGAATTATGCCACGGAAGTGGGTGCAGTGGAAGGTCAAGAGGTGGACACCCATCCTCTATCCTATCCGGGCCCCCTTAGCAAACGTTTGGTGCAAGCGCAAGCGCGTGAAAAAAGTATCACTCTTATTTTGTGCATATATCATGCAATCTCTTTGTATTAGAACATAAATAAGAGACATTCTGTGTACCAGTTTGAATCACTCTCACCAAAAGAAGATGAATACCACATCTAAATGCATTGTGATTGATGGTTCACAAGAAATTATTTTAAAATAATTTTAAGTTTACTGGACAAGATTGCAAACTATGGAGGTTAAAATCTTCATTCGAAAACATTTTAAAACCTCGCCCTCCTCCTCCCTAAAAAAATCAGCTTTTTGGGACGAATCGTACGGGTACAAAACTCGACTTGGGACAAAACTCCCGTGCAGAGGTGGTCTTGAGAGGAAATGCCCCGGCACCATCTCCAAGTATTGTTAGTGGCGGTTCTCGAAAATTCTTTGCGTATTGGACTAGGGGGCGGGGACGGCTACACTTTGGGGGTTAAAATCTCCATCCGAACTACCTCCCCCCCCCCCCCCCAAAAAAAAAAACGAATCGGAATGCTCAAATGTAGGCTACAGACATATCGCGAACTGGGGGAAAATATTCACGCAGACATTTCATCTCATCTATATTCGAGGGTGGACGTGTTATAACAAAAATGGTTTTAAAAAGTACTTCTCATGAGGAACTACGTAATTTGAAATTTTGAGTCATCGCATTCGTTGCATTGGCCACTGGAATTTTCGTTCAAAGTTTGGAGACGGCAACACGACACGACAACACGAATACTGAAAACATTGAATACTGTGAACCCCAGTTTAAAATCTCTTTTGGAACTGGGCCGATAAAATTGTAACGCAGTCAAAAGACTTTTTCCAGTGGAGTATCCATCAACCTATTGTTCACAAAGCTTTAATTTGTTTTTGACAAAATCAAGGAAAAGGTTTCTTAAGTATGAAAACTGGATTTTCATAGTCAAAGTACCTCCGAGATTGTATTTGCTTTTTAATCAATCAGTCGAATTCCAAGTCTCATACCTGAAATTTGACTTTGATTCCCCAGAAACGTTATTTAGAGACATACAAGTGAATATGGGTCGGAAGTTTAACACTTTACCTAGCATGAAAAGCAGACGACACTTGCAAACAAAATTCTTGAACAACTAAATTTTTTTCATTTTTTGTCTCGAAAACATAGGTTGTGACCCCTCATTGGAGCGAGTTAGAAGAGCTCGTTCCAAAGAGGGGTCATAACCTATGTTTTTGAGACATAAAATGAAAATTAATTGGCGATTTTTGAGAATAGCTCTGGCCAGTTTTGGTCGTTACGTTGGGTAAAGGGTTAAATCACATGTTCAATATTAAAAAAAACTGTAAGTAAAATATACACCGCCAACCGCTACAACGGAGATTACGTTGCAATTCACGCCAATTTGCCTTTTTGGCCAACGGTTACTGCATCGAATAACATATTTTTTTAAATATACTTCTTCTGAATCCTGCATTTTACGAGAGTATCGTGGCTTGGTAAATGGAACCCACCCAAGTGACTCCGCGTTTTCTTCTAAAAATGTCGAGGGGATTTCTGGGCGGAATGTAATGCAGACATGGTTGCAAAAATACTGAAGTTCGTCATAAATTCAGAAATGTTTATGTCGGCATATTATGCTTGCGAAATATAGAAACAGTTTTTGTGAAAGGAAAAAAGTAAAAATGAAAACGAGAAGTAATAACGAATTCCGCATATTAGTGGATCCGGTATAAATACGGTTCCATTTTGGGGTTTTCCAGTGGAGCACGGTGGCTCATTGGTTACGGAATTTGATTTCAACCCAAAAGGTCCACGGTTCGATCCCCGCCAGAGGTAAGTGGGCAAGGCACTTCATCCCGATTGCTCATGTGGAGGCACGACGGCGCTGTGTACTAAGGCGTACAACACGTCAATGGTGCACGTGTCTTCAACCAATGTTAACCCTGCTTGTGTAGGGTTAGGCAGTTGCTCGCCTTTGCTCGATGGTTCTTTCCGGGTACTCAGTCTTTCTCCACCCGTAAAACTGTCCGACACGAGGTGACCCTGGCTATCGAAAGTGTCGTTAAATCCAAATAAATAAATAAATAAATAAGTAAGTAACTGAATAACTTTGGTTTTCTAAGTGAATTGAGTCGATCTGAGAATTCAGTATCGCGTGATCTGGTGCAATTATTATAAAAAAATATCCAGGCGAGAACACGCAAAGAGATTACGCCTTTTAGAAAACTCAGTTTAAACTAGAGAAACAGAATTTACTGCACCCAGTAAATTCCAGTCTGTGTGAAAAGGGTTAAAGGATCAGGAATAAACTATACAGAAAGAGAATTTATGGAGGCTTATTTTCAGGAGTAAAATATTTTTAAACAAATCAGAAATGGGTTTTCGTTAACAGTATTTACAGATATTCATACTGGAATCAAAACAATTATTTATAAGAAACCAGAAAAGGCATACATGTGACCAGCAACTAAAGGGTTCGATACTCGGATCAGAAATGGACATTTTTGGCTCTGCCCACTAATTTGAGTGATGAAATACATTCATAAACTTTAGACATTCATTAAGGTGCAATAAAATTCATTTCCCAGTATTTCTGAATAATACGCACTTGATGACTTTGGTGACCTCTTTCAGGCAGACCCCTAGGTGACCTCCGTGACCTTGACCCATATTTTGAATTCCCATCAAGTGTCGACTCATTTGGTGTTAGTTCCAGGTCCATTCATCATACCACGATTGAGATATGAGCATGAACCTCTTTCAAAAATGTTGGCTACACCCACTTTTTAACATAAAAATGCATGTATGGACCTCAGGAATGCTTTGGGGGTCACAAAATGTGATTTCCAGCAATTATGAAAAATGCACTTAATGACCCCTAGGTGATCTCCTTGACCCTGACCCATATTTTAAATCTCCATCAAGTGTCGACTCATTTGGTGTTAGTCCCTGGTCCATTCATCATACCATGCTTGAGATTTTTAATGTAAAAATGCATGTATGAATCTCAGGAATGCTTTGGGGGGCAAAAAATGTGATTTCCAGCAATTATGAAAAATGCACTCAATGACCCCTAGTTGACCTCCGTGACCTTGACCCATATTCTGAACCTCCATCGAGTGTCGACTCATTTGGTGTTGATCCCAGTATCGTAGGTCATACCACGCTTGAGATATGGGCGTGACCCACTTTCAAAAATGTTGGCCACGCCCACTTTTTTTACGTCAAAATGCATGTGTGTACGTCAGGAATACTTTAGGGGATCAAAAAATGTGATTTACAGCAATTTTGAAAAAATGCACTCAATAACCCCTAGGTGTTCTCCGTGACCTTGACCCATATTTTGAGTCTCCCTCAAGTGTCGACTGATTTGATGTTGGTCCCGGGTCCACACGTCATACCATGCCTGAGATATGGGCGTGACCCACTTTCAAAAATTTTGGCCACGCCCATTTTTTTTTTACATCAATATGCATATGTGTACGTCAGGAATACCTTAGAGGATCAAAAAGTGATTTCCAGCAATTCTGAAAAATACACTCAATGACCTCTAGTTGACCCCCGTGACCTTGACCCATATTTTGAACCTCCATCGAGTATTGACTCATTTGGTGTTGGTCCCAGGTCTGTAGGTCATCCCACGCCTGAGATATGGGCGTGACCCACTTTCAAAAATTTTGGCCACACCCACTTTTTATGTAAAAATGCATGTGTGTACATCAGGAATACTTTAGGGGGTCAAAAAATGTGATTTCAGCAATTCTGAAAAATGCACTCAATGACCCCTAGGTGACCTCTGTGACCTTGACCCATATTTTGAACCTCCATGAAGTGTCGACTCATTTGGTGTTGGTCCCAGGTCTATACATCATACCACGCCCGAGATATGGGTGTGACCCAGTTTCAAAAATTTTGGCCACGCCCACTATTTTTTACATCAAAATGCATGTGTGTACATCAGGTATACTTTAGGAGGTCAAAAAATGTGATTTCCAGCAATTCTGAAAAATGCACTCAATGAACCCTAGGTGACCTCCGTGACCTTGACCCATATTTTGAATCTCCATCAAGTGTCGACTCATTTGGTGTTGGTCCCAGGTCCATACGTCATACCACGCCTGAGGTATGGGCGTAACCCACTTTCAAACATTTTTCAGCCACGCCCACTTTTTATGACAAAATGCATGTGTGTATGTCAGGAATACTTTAGGGGGTCAAAAATCTGATTTCCAGCAATTATGAAAAAAATGCACTCAATGACCCCTAGGTGACCTCTGTGACCATGACCCATATTTTGAATATTCATCAAGTGTTGACTCATTTGGTGTTGGTCCCAGGTCCATACTTCATTCCACATCTGAGATATGGGTGTGACCCACTTTCAAAAATTTTGGCCAAGCCCACTTTTTTTACGTCAAAATGCATGTGTGTACGTCAGAAATAGGTTAGGTCAAAAAATGTGATTTCCAGCAATTCTGAAAAATGCACTCAATGACCCCTAGTTGACCTCCGTGACCTTGACCCACATTTTGAACCTCCATCGGGTGTCGACTCATTTGGTGTTGGTCGCAGGTCCGTAGGTCATGCCACGCTTGAGATATGGGTGTGACCCACTTTCAAAAAATGTGGCCATGTCCACTTTTTTTTACGTCAAAATGCATGTATGTACATCAGGAATACTTTAGAGGATCAAAGCATGTGATTTCCAGCAATTCTGAAAAATGCACTCAATGACCCCTAGTTGACCCCCGTGACCTTGACCCATATTTTGAACCTCCATCGAGTATTGACTCATTTGGTGTTGGTCCCAGTTCTGTAGGTCATACCACGCCTGAGATATGGGTGTGACCCACTTTCAAAAATTTTGGCCACACCCACTTTTTTATGTAAAAATGCATGTGTGTACGTCAGGAATACTTTAGGGGGTCAAAAAATGTGATTTCCAGCAATTCTGAAAAATGCACTCAATGACCCCTAGGTGACCTCTGTGACCTTGACCCATATTTTGAACCTCCATCAAGTGTCGACTCATTTGGTGTTGGTCACAGGTCTATACGTCATACCACGCCCGAGATATGGGTGTGACCCAGTTTCAAAAATTTTGGCCACGCCCACTTTTTTTTACATCAAAATGCATGTGTGTACATCAGGTATACTTTAGGAGGTCAAAAAATGTGATTTCCAGCAATTCTGAAAAATGCACTCAATGAACCCTAGGTGACCTCCGTGACCTTGACCCATATTTTGAATCTCCATCAAGTGTCGACTCATTTGGTGTTGGTCCCAGGTCCATACGTCATACCACGCCTGAGGTATGGGCGTGACCCACTTTCAAAATTTTTTTGGCCACGCCCACTTTTTTATATCAAAATGCATGTGTGTATGTCAGGAATACTTTAGGGGGTCAAAAAATGTGATTTCCAGCAATTCTGAAAAAATGCTCTCAATGGCCCCTAGGTGACCTCTGTGACCTCGACCCATATTTTGAATCTCCATCAAGTGTCGACTCATTTGGTGTTGGTCCCAGGTCCTTACGTCATTCCACATCTGAGATATGGGCGTGACCCACTTTCAAAAATTTTGGCAACACCCACTTTTTTTTACATCAAAATGCATGTGTGTACATCAGAAATAGTTTAGGGGGTCAAAAAATGTGATTTCCAGCAATTCTGAAAAATGCACTCAATGACCCCTAGTTGACCTCCGTGACCTTGACCCATATTTTGAACCTCCATCGGGTGTCGACTCATTTGGTGTTGGTCCCAGGTCCGTAGGTCATACCACGCTTGAGATATGGGCTTGACCCACTTTCAAAAAAATGTGGCCACGCCCACTATTTTTACATCAAAATGCATGTATGTACGTTAGGAATACTTTAGGGGATCAAAAATTGTGATTTCCAGCAATTCTGAAAAATGCACTCAATGACCCCTAGTTGACCTCCGTGACCTTGACCCATATTTTGAACCTCCATCGGGTGTCGACTCATTTGGTGTTGGTCCCAGGTCCGTAGGTCACACCACGCTTGAGATATGGGCTTGACCCACTTTCAAAAAAATGTGGCCACGCCCACTATTTTTACATCAAAATGCATGTATGTACGTTAGGAATACTTTAGGGGATCAAAAATTGTGATTTCCAGCAATTCTGAAAAATGCACTCAATGACCCCTAGGTGACCTCCGTGACCTTGACCCATATTTTGAATCTCCATCAAGTGTCGACTCATTTCGTGTTGGTCCCAGGTCCATACGTCATACCACGCCTGAGATATGGGCGTGACCCACTTTCAAAAATTTTGGCCACGCCCACTTTTTTTACGTCAAAATGCATGTGTGTACGTCAGGAATACTTTAGGGGGTCAAAAAATGTGATTTCCAGCAATTCTGAAAAATGCACTCAATGACCCCTAGATGACCTCCGTGACCTTGACCCATATTTTGAACCTCCATCGAGTGTCCACTCATTTGGTGTTGGTCCCAGGTCCTTACGTCATTCCACATCTGAGATATGGGCGTGACCCACTTTAAAAAATTTTGGCAATGCCCACTTTTTTTTACATCAAAATGCATGTGTGTACGTCAGAAATAGTTTAGGGGTCAAAAAATGTGATTTCCAGCAATTCTGAAAAAATGCTCTCAATGACCCCTAGGTGACCTCTGTGACCTCGACCCATATTTTGAATCTCCATCAAGTGTCGACTCATTTGGTGTTGGTCCCAGGTCCTTACGTCATTCCACATCTGAGATATGGGCGTGACCCACTTTCAAAAATTTTGGCAACGCCCACTTTTTTTTACATCAAAATGCATGTGTGTACGTCAGAAATAGTTTAGGGGTCAAAAAATGTGATTTCCAGCAATTCTGAAAAATGCACTCAATGACCCCTAGTTGACCTCCATGACCTTGACCCATATTTTGAACCTCCATCGGGTGTCGACTCATTTGGTGTTGGTCCCAGGTCCGTAAATCATACCACACTTGAGATATGGGCTTGACCCACTTTCAAAAAAATGTGGCCACGCCCACTATTTTTACATCAAAATGCATGTATGTACGTTAGGAATACTTTAGGGGATCAAAAATTGTGATTTCCAGCAATTCTGAAAAATGCACTCAATGACCCCTAGGTGACCTCCGTGACCTTGACCCATATTTTGAATCTCCATCAAGTGTCGACTCATTTCGTGTTGGTCCCAGGTCCATACGTCATACCACGCCTGAGATATGGGCATGACCCACTTTCAAAAATTTTGGCCATGCCCACTTTGTTTACGTCAAAATGCATGTGTGTACGTCAGGAATACTTTAGGGGGTCAAAAAATGTGATTTCCAGCAATTCTGAAAAATGCACTCAATGACCCCTAGATGACCTCCGTGACCTTGACCCATATTTTGAACCTCCATCGAGTGTCCACTCATTTGGTGTTGGTCACAGGTCTGTAGGTCATACCACGCCTGAGATATGGGCGTGACCCACTTTCAAAATACCCCTACAGACACCCCTGGTACCCCAGGAATCTGAAAAACATAGGTGGCCGAGAACTTGTGGCTGTCAATCAGAATGCCAAAAATCAACGAGATAGGGCAATTCGTTTTCGAGTTATCTTGCGGACAAAAAAGTGATGAGAAGACAGAAGACAGGAGAAGAAGAAGAAGAAAAAGAAGAAGAAGAAAAAAAAAGGAAAAAAAAGAAAAAGAATCCGTGCAAAAACAATAGTCTGTGTGTTTCACACAGACTAAAAATGTCTACCTTGAAAGCAGAAACTCTCCCTGTTAATATGGAGGGATAGGAGCAATAAAACATTATTGAATCACGCGGCGAAGCTTTGCGGATATTTTATGGTCACTGAATCCCAACTGAAAAAGCTATCTACGTTTCTGAGTGAGGTAGATTTTCAACAAATAAAAGTATTACGACAGCACAAGGATGGGTGATTCCTAACTCCGAAGTCATCACGCCATTTAATAATAGTAAAGTCGTTGAATTAATAAATTCTATCATTTGTCAAATTAATTCGGTGGGGATGAAAACAGTGTGAAAATATCTGAAAAATGTACACTTTTGAAGTGTGTAATATATGTCATCTTGCGCACACATGACGTATTGTTTCAGGTTTTATGTTGCTTGTATGAGATTTTTGCATGTAGATATGTAAAGTAGTCCTCAGCTTTTCAGTTATAAGATCAGATTTGATTGATAATATGCTCAGATCAAGATGCATTGAAATAGAATTAATCGATCAAGATACAATTTGATACATCTATTGTCTCAGTAGGATACTGTCTGAAGTATCATTCGATTATTTTTAATGTTGACCGTTTTAACCCTTTACCTAACACGAAAAGCAGACGACACTTGCAAACAAAATTATTGAATGACTTTTTTTCATTTTTTGTCTCAAAAACATAGGTTATAACCCCTCGTTGGAATGAGCTCGATGAGCTCGTTCCAAAGAGGGTTCCTAACCTATGTTTTTGAGACAAAAAAATGAAAAAATAATGAAAATTAATTAGCGAATTTTGTGAATAGCGCTGGTCGGTTTTGGCCCTTACGTTGGGTAAAGGGTTAAATCCAGTGTAATTCTTTGGTACCGAGAAATTCCGCTCATTCCTGGAGATTCATTCACTGAATTGAAAATGATGTTGCAATATATATGACCCGCCCCTTCCATGTAACTGCATGCCGTTTTAAGACTATGGGAGGTCACCAAAGAAAGGTGCGGATACCGATTTCAAGGAGAAAGCGTATGATATGCCCAGCATCCCCTTCCCCTCCAGATGGTACTCGCTCACAATATCGGCTTCACCGGTGCGCTAGAAAGTTTTTAAATTTTTTTTATTAACGCCCAGAATGGAGTTCTCTCGTGGTTCTTGGTGAGATATTCTTAATTTTATGTTTGGAGAATCAGAGACATGTATAGCAGAGGCCACTATTTATTTGATTATTTTTTGTAATGATACGTATACTCATGTTCCCCAGCCACCAGTCTTATTCTGCGAGGAATTCTGCGCTGTTGTGGCATGTAATCAGTCCAACCCTCAAATAGTCCATCGCCTTTGTTTAGATTCCATCGTCAGAAATATTTCGGTTGGTTGGAAAAACGAACTAATAAATCCCAGACGACTGAATCAAAAAACTATCATAAACATTCTTTTTGTTTGAATCAACGCGAGAAATGTTGTTGCCCAATCAAGGGTTGCTTTTTCTGAATTTCTTTATGACATTACTATTAGCAATGAAGTCTCGCCGCAACCGTAGTTTTTTAATACCCTACGTAGGTCTACTAATTGTGTTAATATCTTGACGGATTCAGGGTGAATTAAATACTTTTTTATTGGAATATCTATAATCATAGCACGAAAGAATATCTAGGCCAATGCGAATATGGATTTTTTTTCGACTAGACTTTCGACTCGAACTTGCCAAAAAAAATGTTCGAGTCGATTGAATTCGAACCAAGTTAGCTGAAACCAGGTGTCAATGACAGGTTCCTTACGATAATTCCAGTTTAAAATAGCCACGTTAGGATTGGTTTGGCATTCTACTGATGATTTATCCACAAATTCATGCTAACATTCAACAATTCGAACGTTAACAATGCAGCACACTTGAGCCTGTGGTTGAAAAGGGGACAAAGAATCTGTATGTACCTTTGATTGCTTCGCTCCCTTCTTGACTTTAAGCTTGGCATCGTCCGATCTTGCCTTATCATGAAGCGATGGATGCTTCTTACTGAAGTGTACCAGATGTGAGATGTAGTCCCTGTCGCTTGGGTTTGTACGAAGTCTAACATGTATTACACGTGTGTGTGGCCGTGGCTTTATCCATTGTAAAATATGAGTATATTACCGATGTAATTTGGAGTCACGCGACACGCGTGATTCCAAATGCCATTTGTAATACACTGGAAGTTCCATGTTGACGATGTGTTCTTGCGGCTTGCGCTCAATTTCTCACATTGTTTTGACAATTTAGTCAGTATTAAATGTAAGAAAGCACGTATAACGAGATATTTATTAATAAGTTTTTTTCATATTCGATTTTTATATTCGTGATTTTATTTTCGACTCGAATTTGTTGATCGACTCAGTGGCGGCGCCATGGAGGGGTATGTGGGGGTACTTACCCCTCCACTTTTTTCGCCAAGCGTAGTAAAACAATACTATCATTTTAATTTTTGTTGTATTGAACTTTGCGGTGTAATGGTCGGTATGCTTAATCCCATATTCCCAAGTGCACTAAATCAGAGAAGTTTTGAAATTATGTTTGCCCCCCCCCCCCCTCCCCCACACACAGGCTAGCTGCAAACCACAAACAAGAGTCGAGGGTCCAAAATGCAACAAGGCATGCCGCGTTTAAACGAACTGAAACATAGTGCTTAAGGGTATTCGATGAATGCTAGAATCGAGAGCGTGCAAGGCATCCGTTTGGAATTCAGCCTACAGCAATTTTAAAAAATAAATAAAATTTAATATTCTAGAAAAATTCTCAAAGGTATAACTCAATGAAATCATGCAAATATGAATATCATTGGAACCGGCTTGTTCAGCCTGTTCCAATGATATCCATATTAGAATGATTTTGATGCAAAACAGTTAAAAATTTTCTCAACTTAGAGAGAGGACCCCCCCCCCCGAAACCCACCCCAGCTCTGCGCTGCACAATCCCCAACTGTACCCCTCACTTTTGTAACTCTGGCGTGGCCCTTGGATCGACTCGACTTCGAACAATCGAATATTCGCAGGGGCCTAAGAATATCTGCACGCACGCACGCACGCTTCATCCGATAAGCTAGATTCCGGCCATCGTTTTTGACGCACGCACGCACGCACGCACGCACGCACGCACGCACGCACGCACGCTTCATCCGATAAGCTAGATTCCGGCCATCGTTTTTGACGGTGTGCAAAAGTCTAGTGGTTTGGGTGTTGGACCCCCGATTGCCAGGCGGGATTGCATTGAGTTCTTCGCGACAGTCATTGTCTGAGGCAAGCCGCAACACTTTCGTTGTACTATAACCATCGCGTTCCACACTTCCATTCTGTTGCCGAAGGAAATGTGAACCAAGTAGTCATGAGAACTTCATCCAGTCAATTAAATTCCAACCATCGTTTTTTACGGCGTGCAGTGGTCTACTAGTTTAGGTGTTGGACTCCTGATTGCCGGGTGAGATTGCCATAAGTTCGATTCCGGGTGGATCAGAAACCAACTTTCTAAATTCTCCCAAAACATGATTTTGTCTTTCGAAATATACATACTCTCCCCTCTCTCTCTCTCTCTCTCTCTATCTCTCTCTCTCTCTCTCTCTCTCGCTATTTCTGGAAAAGGTTGGGGTGTGTGTGTGGGGGGGGGGGGGGGCACACGTCACTTATGTCCCCGGTTCCTACCTGACTCCGTGTTCTTGAAGGCATCGGCCCACACAAAATATTCCATTGCATATCTGTTTGTATTTGTAGAGAGGAACAATAATAGTGTAATTATACAGCCCGTTTGGGTTGTAGAATTACATTATTACTGATCTTTCATAATATTTTATTGTTCATAATATTTTATTGTTCATTGTTTCATCAATCTGTTTTTATAACGTTGAACGGTGTCTTATCCTTCCTCAAAGTACTACCGTTCCAGAAGTCTCTGAATCTCTTGATGTACGGAGACATTAATTCAGTCATCCAACGAAGCTGGTGACTTATAGCGATCGTCAGCATGATTTGGGTTTTTTTTAGTCAGGATCACTGTACAGTTCATCACTGAACCGATCCGTTTGAAATTTGGCACACAAATACTCCATAACTTCTAATTCTCACCGCCGCTTTAGATTTTGCACCTACATCCAACCCAGCGTCCAATACTCGTCTTTTCTTTCAACTTTTAATATCAATGTCTGTATCAAGCCTTCCTCTTTCAAACTTTGGCTATCCAATCTCCAAGAAAAACCATATCTCAAAATGTGGTACCGACCTGGGAAATACTTGATCACTCGCCGATTTGTCGGCTCAACCTTTTCACACTAACGTCACAAAAAGTTTAGTTTCGTCTGAGTTTCATCAAATTTCAGTATGTTGTACAGCTCAATAAGTGAAAATACATGTGTTTTGGATTTTTCAATTAATGTCGTTTTCAACGTTTTAACGTCGTTTCAAATTCTGACCCCGCCCACCCCTCTGGTGACAGACCTACACCCAAAACTACATAACGCAGCACCACAAAAATTGCACAGACTGGAAAAGGGATAGTTAACCTCGTGCATTGTATAGTTCCATCGAAATTATCGGGAAATTATTAACGCTATGACGAGCTAAAAAGGAAAATTTCAGTGCATAAAGTTGAAATCCAGGAAACTTTTGATGATTTTTTTTAAAATCCGACGTCAAATAACGGAGATATGACGTCAATACCAACATGCGTAAACCCCTCCCATCTGGTGAAAGCCGAACCCAAAGCTACATAACATAGCAGTATATTAATAACCCAGAAGTCACGAGGAAAACATTAACTCAAGCATTGTACAGTTTCTTTCATATTGTCAGAAAATTGTTAACGCTACCACGTTATTAGCGATTGACGGTCGGAAAACAGGAAAATTAAATTTAACTGCAAACAGTTGAAATCAAGCGAAGTTTTCGTACTCATGATCTAAAATAACAAGTTGAAAAAATTTTGAAAATCAGACGTCAAACACTTAAGATATGACGTCAATACCGACAGGCCCTATCCAAACCCACCTGCTGGCTACTCTAACCATAACGCTATATAAGATAACACTATAGTAATAACCCAGACGTCAAGAGGAAGAGATTAGCTCCAACATTGTTCAGTTTCATCCAAATTGACGGAAAATTGTTAACACAAAAACGTTATTGGCGATCGAAGGACGCAAACCGTTATTATTACATGACTGTTCTATGAAATCCCTAACTACAGCAACACTAAACCATGCGGTAAATGAAAATCTGTTCCGTACACATGTGCGGAACGGAAATCGTTGACGGAATATTTAGAAGCGAAATTTCACTGGAATTTTCTATAAATCGTACATCGAAATTACAATATTAATCACTAGCGATAGCTAAAAATCGTTCCCTGAGTTCCAATGTGTTCTATGTGCCATTAGTGACATAGAACACATTGGAACTCAGGGGACGATATAGTAACACGGGTTCCCTTCGCAAGTATGGTTGCCGATAAAATGTGTTCTTTTTGTTGATAATTGTTAAATGAATTACTGAGTGTCCTTCTAATACTTGCTTTTATAGAGGTGAAGGCATGTAATAAACATAGAACGACACGTGCGTGTGAATGAGTAAATCGATATGGCACTTGTGCCATCGCGGAAGGATAAAAGTCTAGGCCTGAGGCCTCTCGTTTTATCCTTCCGCGCTGACACTCGTGCCATATCGATTAATCCATTCACACGCGCGTGTCGTTCGGTGTTTATACGACATCTGACCACATAAAGTTGAAATCAAGCGAACTTCTAGCACTCATGGTCCCCAATAACAAGTTGAATCATTTTTCAAAATCCGACTGGAAATACCTGAGATATCACATCAATACCGACTGACGTTACCCACTCCTATCTGGTGACAGCCCTACCCCCAAAGCAACATAACATACCACTATAATAATATCCCAGGCATAAATAGGAATCGATCAGCTCAAACATTGTGCTGTTTAGTCCATTCACCTTCTAGTCGGTGTTGGGACCACTCGGTGATGGACGTCTTTCATTGGATGATTTCTGGAAATTAGCTTGCGATTTCAAAATAATCTACTTTATTATTTGGGGCTGTTTGAACAAACATACCCCTTTGCAAAAGAGCTCTTTCAAACTCAAACAAGCAAAGTAATCCTGAACATTTTACTTCGTTTCAATTGGATTAGATCAACTCTTTCGCAGAGGCTGTTTTTATGACTAGCGATTTTGAGGGTGTCCATTAATCTTCACCAACTGCTTTGGGGCCGCCTGGGTGAAGACACTCAAAAAATCTCGCGTTGGTTGTGAACAATTTTCTTCTTTATGGTATGACACTACCCTCTAGAAAATCAAATACCATCTTCATTCCTTTCCACCTCGTCGGTGGTCTGTGGTCTGAAACAACGGATATACGCTAAACGATAGATTATCGAAGAAATTGCGGAATTTTTTACTTTCACGGTATCAATCAAAATGGCGGCTTTCAAAACACCACTTCAAGATGAATACGAGTCAAAATATCACAATAAATGGTCAATTTGTTCTAGAAACAGATACTGAAAAGAAAATCTAGTGTTTTTGAGTGGATACCGATCATTTCCAGCAATAATTCAACACGAATTCACCCTGAATTGATACATGAAATCCGCTAGTCCAAACATGGCCTGAAAATCCGTAATATAAGTTTATAAGTCCTTTGAATGGACGTACCAAACCAAAAACTTATATTACGGACTTTCAGGCCATGTTTGGACTAGAAACCCGCCAGCTGCATCAGATTGCAAGACTGAATGTTCCGATTATCGATCAAATTACTTCCGTGTATCAATGATTCAATGCGCTGTTTACTTGCACGCATCAATTCAAGGTTGAAACGAGTGGAAATATCAGATTCTTATAAAAAGCGTATAATAAAAATCAAATTTAGTGTTTTTGAGTGGATACCGAAAATTATCTCACTTGTGATGAGATAAATGGTTATTTTAGCTCGCGCTAGCGAAAAATAAACATTTGTCTCGGTCACTCAGGAGATAATTTTCGGTATCCACTCAAAAACACTAGATATCCTCTATGTAGTGAAGTAAAATATCGAAAAGCTCACAGGAAGGTTGTTTGAGAAGGTTCTCAAATTGATTGTGATCGCCACAAGTTTTAATCGAGTCCGTAAAACTTTGTACAAACACACTCAGAGAAAAGTATTGACTGGTATGTTAGCTCAAAGCATTATGGTTGAATACGAGGGTCTTGACCAATTCAGCTGCTGTCACTTTTCATCACAACAACATCATCAAATAATTGAGTGCGATATTGAAATTTGCCGAATTAAACAAATCTCAAAACAAACTGAAAAAATTACCGATGGATGATATGAAGATGTTATGAATTTTAAATGAGTCCACACGTTTATGTGTCATTTTTCTTTCTACTTTGATCGACGAGATGCCACCATCAAGTCACAAGCAATCTGTCAAAACCCCAGTGTCAACAAAGTCATCAGTGAGTCAGTAAATATTAAAGAGCTCATTCAGTTCGGTAACACGGAGTGGTAGACTACATACCGTCAAAAGGACTATTAATTCCCGAGATATTGTCAACAGATGACTGTGTTCGCTTTTTTATTTCCTAAATAATTTCTTTGATTCTTTGACTAGTGCGACTGATAGAGGCAGCCTTGGGGTATGTGGAAGATAGCAAACTAGTTTATGACTTCTGTGAACATTATCTTTGTTGGTTTCCTCTCTTTAATTGTCACATATACAATTATTTTTCTTGTTATCTAGTATAACAAATTGTATTTCAGTGCTCCCGCAACGCGTTCTTTGTGTTTATTTTTTAAATTCTTCTATGAACAATGCAGATAAAAATCGGCCCATAAATGTAAGGGTATGGCGGAATTTCCCCTGCACGAAAGAAGCCACACTCATGAAGCGCTAGATGAGTGAAGACCATTTAAAACTTTATTTGCCACAAGTTCTTTTTGCCGCCTGGGCAATTTTTCTCTGTATATTGGCGCCACTTATTTGGGTATCTCTTAATTGAATAACCCTGTTCATTGAATATAATTATCAAATACAAAACCATTTACAGTAACTTCAGTACAATTTTTATCTGTTAAATGCTGATAGATTACGGAGTAAACTCTTGTTAACCCTTTACCCAACGTAACGGGAAAAACCGGCCAGCGCTATTCACAAAAATCGCCACATAAACTTTCATTATTTTTTTCATTTTTTGTCTTCAAAACATAGGTTATGATCCCTCTTTGGAACGAGTTCGTCGAGCTCGTTTCAAAGAGGGGTCATAACCTATGTTTTGGAGACAAAACATGAAAAAAATTAGTTATTCAAGAATTTTGTTCTGCACGTGTCGTCTGTTTTTCATGTTAGGTAAAGGGTTAACTGAATACAAAATCTTGTAATATATCAAAGAATTACCCTGACATTCACTGAATTCCCCATGATTATAGACCTATATGGCCTCATTACATCCAACAGAGGCAATTAATCTGTTATATTTTGTTTGACAGAGCTCAACGAACTCTGTCAAATAAGATATAATAGAATAAATGTTCAGTTCAGAATACAGGAAAGCGACCAAATCCCTGTTACATGAAAACTTGGGGCGCGTTGGCCTAGTAGGTAGAGATGCAGGCTGCAAGCCGAGAGGTCCTCGGTTCGAATCACACCTGCGGCATCCGCGTTGTGTCCTTGGGCAAGACACTTCATCACAATTACCCACGTGTGGGTACGGTGGCGTTGTGTACTAAGGCGTACTGCACGTCGATGGTGCACTTGTCTTCAACCAATGCTAACCCTGCTTGCGTGGTGTGAGTATGTTGGGGTGTAGTTGCTCGCCGTTGCTTGGTGGTTCTCTCCGGGTACTCCGGCTTCCTCCACCCGTAAAACTACCCGACACGAGGTGACCCTGGCTGTCGAAAGTGTCGTTAAACCTCAATAAATAAATGAAAACTCCTATTGACTGAATAATTTTCACTGGCAAATTGGCTATTCAGTTAACAGGGTACCACAATATTACGGTACGAAGTATCAAACAAATTTACACGGATCAGCTGATTGTCTTATGTAATGAGCAAACAGACATATCCATTAACCCTCTAAAGCCATTATGCGTATGTTTTGCCTGGAGAAAAATTGACATCCGGCGCGGTAACAATAGGGCAACAAATCGGTCAATAGGATCTGTAATAAGTTATTCCCATGGCACTTTTGGTCAGTATGGTTAACCCTTTACCTAACATGAAAAGCAGACGACACTTGTAAAAATATTTCTTGAACAACTCATTTTTTTCATTTTTTGTCTCAAAAACATAAGTTATGACCCCACATTGGAACTAGCTCGTCGAGCTCGTTCCAATGAGGGGTCTTAACCTATGTTTTTGAGACAAAAAATTAAAATTAACTAACGATTTTTGAGAATTGCGCTGGCCGGTTTTGACCGTTACGTTGGGTAAAGGGTTAAATCAACACAAAACCTTTCAATACACAGAAAGGATTCACCCATTCACCAAAGCTGTATGATATGCGATGATTATATTCAGGGACACGAGGTGCGCATGGTCAATATGTCGGATAGTTGCCGTAGAACATTCTCTAAAGACATCTTGATTCTCAAGTCTTAACAAACGCAACGGGGGTTTTAAAGACGTGAGTGTCGGGTTGGAGGGAGAGAGTGCACCGTTGAATATGCTGTACTTTCGAAACAGATGTTGCGTCCTTTTGAGACACACATATAAGCTTCTCTTTTTGTGTGTCTACCACGGTCCGTCTATTTCCGAAGGCGGGTTTAGGGCTGGAATATGGAAAAAGTAGGAAAAATAGACCGAACCGGCCAAAGATGAAATTCATTGACTAAATCAGCTAATTTTATTTGCATTTGAAAATTAAGTATCACCACAGAAAGAATATACCTGTGTAATGACAAAACTGTGTATTCTCGAAATTTTAAACTTACAATGTAATCATGTATATGTGTGTACATATGGCTGATGGTGTTGTTGTTGAGAGCCATGAAGAGACCTGCATAGAGCATAAACCATTACGGAAATCGCAAATATTATATATTTATCATTATACTATCAAAGGACTTTACTCTGAAGCATGACAGGATAGTCTATTGCTGATGATGTTTTGCCAAATACAAATGGTAGTAATTATTGTTCACTATTTGTATATTGTATAAATGAAAAAAAGTAATGCAAATTGAATGCAAATTGAATGGTATTTTATGTGAGTAGGCTGGTCGTTTTGGCCGATATGTTGGGCAGAGGGTTAAAGATAGCTATATTATCTTACCATTGTAAAGAATCCTCGCCCAAACGACATGGCCTCGTCCAGACGCTTAGATTAATGTCATAAAATAAATATATATCTAAACCTCCCATGCCCATTTGGGCGACTGGGCGCTGTCATTTGAATATCAATCGCTCATAGAACTCTATATCGGAACTGTGAAATAACAAGGATGTTTCCACCCTTATGCTTAATGCGGGACATGCCTAGATTTTGAAATGGGCGGAACTGTTCGAAAAATATGATAATATGGACCAGAACCAAATCTCGAAACGATGAACTTTGTGGCACTGCGACGATAAATCTGGTGTGGCACATATGTTTAGGATTTGTTGATCGGCCTTTATCATCTGTATATATTCGATCGTCTGAATGAGGCTTGAAGTGTTTGGAGGTATATGAACGTATGATTTTATCATTTTGAAGACTTGCTGCTGAAACCAACACAGATGAAGCCACAGCACTGACATATCCGACAGATGTGGTGTTAATAATATTAAAATTAAAAAGCAAAAAAAAAATATATATATGAATAAATCAGAGAATAATTTTTAAGTGTTCTTGGAACTCACTGGAACTCATCATCATTCTATTCGATTTTTGAGAATACAGCAAAAACATTGACCACGAACAAGATAAGGGGCAATTAACTGAAAAGAAAAACAAATATCATTTTTTGCTTCAAAAAAATCGTTTGTAATCCCTTACTGAAACGTGCACAAATGCGTTTGTCCCAATGAGGAGTTGTAAACAATGTTTTGGGCGTAAAATTGGAAAAATAGTAAACATTTACTTTCCTTAGCGCATATATTCATACAAATGCATTCACAGAGGTAGATTGGCCTTATATGATACCGGAAAAATTTTCGGTAGACCCTTCTTTTAGCAAGCCCCAGGACCACTCAACAACCACATGGAGGGAGTTATAGTTGACTCTTTACAGACGTCATGACTTTTGGCTCTATCAATAGGTTATCTCCACCTGATACAATGAACTCTTCTGCGTTGTTGAGACTAATGTGAATTACTTCCAGTTGATATGCGGAATTCTTTATTTATGAGTTTTCGTCTGTTTGCATTGTGATTCAATTGAATAACGTTGGCAAAACTGCGATCACACCAATGGAAAAAGTCTACCGCGTAATTGTATGTCTAATTACAGCGCAATCGCCGCGGACTGGTCCTAATCCACGCGTGGGCAGTGGTGTCCACGAATGCGTTTACCAGGTAATAAAATTCATCACCAGCAAAATTGTACCCGATGCTTCATTAATTAAATTTTTGATGATTATTCCATAATTAGTGTTTGAAATCTAATATTATTGCGTCCGTGGAAATAATGCCCGCTCCATGGAAAGACCAGTCCACGGCGACCGTACTGTACAACGACAAAGTTTTCAACGGTCATGTCGTTGATTTTTGTGATGTGCAGTGTACGAGCCTATGTTGATTGTGATGTCATATTCATTGCCATGCACATTTTTCCCAGGGGCGAACACCTCGGGACCCCACTCCACCAACCCATTCCCGACTGGGGTGAGTTGATGTAGGGGGTCCCAAGATATTCCGTGGTATTCGCCCTTAGGCAAAATTTGACAATGTGCTTAGCACTACCAATTCGAGTCGTAATGTTTACAATACCGCAAATACCATTCGGTAGTGGTTAGTGCAAGAACGACAACTCACTTTCCGATAGACGCTATATGCGTATAGCCGTAACTGCCCCATGCATTTATGTGTGTTAAATGGTATTGTGTTACGCGGGTTGTTGTACAGTCATTGAAGCTCATATTGGGCATATCGACACATCTAGGATTCTTGGTCGATCTGCGGCGTGGGGAGATTTTCGTCTTTCTGAATTGAAATTCCAAATTTATCCAATCGGTAAGAACCACAGTCTCTTCAAGACCATGAGACCGTAAATTGAGGCCCACCCAGTTGTGTTTCCCGGTGGCTATTTTCGGTCCAGTCTACCCCTGGTCACAGATACCCGTACCAAATAGTACGCCCAATGAGTTCGAGCACAGAATAGAGAAAGCGTTCTACTCTATGGTCTCGTTTCTTATTAAAAGGTCATACCCGAGGTATTACTTCGGCCAAATGGCTATTTTGAGCCATGGTTTTATTTTGTGGTGGTGTGGATTTAGTAAATAATTCTCATTAATGGTGATATGGCCAAGCTAATCTGTTGATGGTCTTGATTCAAACCGTGTACTGTCAAGTGCATTTAAGTTGGGGGGGGGGGGGGTCAAGGTCACACGGGAGTGTTCAATGACTAATCCAGACCGGTTTGGGACTTAATAATTTGAAGGTTACAAATGAGACAATTTTTGTGTAAATTTGCTTTGAGATAGCCTCATGAAAACATGTATAAGAAACCCATATGTTTTTTATTTCTAAGAATGATCATCGTATGCTGTAAAATCCTCAGTGGAGGAATGAGGATTTCCTATAAAACAAGTTTATCACTATCGATGCGCGAAAATTGGAAATTTATCCGCAAAATGAGAAAATGTTGACCATTTTGAACCAGTTTTGTAGCCATCAACTCTGCCATTCAGCTGTATTAGAGTGATATTTTACGATTTTTATTGTGTGCAGTTGCCTCCAGAAAAGACCATATTCAGAGCTTTCAGAAACTGTTTTCATTGTGAGTATTGTGAATAGGGGAGGTAATTTAAATGCGAATATCCTCGGCCGTGTTAATGAGAAGCCATGCATTTCTTGAAAAATCAACGTATTTATTATTTATTTATTTATTGGTGTTTAGGGTCACATACTTATGCATAATGGCTAAAAACCAACGTGTTCACCTGAATAACTGTAACGAGACCTATGTTTCGGCCACAAACACAAATCACATAGTAGTCAAGCAGTTATTCGTAAAATATCTGGCCACCCAATATTGATGGTTATACATTAGTGCTTTCCAGGCTGTATTTGAACATCTAACATCTACTAAAATTTACAAGTCTACCTTATCATTTGTCAAAAAACTATATAAATCTGCATCCATATTCGTGTTATTTTCTTTTTGATTCAGTTCTGCACGCTGAAAACAACCGAAGAATATTGCATGGGGCCAGGCTATTTCAGTAATCAGCACGCAAGCAAATGAGATTTAGTGTCTTGCCCAAGCACACGCACGCATAGCAACATGTTTGTGGTGAGAACTGAACTCTTCACCTTAACATCACATGCCCGAGGCACTAACCAATGAGCCAGTGTGATCCAGGTGCCATATATATTTAGTATTTTTTTTTTATAAAAAGTTGGAAAATCAAAACAAATTCAGTTTTTGAGGACCTGCACCAAATATTTTGTCATCAATGACAGTTATTCCATAGTTTCCAGTTCGTTAATCAAATAACCCTTGTATTCTCGTTTGCCGAAGTGTCATTTTGATATTTTGCGATAGACATTGTGTGACGGAAATAACTTGAGAGGCACACAAGCTACCCAAAAAGCTCTCACGCTACAAGTCTAATTCTGTAAGGAATTCGACGCTGTTACGGGCTGTTTGTTTACTCACTTTTCGTGGTGTTTGCACGTAGACTACCGTTGATGTGATGTGATGTTCCGTCACTCCAAGAGATGTACAGAAATTCTTTCGTGCTCCAGTCATAGATATTACAACCAATAAGTATTGAATTCTGCTAAAACACATCAAGATATTATTAACACAGTTGGTGGAACTGCGAGGGTTAATCATAAAACTACGGCTGTCGCGAATCTTAATTCATAATGATAATGTCAAAAATCAAGTCTCGATTGAGCAACATTGCTTCCGTTGATTCAAATAAAATGAATGTTTATGGTATTTTTTTAGATTCAGTCGTCTGAAATATATCATTTGGTCGGAAAAGCGAACCGTATAGGTTCGCTTTTCCGACCAACTGAAGCATTCCAGACGAGGGAATCTAAACATATGCGATGGACTATTTAAGGGCTAGACTGATACCAGACCATAAAAGTGATGAATTCTTTAAAAAGAATTAGACCGCTGGCCTGAAAGCTTGGTCGCATACATCATTTATTTCGTAATTGTTGTTTCTTCACTAGGCCCTTCGGGGATCTGCGCGCAACAGTTAATCCATCTGAAATCCTGAAACACATTTGCACAACCAAATAGTTCAGTCATGATTGCGATAGGTATAACTACTTTTCTGTTTTTTGGTTGATGTAAGGTTACTTTTTGACAGAGAAGGGCCACCACCTGCACCTAGCACCAGACCCTTCAGAGCAGGTCCGCGAATCAACATCTGGGGCGAGAATGATCAACGGAGAAGGAATGTGGTTCAATTTTTGTAGCTATACCTTACATGTTCGGGATGTTGGTAAATGACCAGTGTAATGGGTGTGGATAGATAACATTAGCAAAGTTAAGACTTGACGTTCTTATCCTTGTCTCTTTCGGAAAAGTAGCACAGCTCATGCACATTAACCCTATACCTAACCCCATGCTGTGCGTTTTATAAACTACATTCAGGGTAGGACTTTTCATATCATTTCGCTTGTGTTGACCTTCTGTTGGCGATTCTTGAGTTCTCTCGTTTTCGTTTTCCCCTAGGGTTCCAGACTGGTGTTTTCCATGAAGATCAGACCAATCCATCCCAGTTGTCTTCTCTTTATTTATGAAAACCCAAATTATGATAAAGCAGTGCTTATTATTTATGTAGTGAAATAATCAGCACTGCTTCATCATAATTTGCGTTTTCTTATTTTTCTGGCAGTGGAAAAATTTTCCAGCTCGTTGTAGAAATTTTGAGGTCTTCTGTTGGTAAAATGGTGCAAAATGGAAGGAAATATATTGATATTTTGGCCAAAACGCACCTTTAAGGTTGAATTTCTGAAGACTAACCCGTTTTGAGTGCCAACAATTAGTTGGGTTTTTTTCAATGGTTTTATTTGTTGTTCTCCATATTTGTGATCATATTATTGAAACTGAGTTGACATTCGAGCTATTAGGCCGAACCTCATATATGTATTCAGACCAGCAGTGAAGCTATGTTAACCCTTTACCTAACCTGAAAAGCAGACGACACTTGCAAAAAAAATTCTTGAATAACTAATTTTTTTTCATTTTTTGTCTCAAAAACATAGGTTATGACCCTCGTCGAGCTCGTTCCAAAGAGGGGTCATAACCTATGTTTTTGAGACAAAAAATGAAAAAAATAATGAAAATTAATTGGCGATTTTTTAGAATAGCGCTGGCCGGTTTTAGCCGTTATGTTGGATAAAGCGTTAATGGGAAGATAATAAATTCAAGGTTATCACGTGCGAGGAACGTACGCGTTGTATACCATTTTTTATGTTGTTTGTTTGGCGCATAACAGATGTACTCAAGCTGAGCCCCTCTTTACGATTCGTCATATAGCCTAATACGACCACATTATATAGAGAAAGCTCCCAGAGGAAAGTGTGGAATTCTATAAACTAATTTATTCGGAAACAAAAGTGAAAACGTTAGGTAGCTTTGACGGTGATTCAAGCACGAAAGTTATATAGTGACGTGTAGATCTATATATTTTTTTCTGTTTCGTAACGATGCAAATTTAGCATTGCCATGTACCATAAACAACGAGCGTCTGTGCTCTTCGTCGCTTATTTCTGTCGCAAATCCCAAGATCTCGATTACTTATATGAGGCACTTGGGCCTACCTACCTGGAGGGGGTGGGGGGGGGGGGGGTTGGGGTGTTCCAGCCCACTCATAGCACGGAAAATGTTTCCAAACAGAATGTTAAAATGTCGTAATCTCCCTGATTCTAATGGCAGCTAACAATTATTTTCCACATGATTATCGGACCGTTCAAGTAACTTGCTCAATCGATCGATCTTGGCATCAAAAAGAATCTTGAAATTGAAATGAACAATATTGAAGTTATTTACCAATATAATATCGACAATATTTACAGAAAACAGTCGTTTAGTGAACGGTAAAGAGAAATGAAAAACAAAAGAACTTGAAATTGTCGTATCAGGCCACTCGCCACCGAAACGCTGGTCCTAAAGAGTCTTCTCTGTTATACTTTAACCAACTTGACATGTTAGTACAGCAGTTCCCAAATTCACCCGGTCTAAAGCCCAGCAGAGTCATAATCCGCTCCCGCGAGTGTTACCACCGATTCAGTCAAATCCGCTAGCTGTTGCTTGAACTATCGCTATAAGTCTTCTTGAGACTTGAATCACACTAATTGTGTAGCAAGTAAGCCAAACCGGTTCCGTAAATTTCGTTAGGTTTCCGACAATGTCGACATTTGAACAATAGGGAGACGTGTCAAGTACTCTCCCTCCCCAACACACTTTGTCATCTTCCGTTTAGGTACAGGTCTCCACCCTGGTGTAAAAACTGCTAGCGTCGAACAATAACGCCTGGTTCTGTTAAAATGTATGTTAACAGCGCGGGTAAAACGACACTGCCACGTTAACGGAGCTGGGCGATATGCACTCCTGATCTGAAATATCATCTGCCTGGGGGAGTGTGTTCCATAGGCGTATACCATCTGAGAAGAAGGAATAGTAGTACAGAATGGTCCTGGCAAATTGGAAAAGGAAATTCTGGTTGTGGCCGCGCAGGGCAGTGGCTAACGTGCAGTGGCTGATGTGAAGTGTACAAGTGGTATGTCGATTAACTGCTGTGTTATACGGTACATCATCACAGTTCTGATTTGTACACGCCGCTCATGTAATGTAGGCCACTGGAGCTTATGTGACACTTCTAGTCCTGTGATAATTCTTAGTCAAATACCTTAATGACCTGCGCTGGACCATCTCCAGATTGCTGATGTTGTCTTTTGTGTGGGGATCCCATATGACACTCCCATACTCCATGATAGGGCGGTCGGGTGTCTTTGGTTGTTCTTGGGCATTGGTATGAGTTACGGGGTATGAAGGCCCTGGTGTTATTGGCCTTCTTGGCAATGGTGTTGATGAGGCTCTTTCAACTTAAAAATTGATTAATTTTGAATCCAAGGTACCTGACGGTGTCAACACATACTCAGGTATGGCCATGGATGCTATGCTGGCCGTCAGTGATGTTTCTTCTGTTTGATATGTGGACGATCTGACACTTCTATGGACGGAAGTCCATTAGTCAGTCTGATTCCCATTCTTGGAGTTTGTCGATTGGGGCTTGTAGGACTTTGGCATCATAGTCAGTCTTAATCGTGTGGTACAAGATGCAGTCGTCCACAAACAACCGGGCTGCCGACGGTCTAGAGATAAAGTCTGGGGGCCATTAATGAACAGAAGGAACATCAAAGATCCGAGCACGCTTCCACGGGGAATTTCGGATAGGGCAGGAGCTGTTCTGGAGGGAGACCCCTCAGGGGTGACCTGCTGAATCCTAGAGCCAGGAAGTCCCCCACTGCTTGGTTGTGCCCTATACCTCGTCGAAATCTAGTTTATGGAGGAGTCGGTTGAAGGGAACCTTGTCGAATGCTTTTCTAAAATCCACCGTTAGCGGCTTTCCAATCCACACGCTCCCATGAACGCACGAACGAGTTTTTTAGCCGGCCACGTGCTTTTATTCTCTCTTATTCGAAGACAAAGACAACTATTTGAAGTTATAAACGGTGCATTCGGTTGTACATGAATCATTTCCAGTCCCTAATAAGCTAAATAGCTTCAGTCCGTTCCTCGTGTCCATAATTGTATGCCAGGATAAATTTGGTGTAGGCGCAAGATAAGTTTGATGCACCAAAAAGTCGCTTTGTGTTTTAGGGGTTGACTGTTCGATCCTCGGCTCCCGCACGTCTAACTCTATCTGTTACAGAATAACAGAATAGCTAATGTCTTGATCCTGATTTGTAAAAATATTGTCCAAAGTGTTCACTTCCCATGTACGTGGATTATGTGCCTGATAATCTTACTTATTGGCTACTTGGTAGAATGCTGGATTAATTTCAGTTATCAGACTCGGGTTTTGTGTAACTGTTTTCAGTGTTTTGTTACAATCGTTTAAAGACTATCCAATAGCACTCTGCAATAATTAATTTGTTAGGCCTAAAAACGTTTAAAATCTGTTTCTCAGGCAGGCCCTCCCTCATGGTCATTTTGGCTGCTGCATGCTCTCTTTTTTACCAATGCTAAGTTGAAAAAAATAAAAATTAAATGGTTTATGTTTGATATTTTACCCAAATTATAAATTTGTCCCTTCAATGTAACCCAAGCCTTTTTGCACTCAAGGGACCAACTGCACCACCTTTTTGCACTCAAGGTACCAAATGGACCACCTGCAATGCTATGCTTCAGATCATGAAACATAAAACAAAACAAGAAAATTAACTTTTGATGGCAAAAAAATAATTACAAAAAGAAAAAATAAAGTAAAAAAAAAAATTTTACAAAAAATGGCCTGAGAAACAGATCTACTTTGTGGGGCCATATACTTATAAGTATATAGTATATTAAATGCTTGTTTGAAAATGAATGTGAATCTCATCCACTACAAGCTTATCAGTACTGAAAATACAGGCTTTACAATATAAACACTTTTGCACTATTGTATGTGAAAAAGTACAAACAAAATGGGTCAAGCCTGGAAATAAGCAAATTGTCATCTGCAGAATGAGGTCCCCAGAAGGTGAATTTGGTAATACTACACTGCACAGCAGGGTAGCATCACTAAATTTACACTCTGTGAACCTGAATCTGAATCAAGGTCTCAGGCCTAAACAGAAAGAGGTATCCAGAGGATAAATTGGCCCACTGTATGGGATAGCATCAGCATCAGCAAATTGATACTCTGGGAACCTCATTCTGCAAATGACAGATTGCTTATTTCCAGACTTGGTTACAGTTTACAGGCATATTTTATTTTTATTATACCTATATATACTATTAAAAAAAAGTAGGGGATATCTGATAAAAGTGAGATATATGAAGAATTTTTTTTTTCATCAAAAAGATCGTTGAGGCATTGCATTGTGACATCTGGTGAATGATTTCAGCGACAGTTGAATGTGTGACAACCACACATTCCATGCACTGAGCTCTAGAAGACATGGACGGTCAGTCAGAGAATTTACCACATTCAGTCCAAGACCTCAGTACCTTGTAAATCCTTCTCGGTTCGCGAGACAATCGCGGATCCAACGTGGTATACTCCTCACCAAACGTCCAATATCAGCTTGACTGGTGTTATTCCATTCTTCCTGCAGTGCAGCTGCGAGTTCCTGGACATTGGTAGGAGGCTGTTGGCGTTGTCGTAGGCGCCTGCCAATCATATTCCAGATGGGCTGGATTGATGAAAGGTCTGGACAAAGTGCTGGACATGGCAGTGTAGTAATGTTCTGCACCTGGAGGAACTCTGTAGCGGCATGGGCCCTGTGTGCTCTTGCATTGTCATCTTGGAAAATGAATCGACAGCCGTGACGTCGCGCATGTGGCACCACATGAGCTGCTAACATGTTGTCACAGTATTACTGCCATGTGACACGCCCTTGGATGATATGTCATGCTTTTTGCTTGTCATGGTTATGCCTCCCCACATCATAACTGACCCCCCACCAAAACGATCGTGCTGCCTAACGGTTACGTCATGGTATTGTTCGTTTCGCCGCCGCCACACTCTGTTTCGCCTGTCATGGAAGTCGAGAGTGAACTTCAATTCATCGGAAAACATGACGTTGCTCGACCGACGACAGTCTCAGCGCTGTCGTGCTCCCTTGCTGCGATGTGACGTTCAGTTAAACGTCGAATTATTAGAGGTCGTCAAGCGTACAAATTCCAGCTGTGTAGGCAATTTCGGATAGTCTGGCCACTGACTCGCACATCTGTCGCTCGGTGCAGCTGCTGTCCAATTTCTGAAGCACTTTGATGGTGGCCACATAATGCTGTGGTTCGGATGAAACGATCCTGCTTAGCAGTTGTCGCCCTTGGATGCCTGTCTGACGGTAGCGTGACCACAACCCGCTAATCACCAATTGAGTTACTATGAGAATTTCAGCCACTGCAGTGTGTCTGTTGCCAGCTTCAAACATGCCAACGGCACGTAAACGTTCGTCATGTGTCAGTCTTCGCATACCTCAAACGTTACGTTTTGACCAGAAACTATCAATGAACGAGTTTATACCAAGAAAAGAACGATGAGACCTCCGAAAAAGGCCGACTGGTACAAATGAAAATTTCAAAACGTACCCCACAGGCACGGCGCTCATGCAAAAAACCTGCACGAAGTTTTCGTGGGCCGGTGACGTTCATGATCCACACTAAACTTGGTAACATATCGATAGTCCAATCACGCGTACCCAATACCATTTTCCAAAAATATCAACATCGGTTTGGATATCCCCTACTTTTTTGAATAGTATATATGTAATTGTGTTAAAATGTAATTCTGGCAGAAGTTAAAAAGCGAGGCCATAAAAAAGTATGAAAGTAGTGTCTATACATTTCACAGAAACTACATGCTAATGAGAACATTTATGTTTTAAAACCATTTGCACTGATACACCCTACTCTTTGTGGCTAAGCCACAGATAGTATGATGTATGGGGGGGGGGGGGGGGCTTGGAGGGGGGGGGGGGGTAAGTGAGATTGCCCCATTCTATCAACATTTTTAAGTCGCAAATAAGAAATAGTTCCTCAAGTGGCACTCCAATTTGGGAGAGGTGGCGCATTTTCACCTGTCGCACCTCCCCTAGCCATGTGACTGGATCAGGGTTTCTTCCACTTACTGGCAGTTATGTCGAAAGCATCAAGCGAGTTAATTCATCTCTGCTTTGTAGTTTGGACTACAGGTTTAATGACTACTTTGTGAACGGAACTCAGAGCTCATGCAATTGTGTAATTTACAGTTTCATGGAAGAAATTGAGCAGTCTGAAAAATAATGAAACTGGTCTTTCTGATATTTTCAGTTTCCTCAATGACTGTTTGTCATTATGGTAACTTACCTTTGTAGTTGGGAATTTGAAATATATGGCGGGTGATTGGAAAAAATTAAAGTAGAGTAAATCAAATTGGGAATGGTCCCATCACTATTTACCGTATCTACTGCTAGGAAACCCCCTTATAAAGAAGCTTCACTGTGCAACTACAAGGAAGTCACTGAAACAGTTATCAGCTTCCCCTGGTGGTGGTTTATAGTCAGCCAAGACTTGACTAGAACGCACTGCAAAATAGTTGGGATTTGTGACCTGGGGCCAATGCTATAAAACTTTTACAGTTGTATTTTCTAGAATTGTATTTTCTAGTTTTGGCTTTAAATGGGTTCAAATGAACCATCAGCACTTTCAAAGATGTGGTAATTTGCCTGTTGGCAAATTGCCATATCTTTTAAAATGCTAATGATTTATTTTAGTCAGTTATATTAATAGACAGAAAATACAGTTCTAGAAAATACCATTGTAAAAGTTTTATAGTATTGGCCCCTGGTTGAAATTGGAATACTTCCTGTGTCTAAGTGTTAAGTGGGAAGAAATCAGCAGTGAAATTCTGAATGTTTCTCTGCATCATATTCAGGCTGGGGTCATTAGGCTGGCATCGGCATAACTCTTTCTGCATTAGCTGTTATGCTGAAGGAAAAACTGGAAATTTGCACTAATTTCCCATTACTTCACAAATTACTGGTTCTGTCACCATCACTCATTCAATTTTTTTCATATTTAAACCTAATAGAGATTGTTAGCCACAGCTGATTACATCGGTAGAAACAGAACAGTTATTAATATGTCTTGTTAACTTTGTTTGATTTTTATAACCCATATCTGAGATGACATATGGCCATTTATTTCCAAGGCAGGTTACTAATTTGCTGCTTCAAGGATGGAGCACAAAATCTAATTTTCTGATATATTTACACCGAAATGATTTTGGAATCAATTTTGTAGTATTTATTGGTGATGGGGAATCATTATAACTGAAGGTAAAAAATTATGCTCTGAAGAGCATTGACTTTATTTTGCAAATCTGACCATAGTTCATCAATTAGCTGTAGAACAACATTAGTGAAAGAAATATGGGAACTAATGAGGAACAATGCAGTCAATGAGCCTTAAGTCTATAATTTTCTAATTTATTTTATAAAAAAATGATCTTTTGTAAAAATCAGTAAACTCACATTTGAATTTCTATGTCACCTAAACTTCTAAATCACCATTTTCTTTGAAAATTGGCAAGGATATTGATGTCAATTAACCATTTGCTTATTCTATGTCTGCATGTTATAATGGGTAGAGTTCTAGATTATGGTGTTGTTCAGAAGTTGAAATGAATATAAACATACATGTGGCCATGCTGCCATGCCTTCCATATTCAATCAGTTAGACCACACAAAGTAGATCTTCTGTTTCTCAGGCCATTATTTGTGAAATTGCATGCGTGCGAGCGGTTTTTTATTTTATTCTTTATTTCAGTAATTACTTCTTTGCCATCAAAAGTTCATGTTCTTGGTTCAAGTTTTAGGCCTCATAATCTACAGAATAGCATGGGTGGTGGTGTATTTCATCCCTTGAGTGCAAGAAGGCTTTGCAATGCTAAAGCATTGCAAAGCCTTCTTGCACTCAAGGGACAAATTCATCAATTTTTTAACTTGGGTAAAATATCAGACATAAACCATTTAATTTTTATTTTTTTAAAGTTTAAATTGGTTATAAAAAAGAGAGCATGCAGCAGCCAAAATGACCATGCGGGAGGGCCTGAGAAACAGATTTTTTATTTTTTTAGGCCTTATGTGAATTTTTTTTTTTAAACCTCTGTGGGAATCCTGGGAAGTGAAGCAGTGCTTGTTTGCTGTCATATCATAAACATGCTCTGTTTTACTGATTTTTTTTTTTAAATAGGACCCAGTCACCAATGCTTGGGGTCAAAGTCCTTTAAAATGGGCAAGATGGGTATAAAGAACTGACTAAACTTGACTTCAATTGATAAGGCCTAAAAAAATTAAAAAGCTATTTCTCAGACCCTCCTGCATGGTCCTTTTGGCTGTCGCATGCACTCTTTTTATAACCAATGCAAACTTAAAAAAATAATAATTAAATGGTTTATGTCTGATATTTTACCCAAGTTAATAAAACTGATAAGTTTGTTCCTTGAGTGTAACAAGGCTTTGCAATGCTTTAGCACAGCAAAGCCTTCTTGTACTCAAGGGATGAAATACAACACCACTGATGATATTCTGTAGATTATAAGGCCTAAAACATAAAACAAACAAAGAACATGAACTTTTGATGGCAAAGAAATAATTACAAAAATAAAAAAATGCTCCCCCCCCATGCAGTTTTACAAAAAATGGCCTGAGAAACAGAAGATCTACTTTGTAGGGCCTAACTGAATATTTGTATTTATTTAATATATGTGACTGGCAGATTGGCTATCCAGGTAATAGGAACTCCAAAAATTTGGACAAAATTCAATTGTTACTAAACCTATTTTAAATTTTGGATAATTGAATTTTCCCTTTAATTGAATAATTTTACCTGAAAAGGAACATTTCAATTTACAGGTTTCGGCTATTACTTGTAGCAGGTTGCTACAGAACTTATTTCAAAACTTGTTTTCGATGTTGTATTGATATTGATCACAGTCACTTGTTTGAGGTTCAGCAAACAGAAAGAAGCAAGTGATGGGGCAAGCTCTCATTTTAACCATTCTGGAAATAATACTTAACCCTTGACACCTCAGATTAATTTTACGTTAATAACTACCGTATGTACATGTACACAGCTGCAGATGACTTAACCCTTTACCCAACGAATCGCCCGCATCCGCCCGCGTAATATGCAAATTCAGTAGTTGAAAAATATTATTTTTCCAAAAATTTCAACAAAACCATATCATGTGACCCCTCGTTGGAACGAGCTCATCGAGCTCATTCCAACGAGGGGTCACATGATATGTTTTTGTTGAAATTTTGGGGAAAATTTGAAAAAATGATATTTAAAAAAATAAATTTTGATATCGTCTGCGTTGGGTAAAGGGTTAAAAGTGTTTATACATTATTGTTGGCTGCTGCCTTTTAATGATGTAAAACACTGTCAAGATAAATGCATCCTACCAGTCAATCTCTTAAGAAGAATACACTTGGGACTATTATGATCCCTGATGAGTCTGGAGGTGGGATGGGGAAATCTCACCCGAGGGGCAAGATATTTGAACCAGACCTGAGGCTTGCCAAGGGTCTGGTTCAAATATCTTGCCCCGAGGGTGAGAGTTCCCCATTCCCACCCTCAGATTACGTTAGCCAGAGGTAATCGGGAGTCACATGCTGATTCAATCAACTCATTTTGTATTCGTTGTTTTGAGAAACTGATGACACCATCGGAAAGAGCATGCTCAACTTATGTATATACCACGAAATCGATTACGAATGGTGGCAGCTTTAGGGTTGAAGAGTTTTAGAGCATCGAACTTTGATCACACGGCATTCCAATGACGTCAATATGAATTAGTTGGTAGCAAGAAACTGATACGATATGCATAATGTAATAAAAACGTTATAAATGTATAATGTCATGTGGGTGGGGTGGGATACATCTGTGTCTCCCTGCTATCTCAGCCGGAACACACGTATGTTACACATGCAGTAGGGGGAGAAAACTTTTTCCGAGCAATATAAAAAGGGCTGTTTGTGGCTGTATGGGGACTCAAGGATTAAAGAGTGGATTATAAGAAAAAACACACAAAGTAGCATTTCCTTTAACCCTTTGAACACTGGTGGTATCTTCCATGCCAGTTAAATGGCAGAAATTGGAAGAGTCCATATCCATTATTTGGGGGTAGAACAATTAATATTTTCAACGTGCAGCCTGAAGGCTGCACGTTGAAAATATTAATTGTTCTACCACACACGTTCACTTATTAGCCATCCTACTTAATGAAATTATGACGTATTGTGTTCTTGGACCGGAAAAGCAGCCTCTCGTGTTGAAAGAGTTAACTAGTTGAGTGCTATCGTGGCTCTATTGAAAAGTGCTGGATGCCACTGCAGTGGCTTTAAAATGGATGCATTTGCTTGATGTTTGTTCAGTAGTAGAAGAAACCTTTTTGATATAAATCGTTTGGTTACAATTTATTGGAGAGTGCCTTCTGGCAATTTCCAACAAATTGTAGCAAAACAATTATCTATGAACAAAATCTTGCTAAACTATGGCTGCTCTTGCTTGTAGTGTGGTATCTTTGAAAAAAAATACCCATGTTTCAAATCGCCTTTGAAAAATAATTTAGCACTCTGACTCTTCCAGTTAAATACAGTCACTAAAATTCGGTAAAAAATATAAAAATGCACATTTAAGTGAATGGAGTTCAACCCAGAGAATCATTAGTCAAAAGACCAGTTGTGCTTTATTAGGCTTTTCACAAAAGCTGAGTTTCTGCCTGTGTAAAAGTGCACATCTTGTACAAATCAGCGGCTGGCCAAAGTGTTTTTATTGGATATTCAAATGACAATCTACCCTCTGCATACCTTTTTATGATAGTAACTTTGTGTATTTGTCACATATGTGTTCATTTTATTCCAATATGCACAGCTGTGCTACTGCAAAATAGTGGGAATAACAAATAACAATATACAGAGTTATTGTGTTGACAAACTTTCCTACCATCCATACAAACAGTAATTGTTCAATGTATATTCCTTGTACAGGGTAATTTGATTTGAAGCGCAGTTTTCATCCTGATGTCAATACAAACCAAACTATCTGATTTGCAGCAACATTGGAATCCTGTTTTTAGGCTGTCATTATACAATGGGGATGATGCAAGCATTGTACACAATGTGATAAAGTGATCATTTTCAATTTTTCTTCTTGGTTTTGAATTGCATCAAAATTGTACTGATTGATTGAATGTTTTAGTATAGACCTTGGATTAAGTTTGATAGAAGCTGTCTTTGTTTTACAGAAAGGCTAAAATCACAGGCAACACACTATCTTGAAATTCCCAACTGAGAAGTAAATCATTAACCCTCTGCACAGATGGCATTGAAATATCAAAATTTTACCCTATAATATTTTCCCATAATGCAACTTTGCATTTGAACCAATCCAGTCTTGTTTGACAGAGCTCATGTTTCTCTCAAGATCGAATTGGTTAAATTTCTAGTTTCATGATGGTGGAAAAAGTGACTGCTTGAAATTTTGGTATTTGACATCAGTGGGAAGATGGCTTACTGGTAGAGTTCTAAATTATTTTTCAAAGGTGACTTATAACATGAATATATTTTTTTTAAGATACACATACAGTACAGCTGGTAGCACAGTGGCTCAGTGATTACAGCATTGGATTTCAAACCAAAAGGCCCAAGGTTCATTCCTCAGCTGCATTGTGTCTTTAGGTAAGGCACTTAATCTTGATTGCCCATGTAGGAGCAGGGTGGACTGTGTACTAAGGTGTACTGCACGTCGATGGAGCACTTGTCTTCACCCAGTTCTAACCCTGCTTGCGTGGAGTTAGTACGTTGGGGAGTTTGACAATTGCTCACCATTGCTTGTGGTTCTCTCTGGCTACTCCAGATTCCTTCACCCCTAAAACTGCCTGGCATTAGGTGACACTGGCTGTCAAATGTGTCCTTAAACTCCAATAAATAAATGAATACAGTACAGCCGCCGTGGACTGGTTGTAATCCAAGCATGGACAGTGATGTCCACGCATGCATTTACCAGGTAATAAAAATCATCATCAGCAAAATTTTATTAATGAAGCCATGCTTCATTAATTAAATTTTTGATGATTATTCCTTTAATTAGTGTTTGGAATCTAATATTATTTCATCCATGGAAATATTGCCCACCCGTAGCAAGTGACCCGTCCACAGCGACCATACGCTACCATGCTACCTATCAGGAGAGCCTTAGTTTACCAATATATTGTTCATAAATTATTGTTTTGTTACAATTTTGTGGAGAGACTTTCAAATTAATTGTAATACAATCTTTTCAAATAAACTTTTTTCTGCTGCATCACAAACAACAAGTGAATGCATACAATGTGACGCCACTAAAGAAGCTGTCTTTGTTTTACAGAAAGGCTAAAATCACAGGCAACACACTATCTTGAAATTCCCATGATAGTGGCTGCAAGCACTCAACCAGTAAATGATCTTTTATCATAAGCATAAGCTAACATCATGTCCAGCATGTAACAGCCTTTAACCCTTTACCTAACATGAAGAGAAGACGACCCTTTAACCCTTTACCTAACATGAAAGGCAGGCGACACTTGCAAACAAAATTCTTGAATAACTAACTTTTTGCCTCAAAAACATAGGTTGTGACTCCTCATTGGAATGAGCTTGACGAGCTTGTTCCAAAGAGGGTCATATAGCCTGTGCTTTTGAGACAAAAATGATGAAAATTAATTGGCGATTATTGAGAATAGTGCTGGCCGGTTTTGGCCATTACCTTGGGTAAAGGGTTAAAAAAAATTCTTGAATAACTAAATTAAAATAGAATTTTTTTTTCGCCTAAAAAACATAGTTTATGAATCTCATTGGAATGAGCTCAATGAGCTCATGACAATGAGGAGTCAGAAGCTATGCTTTTGGGATTGCAAGCGGCTGAGAATACATGACTCCATGAATGGAACATCAGTTCACTGTTGGTTACATTCCTAGCCTCTGTGTTGCATTTGCTGACCAAGAGCAAGCCAAGCACATTATCTTGTCAGAGGACACATTGCAATTGACCATCACAGGACTGTACTCCTAAATCTGATGTTCAGACACAAATAAAAAGTATTCTTGTGCTGGCAGTTACCTGATTGTATAAACGGATACCAGCCTATTTTTGTCCAGAATAAATAAGCATGTTCATGCTCTCTGTTAACTCCCTGCACACTGATGTTGAAACATCAAAATTTCCAGCAACAAATTTTCCCATATTGCAAATAGGAATTAACCAATTCAGTCTTGTACAGTTATACTCAAAGTATAGTACTATGGTATCTTGAATAATAATTCTGGGTATCTATTATAATTTTGTATTGCAAAAAAGTGCCTGTTTTTCATGCCAAGGAGCTGTGTATGATAGCTCTTTTTTGTAAATATTTTTTCTCCTGAGTGCAAACAGATTTTTTCGACTGATGAATTTATAGGGCATCTGATGCCTCCCTGGCTGCCAACCACCTTTGGGTCTGGAGTACACTGCATATTGTAACTTTTTAATCTTATGATTTTCCAAGAAAGTGCCTAAGATCTCTATGTATAGTAGCTTTTTCTGATGAAATCTTAAGTGATGCACTGTTGGAATGGCTTGTTGGAAGAAATTCTGTAATATCATGGGTAAATCACATCAGTTGTGGCAGAAAAAGATTTAAATTCAGTCATGGAATATGAGAGTGTGCATACTTCTATCAAACTCCAGAAATACGATGCCATTAAAACACTTATGGTGTGAAAATGCCACTTAGACAAAACCACCTTGTCTGTAAGAAAAGCACAAGCATGGCAAGCAAAGTTTCAGGCATATGGACCTCCAGGTTCAGCCTGCAGGTCCATTGCCTGAAACTGTGTTTGTTCTTCTTATGTATTATCTTGTCAATTGACAGTTATTGTTTGGGTGGAAGCTCCACTCCACAAGTGTTTTAATGGTAATCCATTCTCCATGTACTGTATGCCACGAAGTAAAACAGAATCAATAAATAAATAGACTAGAGCTCTGTAATTAAAGTGAACACAGTAAAAAATAAATAAATAAATAAATAAATAAAAATAAATAAATAAGTAAATAAATAAATAAATAAATAAATAAATAAATAAATAAATAAATAAATAAATAAATAAATAAATAAATAATCTCCATAGTTGAAATAACATATTTTCAATGATTGAACAAGAGAAACCATAAAGCATTTATTGACTGCAGAGATGGATACTAGAGATGTAAATTGACAGGTAAATGATAGATATTTTTTGTCCGATCATAACCAGTCATTTATACTACATGTATGGCTTGTTGGCATGAAAATTTTAATTTAGTTTTATGCAAAAGAAATGTTCCTCTTTTTATAAATTTCTAAAGTTGTTTATTTCACCAGGTCTCAATGAATGTTGAACATAATTGACTATTCAGTCAAGAAACATTGAGGAAATATCCATTGATAATAGAAGTATCCTGTAACAGTAATTTCCACTCACACATTTTGCTAATTTGTGTTTAAATACTGGAGCCACTATTGTATCAAGAACAAACAGGGTCTCGCATGCTCAGTGTTTCCATATTATTGACCGAATATAATTATGTTGTATTTATCAAGCTAATTTGCACTAACTACAGCTTAGTAGAAGTAAACTGTTCTTTTTGATACTTAATACCTTGAAGACATGGGGATTTTCAAAAGTATGATATTTCTTTCCCCTAAATTTTTCATAAAATTTTTTGAAAATCCCAAAAGTTCCTTTCAAATAATTTTCCCAACTATATCCAATATAATTAAAGCTGTGATTCCTTTTCTATTAACTTTAAAAATACATTTTTTGAACATCACTGTATATCTAATGTTTGCTTGTGAAAATACCTCGAAAAATCTATTTATTTGTGCTAAATAACAATCAACCAATGACAATTAAAAATTTTTTTCTCCATTCACTGGCCTTTTTCTATCATTTGATGTTTCATTGTTTGAAAGACAAGAAGGTTGTAAGCTCCAGTTCAATGAAAATTCAATTGTATCGGCAGCTTCAAGTAGCAAAACTAAAGGAATTGATTTCATTGTAAGAGAAAGCCTTTATTTTGTCACAAGACATTTCATAGAGTAAGCCGAGTTAATATTTGGCTTCATATCCATTGATACCTTCCCAATACTGCCAGTCATTTGATTCAAATGAAAGGACATAATCAGATCGCGTGTGGACTGGTTCGCACTTGGTTGCACTCTCCATGTTAGATACTATAGAATATTTTCAACAGCTTCCAGGTGTTTTGCAGTATTCAGAGTCTGAACAGTAATACCTTTTGAAACTAATATCTGTGAGGAAACTAAGGATTTTTTCAAACTTTCAACATCCTGAATTGGTCTACCTGAATGAATTGTTGATGATTCTTTTGTGATTTCTTCATGTTTGATAAAATTATGGAAGACCGGGCAGATGATACAACCAATTTGCCCTTTAGATATTTGTATTGAAGATTCATGGAGTGGAAGGGCTTTTCAGACTGCCTATTGTAGAAACAAGTGTGGCGTTTGGTTGTGGGCCATTTAACTTGAAAGAATTTTATTTCAGTTTGATAATTGTTGCACAGTAAGTGTTGAATTTTGAAATATTTTCAATTTGTTTTGATATCATGTTTGTTAACTTTGTGATAAGTGGATATAGTGGAATGTATCTCTGGGTGGATCAGTTGTGACAATTTGAAAATTGATATACTGTTATTTTTAACCCTCATTCCAGCATGGCCTGCCAGTAATTCAAACATGTTAAGTTTCACTATTTTAAATGGAGACTCTCTATTTTCAAAAACATTTTTTGGTTAACCCTTATTGGCCTGGAGATTTCTCTACATTTTTGCTATTCTTTGACAGCCAACATCCTGTGGCTTTGCAGTGTTTTGGGTAAGTCTTGATTGCCTAAATAGACAGCCAAGACTTGCCTAGAAACAACTACCAAAGTACAGATTTTTAAAAATATTAGTGCAAGGAACAGGGGTGGGGGGTGGAGGGGGGGGGGGGGGGGGTCTGCAAAAAAAATTCCATACACAAGACTGGGTGGGTGGTCTCTGAACCCAAAAAGTCCATATTTTCCATTGCCTGCAGTTTTTATCCTAACAACATTTTATCAAAGTAATTACTAAAAATAAGACAGCTATGTTATAGATTAGAGTAAAACAGTACTCTTTTGACAAGTAGCAAAGCGACGTTAAATACTAATCAAACAAACAAAATAATATTAAATTATTTTTCTCGATCTCAGATTTAGTGAAAATTCCATGCTGATAGAAACAGAAACAGTTCCAAAAAGGGTTACTCAAAGTTATCAAGGGTAGTTACCAAATATTTATCTGTAATATCGGAGCTTTAGGAACACTATATGCAGTAACGTAAAAATGTAAATAAAGACGTCTGAAGTTGTACAAATATAGATTTGTTCCACTAATGTTTAACCATCCACTTTTTCTCAGTATCTAGCACCGTAACTGAACAAGTGAATGCTTGAGTTGATAATGATAATTGATGAATTGGGGGGAGGGGAGGAGGGGGAGGGGGGCCCATTTTTTGGAGAGGAAAAAAAAAATTTTTGCACAAAAGGGGTGGGTGGGTGGGAGAAGCATTCTCCTGCATTTTCTTGACAATATCTACTAAATTACTTCCTTACAATTTGGGTAATTTATTACGTGTATTTCCATGTGTATGGTGCATTTTTCCTCCAAAGATAATCATGTCCTCCATGATCATCATGATGTAGGAAAGACTGGTGGAAAACAAACAAAATGGAAAAAGTTTTTTTTTATTTGAATGGAACCTGGTCAGTAAGGCAACTATGTAATTTTGCCACCTCCACCAGCATCAAGGCCCATACCAGAATCCTTTCCATGACTTTCATCTTTTTAAAACCCTCAAAATCCTGGGGCAGATGCCCCCTCCCCACCTCCACCCTCAGTGCTAGTGCTTAGAATATAACTGAAGAGTTAACCCAAACACTGCATGCGGGGAACCTGTTCTGCAGTAAAAGTGATCAAAGTTGAAATTCGGCACTCATGGGTTAAATGAGGACGAACATTATGGATTTTGAGTGAATCTCACCAATAAAGTTAATTAACGTCCTTATCTCTATTTTTAACCTATTAGGAGCAGATGACACACATGAAAAAATGTTTTTGAATAACTGAAAAGATGTATTTTTTTGTCTAAAAACTATAGTTTGTGAGCCCTAATTGGAAAAATCTCATGAAGGCTATTTTTTAAGCAAAATTGAAAAAATAGTAAAATTTGAATGACAGTTTTTGGCTGCATATGGTCATTATGTTCAGGAAAGTTTTAAGTACTTTTAACTATATGAATTTTTTTTTTTTTTTTGTATAGATATCTCTCTATTTATAATTAACAGCTTAGCACATCTGATTTCTATCTACAGTACAGGTGGAATGCAGATTTCTCAAATTTAAAAATTCGTGAAACTTGAAAAAAGTAACAAGATAACAAGAGTACATAATTATATTATATACACCATGGCAGTGGGTATTCCACCAACTAAGTAAGTATTTACAGTTTTTCAAAGAAAAAAGCCCAAAACACAACAAGCACGTGCAAGCTTTCAGCTGATTTAGCCCTACATAGACCTATTTCATAACTTTTATATAAATTATTGTTGATAAAAATGATTTTATTACAGTTTTTTGAGAGTACTTGGTGACAATCTCCAATAAATTGTAGGTAAATAAAAAAAGAATCGTTTTGGACAATTAAAAAATTATAAAGCAACAAAACTGTCAAAATATTAATGGTTCATTGTTTTCATGTCATTTTGAAGGTCTGACATGAAAACTTTATAAACACACAAGTGACTGTTGATTCATGGTAATATCTGTTGGTGGCCTTCTGTAAGAGACAATTCCATCTATTGTAAGCCAAAAAATTGTTGCATATGTGCCTGCACCAGATGTACCAGTTGGATATCCTTGTTTTGACTATAAAAAATAATTACTGCAAACCTATTTGCAACATCAAGGATGAAATTTGATGGTAGATGGTTGTTACTCTCTCATTGGTTGGAGCATTGGACTTTAACCCCTAACACTCTGATAGTGCAATAGAATTTTCTCCAATTATTCTATTTTTCTCTTGTTTAAATATGAATTTAACAAATTATATCTTGTTTGGCAGAGCTCACAGAGTTCTGTCAAACAAGGTATATTTGGTTAAATATCAAGCTGTTTTATGGGAAATATTTGCCGCTGAAAACTTTGCTATTTTGGCACCAAAGTGCACAGGATTAAACCAAAAGGCTGATGGTCTGATCCTGACCCACACTTTTTGTGCTGTGATCCAAATGCACTTGAAGGGCATTCTGATGCTGTGTACTAATTCTTACTGCACATTGATGGGGCACTTGCCTTCAACCACTGTTAACACTGCTTGTGCCAGATTAGTAAGTTGGAGAATCTGGCAGTTACTCACAGTTGCTCAATGGTTCTCTTGGAGTACTCCTGCTTTCTCCCCCTGTAACACTGTCTGACACAATGTGACCCTGTTGTCAAAAGTGTCATTAAACCCCAACAAACAAATGCTCGCCATAATGTTTTTATCTGCTGCCTGTTCTTGTCAGTGAAAAGATTTCCCTGCAGGCCTGAAGCTAGGAGTGTTAAAATCACCCAACATAGGGAGGGGGGTGCAAAGTAGCAGCTGTATGCCAAGGGCATATCCGATGTGTGTAACACCAATAAGGTAGGGGAGAATATGGGTGCACCCCCCTCCCCCCCCCCCCTTAGGAGGCAATCTCTCCCATACTATCCCCCAGTTAAGTGCATATCCCAATGGTGAGAGAAAATTTTGTAAAAGACAAGCCTCCAATAATGATTCTAGAATATCTTGGCTTATGAGTTCTGGCTTTTCTAGCAGCTCAATAGGGCATGGTTGAGATAAGGTGGTTTTTTCGGTGCCTCTGAGAATGAGCAAGGAATTGGGTGTTTTGTTGCTAGACTGTTATGCAGAAGAGGAACATAATGTCATACTGATGTTCATTTCCAACAGATTCTCTCGATGTTTCGGTAATATTCGGAATATTGCTGAACGATTGAGAGAATCTGTCAGAAATGGACATCTGTACGTCTAGGCTTTGTCGGTCACACATTTTTTTCCAATGGCTATTGAAAATTTCCGATGGAGACTGTCATAGGGTGTGGTTTGCCCCCACCCCTTGCACCCACACTGGCTTCGGCCCTGCTTTCCCATCCACAGATGTCAAAATTCCAAGCAGCAAATATTTCCCATAATGCAACTAGGAATTTAACCTTGTCAGTCTTGTTTGGTTAAATTACCATTTGTATTATGGAAAAACATTTATGGCATGAATTTTATAAATTTTGATATCAGTGTGTAAGGGGTTAACATGTGAAGTCACAAAATTCAGAAGATTATACAATACTTGGGTAAAAAAATTTCAAATACAAATTTCAAATTGACAGCTACCCTTGTCATTCTATCAAAACTTTCAAATATTGCAGTTTGGAAATAAAATTGGCCTTGGGGCAGACATATTGTCACATGTACAAATGTCCAGTTAAACCTTTAAAATCTGTGTGATACTGTCAAAATCCTATCACCTTAAGAATGAAGTTCATATGCTCTCATCCATTAGCTATTGTAGTGGAATATGTCACCTTACAACATTATATGCACATCTTTTCTAATCCTTATGTTATCATTCATTGGAACAATCAGTCATAAAATTGGTGACATCACCCCTAGGCATAGACTTCAATAGCTACGATGTGAAAGATAGAGATATGATCTACTACCCTTACTGGATTTTTAGATTTTATGGATGTATTTGAGGTAAGCTAGCAATGGTTTAAAACTTGCTTAGCTGGTTGAGTACTGAAAGCCTAAATTTGGTGCAGGCAAGAAGCCATGTATCTATATTGGGTAGGTTGGGAGGGGGGCACAGGATATTTTGGGGAGGGGGCCTAGTATTTCCATGCCACATGCATATCACAAAGATTGAAATCTTGAGTTGGAGAAAAGTGTGGAGGTGGTCTCCCTTCCATTTCTTAGAACAGGGATATATTTTTTTTAAACTTTCTCTGTAGCAGGACCAGGCTATTAGGGGTGGGTGATGCTAGCATTTGGATGCCAAAGGTATATCACAAAGACTGAAAACTTGAGTTGGAGAAAACTATGCAGATATTGTCTCCCTCCTGTATCATGGAACAGGAGTATATTTTTTTCAGAACTTTCTCTGTGGGAAGCCCAGGATCATTTGGAGATGGTGGGGTGGGGAACGGGTAGCATTTTCATGCTGCAAGCATATCACAAAAAGTAATGTCTTGAGTTAGAGAAGAGTATGGAGGTGGTGTCTCCCATTTCATCCAAAACTTTCTCCATGGGAGGTCCAGAAAAATCTTTGAAAAATATGCCCCAAATGGTGCTATTAGCTTTAAAGATATATTTAGGCTTGAAAGAATGCCAGTTCTCACCAAGTGTGGTATGTCATCTGTAATTTCATCAGTTAATGCAGATCATAGAATTCAGGATTTTTAAAACTCTGCCCCACCTCCCAACTGTGTGATTGATTTGGGCTCGAGTCTGAAGTGCAAGTGCTACAACTTGAAGGATTCATATTCTGTGGCGGTGCTTCATAGTATTATTTAACCCTTTACCCAACGAATTGGCCACATCCGCCCATGTAATACACAAATATGGCAGCTGAAAAAATATTAGTTTTCAAAAGCTCGTTCCAATGAGGGGTCACATGATATGGTTTTGTTGAAATTTTTTGAAAACTAATATTTTTTCAACTGCCGTATTTGCATATTACATGGGTGGATGTGGCCGATTCATTGGGTAAAGGGTTAAATAATACTATGAAGCACCACCACAGAATATGAAGCCTTTATGTGGTAGGACTTGCTATAGATGAGATTACATGAAGACTGTACAGTGCACAGGGTAAGTTACTCAGTTAATACTGAAAAAATTTTATGACCAGAAAGTGTGGCCAGTCACACTTTCTGGTTATTATGCAATTATGGACTTTTGTGGTGGTGAATATGATTTGATATGAACCTAAAAAACTTATATATAAGTTATATTGACTGAGGTGTTAGCTGAGGTCAATATAAGTTTTTTTTAGGTTCATATCACATCATGTTTACCACCACAAAAGTCCATAACTGTTTTATTATATCCACCATCCTCAAAAAAACAATCTTCTATTTGTCAATTAAAAATTCAATTATATCAACCAGAAATACTTTTATTTAACAAAAAATAGTTATCATCTGCAGAATAACATAAAAATAAACAATGTTATAGAGATTACGTCGATTGAAATAGAACCTGAGAGGGGATTTTCAAAAGCTACATTTAGAAAGTTGATATTTACTGGAAAACCGGTGTACATGGATTTTTGAGTACCAGTCACATGTATAAGATTCAGCCAATAGAAATGGGGTTATTTATAAAGTATATAATAAAAAGTATTGGTAACTGCCATATCAAACACTACATGAAAATGTACACTTACTAAAGCTGTGCATACACAGGGTTAGTTGCATAAACGAGATGATCTTATTTATAACTAAAAAAAAAGAGTGACTAACACTGTTCATTGCCTGAGTTAGTTGATAAGCTAACCTACATTGGCTATACATAGGCATTGTACAGGGTTAGTTGATAGCCATATCACACTGTACATGAAAATATACATTGACTAAGGCTGTAAAAAGGCAGAGTTAGTTGGTTACATGTTACTAGGGCTGCACAATATTCAAAACTGAATACCGGTATTCAAAAAAATACCGCGGTATACCCTTATATCGAAAACTGTTCAGATATCTGAATATAAATACCACAATCGAGACTTGAGGCATCACAGTCAGAACAAATCAGCTTGCCTTGATGATGTGGTTCGAAACACCGTTACCCAATGCAAATGATATCAAAATTATTATTTTAAATGATAGTTCATCAGATTTTTCCAAAATATTCTACAAAACAATATCATGTGATCCCTCATTGGAACGGGCTCAGCGAGCTCGTTCCAGTGAGGAGTCACATGATATAGTTTTGATGACATTTTTGAAAATTTATTTTTTTCAACTCTTAAATTTGTATATTACGAGGCACATGCAGATGATTCCTTGGGTAAAGGGATAATATTATTCATTCGGGCTACAGTTAAAACTCAAGACATCTTGATAATTAAATTGTGGGTAAATAAATAATGACGGTAAACCGATATTTTTGTAATTAAACCAGTATTCAATCGATAGTGGTTTGAATACTGGTATATATCGGTTTATTGATATACCGTGCAGCCCTACATGTTACACATAGGGTGCAGGATTCAAGGAACTAATGGAAACACTTATACTGGATTGTGGACATTTTATTAACCCTTTGCTTAACATAATAGCAAAAAACCTGCCAGCACTATTCACAAAAAAATATCATTCAGCTTTCATTATTTTTTCACCTTTTGCCTCAAAAACATAGCTCATGACCCCTCGTGGGAATGAGCTTGTTCAGCTCATTCCAATGAGGAGTCATAAGCTATGTGTTTGATGCAAAAAAGGAAAAAAACTTGTTTTTCAATAATTTTGTTTGAAAGTGTTGCAGATTTTCATGTTAGGTAAAGGGTTACAGTGAATTCTAAAAATTAAAACATATTTTAGTTTGAATTAATAACTTGTTTGTAACAGGAATTTGGTCATTTTCCTTTATTCTGATGATAAACTGGGCATTTATTCAACTGTGTCTTGCCTGACAGAGCTCATGGACTTTTGTTAAGATATAATAGATTAGCTGCTTAAACTGGAAGCCAGAGAAGTCTGTAAACTTGGGGAATTCAGAGGTTGTGAGAATAGTAATTCTTTGATAGTTCACAGATATTTTTTTTATCAGTCAGCAGAAATTTACTCTCTAATCTTTGTGCAATTAACTGGTCAAATGTTTATTGAAAGTATGGTAAATGGTTTGGTGTTTGGCAGTTAGAGGCAATTAACAGAGTCATTCATTTTAAGAAATATATCCAATTTGATGGATCCACTGTTGTACAGTTCCATAAATGCATGTTACTGAATAGGAGCAATTTATTATAACCGTTTCAGACCCAAGTTTGTACTGAGCAAAATATTTCAGTCTTCTCATCAATCTTTAGACACTGTAAGGGTGATGTTTTCAAACCAACCTGTTTCCAACTCATATTTGATGAAAATGTTTTTTTACACTTGTGCATATTTACTTTGAAAATAAAAGTTGCAATATCTTTAGGGTTCTTCTAATCATTTTCTGGACACTTCAATTCAAATGACTTTGTACTTAACCAGTAACCCTCAGCTTTAAATATACAAAGACCATGTTGAGAGTGGATTTATTTAAAAAGGCTGTGGGCTTCGATTTGAATTGATTTGTATCATCATGTAATGAATCCAATTTCCCATTGAGTGTCTAAAAAGTGGAAATGAGACATTATTTTTTTCAGAGTGTCAATTTAATTGCGAGAAATTTCACTGCCAACGGCCAACATTTGTCTTGTAATACTGGTGACATCCTAATCAAGTATACTTTATTTTGAAAGCTCTTCAACAAGACATTCTTAACCCTTACCTAACATGAAAGGCAGACAACATTTGCAGACTAAATTCTTGAATAACTAATTTTTTTCCTTTTTTGTGGGTCAAAAATGTAGGTTATGACCCCTCACTGGAATGAGCTCAGTGAGCTTGTTCCAGTGAGGGGTCGTAAACTATGTTTTTGAGACTAAAAAACGAAAAAATAAGGAAAATTAAATGATGATTTTTGCAAATAATGCTGCGGAGTTTGGGCCATTACATTGGGTAAAGAGTTAACCCTTTACCTAATGTAAAGGTCATGTCTGAACACTGTTTCCAAGTGTTTTTAAAAAAAACACTGTTCAAATTTCATTATTTTCATTATTTCTTGACCAAAACATGGCTAGTGACCACTTATTGGAACAAGCTCATTGTGCATGTTGAGTAAGAACTATGTCGATCAAGTGCTGATTTTTCTTGTGAAAAAGTTTTAAAATGGCCTGTATTTATTCATCAGCTAACTTCTACTCATTTTTATGGTTGGTTGATCAATTGTCCTGCCAACAATTTCTAGCTATTTTCACTGGATTAATTTCATAGGTTTTCTTGATCTGGAAATTATATTCATCCCAATTTTTGCCATTTTTATGGCTTGTTTCATTGAAAAAAAGGAGAACGTGGAAAAATTACTAATTTTCTTCAGGATGTTTTGCTTGATTCTTTAACCCTTTACCCAACGTAATGGCCAAAACCGGCCAGCGCTATTCTCAAAAATCGCCAATTAATTGTCATTATTTTTTTCATTTTTTGTCTCAAAAACATAGGTTATGACCCCTCGTTGGAACGAGCTCGTCGAGCTCGTTCCAACGAGGGGTCCTAACCTATGTTTTTGAGACAAAAAATGAAAAAAATTAGTTATTCAAGAATTATTTTTGCAAGTGTCGTCTGCTTTTCAGGTTAGGTAAAGGGTTAACAGGTGTGCTCTCATTACGCCTCTGATATTTGACTTTTTTCTGGAAAGTTTATACTTAATTTAACCCCTTGACCCTGGTAGTGCAACAGAATTTTCTCCAATCACTCTGTTTTTCTCTTGTTTAATTATGAATTTGACCGATTATATATTTGGTTATATATCAAACTGCATTATGGGAAATATTTGCTGCTGAAAACTTTACCATTTTGACATCAGTGTGCAGAGGGTTAATATCTAAGACAGTTTTTACAAGATAAAAATGTTCACTGAGTTCATTTAAAAATCTTACTTAAAACAAAATTCTTGAATAACTAATGTTTTTCATTATTTGTCTCAAAAACATAGGTTATGACCCCTCTTTGGAATGAGCTTGATGAGCACATTGCAAAGAGGGATCATCACTAATGTTTTTGAGACCAAAAATGAAAATTAATTGGCAATTTTTGTGAATAGCACTGGTCGGTTTTTTCTCATTTCATTGGGTAAAGGGTTAATCCATTACCTTATGAATCTGCAAAAACTGCCCATTTAATATACAAAGACTGCCATTCAAATTTTGCTATTTTTACTAAAAATATTTTTCTTTCAAACCATAGCTTTTTACCACTTATTGGTATGAGCTGGACAAGCTCATTCCAGTAAGGGGGTCATAAGCCACGATTTGGAAGAGAAATTTTTTTTATTGTTTTTGTTAACTGGTTGAGTGCTGGAAGCCACTACCAGGGCTTTCAAAAAAATGAGAGTACTTGAGGAAAAGCCAACATTTTCTTTGCTCATTTTTCATATTCAGTCAAATGCAAATAATATTTTGTTTATATACATTTGTTTTATCACAAATTATTGAAGAGTGCCTATAGGCACTCTTCAATAATTTGTAATAAAACAAATTTTGATGAACAAATTCAGACCACCCCAAAAAATGTAGCCCTCAACCAGTTAAAATAATTGGTATTCACAAACTTTTAACAAAACCATATCATGTAGCCCCTCATTGGAATGCACCCAATGATTATTAGTTTACTAAAATTTTATTTGTAAATAATTGTTGTTGGCACTCTCCAATCGATTGTAACCAAATTACCCCTCCCCCAACTCTGCAACCCCTCCCACTCCCAACCCCTACCCACCCCACCCCATACACATAAACACTTCACACAGACCCAAGCGGTCACCAAGTCCTGAGAATCAGGAGAATGGCATTAAAATTGAACCAGTATTCAATTCTTCAATTGCTTTCTCAGTGGGCCAAACCATGGTAGATCGTGTGGGTCTTTGGCTCTGTATCCTACCCATCCACCCACTTTTATTGAGTTTCTTTTGCCTCTGTCTGCAAGTATTGTCAGGTTAGTACATGTAGTTCAAGTGGGTCGCTCTGTACTTTTGTTCCATTTAACCCCGATGCAAGCATTAATTGTCCGAGTTACGTACATGGGATGGTCAGTGCACATTTAACAGTTCAGTAGCAGTCTTTGTGCAACATATGCATGTCATGCTGCTTGTTCTCATGCCCGATGTACTCATAATTATACACTATTACCCAATTATTATAGAGTTAGGGACAGATTGAACTACAGGTAACTGAAGAACAAAATTTCTTCAATAATGTTAATAATTTATTATGGCACAAACAGCCATTGCTGATCGAAAAGTGATCTGAATATGCTTACTATTGACTGAAGAAAAACACTTGGTGTTTAAACAAAAGAAGGTGTACATGAAAATTTTTCACAGCAATCAACCAACCAGTTACACAGTCGTCTACTGTTTTTGTGAAACCTCTGTTATTATTCTATCAACAGGGCCATTTTGCTGGAGAGAATTGAGCGTGCTCAGTAAATCAATTGCAATTTCTTGTGTATATTACTCATTCTTTCCCCCACAATTGGATTGTATTCAGAGAATTATAAAGCATTATGATGGTGTTGTATGACACATGAGAATGTGAATAGTAAAACTGTGTGAACGATTGCTGGGTATATTGATGTTCTGATTGGTCTGAACCAACCATGCAACCATGGAGGTAGTTTGTCAGCCCTCACAAGGGGAGTATGATGGATTAGTTGCAAAGCCTCTGATGTGGAGTGTGAGAGGATTAATCAGATGCCTAAAAACAGAAACAATTAACATTAACCCTTTACCTAATGCACATGATATCAAATTTATTATTTTAAATATTATCTAAATTTTTCCAAAAATTTCAACAAAACCATATCATGTGATCCCTTCATTAGAACGAGCTCTATGAGCTTGTTCCAATGAGGGGGGGGGGGGGGGGGAGGGGGAGGGGGGGGGGTCACATGATATGATTTTATTGAAACTTGTTGAAAAAAAAAATTACAACTACTCAATTAGGAAATTATGAGTGGATGTGGTTGATTCATTAGGTAAAGGTTTAATAAGTCATTGTCCACCTCACTTTTGTCATTTTCCTTGAGGACTTTTCTCTTTGGGCTAGCTTTTGCCTGTACCTCATAACCTCTATAACCTATTTGGATCTATCCAAAACCTGTCCAAAATGACTGAAAGACGATACTTTGAAAAGATTTCTTAACCCTTTACCCAACGCAGACGATATCAAAATGTATTATTTTAAATATCATTTTTTTTTTAAATTTTCAAAACATTTCAACAAAACCATATCATGTGACCCCTCATTGGAACGAGCTCGACGAGCTCGTTCCAAAGAGGGGTCACATGATATGGTTTTGTTGAAATTTTTTGAAAAATAGTATTTTTTGCAGCTGCTGAATTTGCATATTATGCAGGCCGATTCATTAGGTAAAGGGTTAAACAACTAGAATTTTTCTTTATTTGTCTAAAAAAAATAGCTTATTACCCCTCATTGGAATGAGCTGAATTAGCTCAGTTCGGTGAGTCTACTTGCTTGGGATGGAGTGCAGTGGCCCACTGGTTATGACATTGGACTTCAAACCAAAAGGTCCATGGTCCAATCTGCAATAGGGGTAATTGCATTGTGTCCTTGGACAAGGCACTTAATCCTGATTGTCCACGTGAGAACATGGTGGCACTGTGTACTAAGGAATACTGCACCTTGATGGGGCACTTGTCTTCAACCAATGCTAACCCTGCATGTGTGGAGTTATTATGTTGTGGAGTCTGACAGTTGCTTGCCACTGCTCAGTGGTTCTATCCTGGTACTCCAGCTTCCTTCAATCCCCCCCCCCCCCCAATAAAACTGCCCAACACGAGGTGACCCTGCCTGTCAAAAGTGTCATTAAACCCCCAATAAATAAATACTTACTTACTAGAGATGTAATAAAGGATAGGTGCCCTGGCACTAATCAGGATAGTAGTGAGCAGGAAGAGTCTGAAAATAGGAGAAGTTGCTTCAAGTCAAGTATCTTTGGTCAAAACAGGCATACAGTTTTTGATGGGATATACTTGCTAGGTCATACGTCTTGAGCAGCATATGATGTTCATTGGATTCATGTTTATTTCTTGTTGTATGAGTTAATAAAATATTGTTGATGATACTATTTTGCACTTCAGAAATTAAAATTTAACCAATCATGTCTTGTTTGACAGAGCTCAGTGACCTCTATCAAACAAGATTTATTTGGTTAAATTCCCAGCTGCATTATGGGAAGTATTTGCTGCTGAAAACCTCGTTATTTTGAGGTCGGATGGCAAGAGTTAATTTGGGAGAGATGTACACACTAAAAGTTATGTAATACCAAATTACTTTGTGTGTGTGATCTGTAATTTTAGCAAAAAATTGTTTTTAAAATTTGCTTCACCTGTGTAAACAAAGATGAAACATTGTAGAACAAAGATTGAAATTTTTAATATAAGAATTCAAAACAAACCCTGTGCCTAAAAATTGCTGGACCTTCTCAGCTAAGGAATCGAAGGAATTCTGATTTGAAAAAAAGACTTAAAGTAACAGAATTGGCTTCAGTAGTAAAATTCTACATAAAATATGTAGAAAAACAGAAGTAAAATGTTAAAGAAAATTGTTCCAATATACTAAACATAAAATACTTTTTGGTGTACTTTACTAACCAGTTGGTCACAATTACCCCCCAAAAATACAAATAGCACAAATAACAAAAAAACATACCCCAAACATACAGAAAATAACTTTTCAATTGTTTTATTGCTCTATTTTAGGATGGTGACACAGCTTTACCCATCATTGGTAAGAGCTTCCTAAATCCTTTCAAGCAAATTGCAAAGTAGCAGTGTAGGATAATTTAGCTATGGATGAGTCAGTCTGGGATGTTTTGGCTGAGGACATGATAATTCAGTCTGGGACATTCAGCCAATGGACATTCTGGCAAAATTGTCAAATTGATATTGAATGAGCATAGCAATGCAACGGCCATTAATTCTTTTTATTTCATTAACCTTTTTATAAAATGATGTCTTTGCATTTCATTGACAAACATGTTGGTTAACCCTTGAACCCTGAGGGTATATTCCATGCCAGTTCTGAGTCATCAGTTGTTAATAATCCATATTCATAACTTGGGGGAAGACCAATCAAGCCTTAGAGCTGCACGTTGAAAATCTTGATTAGTCTACCACACAAATTTACTGTACAAAAACTCTACTTTATGAATTCATGTCATATCATGATCCTGGTCAGGAAAGTGGCCTTTTCTTTTCAAAGGGTTAAAATTCTATGATAAAAATATATTTACAGGTTGTAAAACTTGTACATAAAAACATGTAAAATCTGTACTTTTCAAACCATAAGTTTCATTTGTCATAATTTCTGTTTTATTTTTATGTCCAGCTTGCCTGTTAAATAAATTCTGACCCTCTTAAACTGAATATATCTGGGTTTTCTTACAAATTTGTTTTGCACCTATAGGCACTCTCCAATAAATTGTCGCAATCAATTCTGCTGAGACTCATCCTGTCACAATATTGCACTCTGACTGAAAAGTCTGTCCCAATATAAAATATGATTGATCTGTCAGCTGAAACATCCATTGTATCTATAGAGTCACTGGAAAGTGTGAGAGGGCTCCACTGGTAGATATCCCAGAGAAGCCACACCGCAAAACCATAAGCCTCTGACGACGCTCAAATCGAGCGAAACCGGTTGGCAGACAGTAAATGGGATATCTACCAGTGAAGCCCTCTCACACTTTTGAGTAACTCTATAGATACATTGTTCATTAGACTCCATATGATGGATACATCACACAGAATACCAGCCACGAGTTCGCTGAGCGATTTCAGTTTGGGATCCAGCAGGAGAAATACGACAATTATAATGTCAACTCTGATCAAACGTGAAGCTGAAGGGAAAAACACTTTCCAAATGATCATACCGCTCGGCTTACACAGAAAAGACTTCTACTCATTTTTTAATGAAACATCCAGTGATCAAAATGTCCATCTTCTGATCAAAAAAGCCAGAAAGGAACCACAGACAGGGGCAATCAGATAAGCTTAAATGATGCTAGAGAAACATTCTTCCATAATTTATCTTATGCAACACCCTCAGCTCCCCAATGCCAAACCCCACTGGAATGAACTGAAGTCATTTAGTTCACAGTGAGAGTTATAGCCAATGTTTTTATTTTGAAATAGTATTTTGCTCTCACCAATAACATATTCCACAAAGAGTTAAAAACATGCATCTGAAGTGTGAATAATGCAGCCTTATTTTGCATTCTGGGCGTTAGTGCCACAGGACGCCAGGCTACGACGGAGCCATTGTGGGCAGTTCGGGCTCCGTGCTTGGGCTGTGTTTCCTCGCGTGCATCGATCTAGGAAGTCTAGGACAAACAAGATGTAGGTTTTTTGTGGCTTTTAATAGATTAAATTTGGTTGATAGCTTGTAAATGTAAGATGCACGCGCGTTAATGGCGGCTCAGGTGTGGATCCCAGGTGAGTCCGCTTTAATGACACCGCTAGTAGCACATTCTCTGAGGTTGCGTTTAATAACTCTCATTTTCTTTAAAAAGTGGGTGTCGGGGCAATTAGACATACAGATCAAAAGTACTAGAAAAGTTTTTTCTTCCAAAACATTGCAAATATCATCACTTTCAACATCCGTACCATTGAAATTGTAGAACATCTTCAGTTCTATCAAATTAGGAGGATAATCATGATTTACAAAAAATTGAATTATTGTGTTGCTTTAAAAAATTCTGTTCCATTGCGGGTTAACCCTTTACCCCTCATATCAACCTAATATTCAGTTAGCACATATTAATAAAAAAAGTACCATTTTTATTTTATTACAGTTTCAGTTTTTGCTTCCAAAGTATACCTTTGAACACCTCATTGGAATGGGCTCGCTGGGCCCATTCCAATGAGGGATCATATGCTATGTTTTGGAAGCAGCAAAAATGAAATTTTTAGTTATGAAGGAAAAAATATTCAGTGTGTCATCGACAAGTGTGTTTGGTAAAGGGTTAAAAAATACAATTTTTTTAACCAAAAAATATTTTTTAAATTTTTTCTGGAAAGAATTCATGGTGCCTTCTTGAAGATATGTTAGGTAAAGGGTAAAAAAATAATCTCATCAATAATGGAATCTGTCATTGGAATGGTTAGTCCAATAAAATGGGTGACAATAAGAAAAAACAGCAGCATTGTATACCTTTCTTTATCTACTACAGGTATGAGGTGAATGTGCAGAGCAGAGGCGAGCTAGTTCAGGCACATTGTTTTATTGTTACTTGAATGAGTAGTCCAACTGAGTGGCATATTGCTTCACAAAACAGTAGTTAATTACCAGCAATTACATCACAATATTGGTTTTTACAATTGTTAAATATGGCAGGTTCATTGTTACTATGTGTTACATTATGTAATAGCAATGCATTGATTAAATGCTGTAAGACTCAGCAATATCAGGTGGGAAACAGTAATAATAAATGTGATAATGCAAAAAATCTATTCTAGACATCTAAATGGGGTTGAATATTATAGGTGGTTAATTAAATGCCTTTGCACTGATGTCCAAATATCGGAATTTCAAGCTGGAAGTTTTTTTCCATTATGGAATTAGAAATTTAACCCTTTACCTAACATGAAAAGCAATATGAAATCACTTAATTAAAGTCCTTCCTGGACGAGCTCATTCCAACAAGGGGTCATAACCTATGTTTTGGAGACAAAAAATTAAAAAACTAATGAAAATTAATTGGCGATTTTTTAGAAAGTGCTGGCCGGTTTTGGCCGCTACGTTGGGTAGAGGGTTAACAATTTAATCCTGTTTGAAAGATATCAGTTCTTGGTCTCTCAGATAAGATTGGATTGGTTGAATTCCTAGTTGCATTATGAGAAAAAATGTAACTATTTTTTTTGTATTATGAGAGAAAATGTAACTTTTTATATTTTGGTGTTTAACCCTTAGTTCCCTATGCAGCCACATACTGCCCCTTTTTTATTGCTCTGAAAAAGTTGTCCCAAGTAAATTCTTCCTAGAGAACTCTTCCTGTGGGATGCATTTATTTTGACATTGTTTTTACAGTATTGTTGGCTGCCTGTACAGGCAGCCAATAATAAGGTAGAAACAGTGTTAAGTTATCTGCTGCTGTGAACAACAATTCAGTAATTGGAATTCCAGCAATTCAGTAATTGTCAGTTCTTGAATATCAGTCTTCGGACGAGTTGTAAATGTGAACGAACATACTGGCTGAGTCAATTGCTACCTTTTATTGGAGTTGCCATTGGCTCAGTTGGTATGGTCACAGAGCATTTATGGCTAGGCAACTGGGTGCCGTAGACCCAGGATTGACTCCCATCGAGGCCACCTTCCGAAAAACTACAGTTTTCAATCCAGTGGTGCAGTGCTTGGACTATGCCTGGTGGAATTCCTGCTTGACATCGGCGATATAAAATTAAATTCAAGCAGTTGCATCTTCACAACAAGAATGTAGGAATTAATCCCCCCAGGAACTAATCCCCCCAGTCCAAAACTGTATAAGTGGAATTATTCCCCCCAGTTTATTTTAAAGACTCGGAACTATTCCCCCCAGTTGAAGTTTGAAGGTGGAATAAATCCCGCCAGGCACAAAACAAGGATCAGAACTAATCCCCTCACTCAGTTTTTGGGCATGGAAAAAATCCCCCCAAAGGAAAATAATAGCAGCCAAGAGGATGATAAACTACAAGACGTAACAAGTGTCCTTTTTACAATTATGTCCGATAAGATGTGTGAAGCTATTATTCCAAGGTCACCACCAGCCATGGTCACATCATGGACATTCCACAAAGATATATCAAAAAGTGGCTTATTGGATCGTCTAATTTTTACAACACCACATGGGCCACGTGTTGTTTCGTACTTGCCACTGATGTAATTCGACTCAAAGTATTCAGTCAGTTCCTCAAGTCCACTGGGAATAAATTGCTTGAGTTCACAAAGCCCCCTTTTCACATCTTCAGTAGGCAAGAAAGCCAAACCATCCAACATGCCACAAAAGTGTTTTACACTGTCATCAGTTTCATATAAATTTGTGAGGCCTAATGCTTGAATTTTGCGGGGGGATTTTTTTCATGTCCAAAAACTGAGTGGGGGGGGGGGGATTAGTTCTGATCCTTGTGTTGTGTCTGGGGGGATTTATTCCACCTTCAAACTCCGACTGGGTGGAATAGTTCTGAGTCTGTAATTCGACTGGGGGGAATAATTCCACTTATACAGTTTTGGACTGGGGGGATTAGTTCCTCGGGGGGTTAATTCCGTATACCCATCTTCACGGATCTTCCTTTCATTGAGATTCCTGTGTTTAAAAGCTGGGACCATAGACCTTTATAAACAGGTACTTGGGCCGGTAATCAGATTTAAATCACGTGTAGGATAAGGGTTTTAACTCGAGACTCTGAGAAAGTGCTAATGGTTCATTTCAACCTATTTAAAGCCATAACCAGAAAATACAATTCTAGAAAATACAATTGTAAAAGTTTTATAGTATTGGCCCAGCACCTATTTACAAAAATCACTATTCAAATTCTATTAAGTTTTCTTGTTTTGTTTCCAAAATATCGCATCTGACTTCTCATTGTACCAAGCTCACTGAAATGAGGGGTGATAAGCTGAGTATTGAGGCAAAAATGAAAATTTTTTACTTATTCCAAAAATATATTTTGCAAATGTCTGCTATTTGTGTTTGGTGGTAAAGGCTTAAGCAGAACGGTTTAATAAACCAGTCATTTACTGAAAATAATCTTAACTCATTCACTGCTGAATAGCTGTAAGGAAATTACCTCCCCCTGGACAGAATTGTTTTACACAGACATGCTGTGGAACACAAAAATCTCATCATCCCAGAATGGTAACATGCTTCATACTAAACAATGAGACACAAAATCAGAGACTTCTTACACCAAATTGACCAATGAAAATCACTTTCCTATCTCTCAGTGAAAGTCCCCATAGTAAAGTTGAAGTCTCAATAGTAAATTGACCGTTGTAAATGAAACGGTGGCTATCACTGGGTATCTAGAGAAACGTAAAAGTCTGTTCCCAATGTGCACAGGTTGAGATACAGGAAACAACATTCCTTTTCTTTTTGCAAATGAGTTAATGTTGTAGTGCTTCTTTATTTTTCCTGCCCCACCCTCTTAACTTCCTTCCAATACTCCAAGATATGGGATCAATATCTTAGACCTGTTACCTCTCTTAATAATAATAATAATAAATGTAGTTTAAAGCCGAAAATCCTCATAGAGCTCTTGGGCTTAACACAAAAAAAACTTTATATATATATATCACTCTGCATTTCTTATTTCACTGACCGTCTCCAAGCGGATGAATCACAATCAGCGATCTTCATCGTAAGTTATATACCTCTTCATGATGATGGTCCATTTTCTAACAAACATCTTTGGTCTTGTTTTGTGAATTTAGTGATCTCTATCCTGATGGGCAAAGCTCTGATTTTGAGGCGAGAATCATTCAGATGAATAAATGAGTTGTTTTTTTTATCTTATTGTGCCAATCAACATTATATTCCTAAATTTTTGCTTGCCATTTTTTTTTCTTTTAAAAACAAAATGTCTGGGTTCTTAATCAGGTGGAGAAGACAGTAATATTAACCCTTTGAAGTCCAGAGGCTGTTTTCCGGATGGGTCACAAGCTACGCCATAATGTCATTAAGGGGGATGACTGCAAGGTAAATGTGTGGAGTAGACCAATCAATATTTTCAATGTGCAGCCCTTAGGTCTACCCCCAAATAATAAATATGGACTCTTCCTATTGCTACCATGGAACTGACATAGAAGATGCCACCAGGGTAAAGGGTTAATGATCCTGAAAGCAAAATTTTTGACTTGCTCAGCATAAGAAACAGTTAAAACAAAAAAATCTACTTTTTTTTTTATTTTCAGCCTCATACAATAATAATTCCTGTTTTTGTTGCTGGGTTTTCCGTGGTGCTGATTGAGAAGAGACCATCGGTTAAATAATAAATAATAAGGTCAGTAATTTTAATAATACACAATTTTAAGTAACACATTTTCCACAGTGGTCCTTTGTTTGTGTGATCCCAGAAATCCGAACATTCAGAATTTTAGTTTGAACACATTTATTTTACAAGGGATCAAGAACAAGTTATAAACTTATATTACTTAGAGTTGTGCAGTTTCTTCAGGTGACTTTGAATTCAGTTCCCATGTACTACTATGTATTCCCCCAGTATATCCCCACTGGGAGGTGGGGAGGGAAGGGGGGCAGGTCTAGTTGCCCCCAGGTTTAAGTTTATCAAAAAACTTAACAATTTTAAAAAGAATAAGAGATTTAGCACAACTGAATCATACTTTCCTGTCTTGGACTTCAAAATTACTGTAACCCTTTGAACCCAAAAGGCTGCTTTTTTGGTCCAGGATCATGATACAACCTTAATTCTAGATAGCTGCTCTGTGAATTTGTGTGGTATATCAATCAAGATTTTTAATGTGCAGCCCCAAGGCTGCACATTGGAAATATTGACTAGTCTTCCACCAAGTAACAAATATAGACTCTACCAGAAGACAGCTCTGAACTGGCATGGAATATACGTACCATCAGGGCAAAGGGTTAACATTTAATCTTTTCATGAGAAGTATCTATTTTTAATAAAAATATTACATACTGCTTTAATCCCATCATAATAGATGGTAGTATATTGGTGTTAATGAAATAAAAGGATAATAAGTATAGGGCATTCAGACTGAGCACCTGCTATCAAAATAGCCTGCAGTCAGCTGCAGTGATAAATTATTGGTCATTACTGTTCAGACCAAAGGAAGATTTTTCAACCAGCTAGTTCACACTATATTTTCTTTATCTGTCTTAACCTCTACACAGTGGTAGTGCATCAGAATTTTCTCCAATCACTGTTTTTCTCTTGTTTAACTTTGAATTTAAACAAATATCTGAAAATATATCACTGAGCTTTGTCAAACAAGGTGTATTTGGTTAAATATCAAAACTGCTTTATGGGAAATATTTGCTGCTGAAAACTTTTCCATTTGGACAACAGAGGGTTAACATTCTGTAGTTTGTTTGGTTGCACCTCATATTGTGCCGAGGCTCATGGCTAATTAAAAAATTAAACCATTTATCTGACTGCATGACCAAATCTGCCAAGGCTATACACTGAAATTTTGTTATTTCACAACTTTTACTTCTAAAACATGGCTTATGACCACCCCATTAGAACAAGCCCAATTAGATCATTCCAACAAGGGATCCTAATCTGTGAGTCATAAGCAAGGAGAGAGCATTTTCTGAGAAAAACATTGCAAGTGTTGCCTTCTTGTTTGGGTTATGTGATTAGTTGATCATTCTGAGCTGGGCCTCAGATCTGTATGCATCCAGTAAAGTAATAAGAAAGTTTGTTTGTTCCTTGCCACTGCTCAGTAGCTTATTCTCATTTTTGGGGGATTTATCTTCTTTGAAACCAGGTGATAAAATATGTTTCTGCATTTTGAAAGTGATATTGAACCCTAGTTAATAAACTAACATTCTGAACTCTCCTGTGAAGTTGTGTCAAACTGATATCTTGGGTTATTTCTTGATTCAGTTGTAACTTTTATAACAGTTATTGTATATAACTTGATTGCCATTTTTAGGTTAACTCGGAGATCCAAATAACCATTTCTTTGGGAGGGGCAATAAAAACTGAACTGTATACTGAAGACTATCAATCGGTAACTGATATTTTAATAACCAGCTTTTTGAAAGGAGATTTTTTTTAACAAGAAAATAATTTATTTTTACAAATTTATTTCCAAATCAAATCATGGCTAATTTATAGCTGCCATGGCTTAAACTGACACCACATTAAAAAGGTTTGTTCCCAAGATGAATCCCAACAAAACAAATGTCGGATGTGGTCAGGAAATTTAAATTAAAATGACTATATAACCCATTTATTTTGAGGTTTGGGGCAAAAATGTATATGAAAAGGTGGGCAATATACTTTTTTTACTTTTACTTTTTTTTAAATTTGCCTTTAGTGTCACAAGTGAGTCTTTTCCTGAAGATAGCCAACTCGATTGTTTGCCCTGCATTTAGTGGACACAAAATATTGTTGCCAAGAGAAGAGATGGAGAGACAAGTGTTGTATGTTCTTTGTTAGTTACTATTGCACCATAAACTGCTAACCTTCCAACTGCTGTACAAAGAGATTTCAATTAACAAAGGTGCCGTGCATTGTTATTAGAGCGAAATAAATGTTTTTTGTATGCGTCCGGCGCCGGAGGCGTGCAGGGACACTGTGGGGCAAGCCCCTTTTGACCCTCATTAGCTGTATAATATTTGCCATGTCTGAATGCGGTAAAGGAGGAAAAGAGAAGGAAGCAGCTTATCTGTATTTGTGTTTCCAGCAGGTCTTCTTTTTAGGAGGTGGCTGTGATGGAGATACAGTACGTGGAGAGTGGATTGTAACTAAATCACCCATGGAGTGGGGTTATCACCCAAGCTATAACTTTCAAATTGTGTGCACATCGACAACAATCACAAGCAATGTTTCAGCCAATAGACCTCCGGGTTTAACCCGGAATCTATTGGCTGAAACTTTGCTTGTGCTAGTTATGCTTTGTAGCAAATTTGCAATTATTGCTTGGGTGGAATCTCCACTCTGCAGGTGATTTAGTGATAATACACTCTCCATGTACTATATGGTTGTTTCTTGATTCTGTTGTTTTTTCTTGTCTAGCCATTCCTGAGCCATTCTGGAGACTTCAGCTGATTGTTGTTTACATTCTTGGGACTCGGCCTCATAATCTTCTCTTCGTGTGTGTCTGAGTTCTGTGGTCGTTGAATTGGTGTGCGTCCCTTGCCCAGGCTGTCCGGAAGTGAAGGAAGAGGGGAGTGAAGGGTGGGAGGTGGCAAAAAAGCAACTTCCAGTTCCTCCTCAATCTCCACAGGATGTTCCTCATCCAATTGTATCGGCTGGGGAGCTGGTAGATGGTTGGGTGTGCCTGTGGGATTAGGAGGGGAACTGGTGGCTGCCTCCAGAACCTCCACCCCCCCCCCCCTCACTCTCTTCTTTCTTCTTATCCAGTAAAGCCTCCAAGCATTGGACATCTCTGCGCTTGGTTGACAGGCTCTTCTTTTTTTTCTTCTTTTTATCCCCCTCGGGTGTGGACCAGTGTGAGAGGGGATCCTCTCACCAAAGGTACTACCTCTCCCCGAGGAGGATGCTGTTGTGGTGTTCTCTCCAACATTAAATTTCAGCATCAGATGGACTCTCTTGCCTATTTCCTGGATAGTCCAGAAGATGGGACAAGAGACGCCCAGAGCTGATATGGCTTTCATCAATCTAGCTGGTAATTCCAGATTTTCCATGATATTGATCAAGGTGTTTACACTCTGAACTCAGAGGTGTGAATGTTATTACGGGGTCGTCTCGCTATGCCGGTTGCTATTGTTTAGTAAAAATGTGTGAAGATTAAGTACATCAAAGGGAGAAGGATTATAGTCCGTTTCTTATTCGTTTACTAATTTAATGATGAAGTTGGTTAACGCGACTGGACTTAATCACGGTAAAATGACATTTGATAACTATTTTTTGAGAGGAAAAGTTGAATGTAATTTTGTAAAAAATTAACCTTTTTACAAAATTACATTCAACTTTTCCTCTCAAAAAATAGTTATCAAATAAAATGACATTTGATAACTATTTTTGGAGAGGAAAAGTTGAATGTAATTTTGTAAAAAATGAACCTTTTGAGACAATAAAATTTATAATTATTCACAACACTATATATTCAATTAAAATCCAGTACTGTGCGAAATAGAGTCCAGGTACTGGAGTAGTCCAATTTCACCAGCTTGAAATATTCTTTTAAAATGTCCCAGAGAATTGTAAATTTTTCTGTACTTTTTTTTCCTGGGTGCCAGTTTTCCTCCTGCACTTAGTTGAATTATTCTTGATTCCTGGAATGACTGTTCTTTTTTGAGGAAGTCTATCATTCTGAAAATGTTGGGATGTGACCTGGCGATGAATAAACTTAATTTCCGGTGCCAAAAAAGCTAAAAAAAACACACACATATTTGATAATAACTATACTTTGATTTTATTGCATCAGTGGTGTTAATTAATTTCTGCCGACCGGCATAGCGAGACCAACCCGTTATTACATGCTGTTTGCTAAAGTTTTTGTACCTTTTTTATCAATCAAACTTAAAAAACACTCATAAAAAGAGAGAGAAAAAACACTAAAGATACAACTATGGAAATGACTATGGAAATAAACTCTTGCTTGAGCTGAACAGTGATTCTGGGCGAGCAAGAGAGGAAAAAGAGAAAAATTAATAAATACACAGTAACTGTTCAAAAAAAGAAAAAAAATCAACCCAATATACCTCAAATATAGTATAAATATACACATTTTCTTTTCTTTTATTAATTCCCCCTAAAATTAATGAAAAAACTGTTTTCGTCTTGTTGAATTCGTCTTGTAGGGATTGTCTTGTTGGGATATTTTACCCTTTTGTCTTGTTGGAATTCATCTTGTTGGGATGACACCAAACCTTAATGTCTAATGGAGATTTCACTCTGTGGATGTTTTAATGGTGATCCATTCTTCCCACACTATAGACATTTTAACAAATAGTTGAGAATAAACAATGACAAATTTATAACTATTAAATTTCTGTTATTTATTTTAACATGGAAAATATTCTAGAATTTTTCTCTTATCCATTGCAGTTCCTGTTTCCTTTTTTCCTGTCCTTGTTCCAACCATCAAATTAAGTTTTACTTTAATTATTAGGAATAATTACTCCAAGCTAACATCATATTCTTCCAGCAGAGATAAGCAATTTCACAGTATGGCACACTGCTCTAATCTCATTGTTAGGGATAGGCCCCCATATTGGTGTGAATAAAAGCAAAAGGATATGGGAGACAAAATTAGCACCTCTTGCAACAATAGCCATAAACTTGCACTAGGCTATAAAGTCTTTGTTCTTCGAATGAAATTTACTCTTTATGATTTTATAACCACCAAGCAGGCTGGACCTGTGATCTTTTGAAGTTTACACAACAATTAAAAAACAATTTAGCAAAAATGTGCTAACAACATTAGGTTCCATTTAGCACTTTCACTCAAGGCTGATGGTCTATGGGGTGAAGACTATTTAGTGCTTGTAGCACCACTAATTTTCCCACATACTGAATGTGTCACAACAGTAGCACACCTGCATGTACTTGTTCCACAGATTCAGTTTTACATTCCATGGATTTAGTTTGATGTTTTCATGGCTTACTGGTGAGTTACTTAAAGGTATTCTCTTGATCGCTTTACTGTCTGTTTGGATGGAAAAAATTCCTTAGAAAAGAAACATCACTTTAATGAAATGAAGACAACCATTGTTTTATTCTATCAAGGTTTAACGCTTTCAATGCCACCAACTTCAAGTGATGTTTTGAGTGGAGATAAAAATGTCCAATTCAGCTTTTTTTTCAGTAGAGTAGGTAGGTCTATTTGTATTGGTAATATTTAGTTAACTCTCTGCTGGAGGCAGATACTTCTGAAAAGTACAAAAATAATACTGTGTTAACTGGTATAGGTCAGTCTTTCAATTTTGAAAATGGAAAGCATGCTGCATACTGCTTGCGACCATTTGAAGTAAAGTGTGCTATTGTTGAGTCTGGCATCGGGAAAATATTTTCAAGAAAAACATCAACGGACATCTGCATATTGTTCACTTCATTGGAGTTCAAAGAGCAAGGATTCCACAAATGTTACCCTTTTTGAATAAGCCTTTTGCAACAATAATCCGATTTTTTGGAGTTCAGTATTATACATGAAATGCAGTTTCATTCAGATGATTCTCCATGGAATGCATGAACGAAAAGCAGACTGGCCGTTGAAGTTTGTTGACTTATGTTGTTTACATACCAATTCTTGGAAAGTGAAGTTGGATTAGTTTGAGGTTTTCTAATGCTACAGCTTATAATTGATGGTCTGTTCACATTTTCATGCATGCATTTGCATTATTTGGCCTACTTCACACGAATAGATTTTAACCCTTTACAGAAAATCCATGATATCAAAATGTTTGTCATTTTAATCATTTTCCGAGCTCATTCCAATGGGGCTAGGAGGTGCAAATAATATGGTTTTGTTGAATTTATTCTTTTATACCGATTTGTTAGGTCTAGGGGTGCTGTTGTCCACTTGTAAAATGTAAAAGTTGCAGGAGCAACAGCATGCAAAAGCAACACCTCGCCTCAATGTTGAATGACTGGTACAGGTATAATCTTGTCTCTTGTTACAAAATATACCCCTATCGATATTGGACATCCTCTTATCAATGATTTTTGAAAGCCAGCTCTATTGAATTTTTTCATAAAATCACAGCAGTCATGAGATAATTTTATAAGAAAAATACCTTGTTAACTAGCAGAGGTACTTGTCTCTTGTTACAGAATATACCTCTCCCAGTATTAACCCTTTGAACCCTTGCAGTCATTTTTCCGGCCAGGAACATGATACGTCATAATTTCATTAAATAGGATGGATGCTAAGTGCATGTGTGTGGTAGACTAATCAATATTTTCAATGTGCAGCCCAAGGATGCACATTGAAAATATTAATTGGTCTACCCCTAAATAATGAACATGGACTCTTCCAGTTGCTGTCCTTGGACTAATATAGAAGATATCACCAGGGTCCCAAAGGTTAAAATCCCTGTTAAAAATGAATTTTGGCTTCCAGATTCCATTGAAGTTTTTCATTACAACAAGTCATAGCTACTTTTCAACAACCATGACCTGATTTTATGAGAAATAATAAAGATTAAGTGTTCGCCACTCTTTGGCAACTTATTGACTTTTACATATTTTTAACTTCCATAAAAATGATAAAAAATTTTATAATCTTTGAAGAAACAAAACCTTTCTTCTTTTTTTGTTTCAGCACTGTGTAGAGTGTTAATTTATCATATGACTCGTCCGTTTTGTTCACTTTAAAACATTTCATATTTTGTTTTCATATTAATCAGTGATAAATAAAGCCTTCCGTCAATTGCATTGGTCAATTTCAAAACTAATCAATTTGATTGGCTGAACAAAATACAACTGGATCACATTTTCATAATTTGAGTTGGGAGCTTTCATTGGTCAATTTCAAAACTGGACAGTTTGATTGGCTAAACAAAATACAACTGGGTCACATTTGCATAATTTCAGTAGGGAGTATTTACGTTATCTGTCCTATTTAGGGTGGGTTATATTGTATTAATCTTTTACCTAACGTAACAGCAAAAACCGTCAAGCGCAATGCAAGAAAAACGCCCTTCCTTTTTTTTTATATTTTCACTTTTTGCTTCCAAAACATAGGTTATGACCCCTCATTGGAACTAGCATGTCACGCTCGTTCCAATGAGGGGTCATAACCTATGTTTTGGAAGCAAAAAATGAAATTTTTTAGTTATACGAGGATGTTTTTTCCAAGTGCCATCTGCAACTCAAGTTAGGTGATGGGTTAAAAAGTCATACTAAGTGGCTAATTTGTACGTGTGTGTGTCATATGATAAATAGAATATGAAATGAGTGTTTTTCTCATATAATATTTATGAAACTCATCCGAATTTTCCGTTTCGGCTCTCCAGAGGCTCGCCCAAACGGAAAATTCTTAGACTCGTTTCATAAATATTATATGAGAAAAACACTCATTCCATATCCTCTATTTAAGTATTTTTGTCTTTGCAAATGAAATGCTTCTGACTGACACATAAATGGAAAAGTCTTCAAGGCTAACGGAGAACAACAAAAATGGATATTTGATGAGATAAAAAATAAGAGTGCATGTGGAACCCATCTCATTTAGAAAACATGAGTAACACCATCAACCTATTTAACATGCATCTGTGACAAAAGAATGCAGATGTTACCAAGTTCATATGTGCTTTAGCACATTGAAAAAGTCATTTGCATTTCACTGTCCCTGCAAATATACATTTTCAGTTAATCTAGTGCAAGATATCATGTTTACAATGTATTACTGTAACACTTTACCTACTGTAATGATCATACAGCACAGACGCTCTGAACTGGTCACTTTCCATGGGTGGACAGTATTTCCACGGACATAATAATATTAGACTCCAAACACTAATTATAGTCATCAAAAATTTAATTAATGAAGCACCGGGTACAACCCAGTGCTTCATTAATTAAAATTTTGCTTATGATTACTTTTATTACCTGGTAAACGCATGCATGGACATCACTGCCTATGTGTGGATTATGACCAATCCATGGCAACTGTACAGCATATGGCCTATGCTATTCACAAAAATTGCCATTTCATTTTTATTACAGTGGAACCCTGTTAATTAAATAGCCACTTTGCCTGCGAAATATATTCAATTAACAGGAAAATACAACTGGCATGAATTTGATAATTTTCCTATATTCTAGTATTAAAATAAGCATTTATTCTATTAAATCTTGTTTGACAGAGCTCATGGAACTCAAGATATGATAAAATGAATGGGATGTACTGAGGCCAAATAGGTCTATAAACATAAGGGAGAAGGTGATTATAAGAGAAATTCTTTTATGTATTACACTGTGATTTATTCAATTAGCAGGAGTTTACTCTGAAGCCTTTTTTTCAATTAACAGGTCAAAGTTGCCTTGATTATATGGTGAATGGTTGGGTGTTTGCAAATTATATTCAGTTAACAGGGTTATTCAGTTTAGAGATATGCAACAAAGTGGTTCCCACTGTATTTAAAAATATGTTTGCCTCCAAACATAGCTTTTGAGCCCCCATTGGAATGAGCTCATTTCAGAGAGGAACAATAAGCTGTGTTTTGGAGGCCAAAATGAAAAGTTAGTTTTTATAAAACTTAATCCAACTGTCATGTACTAGCTGAGTCAGGTTGGGTGTTAACACTATTTCTGTACTAGATGCTTGTATCCTGGCTCTTCAGAACACTCCTCGAATATAAGGCCTCTTCATATGTAATGTGAAGGAAAGTAAACAAAACCATGACTGATCATATTTTAAATGACACCTGAGTGATAATAACTATCCCTGATATATATCCACAAAAGTGTGCTGGGGTAGGGATGGGGACAGGAGGCATCCAACCCCTTGTTCTGAGTATCGGTGTGTGTGTGTGTGGAGGGGGGAGCGGGTTGGGGGGGGGGGGGCAAGTGGTCCAGCATAAGCCCTTTTTTGCTACATGTGCCCCAGTGGAAAAGACTTTACTTTCTGACAACTGTAACTGAGAAACTCAAGTATTCATTTCTAATGTATTTTACGCAATCCAATGACAGTGGGGCTGGGGTGGATGTAATGTTGAAGGTGGTCAATAATCATCAAACAAAGAAGCTATACTTTCAGTGGAGTGAGTTCTAAAGTTTTATATTGTCCCTTGATTGCAACAAGGTGCCACCTTCAGTGCCAAAGCATTGCAGGTGAAGCCTTGTTGAACTCAAGAGACAATATATATATTATGTTAATACTATTGAGGGTCAAATTACACTTTATGATACATTGTAAACTTCAGGTCTTGATGATACACAGAGTTGAGTGCCCTTTTGAGATCTGATACCCCTGCCACCCCATCCACCCTATTTTTGGCACCCTTGTATGTACAGACCTTTAAATTCTTCCAAACTAGTGCTCAAATTTGTGGTATTTGAGGTATGACTTTGAGACTTTATGACTTTGGGGTCATTATCTGTGCTTTAGGAGTGAAATTGATGAAACAAGCAAATTTGAATGGTGATTTTTGTGTACAGCATTTGACAAATTTTACTGTTATGATATGTAAAAGATGTGGTGGATATATCATCCTATTGCGGGTGTTGTAAATAACTTTTTTCTGTAGAGAGGTAAGACCATCAGTTTTTGGACAAAAAGTCGCAATGCATAACAGATCAAGGTACATGTACTATAAGACAACATAATTCCCATAGGTGTGGACAAAAATTTCAAAATGAGTGTCCAAAAAGGGCATAATTTCTGTGAGCCTGGCTCCTAGCAATAATTTTTCTGTGTTCCAATAGCAGGAATATACGATTATTCAAGGAAAACAAATCTGACAGAACCTACACCTAAAATTTTCTGATAAAACTTTTTGTAGGGGTTGTTTTGGGATGGGGGAGGTGTGTTACCCCATCCATATTTCCCCTTCCCATTGGGTGGTCGGGTACCAAATAAACCCTTACTGTAATGTTTTGTTTATAAAATTATGTCTAATCAATGAACAAGAAGTGTTTACCATCACTCCCCAACAAATCATACATTAATTCTCATGAACAGAACATGTTTGGAAATTCAAATGATACAAGTATTGCTGTGGTCATATGATCTTTAATAATAAGCAGACTTTAATTAGCCAGGTTTGATCAGCAGTAAATCTGTTAAAACAGTGTAAACTGGAAAATTACCATATTCAGATTAAATTTAAATGCTGTAAAACTTGAGTGTATTTATCTACCGGTATGTGATTAAAATAGTGTTGTGACAGTTATTCTTGTATCTCATTTGAAACTGCTGAGTGGTATACAGAGCTTGTATTTTAACACTCACAATGGAGTGAAGTTTCCACCCAGACAACAGCACCTTATCTGTGAAAAGCATAATTAATGCCAAGCAAAGTTTCTGTCATTGGACCCCCGAGTAATGTAACTTTAACATAATGTAACTTTATTTGCAGCACAAGCAAATATTTATATTCAAATACACTGAATGCATCATAGTTTCACAGCGAACAATATTAGCAATTTACCTACCAATATGAAATGATTTACATGTGCTGTGGGGAATGACATTGCCAGATTGGCTGTCTTCCTGCCATTCCCCAAAGTTAAGCCCAGAGGTCCATTGACTGGTATGTTTCCGGGCATTCTTATGCAATATTAGATGAATTGACAGTTATTGTATGTGTAGAACTTCCATTCCATGGATGTTTTAATGATAATCCACTCTCCATGTAATGTACTGCCACCCTGATATTCCTTGTCTCATTTTACTATAGTTATGCCATTGTGTTCTGTAGACTTGAGCCTTAGAAAAGTATTTGTGATACTCCATTTGGGAAGAGGATACCTCATTCGTGCTCTTTCTGAGCCTGCCCAGCTCAGCACTACATCCTTTGGGAATTAGCAGCAAAAAATAATTTTGTCATACCCACTTCCATTACCCTGGTTATGAAATTGCATCATATACAATGCTGTTATACTACCAATGTTAGAATTAAAAAAACACCCTTTGTCTTTGTTGCAAAGTTGTTGGATAGAATACATTTATCATCATTCAGGTACAAGCTTCTATCACTGAATTCAGCATCAGAACACATAATATTTCTTCTCTTATATACAGTTACAACTAGTCCTGTCATTAAATGCGCACAAATAGCACGTCGATCTGCACATTAATCTACGCGTTATGACCATAGTAAGGCTATCAAATTCTGTACATATGTCCTGTGCACAAGCAATGTTTCAGCCAATGGACCTCCGGGTAACCCGGAGGTCCATTGACAGAAACATTGCCTGCATTTGCTATGAGTAACCAGTAGAATCGGCCGTGCTTTGGCTGCCATTCGATATGGCAATTGTGCACAATTCCTATGCACAATTAAGCCTAGATTAGCGCATGGTTCGTGACAGGACTTCTCGTTTTAACTGTACCATGATGGAATGACTGAAAGGTTTTATTTTTTGTTGGGAAGATCTCACAAACATATTCCTTCAGTATGTGTGACATTTTCCTGGCTCATTGTGTGTTTGTAACACCTGTTCTGTTAACTGGTAGAATGCTGAATTATTTTTGGTCATCAATACCACTTCGGAGATAATACAAAGCACATCCACAGGCCTGGCAATCTAGAAAATCAAGGAGTGCAAAACAGTTGCCCTCCTCAGATTGCTTGGGGAGTGCAATTGTACCTGAAATTTTAAATGCAAAAGCTTGTATGCTATTTTGGTCATATTCACTTCAAGGTGTTAATATTGTGACTGAAAAATTGTGCTACATTCAGCTACATAGTGGACAAATTGGCACATACATCTTTTCATTATTCAAAATGTTGCATTCAATTCTTGTGTAACTGTCTTCTACACTCAAAATGTATGGAAATTCGAGACAGAATGGGTCATGAATTATTGCAAATCAATGCAACATTGACAAATCATCCCCTGAGTTCCAATGTGTTCTCTGTGCCAGTAGGCACAGAGAATGCATTGGAACTCAGGGGACGAAATGGTAATAGATTTTAGAGGCAGTCCCAAACAGGTCTGGCATTCCAGAAAATCAAGGGGTGCAAAGAATTGCCTTCCTCAATTTTTTCTAGGCATGCAGTAGGTGTGGAGCACTCCTGAAGAATGCCAGGCCTGCATCCATCGAATATATGAGTCTTCAAGCTGTGGTACCTGCACTTCCGAATAAAGCCCAAATATGGGCTTCCAGCACTCTACCAGTTGAAAATTTATTAGAATCAGGATCATGTATAGAATTCATTCCAACATTTGTGGTGGGTTTCTTGTTGGTTTATCATGCTTGTGGTTGACATGTTATGTGAAATTAAATAATTTCATTTCTTGCACGTTTCTAAAATTTCTAATTTATACAGACAGATGAGTGGTGGGCATGCTCCTTGTGATTACACATGAAAAAGTTTTATAATGGGCATTTTTGGGGAAGAAATACATGTATCAAAGAATGAGCTGTGGTTTTTTGATCACTCTCTCTCTGTGCAAAAACCAAGGAAGTGGAGCAGTGCTGTTTACTGTTACTGTTGGAAACAAATTCTCTTTTACTGGTAAAATTGGACCTGGTAACCAAAGCCCGAGAGGAAATCCTCTAAAGTGGGCACCATAGGTATAAATGATTGGCTGAACTTGAAATCATATTGACTTCATACTTGTGATGTGATCGTCTATATACATGTAGCAATGATTATTGAGGCTTAAAGTGATCTTAAACACCAATAAATTCAAATTTGGCTATTGAGCTACTGTACCACGGTGTGGTGCAACACTAAAATCCTTACATAGTGAAGTTTCCATCCAGGCTGTATATCACATTCTTTAGAAAAACAATTAGAAGAAGCCCAAGAAAAAGTCTAGCCAAACAACTGCAGTGTTGAACCCAGAAGTCCATTAGCTGAAACTTTGCTTGTGTTTCTTATGCTTTTTCACAAAATTTATTGTATGGGTGTAAACTCCACTCTATGGGTATTTTAGTGAAGCAAACATACTTCATTGGGAGATGACAAATAGACAGCCAGTCTGGCTATATCATCCCCTACAGTATATACATTCAGTATTTTTATTTTGAAACAATTTCGTTCTTCAGAAATGTTAACTGTGTAGAATGTTTATTTCGTAAAATAAAGTATCTATCTATCTACTCTCCAAGTGTTGTAGATTTATTTGTAATACATAAACATATCAGTAGCTTCTTGCGGCATGATCTCTGTTTACACCTTACCAGACAAGATTTGTAGATACTTTTCAACATATTTATTTTCAAGAACACTGAAGATTAATATTTTTTTTTTTTAAAATGTGACTTCTGCCTTCCACCCCATGAATTTTTTTTTAATTGGGGTTTAATGACACTTTCCACAGCCAGGGTCACCTTGTGTTGGACAGTTTTACGGGTGGAGGAAACCAGAGTACCCAGAGATAACCACAGAGCAATGGCAAGTAACTGTCAGATTCCCCAATGCACTAATCCGACACAAGCAGAGTTTGCAGTGGTTGAAGACAAATGCACCATTGACACACAGTATGTCTTAGTACATAGCGCCTCCATGCCCCCACATGGGCAATTGACATTAAGTGCCTTATCCATGGACACAATGAAGTTAACCCCTAGCAGAGATCGAACCATGGACTTTTTGGTTTGAAGTCCATTGCCATAACCACTGAGCCATCATGCTCCCCCTCAATGGAATGCCTTGATGAGCTCATTCAAGAGAGGTGTGTAAAACTATAGTACACTGTGTTCAGAAAAACTTGAGAAAGTGAAATTAAAATGCTATTTAAAATTTTTGTTTACATTGCTTGGTAAGGTAAAGGGTTAAGTTCATGAAATAAGGAGTCAGAGAAATATTCAACCCTTTATCTAATAAATTAGAACATCTGCCTGCATAATAAAGTTGACAAATTGCATAGTTGAGCTTGTACCTATGATATGGATTTGCTACAATTTCTTGAAAAATTTGGAAAAAAATAATTAAAATATCAAATTTTGATATCGTGAGCTTTGGGTAATGGACTATAAAAAAAAGAACATTGATGATTGAATTTAGGGGCGGGCATGGAGGTGGGGGGGGGGGGGGGGGAACTACACCTGTCTGAAAACTATATTGGGTGAAACTTTCTATCAAGTCTTCCATTTAATTTTATCTTTTCATGTGGTGACTAATGTCATTGAAAACCTTAATTTCCCACCATTTATTTGGAAGTTTGGGGTTTATGTAAGACAGGATTGTGCCATTTATGAAGTTCGTAAATATCCATATCCGTACCTAGCAATTAGGTGAAGCCGCATGATAATTTACCTCACTTGTCACTTCATTGTGTTATAGTCTCTCAAACCCTGCCTATATAATTTGTCAAACTAACATTTCATTATAATAAGTAGGTACACTTTATATTTTTCAGATTAAATATTAAACGTTTTGTACCTCTGATGAATGGGCTGAAATGTTTATCAAAAGTTGTTTTGCCAGCTTATTGTGTAACAGTACTAATCGCTGCACTTTTTGGATTGTATTGTGCACTGTACCTTTAACTCCAATATACCTGATTTCTCAATGAATTTACACTTAAGTAATAGACAGCATGCAAAGTGATTTAGTTTTATAATTCCCCATAGGAACCCTGAGAAATCATGCCGTGCTTGTTTACTGCCAGTGACATTGTGTTGATGTCTGACTGGGATGAGGAGGGGATGGGATGGGGGGGGGGGAGGGGTGTAAGCCTGATTTGTGGTGACTGTGATGGCTTAAGTCCCAACTGATAAAACATTCCAACTACATCATCAAGGCATACCTTCACTGAAGGTATGCCTTGATGATGTAGTTGGAATATTTATCAGTCCATAAAGTGGAGTAGTGCTTGTTTGCTTTGGTAATTACTGATATATCCAATTTTATACACAATGCCAGTAGTGTCAGTTCTCTACAATAGGGAGCATAGTGATAAACAGTTGTTTAGGATTGACAAGTTATCCCTTACCCGATGCACAGAATATCAAAATTTAAATATTTTAATTATATTAAACCATATCATCTGACCCCCTCATTTGAATGAGCTTGTTCCAATGAAGGGTCACATGATATGGTTTTGTTGGAAAGTTTTGGAAAACATTTTTTTTTCAACTGCTTAATCTAAATTACATGGGTGGTTGCAGCCGATTCATTAGGTAAAGGGTTATACTCATGTGTGGCCATGATAGAGTTATAAAAACTAAAAGTGACAATAAACTTCAATGAATATGCACCTGGGAAGTTTGCAGATTAGTTAGGTAAGAGTTATCTGGTCTATTTTCAAGGCCTGTCAAATCTTGTTAAAATCCACAGTCCATTTCTGGAATTAGAACCATGCAGCTGAGAAACTGCAGTTATTTGATACAATATTTGAAGGATGAGTTTATAGACTGTATGTACTGTGTACACAAAAGCAGTCCCTTTCTCAGATCAAGATTGGGTCTCGACTCACTTACACCAGCGTTTGAAGATTTCATAAGTGGAATATTGCAAACTCAAGGCAGAAGCGACAAAAACAAACCAAAATAGTATATAAAATTCAATGTTCTCATATTTCTGTTTTAACCCTTTCACCCAACATAACGGCTAAAACCGGCCTGCGCTATTCTTAAAAAATCGCCAATTCATTTTCAGTATTTTTTCATTTTTTGTCTCAAAAACATAGGTTGTGACCCCTCATTGGAACAAAATTATTTTGCTCCTTCCAATGAGGGGGTCATAACCTATGTTTTTTGAGGCAAAAAATAAAAAAAATTAGTTAATCAAGAATTTTTTTTGTTAGTGTTGTCTGCTTTTCATGTTAGGTAAAGGGTTAACAGGTGGAATTCTATATTTGTGATGGTAGAATTCGGCAGAGAATTTGCAATCAGATTGTGATCTGGCCAAAATTCCCTGCCGGCTTTTTGAATCACAGTACTGGAATTCCTTTCAACCATATGTTCGAAAACTAAAGTCTAATAGCAAAAATATAAATTTTTTTGTCCGCATCATGTTAAATCAATAATGGCGCAAAACATTTTTTAGTGTTGAGATCAGTTCTAGAATGCAAATGTCTGCCTTTTGCTGATGCCTTTTATATGACAGTGTTCAAAATGGTTTTGAGAGTAGCTTATCATCAACTTGGTTGAAGGAACTCCAGGAATCTGCTGATTTTGAATGTGGCAGCCAAATGACCTTAGCATTTACTTATACTTGCTGCTGGCTAATTTTCAGGCCCAGTGCAAAAATACAACAGAGTGTTACCTAGTAGAGGTATAATCCGGGCTTTTGTTAACAACATTTCCCTCTAAAAATTGGGCTGGTCCTCTCAGATGATTTCTAGTGCCAGACTTTACAGAACTTTTTCATTAAATCAAGTAAGGGCTACTTTACAACAGCCTTGACATGATTCTATGAGAAATTGAAGAAAATACTAAGTTAAAACAGTTAAATGGTTCTTTCCAGATGCAAGGGTTTTCTCTATAAGTTGAACCATCTAATTGTGGCGTATATTTTTTTATTATTATTTTTTGTTGGAGTTTAGCAACACTTTTAAGAGCCAGGGTCACCTCTTATCCAGGAGTTTTATGAATGGAGGAAACCAGGAAACCAGAGTACCACCAAGCAGTGGCAAGCAACTGTCTGACTCTCCATTTGTACTAACTCTGCACAAGCAGGGTTAGCATTCGTTGAAGACAAGTGCACCTTTAATGTGCAGTACACCTCAGTACACAGCACTACTGTGCCATCATGTGGACACTCAGGATTAAATGCCTTGCCCAAGGACACAATACTGTTACCCTGGAGGGAATCAAATTATGGACCTCTCGGTTTGAAGTCCAATGCTGTAGCCACCAAGCCAACCCACCTCCTGGTGGGTTAGATAATTTTCCTGGTGTGTTCAGTCAAGATTGACAATTTCTGACAGAATTAGTGATGCAAAGCATAACATGAGCTATTAGATGACTTTGTCTCCGCCCAAAACTGATTTTTTTTAATGTAAAAAATAGTTTTAATACTGCATAACTAATATCATTGATTTTGGCATTTAGCCATAATTTGTATGTTATTAAATGGTGTGACTGCACAACTGTGTAAAAGTAAAGTGAATTTTTTTTATTTATTGGTATTTAAGGTCACATATTTCCGCTGAATGGCAAATTGTGGCCGCAAGTAAAGTGAAAGACTCAAAATATTTTCTTCCAAATCCTTGAATGGCTCCCTGCTCTCCAAACTCTACCTACTGCAATTTTACATGATATGATGGTTGAGTAGATTTGAAAACCACAAATAACATATTTCAGAAAACAGCATCATCATAAGAAATGCAGCATCAGATATCTTATTTTAATATTTTTCTTTCCTGTCTGAGTCAAGATACATCAGTCAAAAAAATATTTACTTTAATTGTCAACATTAACAATTTGTGATATTTCAGTTTTATGTCATTATTACCTTTGGTGTGTTGATCATGGTCCAAGCTGAGCATTTAGGCATGACAATAGCCACCTTCTAAAATTACAAAATCAGTGAAGACTCCCCTTTTTTATTTAACAGAGAATTATTATGTTGTCAGCCCATTGTCCTTGCTATGACAGAAGAAACAGTCCTGTGTGACTGTCTCTCATTTTCTCACCTAAAGCCCCACAAGTTATTGGCTCCCCAGGAAATAGGAAGCAAATTACAAGAATTAATGGCCAATTGAGTCAATTAGGCATACATTTTTTTATATGAATTTTGTTGTTGAAGAATTTTAGTGACCACATAACAAGAAGATCAAAGCATTTATTGATATCCTGGGATGTCTCAATTGTGGGATATGACTCCGGGCATATTGCAATTACACTGTGAGAGTTCTGGTTAATTTATTGGATTTGTGCTGCAGAAATTGTGGAACAGTTACAGTTGTCTCTTGATGTCCATTCTGTGATTATAGTCTTGTCTCAAGTGAATGTGTCTGTGGTATATGGGATGTTTTTTATTTGAGTTAGGAATTTTTGGATTTCTGTTTTGTGGTAAGTTTCTTTACCCACAAACAAGCTAATCCTTTACCCAATGCAATTTTTTTATAACAGCAGCATAATTTATTTTTAAATTATTTATTCAGTTTTTGTGCTAGAATATTGCTTTTTACTATTGATGGTTGAATGTTAGAAGCCCATATTTAGGCTTTGCTTCCCAGTGGAAACCCCAGGAAGTGAAGCAGTGTTTGTTTACTGCAGTAAACAAGATCTGGTAATCGATGCTGGTGTGTGTGTGTGTGGGAGGGGGGGGGGGGGGGGCTCCAAAATGGACAGTCTGGATATAAATGATTGCCTGGACTTGACATTATATTCTGCTAGAAATCAAATTATTCTGTTTATAAGGATTTGTCCTATTATAATTTATTGGAAAGTGCCTGCAGGCAACAAATTGTAACAAGCAAATCAAATATGAATTAATCTTCACTACTAGAATTAATGTATTATCCATCACCTACATTATTTATAATGATCAGTGGTTTTGAACTGAAGAAAAAAAAATTGAAAAAGAGATTTGACTTTTTTTCATATACATTTGTTGCAAAGCTTTTCCTGAGTTTTTGAAAAATAGGTTAGTTTATGTTTTTCTCTTATGGTAGAACCCCCTCCCCCACCCCTTCAATTAAAACCTGGGCACTGCACAATCTTCCAGTTCTGAGAGGTTTCCATATTTTATCTTAGTCCAATGACTTATCACTTCAAATTCAAATAAAATACAGACATTTTATTATTGAGATTTCTCTGAGAATGGTTCAGGAATTATTGTGTGAGCTGGCGTGCACATTAACCCTTTGCGCTGTTCACAAAAATCGCCAATTAATTTTCATTATTTTTTTCATTTCTTTTCTCAAAAATGTAGGTTATGACCCCTCTTTGGAATGAGCTCATCGAGCTCATTCCAATGAGGGTCATAACCTATGTTTTCAAGACAAAAAATGAAAAAAATTAGTCATTCAAGAACTTTGTTTGCAAGTGTCGTCTGCTTTTCATATTAGGTAAAGGGTTAAAGGGTGAATTGTTTGTGGCCTTATTTTATTATTAGTACTCTGCTGCTCATTTCAGATAGAATTTGCTTTTTTAACTTCTGAATAATTAATAAATATATCGTAAATCCTAACCTCTGTAATAGTCTCTGAAATACAAAAAAAATGTTTCCAATACTAAACAAAATGTTGGAAAGTAAAATATGGAATGAGAAGTAGCTCTCATGTTGAGATGTGAGGTGGGTGTCAACGTTTTCTTTTGAGGTATGAACAACAAAAAAGCTAGTGTCAGTTTCATCTCCCATTATAGGCTGGAGAGCGGAAAATCTTTTGTTAGAGGAATTGTAAAGACTCATCGATGTGTGGTTGTTAATCTCTGGCTGATTTGAGCTACAAAAAGCTGGATAACGCTAAGCTGAGTGGTCGCACACACAAACTGTCACAGTCACTTTAGGTGTTTACTCTGCAAGTCCCTATGTGAGAGTTGAGATTTGTAATACATAGGTTTATCTCAATGATTTTATTGGATTACTGAAGTGAAAGTGAATTTCTTTTTCATGGAAGACTGGATTTATTTTTTTTAAAATTTACTTCTGCAAATCCTGTTTTGAGAGGTAAGAATATTATAAATGAAAATATTTCAACTTATTTGGTTGGTGGGTAGCTGAAAATGATGAATTAACCCTCAGCACACCGATGATGACATATTAAAATTTCAAGCGGCAATTTTTCCCTATTCCCCAGGAAATTAACCCTTTGCCTAACATGAAAAGCAGACAACTCTTGCAAAAAAAATTCTTGAATAACTAATTTTTTTCATTTTTTCTCTCAAAAACATAGGTTATGATCCCTCGTTGGAATGAGCTCAATGAGCTCGTTCCAATGAGGGGTCATAACCTATGTCTTTGAGACAAAAAATAATGAAAATTAATTGGCGATTTTTTAGATTAGCGCTGGTTGGTTTTGGCCTTTACGTTGGGTAAAGGGTTAAACAACTCAATCTTGTTTGACATGGCTCAATGAGCTCTGTCAAACAAGATTAAAGTGGTTAAATTCCTTGTGCATTACGGGATAAATTTGCTGCTTGAAATTTGGAAGTTGGTATAATGTTCATCTTTGAGAGAAGTTTGAGCCCCTGAGTTTTATGAAAAATCAAACTATGTTTCTTGAAAGGATGGTATGGTGAGAATGCAGTTTTAGCAACACACTGTATGCGTGGAATCCCCACCTAGTAGATCTTTACAGTATTAGATAAAGTATTAGATAAAGAAGACTCATGCACTGCCTCGTGGTACATGAGCTGAACATTGAAAATGTGCCAGTACAACCTGTCTTTTTCTCAGAAATTGTAAATGACTCTTGGGTCAGAAATCCTTGTTCAAGTGTTGTAGTAGTAATCTATACTCTAAGTGCTGTGAATGTTCAGTGTCAAATAAAAGAGACACTAGTCACACTATGAGATGACAATTTTTGAACAATATTTTTGAAATAGATGCCTGCCTTAATTTTGATTGGAATTTTTTTCCACATTTTTTAATTTTGATTTCAGTGAGGGGCATTTTTAGAGAAATTTCTTTCATTAGGCCAGTTGTCAATTGAAACCAGAGTCTCAATAAGAGCTTGTGCATGAACAACAAAAACAGCTATCGGTATTTAAAATATCTCTTATTAACCTCAAAGAAATGTTCATACTATGGCAGAATTAAAAATAAGGACAAAGGTACAATTATACAATATATTTATGATTCGAAAGCTATTTATTTATTTATTTATTTATTTATTTATTCATTTAGTCAGAAGATGGTAAATTGTAAGCAAATTAGTTAAATTTTCTTCTGTTCTTCCACAATGATTGGAGAGATATTTATATGTGGTCAGTGTCACTTCCTGTATCCCTGGCTATGTCAGGACTGCAACACAAGTTTAAACCCAAGTTCAACCAAATCGTGTTGCCCCTCTGAAGTTTTGCACCCAGGCATTGGTTAGTGGGTCATCTTATACCAGTAAAGTAGAGCTTTTCTGTCACTGTAAACAAGCACAGCTCTGCATCCTGGGGTTTACATAGGGGATAGTGCTCTCCAATAAAAAGTATCAGGGTTTGGGTGTTACAGTGGAAACTATTAATTGAATAGCCACTTTGCCATTGAAAATTATTCAATTGACAGGAGTATTCAATTAACAGGGATTGTGTCATTTTCCTGTATTCTAGGGATAAACTTAGCATTTATTCTATTATATCTTCTTTGACAGAGCTCCATGAGGTCTGTCAAACAAGATATAACAGATTAAATGCCTGTATTGGATGTACTAAAGCCAAATAGGTTTATAAACAAAGGTAAACTGGGGAGAGTCAGGATAATTTCTCGACAGGTTACAAGATTTTTTATTCAATTAAGAGGGATTTACTCTATAACCTATATTCAGTTAACAGGTCAAATTTGTACTGAAGGTATGGTAAATGGTTTTGTGTTGTTAAATTATATCCAATTAACAGGGATATACAATTAAGAGATATCCAAATTTATTTATTGGTGTTTAAGGTCACATACTTATACACAATGGCTAATCAACAGTTTTGTGGGTGGAGGAAGCCGGAGTACCCAGAGAGAACCACCGAGCATCGACGAGCAACTGTGAGCTCCACAACATTCTAACTCTGTTCAAGCTTTGCTCAAGCAGGGTTACAGCGGTTGAAGACATGTGCACCATTGACATGTGCTACGCCTTAGTACATGGTGTCATCGTGCCCCCATGTAGGTATCCAAGATAAAGTGCCATGCCCAAGGACAAAACGCAGGCTGCCGCATACGTGGATCAAACTCGGGACCTCTAGCACGGAGCCACCATGCTCCCGAGATATTCAAATAAGTGGACTGCACTGTATTAGTGAAGATTACATGAAATACATGTTTCTTGAGCTTATTCCACAGCTAACTCTAATTGTTCCTGCACTGTACGATCACATAGTGGAGCAAGCTTAATGAGCTGGTTCTTGTCAGGGTCCAAGAATGGTAATGTGTGAGGAAAAAAGAAAAGATTTTAATCCTCTTTACTAGGATATTAAATTAGCAAAATTTCAACCTGCCAATTTTTCCCACAATGCAACTTGGAATTTAATCACTTCAATTTTGTTTGATATAGCTCTTTAAATTCATTGTTCCTCAATGGGAAAACTTTTCCTGTTGAATTTTTGGTATGTTAACAATGTGCAGTGGGGTAAACTTATTGCATTAATCATACAGTACAGTACTAGTGGAAATAACTTGTATCATAACTACAGGAAAATATCTCTCTTTCTTCACCTCACTGTTAACTCTTAACTCCTTCCATGCTGCTGGCGGCTATTCCTGCCCAGGGGCATATTTAATCCAGTTTCCACCCTGTAAATTGAGTGCTTTTTTTTTCATCAATGATTTTTGGTTTAAACTTACATGAATTTTTCATCAGATCTAGTCATGGCTGCTTAAGAGCAGCCATGACTAGATTTGATGAAAAATATCTTAAAAATATACTCGGCGGGTTAAGAGTTACTGAATATTTTCTTCAATTTCTCATAAAATGAAATATTTTCTTCAATTTCTCATAAAATGAAATTAAAAATTAACATTAAAACAGCCAAGACTTGATTTGGTGGAAAAATCAATAAAATATGGCACCAAGAAATCATTGACTGTAGGAATAATTTTATTTAGAGTATATTTCATTAACATGTTCTAGGAACATACCTCCACTAGGAGGTAGCAGGGTATTTTCAACTGGGCAGAAAAATCTGCATGCAGCAAGCATTGTATTCATATTGGACTCTGACTGTTGACTTGTTTCTTGAAAGCCCTGTGAAAGAGCTTTCCGAAAACCAGTGGTAAATTCAGATTTAACAAGTCAAAAAAAGAGAGAGATGTTTTTTGAGGAAACCTTAAAACATTCCACAGGTACTATAAATGTTATTGTTTACTGAAAGCTATTTTGGGTGAAGGTTGCATTTGTACGGTTATAAATGCATCATTAAATACTTTTAAATTCAGTTTTGCAGTAACATATTTTTTTTTCAAAACATACCTCTAATATATTCCTGTTCGTATTCAGTTCACATAAAATGCAAGCACATGTTGATACACACTACATTCAGCTACCACTTTATCTCTGAAGCATATCTGTGCAACATTTTTCACATACAGTATCTGTCAAATAAACTTTTGGTTGATCACTGAAAACTTTCAGTCCCCATTTTTTTCTGTTTTTTCTTTTATTAACGCCCACACACTGATATTGAAATATAAAAATTTCAGACTGCAAATGTTTCTCATAATACAACTAGAAATGTAACCCTTTACCTAACATGAAAACCAGACGATACTTGCAAACAAAATTCTTGAATAATTAATTTTTTTAATTTTTTGTCTCAAAAACATAGGTTATGACCCCTCTTTGGAAGAAGCTCAATGAGCAAGAGATTATAAATATGATAACTACTCCAGTTTATAAAGGCATTTTTTGTTAACTAGCATCAAGAAATTATAAATCTGATTTAGAAAGGCATTTTGTGTTCACTAGTGCAAGGAACTACCTCGTCTTAGTAACATTTTTGCACTCAGCAGGAAAATCCTCCTGAAGCAGGCCAAGAATTCAATGAAGCAGGCCTGTAGGGTTAAATATTTCTGTACCTTGCCACAGGTAGAAAACTCATTAGCTCAGTTCACTGGAAATTATATATTGTGTAGGATGACACTTTTCAGAAATAAGGATTAAGTTATTTTAGTAACATGGTATTTTTCTATTATCTTCTTTTCAAACAAATCAGTCACATCCACAAAGATTTTTGTAAAAAAAAAACAACTGCCATATAAATCTGTATTTTAATTTTCATCTCCCGGACCATGTCTGTTGCCCATCATTGGACTGTGTTCACATAGATTCTTTCAATGAAGAGCCCTGAGCTATGGATTGAAAGGCAAAAATTAATTTTTTAATTGTTTGGCAAACATTGCCTACACATATTTAATTTAAGTAAGGGTAATGATTAAGTTTCCACCTGCCAAGTATTTTTCATGAGGTAGTGTGAAAAAATGAAATTGTCTGAAGATGACAAATCTTCAATTAGAGGGCCAAGTGTTATTAACCCTTAAGTCTCCATACGGTCACAAACCGTCCCCCTTATACTGCTCTGAAAAAGTTGTCCCAAGTGTTTTTTTCCTTGAAAACTTGACTGGTAGGATGCATTTATCTTGACAATGTTTTTTTTATCATTGCTGGCTGCCTTACAGGCTGCCAACAATAATATAGAAACACTATTAAGTCATCTGCAGCCGTGTACATGTATATACATTAGTTTTTAACCCTTTACCTAACATGAAAAGCAGACGACACTCGCAGACAAAATTAGTGAATATATATTTTTTAAATTTTTTGCATCAAAAACATAGCTTAGGACACCTCATTAGAACAAGCTCAATGAGCTCTTTCCAGTGAGAAGTCATAAGCTATGTTTTTGACAAAAAATGAAAAAATAAATGAAAATTTAATGGTAATTTTTGTGAATAGAGGTGGCCAGTTTTGGCCGTTACAGTAGCTAAAGGGTTGACATAAAATTAATCTGAGGACTTAAGGGTTAAGATGTATATTTGTGAAAAGGGTGAATACCTTTACTTTGTGATAAAGTATTTTTGAATTGGTCAGAAAAGTCTGCCTGCAAAGACAATAACCCTTCACCTAACATATCTGCCATACCTGACCAGCCCTAATTACTGATATCACCTTTCAAATTTATTATATTTTCAGTTGTGCCTCCCAAACATAGGTTATCAACAAGCTCATTCCAATGAGGGTCATAAACTATGTTTTTAGCCAAAAAACTGGAACATAGTTAGTTCAAGAATTTTTTTTTTTTGATTTTCAAGTTCCGTCCTTGTGTTGTGTTGGAAAAAGAGTTCAACTAATAATGTGGTGAAGTGTGACACACACTAAGGGAGAGAACTCTCTTAACACTTCCCAGTCCACATGATATCAAAATTTTTCTATTTTTTTTCCAAGTTTTCAAAACATTTTGAATCAAACCATGTCAGAAAACTTGTTCCAATGAGGGGGTCATATGATAGTTTTTTTTTTGTTTTTTTTTCAACCACTGAATTTGTAAATTATGTGGGCGTGTGCATCCAACTCATTAGGTAAAGGGTTAACACTTTACTTAATGTAATGGTCAAAACCAACCAGCATTATTACCCAAAACTGCATTTCAATTTTATAATTTTTTCAGTTTTTGCCTCAAAAACGTAGCTCCTGCCCCCCCCCCCCCCCCCCCCCTCCCAAACTGAAATTAGCTTGCTGCATACATTCCACTTAGGTGGAACATATGCTGTTGTTTAGGCCAGAAATGGGAATTTTAAGTTATTCACAAATTTTTCAGACACTTTTAATGAAAGGTAAAGGGTTAAAAGGGTATCACTGAATGGCATAAATAAACCCTCACTGGAACAAACTTCTTAGGGTCATTTAAATGAGGGGGTAATTTGCTAGGTTTTTCAAGGCAAAGAATGAAAATTGTTAGTTATTCAAGAATTCTTGTAGCAAATTTTGGCTGCTTTTCTTTATTTTTTCCATTTTTTGTCTAAAAAACATAGCTTATAACTCCTCATTGAGCTTGTTCCAAGGAGGGGGCATAAACTGTGTTTTTGATGCAAAAAATGAAAAACGAATGAAAGGTAAAGTGTTAACAGTGTGTCACATAAGAGTATTTCATCAACAAAAACAAAGATACACATAAAATTCTGGCCCCATTTTAACACATAAAAAACAGTTCATGGCTCAAAAACAGTTAAGAAATAAATGGGAAAATGTCCCCGGTGTTTTGCTGAAATTATGACTAGTGTAATATTGCTCATGTCAAGGTGAATTAGTGGAGTGTGCATGATGCACGAGCGATTGCCACCTGTGATAACCATGTGCTACCTGCATAGAATTAGAGCGCAGTAAATCATATCATTCAGATCATCTTGATGACATCATGTTGTAAAAAAAGATATAATCACAATTTATAGTGCAAATTCTGCTGAAGTTTTGTTCCTGAAAAAATTGTTTTTTGAAAATGAAAATACAAACAACTTCAGCCATAATTATCTAAGATGTAGTAAATTTTAGGAACAGTTAGAATTTATCATTTTAACCCTTTACCCAACAAATCGCCCGCATCCTCCCGCATAATATGCAAATTCAGCCGTTGAAAAAATATTATTTTTCAAAAAATTTCAACAAAACCATATCATGTGACCCCTCGTTGGAACAAGCTCATCGAGCTGATTCCAATGAGGGGTCACATGATATGGTTTTGTTGGAATTTTTTGAAAAATTTGAAAAAATGATATTTAAATAATAAATTTTGATATCATCTGCGTTGGGTAAAGGGTTAAATCCATATAACATTTTGAAATTTACTTTCTAGATCTGCTTTAGGAATATGGATTACTAGATTGGGTCTCAATTTGTGAATTAATTCCGTTAATTGCATACAATTTTATAACACCAAGGCATTTGCCAAACCATTTTAGTACAATTTTTACCTGTAAATTTCTTGCCGCTTTACAGAATAAATTACTATTAACTGTTTGAGGGGTAGATTATTGTGTGTGGTCTGAAATTGTTTTCTTACAAATTATTGGAAAGTGCCCACAGGCACTCTCCAATAATTTGCAATAAAGCAAATTTATATAAACAGAATATTATTTGCATTTGACTGAATATAAAACATGAGCCAAGAAAATGTCAGCTTTTGCTCTGGTTCCCTCATTTTTCTGAATGCCCTGATCGTAGCGTCTAGCACTCAATCAGTTAATTGAATAAAAAGGTTGTGGTCTGCCTTTGTTCCATCAACCCCCAAATTATCTGGATTTTGAGACCTCTCATTCTTCAGGACTTCTTCAAGCATTTAAATCATTATATCTAATGTGTCGGTGCTCCAAGAGCTTTGACAAACAAGATAAAACATAAAAAACATTGGATTTATCACCAAAATATACTTAACCCTTTATCTAATATGAAAGGCACATGACACTTTCAAACAAAATTCTTGAATTTTTTTTGGCATCAAAACCATAGGTTATGACCCTCATCAGAATGAGCTCACCAGGACAAAAAATAAGAAAATAATAAAAACTGCATGATAACTTTTGTGAATAGTGCTGACCAGATTTTACCATTGTGTTGGGCAAAGGGTTAACCAAATTTCAGTTTATTGTATTCCTGTTACTTACATCTACATGTACTGAACTGCAAAGTGGCTATTCAATCATCTGTAGAAAAGTGACTATTCAATTATCACTGGGGAAGTAGCTACTCAATTATCACTGGCAAAGTGGCTATTCAATTACCATCGGCAAAGTAGCTTTTTATATATGGCCGCTCGTATGAGTGAGCCGTATTATGGTATGGCAATGTCCGTCTGTCCGTCTGTCAATCCGTCTGTCCATTAGCTTTTTTTGTCCACGCGATAACTAGAAAATTATAGATCCAACAGATGCTGCTTTTTTATGGTTGATTAATCATGACTAGAGGATGGTTCCTTTCGTCAATAACCAGCATTCTGGCATATCCAAGGTGACCGGCATGATAGCCATCTTGGATTTTTAGGAACTTTTGATTGTCCATTTGATAATCCAACAGATACTGTTTTTTATGGTTGATTAATCATGACTAGAGGATGGTTCCTTTCGATAACCAGCATCATTGTCCATCCATCCATCCATTTGTCTGTCTGTCTGTTTGTCCATTCGTCCGTTAACTTTTGTTTGCACACGTGATAACTTAAAAACAGTACATCCAACAGATACTGTTTTTTTATGTTTTTTTTTATGGTTGATTAGTCATGATTAGAGGATGGTTAGTTTCAATAACCAGCATCAGTATCCGTCTGCCCGCCCATCCAACTGTCCATCCATCCGTCCATTAACTTTTAGTTGTCCATGCTATAACTTGAAAACAATACATCCAACAGATACTGTTTTTTTATGGTTGATTAGTCATGACTAGAGGATGGTTCCTTTCGATAACCAGCATTCTGGCATGTCCAATATGGCAGCCATGGCAACCATCTGGGGGTTTGGTGACTTTTGATTTTCCACGCAATAACGTGAAAACAATATATTCATCTTTAATGGGTCGTAAGCTAGGAATGTACAATTATTTTTGAAGGAATTATTGACCTTTTGTTCAACTAAAAATTTCTTCATAAGCGCAATTTCTTCATAGGCGGCCGTCTATTGATCCACCGTCTGGCGGTGCACTTGTCAATTATTGCTGGCAAAGTGACTATTCAATATTAACAAGCAAAAGGTCAATTCATTTTTCTCTGGCAAAATGGATATTCAATTATTAGGGTTTCTTCCGTCAGTATTTTGCAATCAGCTAAAGCAGGTGCTTAACACTCATCAGTTTCTTATGCCCCTGATCTCTGAAGGAGGATTCAGGGGGTATCTAGTGGAGACCTCCATCTGTCCCTCCATCTGTCCATCCGCCTGTCCTTACAAGCATTTCGGATCGTAATTTCAAAGCCATCGGCCAGATTTGGATCTCCTTTGGTATGCTGATAGACCCGCATGGAGGGAACAGAACATTGAATCTTTGTTTTCTTGTTTTCTCTTGATTCAGTCTTTATTTTGCAATACAGTGGGTCCCACATAATTGGATATCTCTCAATTGCATAACCTTGTTGATTTAATATAACTTTCACACACCAAACCATTTACCATACCTTCAGTACAAATTTGATCTGTTAATTGCGTAAAGGTTTACAAGTAACTTCTTTCTGTTTGTTGATATTTATTTATTTATTTATTATTTATTTATTGGTGTTTAAGGTCACATATTTCTGCACAATGGCTAATCATGACCACAACAGTTTTATGGGGGGAGGAAGCCGGAGTACCCGGAGAGAACCACCAAGCAATGGCGAGCAACTGTTAGCTCCCCAACACACTAACTCCACACAAGCAGGGTTAGCATTGGTTGAAGACAGGTGCACCATCGATGTCAGTACGCCTTAGTGCACAGCATCACCATGCCCCCACATGGGCAATGGGGGTGAAGTGTCTTGCCCAAGGTTCTGTTTGTTGAAAAAAATATATTGTGATATGTCAATGAATTACCCTGTAATTTGTTTTTTCATGTTTATTTGGCCTCAGTGCATTCAATAAGAGCCTTTAACCATTAACCTGCTGAGTATTTTTTCATAAAATTCAGTCATGGCTGCTTCATGGCAGCCATGACTGAATTTGATGAGAAAATTCAAAGATATGAAGGACAGAAATCATTCTTGAAGTGATTGGTCCAATATACAAGGATATACCTTCTTAACCAGAGGTAGGGTTCTTTCTAGACTGTGGACATGGACATGAGTATTACTGTCCTGCCAGGAATATCTTCCAGCAGCAAGAAAAGAGATAATCTATTATATCTTGTTTGTTTGAGCTCCATGAGCCCTGTCAAACAAAATATAATAGAATAAATGCTAAGTTTATCTCTAGAATACAGCAAAGTGATCAAACCCTGTCAATTGAATACTTCTGTTAAATGAATAATTTTAATGAGCAAATTGGCTATTCAATTAAAAGGGTTCCATTGTATTTCCTAAGTGCATCTCAATAATCTGGTATCTTGTCAGATCACCGAAGTTAAGCAATGTTGAGCCTGGTTCGTCCTTGGATGGGTGACCGTCTGAGCGATTGATTCGGACTCACGCATTGTGTCCTTGCCCTTGGACAAGGCCCTTAACCCTGATTGTCCACATGGGGGCACAATAACGCCGTGTACTAAGGCCTACTGCACGCCGATGGTGCGCATGTCTTCAACCAATCTAACCCTGCCTGTGCTGCAGTGAGGAGTTACGATGTTGGGGAGCTGGCAGCTGCTCGTCGTTGCTCGGTGGTTCCCTCTGGGTACTCCAGCTTCCTCCACCTGTAAAACTGTCACCAACACTATGTGACCTTGGCTGTTAATGTGTCGTTAAACCCTAATAAATAAATAAATCATCTGATATAATAATTGTGTCATGTCCAGATGACCAGGTCATGACTTAATTGGAAAGAAATTGCTTTTGTTATCACAGCGCTGTATACTTAGCCAAGATTTAATAGAATAGTTTGTAGTACTGGTTTTATCCCTGTAAAAAATGCCCGGAGTCACTCAGGAAAAACAGCAGGCAATGGAGGCTTTTTCCTGTTGTTTGACTTCAGTGGTCTCCAATGCTAAAAAAAACATAAAAGTTTTAATATGAGATGATATGCACCATTGTGCAACTCAAAAACCGTGAATTCTCTTCAGGGAAAAATCTACCTTAAAAATCAATAAAGTGGCTTGTGTAATTGAATTTTCAAGTTGTTGGCTTGAGATATAATCAGTAATTACTTGATTAAAAATAGATAAAATTTCGAAACTAATAGCCATGCTCAGTTGTGTTAAATAGCGGAACAAAAAAACGTAGTTACAATGAACATGAAATTCATCCATCATGCATGGAACACTGACTGAGTACGGAAGTTCTACCATCAGCAAGATAAACACAATTGATTTCTAGCGAGTGACTCGTTATTTTAATTCTTTATTTCAATTTTATTATGAAATAAATTGACATTTCTCATTCATATTGTCCATAAAATTTGAAAAAAAAGTGATTCCTTTTTCTTCTCGGGGTTTCAGGCACTTAATTGTGTTTATGCAGACTATTTTATGTAATCGACGAAATCAATACCATAACTACCTTTATGGTATTGTTTATCAAAGCTACAAACTCTGGTTTCCTTTCTGAAGAGGAGAAATATTGCCTTTCCTTTCAGTGGTGAAAAAAACTACAAATGTAATTAAAAATCAATGTTTTTTTTTTTGAGGAGGATTGAATAGGAAGTTTGTGGAACACTAGTTACTTAACTAATCCATATTTTTATCATCTCTACATAAACCCTCATTTCTCTCAGATAAATCTCTTCCTGCTAGCTGAATAAGCTGAATAACGTTTTTTACCCTTTACCTAACAAACCGGTAGCATCTGTAATTTACAAATTGAGCAGATGAAAAAAAAACAATTATCAAAAGATTTCAATAAAATTATGTCATTTGACCCCTCAATGGAATGAGCTTGTCAAGTTCGTTCTAATGAGTGGTCACATGGTATGGTTTTGTTAAAATCTTGCAAAATTAAAAAAAAAAAACATTAATGAAAATAACAAATTTTGATATCATTTATGTTGTGTAAAGGGTTAACTGGACTGGTGCTACATCACAAGAAAGGGTGGAGTGGGCAAAATTTGATAATAACATGTACTGGTAGCTTCAACATTATAATATTACCTCAGCTAGGTTTTAGACTGCAACAACAAAAAATTCACATTTCTCCTTTGTCAAAAGACCCATTCATGATATTTTTTCTTGGAAAGCTCTCAAAGACAGCTCATTATGAAATGATGTCACACATTGAAATTATACAGAAACTGTGGACTCTAAATTCTTTTTGTTAGTATCCTACAACTCATTTTATCTTGTACTGTACTACATTAGAACCCTGTTAATTGAATGGACAGTGATAATTATTCAATTTATTTATTGATGTTTAAGGTCACATATTTATGCACAATGGCTAATCATGACCGTGACAGTTTTATGGGTGGAGGAAGCCGGAGTACCCGGAGAGAACCACCGAGCAACGACAAGCAGCTGCCAGCTCCCCAACATCGTAACTCCGCACTGCAGCACAGGCAGGTTTAGATTGGTTGAAGACATGCGTACGATCGACCTGCAGTAGGCCTTAGTACACAGCGTCATCGTGCCCCCACATGGGCAATGGGGGTGAAAAAATTATTCAATTAACAGGGGTATTCAATTAATTTGGCCACTTTCCTGTATTCTAAAAATAAACTGAGCATTTATTCTATTATATCTTGATTGACAGAGCTCATGGAGCTCTGTCAAGCAAAATATAATAGCTTAAATGCCTGTATTGGATTACTGGGGCCAAATAGGTCTATAAAGCGATGGTGATTGTCAGGGTAATTTCTCAACATACTACAACATTTTTTATTCAATTAACAGGAGTTTCCTATATAACCTATATGCAATTAACAGGCCAAATTTGTACTGAAGGTATGGCAAATGTTTTTGTGTTTGGATGTTATATACAATTAACAGGCTTATTCAATTAAGAGCTATCCAGTTAACCCTTTACCCAACAAATCGCCCGCATCCGCCCGCGTAATATGCAGATTCAGCAGCTGAAAAAATATTATTTTTCGAAAAATTTCAACAAAACCATATCATGTGACCCCTCTTTGAAACGAGCTCGTCGAGCTTGTTCCAATGAGGGGTCACATGATATGGTTTTGTTGAAATTTTTCGAAAAAAATTAAAAAACGATATTTAAATTAATAAATTTTGATATCGTCTGCATTGGGTAAGGTTTAAGTGGGCTCCACTGTATTAATTATCATAGTGTGTTACCTTGTATTTTCTCATAATAAAAATGTTCAAGAATAATATCTGGGAAAAGAGTTATTTGTTTTGGGGAAAGTCACCTACATACTTTTTTGGGGTCAGTGAACCCAATCACAAAATGTACAATTTGTCTATTCTTCTCAAAAATTGTGTCCAGTGATCTCTCATTGAAATAAGCTTGATTTGATCAGCTCTTAACTTTCAGAATATTTTATTCAGGTTTTATTAAAATAAAGTCATGGCTGCTACAAAGCATCCATGACTTGATTTGATAAAAAATTAATAAAGTCTGTTATCAAGAAATCATTGGCAAGAGGACTGACCACTCCTACATGAATTCACTTGAGTACATTTTGTAAACAAGAATGAAGAACATACCAAAACAAGTTAACCCTTTACCTAACGAATCGCCCGCATCCACCCGCATAATTTGTAAATTGAGCAGTTGAAAAAATTAATTTTTCAAAATATTTCAACAAAACTATATCATGTGACCCCTCATTGTTCATTGGAATGAGCTCATCGAGCTCGTTCCAATGAGGGGGGTCGAATGATTTGGGGTTTTTTAAATTGTTTTGAAAATTTTTATAAATAGTAATTAAAATAATAAATTTTGATGTTCTCTATGTTGGGTAAAGGGTTATCGGAGTACTGGGGAGAAAAATCTACCTACAGCAGGTATAGAGTTAAAGGTGGGGGTGTGAACTATATTTTGAAGTGAGAAGTATGAAATTCAAGCAAAAGATAGTCATTCTCTTTCCATACTGTTGGAGAATTTTGACTAATTTGTTTGGTGGAGGAGCAGCTTCGGAAATTTAAAAATGGATGAAATCACTTTATCACATGAAATGTGTCTGAGTGGTACATAAATTGAAAGTTTATGTCACCTGGTACCTCCATGCACTATCAAACTCATTCACTCTGGTTCATTCCAAACAGACCATGCTATTAAGACAAAATATGGGTCTGTATTCAATTTCAAAACAGAGGTGTTTACTTTTGGGGTGGAATTAAATTGCACCTGTTTTGTTTTTGCTATTAAATGATGTGCATTCATTTGAAACTTTTCCATCAAGCAATAATGATGTTTAGATCAGAATGTCATTCTGATGCATCACAGTTGGATCCTCTTGCAAAAGGAACTATTTTACTGCCAACTAAACTTTGTTCAAAGGAGAAGCAACTGAAATATATATCCCAAATTAAAAATTTTGTAACCCTTTTCCTAACGTGAAAAGCAGACGACACTTGCAAACAAAAATCTTGAATAACTAAGTTTTTTCATTTTGTGTCTCAAAAACATAGGTTATGACACCTCATTGGAATGAGCTCAACAAGCTCGTTCCAAAGAGGGTTCACAATCTATGTTTTTGAGACAAAAAATGAAAAAAATAATGAAAATTAATTGGCAAGTTTTGTGAATAGCGCTGGGCCGGTTTTGGCCATCATGTTGGGTAAAGGGTTAACTCATTTCATAAATACCATTTAAGATAAACACTCACTGCATATCCTTAACATTTAACTGGTAAAGTGCTGAGTAATTAGGTGATTTGAAACTTGAGTATTGTATTTTCCAACATACCATGCTATTAGCAAGGAAAGCCCAAGTTTGGGCAAGATTTTGTTCTTAAATAATTGCTTTGTTACAATTCATTGAAGAGTGCTTATTGGCACTCTCCAATAAATTGTAACAAACAAATGTACATAAACATTTTTTTGGTCTACACCTGAGAAACAGTAAGTTAGTGCATACAGTGCAAAGCCACTAAAATGGCTATCAGCATTTTTCAACAGAGCCAAAATAATGTCTTCCAGCACTCAGCCAGTAAACCAGCTAACTATTTTTGAGAACACTTTTCATCAAATCTAGTCATGGTTGCTTCATATCAGCCATAACTATATTTGATGAAAAATTCAGGAAAATTGATTTTAAAAGGCAATTGCCAAAAGGTTGATTCAATTTACAGAATTGAATTAGGCAGTGTGGTGGCTCATTGGTTAGAGCATTGGACTTTAAACAGAAATGTTGATGGTTTGATCTTTGCCATTAGTGCTGTATCCTTGGGAAATCCTTTTTGCCCACATAGAGGCACACTGGCACTGTGCTCGTCGATGCTCAGTTGGTTCTCTCTGGGTACTCCGGCTTCCTCCACCCGTAAAATTGTCACAGTCACGATTAGCCATTGTGCATAAGTATGTGACCTTAAAACACCACTAAATAAATAAATAACATTGGCACTGCATACTGAGGCATACTGCACATTGATGGGACACTTGCCTTCAACCACTGCTAACTCTGCTTGTGCAAGGTTAGTAAGGTGGAGAGTCTGTTGGTAGCTTGCTGTTGCTCAGTGGTTCTCTTCAGCTTCCCCCACTTGTCCGACGTGATATGATACTGGATGTTGAAAGTGTTGTTAAACTCCAATAAACAAATATAAATAGATGGAATTAATCCAGGTGCAAGGGATTTGCTGTCAATACTATAGAACTTTTACAATTGTATTTTCTAGAATTGGATTTCTAGTTGCGACTTTAAATGGGTTGAAATGAACCATTAGCATTTTCAAAGATCTGGTAATTTGCCAGTTGGCAAATTGCAATATCTTTTAAAATTCTAATGATTCATTTTAGTCAGTTATATTAATAGGTAGAAAATACAATTCTAGAAAATACAGTTGTAAAAGTTTTATTGTACTGGTTCCTGGATATGATTATTTGCCCGCAGCATGGAAAAAGTTAATATTAGGCATTCACCTGGCCTCTGTGGCTAACTGGAAAATCAATCAATTGTATGATGCCAGTTTATATTTGAGTATACATTTAGTTTGTCATAAAGTCTTTTTTGAAAGTTATTACCCTATTTACTTGTACCAATGTAACATTTAACCTTACTAACCCTAGTAAGTTTATGTATAAACCTATTTGATCAGTTACAGAGATTTCATTATATCAGAAAGCAAAAAACGTGCCTGTGTTTTATATCATACAATTTGCATTACATGGCAATTGTTTTCAACACAAATTCAAAGGAGTTCAAAACTTTTTAATATCTAGATGTATAACTTAGATTGTGTATAGATTTTAATGAATGCAACAGAAAAGCTTTCATGAGCAGTGAATACTGAACTGAAAATAGGGACCCTGGTTAGAATAATAGTGATTTCTAACTTCTAATGGAGTAATTTTGTTTCACAGGTTGAATAAGTTCTTCACTTCTTATTGATTTTCATGAGAATCAGCTGAAGTGGCAAGAAGAGTTGTTCAGTTTTTACCCCTTAGTTACACAATTTTATAAAACAAATCCTTCTTGTGTAAATAAATTCTGAGGTTTTTTCCACAGAGAATAGCTTCCAATCCTTCCACATAGGAACAAACTCATCAGATTTGATTCATTCGTGTGTGGTCATAAACTATGGTTTGGGGTTACAAAAACTCTGTTGAAAATATTGGACATGTGTGATACAGTGGCGGTGCAATGGGGGGAGGGGCACTTTTCCCCCGGGCATCCCAAAATCAAGCTTTAAATTCCTATCTGGCACAATCTGGGGGCCTTTGAAGTCCACATCAGGTGTTGTAGAGATGCTCAGATATCGCTTCCTCGGCGTCCAAATATGACCCCCACCGACGAAAGGGGTACACACCCTCTCATAACCTCTTCCACCTCAGGCCTGTGACCATCGAGAAATGCCGCAAGCATTTCGACCTTGAACTCCCCATATCTTACTTATGCCCCACCTAAAATGAAATCCTGGTGCTGCCACTGATGTGATATGCTCATTTTTGGACAGTTTTGTTTTGTTCTACTGGGTGTATAGTTAATTGTTAAAGTGCTAAATTATTTCTCGCTATCAAAATTTATTCACGCGTCTTTGCCTTGATACAATGAAATAAATTCACTTCAAAGATAATATGAAGCACAACCACATAGTATGAAACCTTCAAGTTGTTGTACCTACACTTCAGAAGAAAGCCCAAATATGAGTTTCCAGCATGCTACCAGTTTAGAGGAGTTGTGATGTTTGAAGTTTCAACAATCAGGAAACTCTTATTTGTTTTGGTTAAATGTTATGAAAATGTAGTTCACAGATATAGTTATATTTTAGTATTGCAGTGCAGCCTGTCCCAATAAATTCTAACAACTATTGCTGAGCAAATTTTGACTCTCAGAAATAATATAGTGATCTGAAATAGCCCATAAAATTTGTACTTGAACAAAGGAAATTAAGAAGACATTATTGGCAATTCAATTTCTTTCTGATCTGTTACTCTTGAAGACAGAAAACTGTGTGAAAGGCTCAAACGAAGGGTATATGCTTCTGGTGTGAGCAATACAAATGAGTCTATGAAGTTAAAATGCAATGCTTAAGCCTATTTTAATAAAGCCCCTCCAAAAAATATTGAATAACTAGGAATTAAAAAAAAAAATATGGAATAACAAAGTTTCATTAACCCTTTACCCAACGCAGAAGATATCAAAATTTATTATTTTAAATAACATTTTTCAAAAATTTTCAAAAAATTTCAAGAAAACCATATCATGTCACCCCACTCGCTGGAACGAGCTCAACGAGCTTGTTCCAAATTGGGTGAATTTGGGTCACATGATATGGTTTTGTTGAAATTTTATTAAAAATCGTATTTTTTCTGCTGCTGAATTTGCATATTACAATGGGCGAATGTGGCCGATTCATTGGGTAAAGAGTTAACCCTTTACCTAACATGAAAAGCAGATGACACTTGCAAAAAAAAATATTGAATAACTAAATTTTTTCATTTTTTGTCTCAAAAACATAGGTTATGACCCCTCATTGGAACGAGCTCGACGAGCTCGTTCCAACGAGGGGTCATAACCTATGTTTTTGAGACAAAAAATGAAAATATTTTGAAAATTAATTGGCGATTTTTGAGAATAGCACTGGCCAGTTTTGGCCGTTACGTTGGGTAAAGAGTTAAGTAAAGGATCAGGGCAAAACTTGTCAGCAATGATATGTTACATTTATTAGAGAGTTACTTTTAGCACTAAACTGTAACACAACACACCATCTGGATCCTGATTTTAATCCTTGAAGCCTCATGTCAACTCAGATAAGCTCATGGCTGCTGAACAGGCTTTCCATTTATCATGGGAAGACAATTATCAAATTCTCTTCAAATTGGTATGTTTCTAGTCAATTTATGGCTGCCTCAAAAGGATGCCAAGCATATGAACTAGAAATCCAAGGCAATCTGTTTAATTTAACTTACAGGCTATGGTGGGGTGGCAGGCTTGTCATTTTGAGGCAGGCAGTCGCCCCGGAGCGCAGTCGCCCGCCAGAGTTCAAAATTCTGTGGATGGTAAACATCCACCTAACCCTGATTTCTGCGGCCCATTAATTCAGTTGAAGGGTTGAAGGGACTCAAATGGCAATTTTCACGGATTGAAGGAGGTACATGTAACAAAGCGCAGTTTGTGAAGTTTGTAGTGTGTCGTCAACGCAGTCACCCAGAGACAGTAAGTAACTTTCCAAAAATGAGCGGGAGGTCTACCAATTCCAAAGTTGTAATTAGTTATTACATTGTACATCAGACTGAAACAATTCTCAAGTCACGCGCGATTACAAGATGACTTTTACAGTCAATTCATTGAATGACTGACATTTGTGTGCGTGTTTATGTGTGGAGGGGTGGATGTACACGAGTGTGGTTCTTCATATATATTCATATGGATGCTATCTCCTGTCCATTGATCTTGTCTGGTATTATTTGTCTATTACCATTTTGTGAGCTTTATGTCATTGTTATGTACCATTGTTTGGAACTTACAACAATAAAGTTATTATTATTATTGTAATATATAGATATGGGCTTGGTTATTTGGATGCAAGATAACTATAACACTCACTGTTGGTGAGTGTCATGGGTAACCTGGTATCTTGCATCCAAATATTCAAGCCTGCATCTATACATTATGTGATGACATACATCATAATTGCACAAACCATGTACCTAATGATATTAGTTGTCTACCCATCAGGCTGAAACAAAATGGCCCCCGCAAATCCTAAATGACCCTCCTGGGGTCATTTTAGGTGAACCCAAAATAGCCTTCCTGGGGTGATTTGAGGCAAGCCGTAATGGCCTTCCTGCAGTTTTCAAAATGACAAGCCTGGGGTGGAAATACAGGAAACTTTAATGTATCATAAGGATTAAACTGCTCTCAAATAACAACTTGAAGGGAATGCCAAGCTGCTACAGTGATTTCCACCACTTTTCTTTGAAAGTGGTTTCTTGCACTCAGACAGTTAATAACAAACTGCTGTCTGTCTTTTGTCTATTAGAAAAGGGATCCTACTTTTAGGGCTAATCCTATTGTATTTTCAGAATATCCATTTAAAGGTGGACTAAGAACATCAAAGGATTATCTATGCAGCCACTAGGGGATAGAGATTGTAGAAAATGGATTCTCTCTGTCAACTTTTGTTATCTCTCTCATACAGCTGAAACAGAAAGTCACTGTACACAAGAAAGTGTTATCATTTCTTCACCTAACATTAAATTGTGCTTCTTTGTAACCTTTAACTGCTGAAAGTGGATAAGAGGGTTTCTCCAAAAGTGGTTTGTGTTAAAAAGAGCCAAGAACACACTTGCTATTTGTAACAGTATTTTTGTACTGGTCAGGAAAATCTGCTTGCAGCAGGCAAATAATCAGACACATAAGTAAACGGAAAAAAAATCTGACATATCGGGCTGCACGGCATTCGAAACTGAATACCGGTATAGGGGTTAAAAACAAGAGGCCCCACGGGGCCTGAAGCGCTCATCTTGTACAGAACACAATTTAAACAGAGTCCAAGAATGAGTCTACATTAAGCAAGCCATCTCCATAGGCTACACTGTCAATCCTTGAGTCCCTCAGGAGTGACAAAAATAATCTAGGCATCATGCCTTTTCTTCAGTTGATCATAAGTAAAATGTAGAGCTCCCCTATGAAGCCCCTTGATACAACCTATGTGGATTAATCTTAGTACCTCTAGGGGGTACTGAATACAAAATTTTTAATTCTTCAGCAAAATGGCCAATTCCGGCTCCCATAGAGAGCCCAAATATTAACCCAGGCTCTTGATTTGAACACAGCTACATCTGACTTCCTTAGAGATGTTGTGTACCGAATATGAAAGCATTCTGACCGTTGGATCTGAAGAAGAGAAATTGTAAAGAAATTTCTTCGAATTGCACTAAGTTCAAATTTGGGCTACCATAGCGAGCCCAAATATTGACCTATGGATCCGATTTGAACAAACTTGAACCTGACCCCCCTAGAGATGTTGTATACCAAATGTGAAAGCATTCTGACAAGTGAATCTGAAGAAGAAGATTTTTGAAGAAATTCCTTCATATTGTACTAAGTTAAATTTCATGTTCCCATATGGAGCCCAAATATTTACCTAGGCACTCGAATTGAACAACCTGGAATGTGACCCCTCTAGAGATGTTGTATACCAAATATAAAAGCATTCCGACTGGTGGATCTGAAGATGAAGATTTTTAAAGAAATTTTCTCTTATTGCACTAAGTAAAAATTTGGGCTACCATAGTGAGCCCAAATATATACCTAGGGATCTGATTTGAACAAACTTGAATCTGACCCCCATAGAGATGTTGCATACCAAATATCAAAGCATTCTGACTGATGGATCTGAAGAAGAAGATTTTTTTAAATTACCCTCCATATTGAACAAAGATAAAATTTGGGCTTCCATAGGAAGCCCAAATATTACCCTAGGGACTTGGTTTGAACAATCTAGAATCTGACCCTCATAACAATGATGTATACCAAATATTAAAAGATTCTGACTGGTGGTTCTGAAGAAGAAGATTTTTAAAGAATATTCCCCATATTACCCTATGTTAAAACTTCGGGCTCCTGTAGAGAGCCCAAATATGAACCAATGATCTTTATTTCCACAAACTTTTATCTGACCCCTCTATGAATGCTGTATACCAAATATCAAAAGATTCTGATGATTGGTTCTGGAGAAAAGATTTTTAAAAATTTTTGCAAATATGCTGACTCAGCATTTTTTCAATGCCCATTACAGAACACCCTAACATAACCGATGGTAATTTTTTTTTACCATTCAATTCTACTGGTCACAAGGATACTTCATACCAAATAAACGCTCTCTGTTCCGTGGGGTTTGGGAAATATGGGCGTTTGAAAATATTTCTATTTTTAGCTCCCAGGGTTCTCATGGGGATGCAGGAATTTTTTTTTTGCATGGGTCAAGTACTTATGACCCAATACTACCACAAACCAAATTTGGTTCATACCGGACCATCGGTTCAGAAAATAGAAATTTTGGGCGGGGCCAAAAATCTCACCCCTCCTATTACAAAGCCAAATATTACTTCACAAACTTCGTTTGAACAAACTTGATTCTACACCTCATATGGAAGCTCCATAGCAAATATCAAGTCATTGTACACACTGGTTGTTGAGAAGAAGATTTTAAAAATATTTTGGAGCATTTTCCCCCACTCCCTCCCTATGGGGCTGGGTATGCTGAGTTGAACAAAAATGAAATGCCCCTTTGGGACCATCACACACACAAACTTTCACTTGAATTGGCCCAGTGGCTTTGGAGGAGAAGACCAAAACATGGTGTTGACGGACGACGGACGACGGACGGGAAGCGATGAGATTAGCTCAGCTTGACTTTGTCAAGATGAGCTAAAAATGCCACGGTATACCAGTATAGTGAAAGACTGTTCAGATACGTCCCATAATCAGGAGCTGAGCCATCACAATCGGAACAAATCAGCATGCCTTGATGATACAGTTCGAATAACCTTTTACCCAACCCGATATCAAAATTTATTTTTTTAACTATTAGTTCATTGAATTTTTCAAAAAGATTCAACAAAACTATATCAAGTGACCCCTCATTGGAATGAGCTCATCGAGCTCGTTCCTATGAGGGTCACATGATATGGTTTTGTTGAAATGTTTTGAAAAATTATATTTTTCACCTGCACATTTTGTGCATTACCCGGGCGGATGCTGCTAATTCCTTAGGTACAGGGATAATATTATTCATTTGGGACTACAGTTAAAAAACTAAAGACATCTTGAAAATTAAACTGTGGCTAAATAAATAATGACGATAAACCAATATTTTTGCAGTTATACTGGTATTCAATCGATACTGGTTTGAATACCAGTATGTATCGGTTTATCGATATACCATGCAGCCCTACTGACATATGAATCCAAGATATGCTTGTGTAAGGTTGGTGAGACAGTTACTTTCCTCAGTTGGTGCTTTTTTTGTAGGAACTACAGCCTGCTCTTGCTCATACATATTTCTACAGGGCATGGCTCTTACTGTGAAAAGTCAGAGCATTAAAGACTATAATAAATAAACAAATACAATAGACCCAACTTAACTGGATATCTCTTAATTGAATACCTGTGGTAATTGCATAAAACCTCAAACACCAAATCCTTTATCTCACCTTGAGTACAAATTTGACCTGCTATTTGCATGTAGGTACTACTCCTGTTAATTGAATGTGAAAAATCTTGTAAGTTGTAGAGTAATTACCCTGGGAATCACTTCACCTTGTTTATAGACCTGTTTGGCCTCAGTACATCTGATATAGGCATTTATTATTCGCTCAACGATTGATAATCAAAACAATTGCGGAAAGATAGAAATTGTATCCCCCACTGTGAAGATATAGAATTTTCACTTTCATGGTATTAATCAAAATGGCGGCTTTCAAAGCATCACTTCAAGGTGAATACGAGTCAAATTATCACTGAAAATGATCAATTTGTTCTAAGAACATATAATGAAAAGAAAATCTAGTGTTTTTGAGTGGATGCCGATCATTTCCAGTAATAATTCTACGCATATTCACCAGCTGAATCAAATTGCGAGACGCTACCTGTTCCAAGTATCAATCATATCACTTCCACGTATCAATGCACATAAGCTGTTTACCTTCATGCATCAATTCAAGGTTGAAACAAGTGGAATTATCGATAGGAATGATTATTTCTTGTGAAAAGCATATAATAAAAAGAAAATCTGGTGTTTTGGAGTGGATACCAAAAATTATCTAACTCGTGACTGAGACAAATGGTTATTTCTATCAATCAAATCTTGTTTAACAGGGCTTAAACAAAACTTCATCACATCATTACCACCAAATAGCTAATTATGGAAAATACCATTCACAACATGTCTAATATGGGAATGACATCAGAAACCAACGTCAACATCGTAATGTAAATGAGTTGGTTTCGGATGTAGACTTGCAGTATTCATTTTTTTATGTTTCATTAACTGTTTACCCAAAACAAACAGCAGGTGACAATTGCCAAAAGATCCAACATTTCCTGAAAAACTAAACAATTTCATTTTTAACCTTGGAAACAGCATATGACCCCTGGTTGGAATCGGCTAGCTTGTTCCAATGATGAGCCATAAGCTATGTTTTCAAAGCAAAAGTTAAAAAAATTTGTTTGGTGATTTTTGTGAATAGCTCTGGCTAGTTAGTCGTTATGTTAGGTAAAATGTCAAATTACACATTATGCGATAAAAAGAATCTCAAATTCATGACATGAAATTTCTTAACCCTTTACCAAACGTAACAGCTAAAACTAGTCAGCTCTATTCACAAAAATCGCCAATTAATTTTTTATTATTTTTTTCATTTTTTGTCTCAAAAACATAGGTTGTGACCCCTCTTTGGAACTAGCTCATCGAGCTCGTTCCAGCGAGGCATCATAACCTATGTTTTTGAGATAAAAAATTAGTTATTCAAGAATTTTGTTTGCAAGCGTCATCTGCTTTTCATGTTAGGTGAAGGGTTTACCTTGTTCATTAATATTTTGGTAAACCTCAGCTGATGTTAATTTTAGTGAACTCATGCAGTACAGAAATTTCATATAAAATTGGTACTCATTAGAGATCCACTTTGTGATAGAGTACATGCTCAGTTTATCTCTTGAATACAGAAGAATGACCAAATCCATGTTAATTGAAAACTCCTGTTAATAGAATATTTTTCACTGACAAAGTGGCCATTCAATTAACAGGGTTCTAGTGTGATCCAAATTTGTACAACTTATTTTGTTTTTGACAGTAAGTCTTGTGTCTTGATTCTTGATGGATACTGGTATTGACTTCACTAATATTTAATCAACTCAAACCAGTTATTTACTTATTACTGATGTTGCTTCCTTGTCAAAGATGCTAGCATCTCTCAGTGGATGAGGAATTTACTTGGACACACCAATGGAGTTTCTCCTAGTTCAGTTTCAAGAGATACAAATTAGACTAGGATATAATTCTTGAGTTTCTAGCCTATGATGTCAGTTTCTCAAGAGGGTGTGGATTTTACTTTGACCCATAATTTCATTTTATGGTTACTGAATGTATATACTTAAGGTGTAATTGTCAGCTTCAGTCATTCTTGAATCAAGATATATATGAAGAGGTATGTGAACTTTATGGTACTTTTTATGTCGTACAATATAAGTTATCTCCGCTAACATGTATGGTATATGGAGATTTAATACCTGGATGTCGGTTTTTAAACACTGAGCCACAGGCGAGGTGTTTAAATGAGACATCTAGGTATTAAATCTCCATATACCATACATGTTGGCGTAGATAACATTTTTGTCCCGTTTGAAACACAATACAAACAGAGTGGAAATAAATTTGTGGACACATTTCTCAGCTCCACAATCACTTCGACCAAATTCATGATAATTATTTTGTTTTTATAATCGCAGAAGACAACAGACAGAATTACATCCCTTGAGTCATTAAGGAAACGAGTAAACAGTATTTTGTTGACATATAATCCCCTGAGTTCCAATGTGTTCTATGTGCCTACTGGCAAATAGAACGCATTGGTACTCAGGGGACAAAGTATTTGCCCTTATTTTATTTTTGTGATTGAATTGTCAGAAATCTAATAATATTTGTGACTATTTTCAAGTTTTTTGGTTCGATTTTTATGTCGAGGCGAGCAAACGCGGAAAGTTTTCATTTAAACCATATACCCCCGATGTTTCGCATGCGCTTATACCCTGGTTGTTGCATGCTCTCATAGACCTTGGATGTTGGGTGCACCCTTTGTCATGGCTATTTGTCCAAGGCATTCTGACCAATCAAAAGACAGAATTTATCGGATATTGGGACAATGTTTTTTAGCTTTCAAAGTGTGATGATCTTTACCATTTAGATTTACACTTGGTGTTCATGCCAAAACAGGAATTTCACCATTTCTGTCTAGTTTGAGACAACTCTACCAGATCTGTCAGACTATGGTATGGATATATATAGAATATACCCATAGTAGCTTGGTGTACCAAATGTTCACCATGAGTGGTGAACATTTGGTGCACCAAGCTACTTTGAGTATAGCTTATTTATACCATGATCGTCGGATTATTAAGAGTCACTATTATTTTTTCTCGATTTTACTGAGCAGCAGATGTACACACATGCGAATCTGTTTTTGTTTACATGAACACTGGTGAGCAGTACTTCTGCTGTCAATTTTATCGCCGAAATGAAATGAGAAAAGAAATGTGCAAATCATGGAGACTTTTCCATTTTAATAACATACTATTTTAAGTTATGGTAATTAACATCAGACAGTGCATGTTTCTTAATTTTTGGTATCTTATGCTCAAGGTTAACTGATTTAAAACGTAATAAATAATTGCCGCTTTCATTTCACTCTTTGCGAGGTGTAAATTTTATCTATTGAAATCCCATTGCTAGTGTGTTCACTACAGACACATGTATTCACCACGGTTGGTGTGTAAAGCTAAAATTTATGTCATAGGCTTTTTATGTATAGTAGAGTAGGTAATCATGGTATAAAGAGTGAATCACTATTAAATTTTTACAACATTACTGAAGACAACAGTTGTGAAAAATGTTTCTTGAATAGCTTACATTTGAAATTTTTTGCTTCAGAAACACAGCTTATCGTGTACCCCTCATTGTGTGAACTCACCAAGCTCATTCCAATACTATTTATGAAAAAAGTACAAGTACCAAGTCTGGAAATAAGCAATCTGTCAATTGCAGAATGAGGTCCCCCAGAGGGTGAAGTTGCCAATGCTCCCCCATACAGGGGGCCAATTTATCATCTGGATACTTCTTTCTGTTTAGGCTTGAGACCTTGATTCGGATTGAGGTTCATAGAGGGTAAATTTAGTGATGCTACCCTGTGCAGGGTAGCAGCACCAAATTCACCCTCTGGGGGACCTCATTCTGCAAATAACAGTCTGCTTATTTTGCAGGCCTGACAAGTAGTACTTGTATTTTAGCTAAAAGACCCTTAGGTTCAACCTGGGGGGGGGTCTATATACTGAAAGTTTCTTTTGGGTTCTGTGATTTGTATATGGTATGTCAACCTAGATGTAAGGTCCATGAGCAATCTAATCTCTTTGAATGGTAGATCTGATACAGAAGGTGGAGAGTGGATTACCACTAAAACACTTGTGGAGTGAAATTTCCATCCACAGAAATGTTTCAAATTCTGTAAAAGAAACATTTGAAGCAATTTAGCAAAGGGTCCCCAGGTTCATTTGCTTAAAAACACTTTACCTAGTATAACATGTAGACAGGCCAGAGGTATTTACAGAAATCACCATTCACATTTTTTAATTTTTTCAACTTTTGTCTCAAAAACATAGCTTTAAAACCTCATTCGGACAGGCTTGTTGAGTTGCTTCCATTGGAGGGGTAATAAGATACTTTCATGAAGCAAGAAATAAAGGTTTTCAGTTATTGAAGAATTTTATTTTGCAAGTGTTTGGTATCCATGTTAGGCAAATGGTGAAATAATGATAAATAGTTGACTGGGTAATTTGTACTCATTCAAAGTGGGTATATCTAGTCTTCTCACCTTTAATTTATGACATAGAAGATTCTACAGTGCCGTGGGCATGGATGCAGACCGATAATTTCGACCAGATCATGATGTTGTCATGCTCTGGTCAAAAATTATCTGTTCGCTTTTGTAATCAGCATACTGTATTATCAAAAGGTACAAATATCAACAAATTCTGAATAACGGAATATTCTTGTTTACAGTCCACAAGCCAGAAAATAAGCAGACTGTCATCTGCAAAATGAGGCCCAGAGGGTGAATTTAGTTATGCTACCCTGCTATCAGGGTAGCATCACTAAATTTACCCTCTGTGAACCTCAATCTGAATCGAGGTCTCAAAACTAAACAGAAAGAGGTACCCAGAGGATAAATTGGCCCACTGTATGGGATAGCATCCTCAAATTCACCCTCTGGGCACCTCATTCTGCAAATGTCAGACTGCTTATTTTCAGACCTGTTCACGGAATGGAATGCCATAAATCATGTCATTTAATCTCCTAAGGCTGAAAAGGAGTCAAACTAGAAAATTATGCAAGTATTTTTTCACAATTTTTCTCTTTTCAATTACAGAAGTTGGTATAAAGACATGATTATGCAGCCTGAATTGCTCTGAAATGGGAGTAAATTAAATTTGGAAAACCGCACAACCAACATCATTCGTTTTATTGAAAATCATTCCAAAGATGGAGAAATTCTGCTTTGTTTTATACATTTTTGTTCTCATACCATCTACTTATCAACAAGACACACTCACTGCCACATTTCACATAAAAGAAGAGATGCCAGTGGGTACTCCAGTTGTTCAATTATCCACGATTGATCATCTATCTGATATTCAAGCTGACCTCAAACCTTATCTACGCTTCAACATTTTCACACAGAATAATATAGAGGTTAAGTCATTTTTTAATCTGAGTGAGTTAACTGGAGATCTGATAACAGCCAAAGTGATTGACAGGGATGTGCTTTGTGTTGTAACTACATTATGTACTTTACAATTTGACGTTGGAGTGAGGTCGACACACCCACAGTCAACATTATTCCGAATTTTGACTATCAAAATAATCATTGATGATATTAATGATAATGAACCCACATTCCCTAAAAAGAACATGACTTTGTCTATTGCTGAATCATATTCTGTAGATTCTGTTTTCTTCATTGAAATGGCAGTGGATGCAGACACAAGCCCAGCATTTACACTGAAAAAATATGAGATAATACCCAGTAATGGTTCATTTGGACTGGAGGTAGTTAAAAATCCAGATACAGGAATGGTCATTCGCTTGGGTCTTAAATTGAAAGAGAAGCTTGATAGGGAAAAAATCAACTTTTACAAACTGTTTGTTATTGCAAAGGATGGAGATGACCCACCCAAAACTGGAATACTGCCTGTTAATGTCACTGTCTCTGACACCAATGATAATGCTCCAGTCTTTACAAATTCTTCATATTCAGCAACACTGAGAGAGAATATGGCTGTTGGTTCTGTTATTTTGCAGCTTATTGCCACAGACCCTGATTCTGGCGAGAATGCCAAAATCAAATATAGATTTAGTGCACTTGTTGCAGAGAATCTAAGGAAGCTGTTTGCAGTAAATGAATCTTCTGGAGAGGTAACCATACTTTCTCCATTATCTTATCGCTCTGTGGAGAGATACAAACTGATTGTAGAGGCTGTTGACCAAGGTAGCCCATCTCTTGTATCACAGACTACTGTATTCATAAAAATACTTGATACAAGAAACAGTCCACCAATGGTGTATATAAATTTACTGTCATCGGGAAGTAATGGAGTCGCTAATATACCAGAGAATTCTGATGTTGGATATTTTGTGGCACATGTTAGTGTTGTGGATAGTGATACAGGTTCCAATGGTATTGTCAACTGTGGAATCGTTGATGACACATTCGCTTTGGCTCCTGTTCTTGGTAAAGGTTACAAGGTTGTAGTAAATGGTCAGCTAGACAGGGAGAAGAGAACAAGCTATAATGTGACAGTGTCATGTAAGGATGAAGGTTCTCCAATCCTTGGGGCCTCTGATAGCTTTCTTGTTCAAGTTACAGATGTTAATGATAACCCACCTAAGTTTATACAGGATCACTACTCTGGAATGATAATGGAAAATAATAAAAGAATGGAAGAAATATTACAGGTTTCTGCCACTGACAAGGATATTGGCATCAATGGAGACATATATTATAAAGTACAAGAGGGAGATGATTCTCACAAGTTTACAGTTGAACGAGATGGAATCATTAAAACCAATGCAGCATTTGATAGAGAGTTTAAATCAAAATATGTGTTCCATATTCTAGCAATTGATGAAGGTGAGAAGCCATTAACCGCTACTGCAACTGTGTCTGTCCTTATTCTGGACACAAATGACACTCCTCCCATAATCATAACTCCAATTTTATATGTGGAGGAGAACTTACCAGCCCATACCGTTGTAGGATTTATACAGGCAAGTGATAATGACACAGATCATCATGCTCGAGTGAAGTTCAGATTTCAGAATCCAATGCCCAGTAGTTTCCCATTCACCCTTCTACCAGATGGACAGCTCAAGTCTAAGGTTATACTTGATAGAGAACTAGATGACAGATATACATTCAGTGTAATTGCATGGGATAATGATGGAAGTTTACCATCACTTTCATCCACTTCTGCAATAACCATACACATTATTGACAAAAATGACAATGCACCGATGTTGATATTTCCTGGCAAGTATAACAACACAGTGAATGTACCATTTAAATCTAAAGTGAAACAGATTGATCAGAGGAATGGAAGATTTGTTACTAAAATTCAAGTGTATGACCGAGATTCTGGAGAAAATGCAGAGGTGCAATATTTCATTATAGAAGGAAATAATGACAGTTTATTTTACATGGATAATAACAATGGGGAACTATTTTTAATGATTAATGAATCACGATCACTTTGGGATGCAACATACACACTTAAACTCTTGGTACAGGACAGAGGAACCCCTATGATGGAAACTGAAGGTATATTACATGTAAGGCTCAACCACACCAATAATTCACAGTTGGCAGTATCCAAGAAAGAAAATGATCAGTCATATATTGTGATAATAATTATCATTGCCATAGTAACATTAGCAGTGGCCATTTCTATAGTAGCTTTAATTATATTTTTGAAAAGGTGGGACAAGCAGAGGAAGCTGCGTGGTGCTACATCAAACAATGTAGTGATTGCCAGTAATAACCTTCCAGGTGGAGGAATTGTCTTGGCTCCCTATGATAATAACACTATGGAAAATAACATACAGAACTCCAGCTATGACACTCCAAAAAAAGTAACCAAAAAAGAAGTCAGCTTCAGTTTCAATGAGGAGTTCCAGAACAGAAATAATTCACAGCAAGAGTGTAAAGATCAACTTTACCAAGAGGTAAGAGAAATTAATCAATTCATTCTATTAACTTTGGAAGTTTGGATCAGTTTAAGCTGACAAGTTTATCCAAAATTTTGTATTCTCCAATTAACCCTCAAGCTGCAAATTTTTCCCACAATGCAAATCCATTGAGCTCTGTCAAACAAAATTGGATTTGTTAAATACCTATTTACATTAGGCCTTAAAAAGTTAAAAATCAATTTCTCAGGCCCTCCCACATGGTCATTTTAGCTGCTGCATGCTCTCTTTTTTTAACCAATGCAAACTTAAAAAAATAAAAATTAAATGGTTTATATCTGATAGTTTACCCAAGTTAATAAAATTGATAAATTTGTCCCTTGAGTGCAACAAGGCTTTGCAATGCTTTAGCACTGCAAAGCCTTCTTGCACTCAAGGGACGAAAAATACCACTACTCATGCTATTCTGTCGATTATGAGGCCTAAAACATGAATATGAACTTTTGATGGCAAGAAAATAATTTAAAAATCAAATAAAAAACCGCCCGCCCAAATGCAGTTTTTCAAAAAATGGCCTGAGAAACAGAAGATTTACTTTGTGGGGCCTGAATTAAATATTTTTACTGGCAAAATGGATGGCTATTCAGTTGACAGGGTTCCACTATTAACTGGTTGAATGATGAATTATTTTTCAATGGTGATTTGAAACATGAATATTTTTCTAAATTTAGCAAAATTTTCATTTATAAATAATTGTTTTGTTACAATAAATTGTAACCAAACCTTTTTATATAAAAAATTTTTTTCGTCTACTACTGGACAAACAACAAGCTAATACATACTGTGTAAAGCCACTAAAGTGGCTTCCAGCACTTTTCAATAGAGCCATGATAGTGGCTTCTAGCACTCAACCAGTTAATATAGGAAATTCTTTGAATTGGACTAGAAAACTTCTTGAAATGATTATTTAAAAATCCAGTATACACTGAGAGGGTTAACTCTTTACCTAACATGAAAAGCAGAAGACACTTGCAAACCAAATTCTTGAATTACTAATTTTTTTCATTTTTTGTCTCAAAAACATAGGTTATGACCCCTCATTGGAACACACTCAATGAGCTCATTCCAAAGAGGGGTCATAACCCATGTTTTTTAGACAAAATTAATTGGCGATTTTTGTGAATAGTGCTGGCCGGTTTTGGCCGTTACATTGGGTAAATGGTTAACAGAATGATTGAATTAGTTCAGAATTAGAAGCCCAAACTTGGTCTTTGGGGAAAAAGGTTGATAGAATATTTTTGATCTTAAATACATCAATCATTCATTTGATATTTACTTGATTAAATGTGCACCTGTTTGAAAGTTATATTTTTTTACAATGAACTGTAGAGAATTGAATGCACTCACCATTAAACTGTAGAAAAATAAAAACAAATAGAATCTGTGGTAATCTAATGGGCATAAAAAATATATAGGTTTTGAATGATCATTGTAAAATAATTTAGCTGTGAAGCAGTTAATTCTGAAACAATATTATTGATTTCTTTTCTGTAATTCTGATTAACTTGAGTTGAGTAATGGGGGTGAGTTCAAACAACTTTGACCTATTACATTAATTCTCATCTCCCAGTACAGATAAATCCAACTTTTGAACCTCCATGGTTACTGAGGTTAAATTGATGTCACAGAATTTCTTGAAAATGTCCCTTCGAGAAGTTATCGCATGATTTTCGAGTGGAATGTATCAAGCCCCAAGTCATAGAAAAGATTTATTGTAAATTTGAATATTAAATCTTAATTCATTTCTCCTGGAATAGAAAATACACAAAACATTGCTTTCAGTGCATGGCGAGTGAAGTACAATGAAAACTCCTGTGTTGTGGCCAACACATCTCAAACTTTACAATGAAAACTCCTGTGTTGTGGCCAACACATCTCAAACTCTAAAAAAAAAAACCATCAGTTGAAGCAAAGTTTCAGCTAATGGAACTCTGAGTTCAACCCAGGGGTCCATTAGCTGAAATTGTGCCAAAGCTTTTGCTTTTTCACCGATCTTAAGACTCATTGCTTATGTATGTTCCTTTGATGTTTTCACAGAATTTAAATTATTATCATGTGGAAACTGCATTCCGTACATGCTTTAATGATAATACACACTCCATGTTGAGTAATATTTAAATTATTGTCATGTGAAAACTGCATTCCATTCATGCTTTAATGGTAATACACACTCCATGTATGGTATATGAGCAGTTCAAATGATTTGCTTTTGGATATTATAAGGGACCATCAGGTCTCTATTGATTAGCTTTGGGAGCTAAAGCATTACAAAGCCTTGTTGCACTCAAGGGACAAATTTATCAATATTATTAACTTGGGTAAAATATCAGACATAAACTATTTAATTTTTATTTTTTTTAGTTTGCATTGATTATAAAAAGGGAGCATGCGACAGCCAAATTGACCATATGGGAGGGCCTCACAAACAGGCCTAAGCTATGTTTGGGCAGAAATAAATTAAATCTAGAGAGAAACTATTGGGTGTCTTTTTCCTGTGATCACAAAAATGATCTCTTTCTTGATCAGATCGCAACTCAGTCCCATCACACGTCAACTGGTGGGTTAAAGTTTTGTGAATAGAAAATTACAAAATCGAGATCGAATCAAGAAAAACAAATGGAAAAAGCTTATAAGTTTCAATATTTATGCATTTCTTTCTTTAACCCTTTGCCCAACATACAGAATATCAACATTTATTTAACCCTTTACACAACGTGATGGCCAAAACCGGCCAGCGGTATTTTAAAAAATCGCCAATAAATTTTCATTATTTTTTCATTTTTTTGTCTCAAAAACATAGGTTATGACCCCTCATTGGAATGGGTGCATCGAGCTCGTTCCAATGAGGGGTCACAACCTATGTTTTTGAAACAAAAAATGAAAAAAATTAGTTATTCAAGAATTTTTTTTGCAAGTGTCATCAGCTTTTCAGTCTAGGTAAAGGGTTAATTATTGGGTTTTTTTAACATTTCAACAAAACCATATCATATGCCCCCCCCACCCCCACCCCCCACATTGGAGTGAGCTCTATGACTTCATTCCAATGAAGGGTCACACAATATTGTTTTGTTGAAATTATTTTTTTCCAACTGCTCAGTTTGTAAATTACGCTGGTGGAGGCAGCCAATTCATTAGGTAAAGGGTTAACAGGTAAAGTGCTAGAGTACTGTGGTGAAAAAAACTGGTCAAGAGAATTTTAACTGAATCATGACCAAGTCATGGTGTGGTCCAAATTCACAGTACTTTATGTAATGTTGGTTGATTTGTTGGATAAATCATCTCTTTAGATGCTGATGTCGAAATATAAAGGTTTTCAAATTTTCCGATTATGCAACTTAGAATTTAACTATTTAACCAACATTATATGACCCTGGCTGTTGAAAGTGTCACTAAATCACCAAAAGCAAACATACAAAATAAACCAATTCAATCTTGTTTGGCAGAGATTGCTGAGTTCTGTCAAGCAAGAGTACATTGGTTAATTTCTTAGTTGCATTATGGGAAAATTTGCCACTAAAAATTTTGATATTTTAATATCAATATGCAGAGAGTTAAGGTTTGGAAGATAATATACAAAATATTGAATGAATGGAGAAAACAGGGAATGCTGGATGGTTGGTGGATAGATGAGTGAGGTTGACAACTTAATGTTATTGTTTTATGGAAATCATGAGTTGAAATGCAAACATGGTGGAAGCTACATAGAGTCCACCCAGAAGTTTGTCTCTCCAAAAAATTTGAAGCCATGAGATAATTAATGCAAAAGTCAAGTAACTAATCACTGGGGGAATCTTGGGATTTGTAAATTGACATTGCTAATGCCTGAATGGCTACGATGGTAATCCCTATGTAAAAAGTAAATATTTTTTGACCAACACTGCAGGAATTACTGTCATAGGAAAGATTAAATTATTTCTCAAGTCTCATAGAACTCATTTGTTGTCTTATCTTTTGAAAGATGAAAAGAGTATTATCTTAACAAAAAGAAAATGTTATCTTTTTCAAATCTTCTTAACCCTTTGAATCCAAGAGGCCATTTATATGGTGCAGGAACATGATACATCATAATTTCATTAAATAGGATGGCTGCTATGTGAATATGTGGGATAGGCCAATCAATAGTTTCAAACAAGCCAGAAAATCAGCAGACTGTCACCTGCAAAATGAGGTCCCCAGAGGGTGAATTTAGTGATGCTACCCTGCACAGCAGGGTAGCATCACTAAATTTACCTGCTGGGAACCTCATTCTGAATCAGAGTCTCAAAACTAAACAGAAAGAGGTACCCAGGGGATAAATTGGCACAATGTATGGAATAGCATCATCAAATTCACCCTCTGGGGACCTCTTTTTGCAAATGTCAGACTGCTTATTTTCAGGACTGTTTTCAACGTGCAGCCCCAAGTCTGTACGTTGAAAATATTAATTGGTCTAACCCTCAAATAATGACTATGGACTCTTCCAATTAGTGCCTTAGAACTGACATGAAAGATACCGCCAGAGTTCAAAGGATTAACCCTACTAACACTGTCCCTGAAATTTATAGTATAACTTTTAAAGTTCCCCATAAGATATATACAGGTACTGAATTGTTTTTTTTTTTTAGCAAAAGTGCACTAGCATGGAAATAATTTTGAGATTTACCTATACTCATTAGGTTTTGAAAATGGTACTGATAATTTACAACATGTGTGAAATTGCTTGAACTCTAAAATCCTGAAATGAAATACAGAAAGAGAAAGAAAAGTTTCAGCTGATGTATCTGTGGGTTAACCTTTAACCTAGCACAAAAAGCAGACGACACTTGCAAACAAAATTCTTGAATAACTAATTTTTTTCATATTTTGTCTCAAAAACATAGGTTATGACCCCTCATTGGAATGAGCTCGATGCGCTTGTTCTAAAGAGGGGTCATAAGCTATGTTTTTGAGACAAAAAATGAAAAATAATGAAAATTAAATAGCGATTTTTGTGAATAATGCTGGCCGGTTTTGGCCATTACGTTGGGTAAAGGGTTAAACGAAAGGTTCATTTACTGAAACCTTACTTATTGTTGCATTTTCTTTGACTGATGAGAATCTATAGTGTTGTAGGCATTCTGAAAAATGGAGAGAGAATTTTTCCCAGATGGTGACCTTGTCACCATCTGGTCAAAATTTGCTGTCCGCTTTTATAATGACAAATACTGTAGGAAATCAATTGCAAAATTTATCAGTTGTCAGCCAGAAATTAGTCTAACACCTACTGTGTTTTACCTGAAAGATTTTATATGACATAAAGTTCTTCACTTAAGTTGCAGTGTGCATAAGCTGCAAATAATAACATCCTGCAGCGAACATCTATGAAGGTCACTAATGAGATAGTATCAGTGGCGCTTCTCCAAGGTGGGACAATAAGTTCTATCTTAGTGCAATCACAATTAAGTTATTTCCTAATTCTTAAGTTTATTTGATCTTCTATTCATCTCTTATCACAGGAGAAGAGGAACATATCTGGTATCAATTCAAATGAAATTAATCGAGCAGCCGAGGACGGAAAGCCAGTTTATGCATCAATGCAGCTCTTGCAAGATAAATATCTACGTGAATCTAAGGTGGGTTTCATGAAATGTTTGAAATGAAAAAATTCTTTGGAGTTGGCTTATTGACAGGTTGAATTCTGAAATTTTCGATCTTGTGAAAAAGATTTTCATTTCTGATGAACTTGAAAGAAAACAAGCTTTGTACACAATCTAATAGTATATCTGGTAGATGATCAAGAATGATGTCTGAGTGACACAAAAATATCTGAGGTGATCGAGACATGGAAATGTTTCTCAATATTCACAACATAAGGTCCATTCAAGGCGAACAATACCATTGCCCTGCCAATGTCCATCTGTAAATTACTTGTGACAGCTTGTTTGTAGTTTGTGAATAGACCTGAAAAAAAATAGGTCCCATTCTTCTCCACACTTTATCATACAAATGATTATTAGTAATCAAAGAAATCAATTTGTAAATTTCTTATCCAACACATCAGTCATGACTACCTTTTTCTAGGTGGGAAGTTTTTTTCCCAATTGACTTTTCTTCAGGAGTTCAAAAACGAGTTGTTTTTTTCAGAATGGTACTTGAATGTCTCAGCCTTAGACATTGGCCCTTAATCTGTTAAGCATTTAACCCTTCACCTGGCATGACCCCCCCCCCCTTCCCCTCTCCCCAATGGGAACTCCAGGATGTGAAGCAGTTCCTGTTTAATGTGGTAAACAAGCTGTGTTTTACTGGTAAATAGGAAGAAGTCACCAATGCTTGGGGCAGAATCCTCTAAAATGGGCAACATGGATACAAATGATTGACTGAACTTGACTTTATCTCCATGTTACAATCACGGTTAGACATTGTGCAGACATATGTGACCCTAAACACCAATAAATAAATAAATAACAAAGGGTGTACGACACTTGGAAACAAAATTCTTGAACAACTATTTTTTTTCATTTTTTCTGTCAATGACATAACTTATGACCCCTATTGGAACAAGTCCAATGAGGGCTCATAAGCTATGTTTTGGAGACTGAAAATTAAAAAAATAATGAAAATTGAATAGTGCTGGTCGTTTTTGGCTGTCACATTGGGTAAAAGGTTAAAAACATTTTCAGTGAACAGCCATGACTAAATTTTATGAAAAAATTCCAGAAAATCTTCTGTTGGGAAATCATAAATTAGAGGAATAATTCACTTTACACATTACCAGCATTCATTTCATTAACCCTTGATCAAACAAATCTACAAAACTCAATCAGCATTATAAACAAAAAATACCATTCAACTACTTGCAAAACAGCTTCTGACCACTCATCAGAAAGATCCCAATCTGCATGTTCCAATAAGTCTATGTTTTGGGAGCAAAAAATGAAATATTTTAGCAAACAAAAAATATTGGTATGTGTCAACTGTATATTGTTGTGGACAAAGGGTTAAACAGTGGTTGGATTATATGGTTTTTTTATACCTGAACCTTAATTAAATCCATCCATGTGTGCGAGACAGAGAACTCTCTTCTCCTCACATGTTAGTTTTGCAACAGTTCTTAGCTGTGGTTAAGCTAAAAAACTTGAGTTTCTGTGGATGTGTTGGAAAAATTGTTGGTACACACTGATCGACAAGTCCTGTTTGATAGAATTTTAACCCTTTATCTAATATAGCAAACAAAATGGCTAGTGTTATTCACCTAAATCGCCATTCAAATTATTATGTAATAATTTTTGGCTCCAAAACTTATCGCAAGGATACTGTCTGAGCGATCGATTCGGACTCCCACATCATGTCCTTCGGCAAGGCACTTAACCCCGATTGTCCACATGGGGGCATGATGATGTACTGCACGTCAATGGTGTGCATGTCTTGAACCAATCTAACCCTGCCTGTGCTGCAGTGTGGCATTATGATGTTGGTGAGCTGGCAGCTGCTCATCCTTGTTCGGTGGTTCTCTCTGGCTTCCTCCACCAGTAAAACTGTCAACGATGCAATATGACTTTGGCTGTTAAAGTGTCATTAAACCTTAATAAATAAATATAAATAAAAATATCTCAAGGATAGGCTTTTTGTTTGGGTAAAGGGTTAACCATGGACTCCACTTGCATTCATTGTAATTAACTGGTAGAGTGCTAAATTATTTTTGGTTCTTAAAATTTCTTTGTGCATCTTTGCCTCGTTATAATTTATGGGAGAGTGCCAGAAGGCACTCTCCCATAAATTGTAGCAAGGCAAATCCTTACAGATAAAATAATATCATTTTAAAGATAATATGAAGCACATCCACAGAATATGAAGCCTTTAAATTGTGGTACTTGCACCTCAGAATAAAGCCCAAATATGGGCTTCCAGCACTCTACCAGTTAAGGAGACAGTTGCATCATTGGAAGAGTTATAATGTATGGAATGTTTTCAAATTTGTATGGAATGTTTTCAAATTTGGTATGAATATCATTTTCACATATTTGTACAATAATACAGGATTGTAATTACAAAAGCGGAAAGAGGATTTTGACCAAATAGTGACCTAGTCATGACCTGGGGAAAATACTTTGTCCGTTTTCCTCCCCACTGCACTTTAGAATTTTAACTAGCAGAGTGCTAAAAAAAAATTTGGCCATCAAATCTTGTACACATGTCTGCCTTGTTACAATTTATGGGAGAGAGTGCCAATGGGCACTCTCCCATAAACTGTAACAAGGCAAATCTTTACAGACTAATTAATATCACTTCAAAGATAATACAAAGCACATCCAATGAATATGAGCCTTCAAATTGTGGTACCTGTACTTCAGAATAAAGCCCAAATATGGACTTCCAGCACTCTACCAGTTAATTGTCAAAAAAGAAATGTGAAAACATTGAATCTCAAATGCTATTTTCAGTTGTCTTTTCTTGATAAGGTCTTGATTTTGCTGTGTATTAACCCTAATGACTGATTCATTAGGTAAAGGGATAATTATGAACTCTTTACCCACTAGTGTAATTGTGTAGTGACCAGATGGCTTTTGCAATCACAAAACTCTAATTATCAGTAGAACTATTGCTAATCTCCAGTTATCAATAGAACCATTGCTCATTTTTAAATATAAGTGCCACTAGAGGCACACTGCAACAAAATGTGGACAAAGTAAATGCACATAACAAAACAAGTCAAGTTCTAACCGAATTTGTCAAGCACATCTAAAAAGCTATTAGATGTGAATTTACTACACTCTAGATCTCTGATAGCAACTTTCAGAACTGATATAGTTAATATTCATGAAAGATCAAACAAAATTAAATAATTGATTCTCAGGTAATTTTTTTTTAAAACGAATGAGGTAGGGCGGTTTTTATTTTTATTTTTTATTCCTGATGAAATGGTTGCTGATGCCTAAAATCCAGTTGCGAGGACTGAAAATTATATACTAGCGCTTCCATGTTGATTTCACTGATAGTCTTTTGTAACAGTCATCATACAACATAAAATCAATATAGAAAAACTAAAATGGAGATAAAAATAATAAGAGGTTTTTTAACTGGTTCAGTGCTAAAAGCCACAATCAGGCCTTTAAAAAAATGAGGGTATCAGTGCAAAAGCCAACATTTTACTTACCCATGTTTCGTATTCAGTCAAACTTAAATAATAGTTTGCTTATACAAATTTGTTCTATAACAAATTATTGGAGAGTGCCTGTTGGCACTCTCCAATAGATTTGTAATAGAACAATTTTTGATGAAGAAATTCAGACCACCAAAACTAATCTATCTCTCAACCAGTTAAATAAATATTTATTTTGTACATACATATGAGAATTGTGTTGCATTTCGCGGAGAGAATAACAATACTGTATCAATGTATACAACATATTGCATCGCAAATCGCGATGTGATACCGCTAAAATCACACCCTATGATAGTTTTATACATTTTCAATTTTGCCTGCAAAATAAATATAATGAACGCGGGCTGAAAAACGAATGTGCCACTGCCTGAGAATCAAAAGATTAATTTTTTTTAGCCTAATATGTTCGGTAGAGAAAGTACTGACAAACCTTTATGTTGGGCAAAGAGTTAATAGATAGTTTTATGATATTTTAGCCTGTGAATCATCAGCTGCGATTGCCAGGACATGATGATGTACATAGTGAAACATCAGGAGAAGTCAGTACCAGTGATAGTGGTAAAGGAGGTAGCATAGAAGATGTGAACAGCAATGGTAAGTCAGTATAGGCAGGATAGTATCTTATTAGTGCTTCATTTCTGTCAAAAGAAGGTTAACCCTTTACCCAACGTAACGGCCAAAACCGGCCAGCGCTATTCTCAAAAATCGCCAATAAATTTTCATTATATTTTCATTTTTTGTCTCAAAAACATAGGTTATGACCCCTCGTTGGAACGAGCTCGTCGTGCTCGTTCCAACGAGTGGTCATAACCTATGTTTTTGAGACAAAAAATGAAAAAAATTAGTTATTCAAGTATTTTTTTTGCAAGTGTCGTCTGCTTTTCATGTTAGGTAAAGGGTTAATCAAAAGTGGTGTATCTAGAACTATACATTATTTCTTTCTTGATTAGAATATCTTTTATGCATCTAATTTATTTGTTTAATGGTTGGCTTCTGTTTGAGTAAATGTTCAAATGAACAGTGAGGAAAATAAATTGAAGATCGATAGATATTTTCTTTTACGATATAAACATTCTACAAAATTGTTTCCCCAAAATACCGAATTCATATACCATTGGGAGATGACATAGCGAGATTGACTGTTTATATGTCACTTTCCAATGAAGTATGTTTGCTTCAGCACTACATTTGGACTGTGGGTTTTGCATCTCAGCCTCTGGGAGCTTCAAGGTATGTTCAGACTTCGTGGAATTGTATGATAATCACAGGAAAATTTGACACCACACTCCTGGCCTGTCTGACTTTTGAGCTCACGTAGACGTGGTCAAGAGGTTGAAATTGATGGATGAGAATAAAACATGCCCACTAGTTTACTGCATAAACACTTCCATAACTATTTTACAGATTGTCTCTGTAAGATCATACCTGACCACCTGGCTATCTGGGCAGTATGGCATGTATCTAATAACTTCAACACCACACACTGGCCTACCTGTGCTGTAAGCCCAGTTAGGCCAGGTTGTGGTATAGAAATTGGTGCAACTGGTGACACTTCAGGTATGCAAAAAATAGTCTTCCTTAATTACTAATCAGAAGTGTTATTTATTTATTTATTTATTGGGGTTTAAGGTCACATACAGTACAGTCACCGTGGATTGGTCACTTTCCACGGGGTGGGCAGTATATCCACGGGCACAATAATATTAGATTGCAAACACTAATTATAGGAATAATTATCAAAAATTTAATTAATGAAGCACCGGGTACAACCCGGTGCTTCATTAATTAAAATTTTGCTGATGATGATTTTTATCACCTGGTAAACGCATGCGTGGACAACACTGCCTACGCATGGATTACGACCAGTCCATGGTAACTGTACTGTACTTATGCACAATGGCTAATCACGACCGTGACAGTTTTACGGGTGGAGGAAGCTGCAGTACCCGGAGAGAGCCAAGAAGCATCGTCGAGGAACTGTTAGCTCCTCAACATTCTAGTTCTGTTCAAGCTCCACTCAAGCAGGGTTACAGCGGTTGAATACATGTGCACCATCGACGTGCAGTACGCCTTAGAACACAGCATCAGTGTGCCCCCATGTAGGCAACCGGGATAAAGTACCTTGCCCAAGGACACAACGCGGGTCGTCCCAGACGAGGATCGAACTCGGGACCTCGAGCATAGAAGTCCGACAGTCTACCACTGAGGCACTGTGCTCCCATCAGAAGTGTACTAGGTGCTTGAGTGCACCTCAAAAAGGAATCACTCTGTTATTGTAGCTGATTTCAGTAAAAAATTCTGACTTGGTCCCTAAGGAGGGATGAACTCTCATTTTGATAACTTGTGGCTATAGTGAAGGTGCTGAAAAGCACATATGCAATAAAACTACCGATTGAAAGTCAAACTACTTTTATAGTGGTTTCTCAAGTCCTGGTTGCATATGCATATCACTAATACTTGACCAGAAATCATTAATCAGTCATAGGTTTGGTGGCTTTTGATACCAAAAAACTCCTCTAAAGTTGCCTTGGCCTTTAAGCGTTAATAGGTATTTTCTTGGATGCAGGTCATCCTTCATAGTGGATAATTTTAATTCCAGAAACCCACATGGGTTTTAAAGTGGAAAACAAACAAAGATTACCACCCAGGACTAACTTTTGGTGCCGCCATATCCCCATGCATCGCTAAGAATTTTTTAGTGGCTGGTTTCATATCGTTATCGATATCTCATGATCTAGATTTTATGGCTTTTCTGATATATTTTGCCTCCCTCTTGAGATGCTCCCTCCCCATCTCACTGACCAACTCTGGGGTTTTAGAGGATTTAAGGTTGAGAACATAGGACACAGAGCCCTGTTGTCATTGGCAGTTTTAAGAAACGTCTCATTCAAAATTGTCAAAAGGATTGAAATAAGGCCTAAAAAAGTTAAAAATCTGTTTGTCGTGCCCTCTCACATGGTCCTTTTGTCTGCCGCATGCTCTTTTGCAAACTTTTTTTTTAAAAATTAAATGGTTTATTATCTGATATTTTACTCATGTTAATAAAATTCATAAATTTGTCCCTTCAGTGCAAAAAGGCTTTGCAATGCTTTAGCATTGCAAAGCCTTGTTGCACTCAAGGGACGGAATACAGTACCATCCATGTTATTCTGTAGAGTATGAGGCCTAAAACATAAAACAAACCAAGAACATGAACTTTTGATGGCAAAGAGATAATTACAAAAATAAAAAATAAAATAAAAAAATGCCTGCCCACATGCAACTTTACAAAAAAATGGCCTGAGAAACAGAAGATCTACTTTGTGGGGCCTAAAATGTAGATTTTTATTATTTTAGTATAACATTCTCCAACTTTAACTTAAAAGTAACCACCGGTATATGGACTGAATGCCATGTTGATTATATTTTAATGGAACATAAACATGGAATGGTTTCAGATTTTCTATGAATCACTTTTCCAAGAAACATTCATAATATTTTTGCTGATTCTTAAATCTTAAGGTAACTGTGTATACTGAATGCTAGGCTGGTTATGTTTATTTGAGTTGGAACACATGAAGATGGTTTCAAATTTTAATTTCCCTCAGATTCATAAAAAAATGCAACAAATTTGTTTGTTCTTCAAAAAAAAATCATTTGATTCAAAAGAATTATTTCTGTTTTTCTTTTCTTTTCAGAAGAATTTCGCCTGTGGGAAGCCAAGCATATGAAACCAAAACCAAATGTCAACAGAATCAACAACTCGCAATATAACAATTCATTCAACAATGCAAGTCCACCACTTTACTCATCTTTGACTGGTTTACAGTGTACATCACCTGTTCCAAATAATTACAGAGACGGTTCATTCACATCATTCACACCAGGAAGAAAAAACTCAAATATGAATCACAGTTCATCTAAATACAGCCGCGTAACATTTAGTGAACCAGTCGAACAAAAAAATAACACAAACAGTTCTCCAAAAAGTTTAGACTGGAATTCTAACTGTTTGGAATCTCGGAGTGCTTATATTCAATATTTGTCTGGAAGGATACCAGGTGGCAGCACAGCAGATGATGATGATGCTTCAACAACCACTTCAGGAAGCTACACTGTCAATCATGAGGAAATTGACTCAATGATTCCCAGTAAAGATTGCATTGTTTGACAAAGTTCAATGTTGCTATTTTCCGGTGCTACTTTTTATTCATTTGAAAAATTATCTCGTTCACTATCATCTTTATCTTCATTTAACACATGATGTGACCTATTCTCATCATTAAACCCATACTTTAACCTAACCTGGAAATAAGAAGACTATCATCTGCAGATTGAGGTCCCCAGAAGGTGAATTTGGTAATGCTACCCTGCTGTGCAGGGTAGCATTACTAAATTTACCCTTTGTGAACCTCAATCTGAATCAAAGTCTCTGGCCTAAACAGAAAGAGGTACCTCGAGGATAAATAGCAGACTTCCAGCCCACAATATGGGATAGCATCAGGAAATTCTCCCTCTAGGAATCTCAATCTGCAAATGACAGATTGCTCATTTCCAGGCTTGACTTTAACCCATACAGGCCTAATTTCAACTTTGATTACTTTTCATTTCAACAGAACAGGTGACCTAAATGCTGTCTCTGGGGAAACTTGCAAGATACATTCTAAGTGCCTTGACAGTTGTTTCTTGGCAAGTCTTGGCTGCCCATATAGTCAGCCACAACTTAACTTGAGACAACTGCAAAGCTGCAGGATGTATGCCGTTAATGTGTAGAAAAAAAGTCAAAAACTCTAAAGGCCATTTAAGGTTACAGATAAAGCACGCTCATTCAACATCAGTCTAGAAGCAAATTCAATTCTTGTGCTGGGCGGATAATTATTAAAAGTGACAGAGGAGTTGAGGAACGAATTAGTTCTGTGAAATCATTTAATGAATTTCGAACTGATGCTTCAACCAAATTACTTTATGTGATGTTTCACAGTATCTACTATATTGTCAAATTTAGGGATTGAATCGAATCTTGAATTGAATCAGGCAGGGGATTTCAAATTGAAACCATCACTCAAGTAGTGCATTCAGAAATGACTTGTCTGTTTAGGCGAGCAGATAAAAAGGTGGAATATTTCATATGGACTCGAAGTAATAATTTTGGAGGCAGAATCTCCTTGAACCCTTCTGTCAGCAGGTGCAGGAGATCTGATGATAGAAGAAGAGTTCAAGAGGAGAAACTTGGTTAGATTGGGACAACATCTCAGCAATTTGAAAATTTTCAGAATCAGTTTGTATCGTAAATTGAATGAATTGAATGTTTGGGATGATTTTAAATCAAATCAAATTTCAAAGGATGTAGGCTGTTAATGTGTAGAATGAAGTGTCAAAAATTCTCCAGGCCCTTTAAGGTTAAAGGTGATAGTGCACACTCATTCAGCATCAATCTGGAAGTTAATTCAGTTCTTGTGCTTGATAATTATTAAAAGTGATGCAGGAGTTGAGGAATGAAATAGTTCTGTTGATGTCATTTAACCCTTTACCCATCGTAACGACCAAAACCCGCCTGCACTATTCACAAAAATTACCAATTAATTTTTATTATTTTTTTATTTTTTGTCTCAAAAACATAGGTTATGACCCCTCATTGGAACGAGCTCGATGAGCTCGTTCCAATGAGGGGTCATAACCTATGTTTTTGAGACAAAATATGAAAAAAAAAATAGTTATTCAAGAATTTTGTTCACAAGTGTCGTCTGCTTTTCATGTTAGGTAAAGGGTTAATGAGTTTTGAACTGTTGTTTCAACAGAATTCCATTATGTGATGTTTCACAATATCTACTATATTATGAAATTTAGGGGTTGAATCTAATCTTAAATTTGGGATTGAATCAAATCTTGAATTGAATCAGGCAGGGGGTTTCAAATTGAATTCCAAATTGAATTTCACGCATTGTCTTGTTATGAATATTGCACTTCCTTACATCCGTAAATATCGCCAGTCTTCTCTCAAGCAGTGCATTCAATGGTGACTTGTCTTTTTAGGTGAGCAAATAAAAAGGTGGAATATTTCATATGGAATCAAAGAAATAATTTCGGAGGCAGAATCTCCTCAAACTCTTCTTCTATCAGCAGGTTCAGGAGACCCGATAATAGAAGAAGAGTCTAAGAGGAGAAACTTGGTGAGATTGGGACAACATCCCAGCAATTTGAAAATTTCGGAATCAGTTTGATGCAAATCAAATTGAATTGAATCTTTGAGATGATTTTGAATCAACTCAATTTTCAAAGCTTTGCAGGCCCTAAGTCATCTTTTGTTGGGTTTTCACCAAAGGCACAGTCCAGATCTAATTTACAAAATTTATTTCAGAAGTTTTTCTGTAAACTGGGATCGGAGATCCACCATTTACCATAGAAATGTGTTGGAAAACATTGCCCTATTATCTGAAAAACAATCTTTCAGCTCCTGTTTTCTGCTTTAAATAGTTTGATTGGGGGCACGGATGCTTAGTAGGTAGGGGTGCAGGCTGCAAGCCAAGAAGTCCTTGGTTCAAATCCCACCTGTGGCAACTGCATTGTGTCCTTGGGCAAGACACTTCACCCCGATTGCCCACGTTGGGGTATTGTGGCATTGTATACTAAAGCATACTGCACGTCAATGATTAGCCATTGTGCAGAAATATGTTACCTTAAACGGCAATAAATAAATAAATATCAAAATTAACCCTCTGTACACTGATGTGAAAATACTGAACTTGTACCAGGTAGGAACCCCAGAATGTGAAGCAGTGTTTGTTTATTGTGGCAAACAAGCTCTGTTTTACTGGTACAATAGAACCCAGTCACCAATTCTCGTGGTGGAGGTCCTCTAAAATGGGCAACCTGGGTATAAATGATTAACAAAGCTTGATGTTATCTCTTTTTTTAGCAGTCATGATTAGCCATTGTGTAGAAATATGTGACCTTAAACACCAATAAATAAATAAATTGACCACCTGCAAATTATACCCCTAATGCAACTAGGAATTTAAACAATTCAGTCATATTTGACAGCTCAGTGCAACTAAGAAAATAACCAATTCAGTCTTGTTTGACAGAGCTCTGTCAAACAAGATTGAATTGATTAAATTCCTAATTGCTTTATGTGGAAAATTTATGGCTTAAAAGCTTGATATTTTGACATCAGTGTGCAAAAGGGTTAATCTTGCACTCTATCAGTTTAATGATCTTTCAAATTACTTCACCACTGGAACAGCTAAGACAAACCTCCAATTTCCTGAAAAGAATATACTGCTGAAATTTGTTGTTCATTTTGTTAGCTACATGTCTATGAAGTCAATATTCTGTATGTGAGCTTCAGTGTTTGCTTTTTTGACCTGTTATGTGCTTGTTGTAATCAGCAATTGTTGATTAAAGCTTTGAAATGTCTGCTTCACAGCAGCCATGAATGGATTTAAAGAATAATTGCTAAACAATACTTAGCAGGTTAGAGTTAAAAGAGAAAATTTTTATTAATTTGTTCATGTGTTCAAATGCAAAGGCTGAGATAAGCAGCCTAGAGTACTCTATCTTGTTTCTCGAGTTTTTTCCTTTGATATGCTCTGATGTATTTTTCAGCTGTGTCTCACATTACAACACCCCCAATGTTCTTAAATTCTAGGTTTCGTTTAACACTATTGTTAATCTTTTGAACTCCAGAGAATGTTTTTCCAGCCGGGTCACAAGCTATGTCATAATGTCATTAAGAGGGATGACTGCAAGGTAAATGTGTGGTGTGGACCATTCAATATTTTCAACATGCAGCCCTACGGCTGCACGTTGAAAATATTAATTGGTCTACCCCCAAATAATAAATATGGACTTTTCCTATTGCTACCATGGAACTGACATGGAAGATACCACCAGGGTTTAAAGGGTTAATATGACATTTATTGAGGTTTATGTTTCCTTAAGATCCTTCATTAGAAAACTCGACAAGTAAAGTCCAAAAGAAGTTTTCTTGGAAGAAAATTACTGATTCTCAATTATTTATTATTTTAAATTTTTAATCAATGTCTCACTTTTAAAAGAGTTCAGCAAAATAGATTATTTTTAGTGAAATCGTGATTAATATGCAGAAATTTTCTTCCCTATAAAGTCACATGAAAATGGGCTGACAGACCATTTTCATGTATATTATAGGAATGAAAAGTCGACATGTAAGATATTCACCCATGTAACCTCTTATTTTGTGAGAGTACCTAAGTTTCACCAGTTATAATACTGAAATATACAAGAATATTTCAACCAAGTTCAGATTTTTTTGCACATCACTCTCATTCCACATGACTTTAAATTTGTAGTTTGCACATTGACTGAGTAGTCAAAATCTACCAATGTTTCACAACATGGCTCGAATAACTAACATCATACTCTGTTGAAATGGTAAAATGTGAAGAAAAAATAGATGTTTGATGCATAGCCTACGTTGCTTGCATCCATTCCAATGTTGGTAACCTCCTTAAACCGGATGTCAAAAACACCAATATATTCAGCAACAAAGATTTCCCATATTGGAACTGGAAATTTAATGAATTATATCTTTTTTGACAGAGCTCGATACAACTCCATCACAGAAGATATGATTTGTTAAATTCATTGTCTTTCTGAGGGACAAAAAATGTCATGAAAGAAACTTTTATTATTTATCCAGACTCTAGAGGTCAAAGAGTACTTGAGATATGGCAAGATGAAGATGAACAGTGTCCTCACGGGGGTAATCATTTCAAATGAAGCACACAGAGAAAAAAAGATAAATCAGAGATACTTTTCTCTATTTCATTGTTATTTGTGTATTGTTAAGGCTTTATTTGTTTGTTAATTGTCTCCGTTGTTTGAGGTGCAATACTGTATTTTGAAATGGCAATAACAGGAACACAGTTTTATAAAACACGTTTAAATGTGGCAGAGTATGTCTGTACATTAGCGGAATGTAAGGTTTCATAATAATTTATATTTTTTTATAATAAATATAAACAAAGTTACTCCGAGATGTTTTATTTATTCTATCGTCATTTACCACAGCTTCCCAACGTGAAGTGGAAATTGGCCGGTACTATATAATTTCCTGCCCCTAGTTACATTTTATGTCACAATTAGCAATTTAAGTTTACTGTTGGTTACCAGTTATAATATTTGGTTAAAACTGATAAGTTTTAAATACTTTTTAGTCATTAGTTGCTAAATGGTACACAGTGCTGCTGATCTTGCCGTTGAGTGTTATATACCTATCTACCCGTGATTACCATTTTGGTTAAACTGACGAGTATTTTAACCTGCTGCCATTTGTTACCACTTTTGGTTAATATTGACAAATCATCCCCTGAGTTCCAATGTGTTCTATGTGCCAGGGGGCACGTAGAACACACTGGAACTCAGGGGACGAAATGTCTCACAGGCCTAATTTTAATCCAGAATGGTATCTATCAGTATTAGTCTAGTCGTTGAAGGCGAAAAAAGGGGCCGTACACGGAAAAATAGTAACAAGCTAAATTTTGTACCGCTGGAAAGAGATGTATTCCATGAATAATATATCCAAAAATCAGCTAAACACACCTTGGGGAAAACTTTACAGTGCTTTAAATTTGGGTGGCGTGTTACGAAAGTAGTGTAGGTAGCATGCTTCAACCCAATAGGAGGATCTCTCTTAGGATCCCAAGTGACGTCATGTCACGGTTATTGTGGGTGTCACGTGTGGATCCCATGTGACGTCATGTCACGGTTATTGTGGGTGTCACGTGTGTTGTCAGGGTAGCCAACGTAAGTATCCAAGTTATTACCATGTTGATACGTGGTGTCACTGTGCACGCACAGTGCGGGTTTTTTGGGCAATACCCATTCCTGTCGGCCATTTTGTATGATGGATGCCGCTGTCTTGATTTCATTAGTGGCACGTGGTTACAGTGACGGTGGGAGAGCTAGACTGAACTCGGGATGTGTTGGGATGGTATGTGCGATTGAATACGGGTATATCTAATTACTAAAAACGACCCCGCAGTTACCTAAATTGACCTTTCCCGACTGATATGTTGTCGATCATGCAGTGCTTTTGGTGGGCATTTCCAAAGGTCCATTTAATTGATATGGAGGAGTGTATTCCGGTAGAGCCTCCAAACTAGGAATAGAATGAGCGGGCATTTTGTACTGTTTTAGCTTTTATGGCCTATTCTGTCTATACTCTTGAATGACCCCACCATTCAGTCTACTCTCGCTATCTCTGGTAGATCACTCCATACCCCCTTCCCTTAGCCCCTATCCGTCTATACCATCCCTTGGCCAATATAACGCGAGTAGGATCTTTGCCCACTAACTGTCTCTCCAGCACAGCACGCGTGACACAAAGGTCGAGATGTGCTGATGCGATAGGTGGATAGTAAGGAAAAATTTCAGGAACTGGTTGCTGGTGGTTAGGGTATTGGAATTTGGGGATTTTGAAACAGGTGGGACTATCGTGTAGATTGATGGAGGACTATTGTAGACTAGCCCCTAGCTTCTAGACCATTTCGTGGTTTCTAGATATAAGATATTCGATGGTTTCAGGGCTTCTCGACTTCAGACACCGTCAACTATCCTTCTCACTATCGCCCTGTTGCACTAACCCCTTCTACCTTTGGTACAACTTTCTACTCCTACTACACTATCTCCGGTGAATACCACAGCCCCTCGTGCAACCACATAAACCGAGTTGGCGGCCTTCATCATACAAAATTGGAGACGAAAACACGTATTACACTAATAACACGCGTTGTGCGCGCACTGATATCACGTTCCGCCATGGCAACGAAGCCATACCACGTCTGCTCAGGTTGCATACCATTACTACACACGTGACACCACAATTCAGCGCGACATTGCCTCGCACGAGATTTTTCAGGACATCCACAGAACTGGGGTGAAGCGATCGCCCTGTCCTATAGACATCATGCATCACCAAAATCCAGTGCGCTATAAAAAAAAATCCCCCCACACACACACCCAGGGCGGATTTTCGAGTCGAAGCCTTCAACGGCCAAACTATATCTACGGGTGTGGAAGTGATAAAACATTTTAACATTGTTTACACGGAATGGGTAACGTCCCAATACCTGAGCATTTGTGTTGCTGTGTTCTTGTTCCACGCGTTATATTTCTTATCTCATGAACTGATGTCCAGAACTTACTGATCTTTGCTGCCTCGTGACACACGACGGCAATCTGAAAACATAAACCTAGTCTTTGGTATTTGTAGACTGGGCGAACCCCTGCCCCCTTTACATACACTTTTACGCCAACCACCCTTGCTCTAAATTATTTCGGTAACCCTTTGCACACTGATGGTATCTTCCATGTAAGTTCAATGGGAGCAATTGGAAGAGTCCATATTCATTATTTGGGGTTAATATTTAATAATTAATATTTTCAACGTGCAGCCTTACCTTGCAGCCATCCCACTTAATGACATAATGGCGTAGCTTGTGACCTGGCCGAAAAAAGGCCTCTGGGGTTCAAAGAGTTAAGCAGAGTTAGCCCAATTCGTGGGTAGCAATACTTGTTAAGAGAACCAGGAAACTTTGCTGACTTTGGTCAATAGAGTAACCTTGTTTTTCGTTAGGAAATGGGTGAATTCCAGAAATAATTGCAAGGGAATCATGGCACCACTTACTGGGAAGGCTAAATGCATGGCTCTACGCCTTAGTATAACTCTTTATTTAATATTTATTTATTGTTCTCACTTCAACATCTTTGACTATATTATGATCGCAACGTGGGTATAAAGTCAGTTTCACCCAATTGTTTATACCTATTCTGTCCACTTCATAGGACTTCCACCCCAGGCGTATGTTCCTGGTTCTGTTTTACCAGTAAAGCAAAAGATTCGTTTACCACAGCAAACAATCACTGCTCCATTTGCGGGGACGTGGGGGCGTAACTCGTTAATAAAGAATAAGATAAATGATTGGTCATTGTTTACATATTTCATTTTTATTTATTAAATGATTGGAATATCTATAACTGGGACAACAAAGAATACTTGTATATCTTTATAAGTAAAGACACATCATATTTCATCAACGGTAGTATGCGCACAAATTTCCACAAATGCAGGGACATGACCACCGTTACTTTTTCCCAGTTCCTTATTCGACATTCGTTATCAACCGATCTATCGGTTGATAACGAATGTCGAATAAAAAACTGGAAATAAGTAACGGTTGTCGCGTCCTCCACAAATTCAGGTAAACAAACGGCCCATAACAACGTCGAATTCCGAACAGAATTAGACTTCGGGCGCAGAGAACTTGTTGAACAGTTTGTGCCGTGACATCGATAGACCGATCTGACTGTCCGAATGATTTTTTAAAACCTTGTCAAGGGATCATGAAAAAAAAGTATTCGAGGGTTTTCTTTGTGACCGTGAGTTTATTTTGACTGGACTGTTGTTTTTCTGTGCCCTTTGTTTATCATATGTTAAACATATTTTTATTTGCCATAACTATTAAGCACTAATGGATAGTAGGACAAGTGCTTTCCACTTCGTAGAAACCTTCGCTCCCATAACACGAATACAGAAAATGTTACAATGGCGAAACAAACAAGTTTTTGAAATTCATAAATGTAAAATAAACTATTTGAAAGGGTTTATATATATATATGTATATGTGTATAAATAAATATGAATATATAGCAATAAACAAAGACAGAAAAAAAGAAGAAAGAAATACTGTTGATGTCCCTTTTGCATTCTGTGTCTCTCTTGATTTGAATCAAATTAATATGCAAAGCCAAAGGCCGCTTGGGAGCTCTTCTGATTTGGATGTGTTAAAATAATCATCATCATCATCATCACCTCTCCACCTTCTGTACACTGCAGCTCAGGGACGTGTCTCCTGAGATCCATGCTGGTTCACACAAGAGGTAGGGGAAACGCCGCGTCAGCGACTCAGGCAAGTGTATCCTGCTTCGCGGCGGTCAGTTGAAGATTTGTTTTCCTTATTTTGTCCAGTGAGCTCAAAATTGGAATTCTGAGTATTAACAGTAGAAACTGTCTCCCCGTGAAAGGAGATGGATTAACATGTCACATTCAATCAAGTAACTATTTTCGAAATTCCAGATTCGCTCTCGTAGTAATAATTTCCCATACTCAATCATGTTGGGATGATTATATCGAACTTGAATTTTATTCTGTGAAATTTCATTTTCTGACATCATCTCACAAATCTAATCACATTATTAATGGATTGATGAGGAATTCGGCGTAATTCTGAAAATTCATTTTTGAAGTGTTGTGGGGCTTCTCCAGATATACGAGTCTCCAAGAATTGAAAACAGCCTTGTGCGATTTCATAACTCATGTTGACGTTTCCCGCACTAAATGATATATCCAGCGCTGTATGAGACGTTTCATAGGACCCCTTTCCCTATTCTAGAGATACGGCGATTTCATGAGCTCGTTTCAAATATTGTTCGCCATGGAGTACAGGAGCGTGATCAGGTTAAATGAAGGATGAAGTGGTGGTGGGGTGTATTTTAGCAGAAAATCCCCCAATTCATTTCACCTCGAGTCGAGTTAACCCTTTTACCTAATACGAAATTTTAGTTTAAACAATATTTATTGAAAGAATATACTGTATGTTACAGAACTGAATACCAGAAGAGTAAGAGTGCGAGTACAATAGCTCCAAATAGAACATATATTAACAGTAATCAGATTGCCAAATGATGGGTGGATTTGACAGGAAGCGTGTAGCTTATGTAAGTCATCTCCCTAATGAATGGCGATTTTTGTGAATAGCGTTGCCGGTTTTGGCCGTTACGTTGGGTGAAGGGCTAAGAGTGTGTATGCCCAAAGGTGACGGCCCAGGGTCTTTCGTGGGGAAAAAATAAATTTTCATATCAACCGGAAAGTGAAGATATAATCATAGCTAAATGACCCAAGTCATATCAGCATGAGAGTACATGAACCATTTTAATGATTCAGGTATGAAGTATTCAAGATTGACATTTTTCAGGAAAAGTGTGCGAGAGGTTGGGGAGCGAGACAGGGTGGATATTCCCTTTCAATTCCCCGCGGATACGTTGCTAGTGACGTAGATATAGGGGTGGGCGAGGTGTGTGTGGGTAGCAAAGTTCAGAAAATTGGAGTTCTTTTTTACCCCACCTGTCTTAAAGTCGAGGTGATCACTCTTCGTCCGTCGTGCGTCGTCCATCGTGAAGGTGGTGTTTGAGTCCTCCCCTCCCAAACCGCAGGCCCGATTCCAATGGAATTTTATGTGAGTGGTGGCTGGAGTGAGGCATCACGATATTGTTAAAATCAATGTGCTGCCTCTGTAGGGACGAGGTAGGGGGAAAAACCACCTCAGTTAAAAAATCTCAGGAACCGATAGATGCATTGACCTGATATTATGCACTGAGCTTCTTTTTGAGATGTAGAATGAAGTCTGTTCAATAGAAGTCGGCGCGGTGGTAAATATTTGTTTTTGAATGGTGGGGCAAGTTTTTGGCTCCGCCAAAATTTTACATTTTTGGAATTCTTGAGTTAACTTGAATCGACTTCGGCATACATACATACACGTGAGTGGGAAACAGTTTCTTATTTTATCATAAATAAAACTGTCGTAGCTCCGCTGGAACCCAGCAAAGGATAAAAATACAACAAAACCTCAAACGTCATTTTTAACCCTTTATCCAACGTAAAGGCCAAAACCGGCCAGCGCTATTCACAAAAATCGCCAAATAATTTTCATTATTTTTTCATTTTTTGTCTCAAAAACATAGGTTATGACCCCTCGTTGGAACGAGCTCGTTCCAACGAGGGGTCATAACCTATGTTTTTGAGACAAAAAATAATAAAAAAATAGTTTCTCAAGAATTGTTTTTGCAAGTGTCGTCTGCTTTTCATGTTAGGTAAAGGGTTAAACTGTACGACACGAGCAACTGATATTTGGTATGCAACATCCTAATGGGGAGTATATAATCAAAGGGACCAAAAGAATCTTGATTGGTTTTAATATGGGGTCCCCTTTGAGGGTCCCTCATTTTAGCATTATGGGTGGTGGGGAAAGTTTAACCCTTAGGTCCCCAGATTAATGTTTCGTTAATAACTACCGTATATACATTTACATAGCTGCAGATGACTTAACCCTTTACCTAAAATGGAAAGCAGACGGCGCTTGCAAAATAAATTCTTGAATAACTTCTTTTTTTTTATTTTTTGTCTCAAAAACATAGGTTAGGATCACTCGTTGGAACGAGCTCGTTCCAACGAGGAGTCATAACCTATGTTTTTGAGACATGCAAAATAAATTCTTGAATAACTATTTTTTTTCATTTTTTGTCTCAAAAACATAGGTTATGATCACTCGTTGGAACGAGCTCGTTCCAACGAGGAGTCATACCCTATGTTTTTGAGACATGCAAAATAAATTCTTGAATAACTATTTTTTTTCATTTTTTGTCTCAAAAACATAGGTTATGATCCCTCGTTGGAACGAGCTCGACGAGCTCGTTCCAACGAGGGGTCATAACCTATGTTTTTGAGACAAAAAATGAAAATTAATAGGCGATTTTTGAGAATAGCGCTGGCCGGTTTTGGCCGTTACGTTGGGTAAAGGCTTAACAGTATTTCTACATTATTGTACTGTAGCTGTCCGTGCAGGCAACCAACAACAATGTAAAGTACTGTAAAGAATGAAAGATTGCAGATGAATATAAATGCATTTTACCAGTTAAGTTCTCAAGGAAGAAAACACATGGGACAACTTTTACAGAGAAATATAAAATGGCTGTTTGTGGCTATAATGGCGCTTAAGGGGTAAAAATCTTCTTTATTCCAATCACTGGTGTACATGCTTCTATGTCTCACATAAAACATCCGCGTACGGGCGATTTATAACTTATAGCGTTCGTATGGGGCCTCTGGGTGCATATTCAGGAGTGGCATGGAGCAGTCATGTTTTAAGGTCTCCAAGCAGTGCGAACCAACATCCACCACTATTTTACTTTGGGGCCAAATCCTGTGCAGCTCAAATTTATCACTGTATGTTGCGTTTGCATTGCAGTGTTATCAAAGTCCACGTATTCGACAACCACCTCTCGGCATCTCTGCTTTGTCAATGTGGTGAGCTGTAGACAACTGAGCATTTTCTCCGGCACTGTCCAATCTATACCGATGTACGAGCTCCTGCAATCAACGCACTGCTGTTTACTCTCGGCCTCTCAACTCTGCTGTATGGATCAGAGCGATTGGACAACATTAAAAATTCTCTTGTCTTCAGTGTGTTGTAGGAATTCATCATACTGAGTGGACGCTTTCAGTGAGTTCAGTGTACCAGTAGTTTTACCACACAAATCCGTCACTAACTTAGTATCCCAATATTACACTAACGTTGATCCACTTCAGTTATCACCAGTTATCATCAGTTGCTGTCGGTCCCGATAAGTTTTTTCAGTATAGGACCCCAGTCTGTAACAAGCATTGGAGTTCAATTAATACTAACACAAATGGTATTTCTGGCTCCGATAAAAGAGCGTGGCAGATTACAATGTGTCCGTCTTATTACAGATACCAATATGTATGTAATTTCGAATTCAGGTTGGTTTCTATCCTTTCTATCCCTTCTATTTCTCATATTCTACCTCCCTCTACTCTATCTTCTCACTGTTTCCTTGACTCTAACTCTTGTCATTCCATGACGTCATGTTTAAACAATATTTTTCGTCGTGCTTGCAACACGACTGGAAAGTTCATTGATGTATCAACTCCTTTGGGAGACGGCATATATAAGCTTATGGCTTACTGTCGAATCCTGTCCATTTACTCTGTTTTGAATCCTGTGTGCCTTGCTATAATACATACTATTGTAACATACAGTTTTTTGCAATTATTATAAGATAATCAATTACTTGTATGTATTATATCATATTCTTTCATGAATAAATATTGTTTAAAGTAACACTGTGGGTGGGGGCGCGGTGGCTCAGTTGGTAGAGGTGCAGGCTGCAAGCCGAGAGGTCCTCGGTTCGAATCCCACCTGCGGCAACCGCGTTGTGTCCTTGGACAAGCCACTTCAACCCCATTGCCCACGTGGAGGCACGGTGACGCTGTGTACTAAGGCGTACTGCACGTCGATAGTGCACCTGTCTTCAACCAATGCTAACCCTGCTTGTGTGGAATTGGTATGTTGGGGAGCTGACAGTTGCTCGCCGTTGCTCGGTGGTTCTCTCCGGGTACTCCGGCTTCCTCCACCCGTAAAACTGTCACGGTCATGGTTAACCATTGTGCAGAAATATGTGACCTTAAACACCAATAAATAAATAAATAACACTGTGGGTAATGGAAAACATATTAAAAAAGTCTTCCAAACTATCGATTCAAATGCGTTAATGTCTGAGATGTAACAACTTTGAAATTAAGAATGCCTTACAGTTTTGTTCAAATCGCACCCCCGTGGTCGGTTAGGTCTAGTTTCGCCTGCAGTGCAATTTCGCCTACAAAATAGTTTTTGTAAAAGTGTAGGCGAAAGTGAACTAAATTAGCTAGGGGGATTAGCGGTAATTACTTGATGTACGTACAGAAATGGAGTTGTCCTGTTTTTACATTACTCACTCACAATATTTTTATTTAAAAGTTTACAAAAGACACTCTCTGGACCAAAATAAATTATTTTTAATGTTTGAGAGATATTCAGCATTTGTTTAGTTAAAGTTACTAAAACAATGAACAATAATCAAAGTATTAATTAATAAATTAAAGAGAAAGTTAAGAAAGCAATGAACAATAATCAAAGTATTAATTAATAAATCAAAGAGAAAGTGTTTGTCTTGTCATTAAAAGTAATAAAGTCAACAACCCCTCTATTTATGTAAACTGTTAGTGAGGAAAGGTCATATATAGCGCACCCCAACACAGTGTAAAACCATTCTTCTTAGAAATGGCTACTGTGCAACGTGTTGAGTATATAACGTCCCAGAGAGGTGGAAGGCTAGTGATACTTGACGGTTATAGATACAGTCTAAATGTTCGTAGAAAAAACATGTGTACACTGGAAGTGTGTTGATCCGGGGTGCAATGCTAGATGCACAACTGTAGAAGATTAAGTCAAAAATGTAACATCTGCACATAACCACCCAAGAGAAAATGCGGATGCCAATAAGTCCCTGTTAAACTTGCGGCAACGTGTGGAGCCTGAGACGGCTCCAGTTCAAGCTATTTTACACCTGCACTACCAAGTAAACTGTCAGAAGTTGACCTGCAACATAGGTGGTCAACAACACAGGATGGAGAACAATTTTTGTGAATAAAAACGGGTGGTAATGACAAAATTTTGTATTTTGCGACGTATTACTGTCTTGAAATTATGCAACAATTATCTGAACTGTACATGAATGGAACTTTCTATTCTTGCCCTCCTTTATGGGATCAAGTGTGCGTTATTAATGGACTCGTGGGACTAAAATGTCTGTTAGCATTCTATTTGCTCCCTAACAGTCAACGTGAGACGTATGCACATTTATTTACAAAACTTAAGGGTGTGGTGTTACAAGTGACTGACCGTGAATTGCAGCCCGGGGTTATCCAAACTGACTTTGAACTAGCAGCAATCAGGGTAATTGAAGAGACCTTTCCTAATTGTGACACTCGTGGGTGTTTCGTCCATTACACTCAATCTATACGGAAGAAAGTGCAAAAACTTGAAATGGTGAATCAATACAAAGACAATGAAGAAGTTCACCAGTGGGTGCGTCGTGCTGCTGCACTTCCATTGTTACCAACTGAACAAGTGCAGGGTGTATGGATAGAAGTAATGAACGAAACGCCAGACATTCTACAAGCAAATGCTTTTAATGGCTTTATTGTGCAGAACTGGGATGATGATGATGCACGATTTCTTCCAGCCTTGTAGAATCATCACAACAATATAGGACCAAGAACTAACAACCATCTGTTCAGCGTGCTCATCCTAATATATTTTCATTTGTGAGTGTTCTCCAAAAGCTGGAAAAGGCGCAGAGAAACAAACTTAGTCAGTATATGTACGAGGCGCGTCCCCCTCCGCGGAAGAGAGTGTATCGTGAACTTGACCAGAGACTTCAAAGACTTAAGGATCAGTTAGCTGTCTGTCAAAAAACTCCTATTGAGTTTCTTGATTCAGCAGCACATTTAGTGAAACTTGGTTAATGAAACTATTATTATTATTCTTATATTATTAAGGCTATATCCAAGTAATACTAATATTTTTTAGTCAAAACTATTATATGATGTATATTATGCCTATGCAGTTCCGATATTAATCGAATTTCATCCCCAAGAAGTGTTGAACAAAAAATATTAGTGGGTAAATTTATTTTCTGTTGGTACAACAGGTAATTAGTGCTAATCTCCTAAGCTAATTTAGTTCAAACTCGCCTACACTTTTACAAAAACTATTTTGTAGGCGAAATTGCACTGTAGGCGAAACTAGACGTCACCCCGTGGTCGAATATAAATGTGTCGTGTGATCCCAGGTTTTTACACTATGGATAGTGGGAATTTATTTAAAAAAAACCTCTTTCACAAGCGACGGTTCCAAATGATTCCATGTTTATATAACATTTTTGCAAGGATGAGTTACAAGTTTAATCAAATCCCTGGGTTCACATTTAAGTTTTTAACACTGAAACGATAGAAAAAAAAATTGTTCTCCAAATCAGGGTTGGGGTATTCGTATTCAGTCGTATTCAAGTATTCAGATGTATTCAGTATTCATGTAGTTTTAAAGTATTCGTATTTCTATTCGAATAGAGTCAAATTGGAGGTGTATTCATGAATAATTTTCGAATACTTTTTAAATACTTTTCTTAATTTTAATATATAGAGTACTTTGTAAAAACAATTTGTGATTATCAATATCAGAGAACAGTCGAGAATTAAACTTGTACATTTGAAGTGCCTGTTTTTTCAGCAAATTAAAATAAAATTTGGAAATATTAAATTAAAATATTTAATAACAGAATATATTAATTTTTTTTACATCTGTTACAATATTTTTAACTGCAGTAGGCTAATTCACTGCAAAGGCTGCTTGGTAATCGCTTTTTGTCTTGTCCTTCAAAGAAATGTCTCCTTGCAGATGGCCAGGTGTGATATGGATTCACGATGAAGACAATGGTTTGATAACATACTAATTAATCATAGCTTTTTTGTGTTGACCTTCAAACTGAAAGGTAAACGGTTCGATCACCACGAAGGGTAACTGCGTTGTGTTCTTCAGCGAGGCACTTAATCTCGATTCCCTATGTGGGGACACGGTCGCGCTGTATACTAAGGCGTGCTGCATGTCGATGGTGCACTTGTCTTCAACCAATGCTAACCCTGCTTGTGTGGGGTTAGTAAAATGGGGAGCATGGCAGTTGCTCGCCTTTGCTCGGTAGTTCTCTCGGGAACTCCGGCTTCCTCCAGCCGTAAAACTGTCCGACAAGACATGACCTGGCTGTCAAAAGTGTCGTTAAATCCCAATAATTAAATACATAGCATTTTTATAGGGATGATTTACAAGTATAATCAAATCATGCCTTTGAGGGTTTTTAAGCAGTATCATAGGGCCATCATATTTTAACACCGCCGAAAAAGAAAAAAAAACATTAAAATAACTTTTTTAGCCAAACCATTATTGTTCCAAATACTTATATGTTAAATACATGGCATATTTCTTAGGTCAATTTACAAGTTTGTTCAAACATAGACCCTGGTGCTATGTTTTGGTGTGCTGTTGGGGTAGGGAGGTGGGGGACACTTTAACAGTGGATAATGCGTGCATCATTCAAAAACGTTAAATTTTAATCATTGGTCTAAAAGATTTTACATTTGACATGTCACATCTTAATAAGGAGCATTCACAAGTTTGTAGAAAATGAGCAACTTGGGGCATATTATAGGGTGCTAGCCTAGATCCCCATCACCCCAAGCCAATCACCTCTCACGCCCCATTCCTCATTCTAATCTGGTTGGAAATGGGAGAAACACCGAAAAATCTTCTTCCAAATCCTTAATATCGTACAGTACAGTCGCCGTGGATTGGTCGTAATCCACACGTGGGCAGTGATGTCCACGCATGCGTTTACCACGTAATAAAAATCACCATCAGGTTGTACCCGGTGCTTCATTAATTAAATGTTTGATGATTATTCCCATAATTAGTGTTTTGAATCTAATATTATTGCCTCCGGTGAAATATTGCCCATTCATGAAAAGTGACCAGCCCACGGCCACTGTACTGTATATCTGGTAAATAATGAGCGATTGACGATTTTAAAAAATCATCAAATCCAGTTGTGAGAAATCCATGGGCTTTTCCAGATGAATGCTTCAGACTGCTTGATGCCTCTTGTTTTACTTACTTGGCGGTCCATTCGAATTAAAAATAAACACCATATGCTATGTAGACACCAGCAATGGGATTTACGTCGACGATCAAAGACTGTGTAAAGTTAAGCTTGTTTAAAATACACATGGAGACAATTTTCATCCACCAAGACATTCATCGAAGAAAGTGCCTTTAGATAAGTGATGAATATGAACATGAGTTTGCTTCATGAAAACGTCAAGGTCAATTGTGTCTTCTGTTGGTCAAATTATTGACAGTAGAAGTCAACCTTACTTAAGCGAGGATAAACAGATTGATCTGGCGGGTCATGTCGTAATATTTACCCTCACTTCTTAAGTCCCATAGTCTTTCTAATCTGCATAACCAACTGATGACAAGGAAGAACTTTATAGGTTCGCCCCATTGATATTACCAGTCCAAAGCGCTGTTTCTTGGAAAGCTTCTTGTGAGGGCTTTCGAAGAGCCGTATTTAGGGATTAGCATTGTCATATAGAAGACGTCCCATTTAATCCGATGGATATCAAGCCACTATTATAGATTACACTGTATCAAAATAATACTGGTAAAACTTACTCAAGCGTTTTAGTAATGTTGTGACCACTTTGCAACAATTTTTATTCCAATACCTGAACAGCTGGTCGACCGTATATAACAACCTTTAGACGTGCGTAACCTTAAACAAGGTTCATACAAGTCGAGAAAGGGCACGCCATCATTCAAGTTAGTGCAGGGTGGATGAATGTGTGTGTGTGTGGGGGGGGGGGGGGGGGGGGGGGGTATATACATCCATGCAAAGCAACACAGGGTCCATCATATGGTATCGCGGAACTAAATATTGAAATTAGAGTGAACCGCCTTAAAAGGTTGCACTCGGAAATGATGCAATCTCTAAAAATAAACAGCCTTGGGAAAATCCATGGTTTCAATAAACGTTTGAAACATTCTATTGACATCTTGCATTATTGTTGAATATTCCTGATAAAAAAGAGGGTGATTTGATGGACCTAAAAAATACAATTTACTTTTTGTGTGTTTTTGTAGGGAATTCCCTGAAAAAATATGTGCACGTGACCGGTACTTCCCTTTGTGTCAATTTTTCTCTCTTATTTGTTGCATGACCCCCTGTTTTCAGATCAGAAAAAGTTGTCTGAAGGGCTATACTTGACAGAGATATTTGAATGCCAAAATTAAAGTGATGCGATCATATTTTTTTCCGCCTGAACGTTATAATGGTCGACTATGGGAAAATATTTAGTTCTGTGATACCATATTGACACGGCGATTCTTTGCATGCCAAAGTTCTTTCATCGTGACCCGGATTGATCATTTGACCTGCCGTCTTCAAGCAGTTTCTCTAGAGTTCTGTGCATAGTGCTAAGTTAAAGACGCACCCTTCTTAATAAGATGTGAGGAGGAAGAGGTGTAGACTGGGACATCATTTCTCAGAGACATTTATAATGCCATGCATCGCCGCAAACAACGTTGATGCTGTGCATGGTACTCACTGAACGTAGTATGGTCCCACCAGAAAAAAGTAATCTGCTGTGAGTGATAGGCTGTTAGGAAATGGCGATCGAATGTTATTAGTGAAGATAGAACTTTAGGTCGCTGTCTTGCCACCCAATTTCCTGCTGTGGGGAAGAGTACAGCAAATACTAACCATTTTTGATACAAGCTGGAAGATTTCAAAAATATCAGGGACCAATTGTTTGGTCCTGTGATTTTATTAAGTGAGAACCCTTCATGGCCTGAATTCATTTGTGACGAGAAGAGTGCATGTCCGGAGACATGTTCGCGGTAACCAGCATTAAGAGAGTTTGGTAATTTTTGGTATCCCTAGAAGCAGAAAAACAGATACTGGAAACTTCTTTGGTCTGCTGATAAGCGGCGAGGATGCATACACCTGAATCATCTCCTGATATAATGAAGCAAAATGTCTCACGGTCGGAAGTACTGAAATTCCCTTGATGGATATTGTAAGAATAATGTTCCATGTGAAGGATGTGGGTGTTTATTTATTCGACTAGCAGACGACAACTGCAAAGCATTTCTTAAAATAACTTAACATTTTCATTGTTTTGCTTCAAAAACATAGCTTTTGACTCGTCTTTGGAAAGGGCTCAATGGCTCTTCCAATTCCCGACTGACTGTTTTATAGTTCTGGACTACTCTAAAACAAGAACACGCCTTTGTGTATCAGTGCATTTGCAAGCGGAATGCTATAAATGTAGAAAACCATGGGATTGAAGGTGGGGAGGGACTGTCTGAAAATTTTTTAATTATATGCTGAATAAATACAATATCGGTTCAGTCGGAGAAACACCAAGAATGAGTTGCCCGGAAGGATAAATCTGTCCCGATCCGATTTGTTTTGACCTTGGCGCGCATATTGGAGGGACCGAAGGTGCAACTGCTCTTTGACGGAAATTTAGAGTAGCGTCGGATTTAATAGCTACACACCAGACCATCAACGCCGAATATGATCACCAAATGACATTTTGAAATCAATGAGATTTTTCGTTAGAACGTCCATTGTTAATTTTTCTGATAAGTTAAGAGAGTGGAATGACCCTCCCCCCCCCCCCCCCACCCTCACACTCACACAAACATACACATACATCTCCCTTGGTATGGGGGTATCGAGGCCAACTGCTTGGCAGAAATTTGCAATGCAAAGAGTCGTCGCTGTCACAGTTGGCATGCAGCGATGTTTCTGTTCGCCAGATTCAGTAGAAAATTTGATTGTCTCTACTCATGCACAGCGGACGGAACGCTACTTTGTCTTATGGTGCCCGGGAAGTGCTACGCATTAGTATTATTCTATTTCGTAATAACGAAATGATCTTTCGGGCGAAATATTATTTTCTAACGAAATAACATGTCGAAATAAAGAAATAATAAAAGAACACAAGTGTTTCGAAATATATCGAAATAAATAATTATTCAGAAAAACGTAATATTTAGAAAAAACGAAATCGTTATATCAATATCACGTCATAATGTACAGTAATTCTAACATTTCGTTGTAACGAAACATTTTTTCCTCATTTCGAAATAAAATTTGAGTGAAACGTGTCACTTGCATACATAGGCTTTCGTCACGAAGACTGTTAAAACACAAGAACATTTTGAAAAACATGTCCAGTTGTACGCTCTAAGTTGCCTTTGGCACGCCTGGTTAATCGTTGGAAGAACGAGGAACCAGATTTTTTTTCAATTCCAATATTTCAGAACTGTGTATGGCTTCCTTATTGGGGTGATTTATGAAAGAACTTTCTCCATTAAAAGTGATTCTTTCGTAAGTCCTTAGTATCGACGTCCGTAAATGCCAAGAAAAAGATTTTAGAAGTCTTTCCACTAATAGATTACATCAAGTCTAATAAACTGATTAGACATTTCTTCTTCAATCAAAGTCACCTTGGTCTTTGATCAGATCAAGTTAATCTCATCTCAGACTGGGCCATTTACTGTAGCGGAGAAATAGAATTTTCTTCCATTCCAGAGCACTTGTACGGCATAATTGGGGATCTAATCCCACTTCTTCGAATCGTAATCTTTGTTCTGTTCAATTAGATTTTGGCTTGGAAGATTACAGTTATTTGCTGGAACCTTCACGAGGTTTTTGTGGCAACATATCTCAGTTAATGAAGATATATGAATCAATTTCATGTTTTGATGATCTTATAAACTCGTAATAACAAATATTGAAAACCCATTGACTGTTATTTTTGGAATGATGTGATTCTTTTATTAAGCTGATTCATTCTACAATTTCTTGTCAGTTTTTGCTGTGAGAAACTCACACATATCAATATGCTTGTCATTGCATCTCCAATTAATATTAATATCCTCGAATATTCATGTCCAACATCTCATAATCAAGGATAGAACTCTTCAGCTCCTTTTTAACCCTTTACCCAACGCAACGGCCAAAACCGGCCGGCGCTATTTTCAAAAATCGCCAATTAATTTTCATTATTTTTTCATTTTTTGTCTCAAAAACATAGGTTATGACCCTTCATTGGAACGAGCTCGTCGAGCTCGTTCCAATGAGAGGTCATCACCTATGTTTTTGAGACAAAAAATGAAAAAAATTAGTTATTCAAGATTTTTTTTGCAGGTGTCGTCTGCTTTTCATTTTAGGTAAACGGTTAATCCCACTACTTTTCAGTAATATAATATATACATATAATTTTTCCTACAGTTAATTTATTAATCATAATCTCATGAAGACAAGTGCCGTAGCAGTTGTTTCAAGGCAAGAGTTGTCCGACTATTCAGACAGATGACTCTTGGCTGGAAACTACTGGTCAGGCTATACCGTTTTTCCTGCTCACTATTATTGAAAAGTCCCACGTCGGGGCACTTGCTGTAAAATATAGGAGGCAAGTACACTCGACCTCTGGGTTTCAAGTGTCAATTAGTCTTTATGGTGATCGTTCAGTTCAACTCTTCAGACTTCATATTTCTATAATCCCTGCCAGAACATTTTCACAATGGTATCAGATCATTTCATAACCTGGTCGTTTTATAACCTGGTCACTTCGTGGCCAAATTCTTTCTTAATTTGTACACTTCCTAACTCGGACGTTTCTTATCCTGGTCATTTTGTAACCAAATTAAAATATTGCACTATGGGAAACGTTTTTTATATATTGATTAGTATTTCGTAATATATGGCGTATTCGGATAAATGACTTCATTACTAGAGGGTCCTACTGTGTATGACTGGACCCCAGTCCAAGCTGCAGACATCTGGATTCCCTCTTTAAATCCCTTAAGTATGAAATTGGTGTTAAATGGAACTAAAATATAACCATCATATATATATTTAGGTGTATTTAGTCATGAAATGACCAGGCTACCAAATGACCAGGTGAAGGAGCGACCGGGTTACAAAATGACCAGGTTACCAAGTGAACATGTTACGAAATGACCAGGTTACGAAGTGACCAGCATTCTTCACGATAGATCCAAATTTTATAATACGAAGTAAGTGCTGGGCACCTGCAACAGAGGCAACCCCATGAACTGTGATTAATGGGGAGTGGGAGTCCAATTCAAATCATCCATGGGTCCGGGCTGCTCATGTTGAGTCTGGTGCTGGAAAGGTCTGTGTGACCAATATATATAGAGCAGAAGCATGAAGTACCATGGCATTGTCCTAAAATATCCTGGTAAAGCTGGTATATTATATTACCCTGGTATACCACGTTATTTGGGGGTAAGAAATAGTACAACAAGGTATCCATTACAGAGAATTCTGTTGCGGTCTCAACTAATTCCCTACACATCAGGCTACTGCCAAGTAGATTGTTTAAGACTTAAAAAGTGTCTGTAACAATAAAGCCAAGATTACATTCCAATTAAGCAGTGTTTTTAAAAGAGACATATACGTGATATGCCCACATAAATGTCCCAATTAAAAAAAAATAATGGGGATATGCGCCGGCTCCATTCACACTGCATGAATCGCCACTGCATAAACCGTACGAATACATTTTGTCGTTACAAACATCGAGAAGGTGGATGTGATATGGACCTGTTCGCTTATTTTCGTGTTTGAAAGCATGAGATAACCGATTAAATTCAATCGGTTCAATTGTGAAAAGCTGACAATATTGCAACGAATCATAGCTGAGCAATTTAGTAGTCCCAGTGAACAAAGAAAAAATATCTTAGAATTTAGAGAAACAAGAAGTGTCTTGAATCGTAATAATTGCAGTTAGAGATGCAGTCCTCAAAGAAAATCTCTAACCTCTTGTAACATTGTCAAAATCAGGGTTTTCATGAGAAGGAATACAAAGAACATGACAAAACCTAGCGTACTTCGAATATTTCCGCAACTGAGTTCCAGCTAAGCTTATAGTCTAGGCTGTTAGGGCAATTGTTTTTACAAAATCATTTCCTTCCGGATTAAAGCGCCAAACTTGGCACAGCTGATACACAGCACAGCCTCTGTAGAAACATTTAGTATGGGGGTGCCAGGGATGAGTGACCTAGATCTTGAAAAATCCAAGATGGCGGACAACAATAATTATGTTTCAAAATATTTGCTTTTCCAATCCAGTTTTGCAGTTTTGTAGGAAAAAACTGAAGTTATAATTGGTTTCCTTTTTCTGGTAATGTGTGAAGTGGTGAAATTACAATGATTTGGGAAAATTGTATTTTTTATTTGATAAAATATCAGTGTTTTTCAGTTTCCAAATTCGTCTACATCGGTTTCAACTAGAGAACCTGTTCATGTGACATCCGAAAAATGTCCTATAAGACTATCTCTGCCAGAAAGCAATTGAATTATACCTGCAGTGGTCTGCAATACATACATGATTACAGTGCCGAAAGCAGAAATGCGTGAAATGAATGGTAACATAGATGGAGCTAAAAAGGAAGAAAACATATAGTTTATGAAACGCACTCCAAATCTCTCCTAAGAAAAGCTGGAAAAGGGTAGTTTTGCCGCGTGGGGAGCTCACCATACATCTCAGCAATCCAAAGAACACATTAGACCTGTTATATCCTCCATCTTGCCTTTATTCGTCGAAAAGGCTGCTACGCTTGCAACGATAAAACATGGATAGCAGCATTACCGTCAAGTGCGATCCTGGACAACTACCAGTAATTGACCAACCACTTTACGCTTTGGATAAATATGTTTAGTGGAAGTGGCCTGAAAATTTTGGGAAGGATTCATACAGCAATGATGTTAGGTGGCCTTCATATCGAAATTGCACTGTGGAAGATGGTTGGTGATCTACTGGAAGACTGGGCGGATGACGGTACTGGCGGAGGCTGAACTTGCGACATCTGTAACTACAGACTCTTTCCTTTCAGCATCACATATAACAAAAACAAGACATGCCCACCAAGTGACATCATTGTCTCTCGTGAAATTACAACAAGACACCCGTCAAACTGTGTGCAGAGACACTGTTGAAACATTTGTGCAAAATGGAAGAAAGAAATTGATAATTTGATAATTGCTCATTTATTTGTAGTATATAGAGTATAAACAAACAATAAATATGAACATAGCAGTAGTATATATACTGCATGGAAATGGCATCACCCGGCAGGCTGTCTTCCTGCCATTCCCACGAGAAGAGCCCAGACAGGTGTCCTGACAGCAGAGTTACCCAATACTGTGATCGGAAAGAGTCGTGCGTTTCAGTTCTAGGACCTTACACTTAATCTCGAAACTTTTGTTCTGGTTTTTGTCCGTGGCCACCATGAAAGAAAGTTTCTGCTCTACATTGAAGTAATCGAGTTACTTGTACTCCGGTTCTTTGTTCTTGATCATACGAATTATGCGCATTGGCTTCCGTGCACATCAGAGATATGAAAGTTCTTTCAGAAAATGTTAGAGAAGACCTTCAAAAATGTTGGACTTTTCTGAAGACTCAAGACAAATTTTCTGCTGTACCTTTAGACCAGGCACACACACAAAATAACAAGTTTATTGAGGATTATTCTGTTGAAACAGGTCTGATTGAGAGCTCGGGGCATTGAAAAGATGGACGATTTCCGATCCAGAGCAAGTCAGATTTCACAATAAATTTCGGGGTGATTCAGAATGTAAGATAAATGATATTAATAGTCACGAACAGGGTCTGTCATCACAAGAAACATTCAAGATGCACATGAAGAAGGTGAGTCCGACTATTTTTTACCATGGGCAACCCATTTCTGAAGGACTCTGATAAACTCATGATGCTTGACACCTACGACTGTACTGACAATGCTGTTAAACTAGTGATACATAACATCGAAAATTTGGGGAAAAGCTCTATATGAAGAGTATGTCAAAACCTTTTTTTTGATAGAACTCATTCCATCAAAAGTCCCGTCTTCCAATATTCAGACGACCACCCTCTAAAATAAAATCTAACACCAAACAGAGGATCTGAAAAGTGACTACTGCCTCTTCATTGAGCTTTTCATAGCTTGCCAAGTCCGTGAAGGTGACTCGGATGAACATGTTGCCCAAGAAAATCACCATTGGCCTCCATCGTTGTGTCTGCATGGCAAACTACGACTCCCAAGCTGCAAGTCAGAGCTGTTGAACTGTCTTGGGCCAACTAATAACCAAAAACTTCCAAAAATAGATGCAAAAATATTTGGTGGCGATGTTGTAGTACATTGCCTACCAAGAGGTGACACATCTACATTTAGAGACTACAGGGTAAACATTTGCTTGCCCTGGATTAAGAGGCAGACTCAGAGCTGCGGAAGAATTGATACAGTTTGGGACACGTATAAGGTTGACAGTCTCAAAGAATTCACAAGAGAAAAAGGGGATAAAGGAACACGGAGGAAAGTATCACGAAAGATGCTATAAAAAAGGTGCTACAAAATTAATGTCTTGGTTAGCATGGTTGATACGGATGTCGTTGTAATTTGGGCTGGCGTCTTCTCAAAATTGAAACTGCTCAACTCAGACCTTAAGCTTTAGATTGAATTTGGAAATAGCAAAAACATAGGGTATTATCATATTACCTTTGTTTGCCAAAATATAGACGATGACAGGTCCAAAATCTTCAGCTTTCTTTTATGCTTTCACTGCATGTCATACCACATCTCAGTTTGGTGGTTAGGTGAAGGAATCTTGTTGGAAAACATGGAAAGCATACCCTGCTGCGATAAATGCCTTTTTTCTATCTTTTGGAGTATCCTTTCACACTAGTTGATGTGACGACAAAGGTTTTTAATTTGATACAGAGATTCACATGCATAGTGTATGATCATACTACAGAGAGAGTAAGCGACCTGCGACAAGAACTATTCGCACACGGCAAACATGTGCAAATGATGCAAAACTTGCCACCAATACAAAATTCACTCATTCAGCATACAAATCGAAGCAGTTATTAAGCGAGCATCTGGGCGATGAGCTTGCATTCACAGCAACATTTGCCATCGCCAGAAAATGTTGTCTGGTTTAAAACCAAAGACAACTGACATCATATCTCAATCACACATCCGGAAGCCTCAAACAGACCTTATCAAGTGTGGTTGTAAGGCTGAACCTCTGTGTTCCAAACATATATCTGTAAAAAAGTTCATCTAAAGTTCACAAATCTTTGTCATTGTAAAGGTAGCAGACAACAGGGACTCTGAATGGTCTTGGTGCGAGCACAGAAGAGTTTCGATTTTCCCTTTCATAAGACCATTTAAAAGATTTTAATTTTTTTTTATTTTTCATTATTGAAAAAAAACAGATATAACAAAGAAAAAATAGGCATTGTAGGCTGAATAGTGGGGTAATTCTGCATCGATATCAGTTTTTAAATATTTCGGGCGCCATATTGGGTTTTGGCCAAAGCAGATCAACAATGTCGGGCACCCTCTCTTATTATTTTCTATACTGCAAATCCAGTATGTACACCAATTTTCAAACTTTAATCCGGCGTGTAACGATATATCACTTAACCGACTTGACTATAATAATTATGGGGAAAAAAATTAATTATCACCGAAAGGGGCGAATAAGAAGAGTGCCGAATGACTGTGGTAGTCACTTCTGTGTTTTCATCCTAATTGATCTATCTTCTTAACTAAAACATAGGTATTGTGTATTAATCGTTCACACAAAGCGATTTGCAAACGACACTTGCAAAATAACTTGAATAACTAAAAGTTTTATTTTTTTCCTAAATACATAGCTTATGACCGCTCATTGGTAAAAGCTCGATGAGCTCGTTCCAATGAGGGGTCAGACTCTACGTTTTATAAAAGAAGGTGATCACCCCACCCTCTATCCCACCTCCGTGCCCCAGTAAATTTTCCAGTCGGAAAATTTTCGTCTGGTTGGAGTTAAGATATAACTTTGCTCTTGTCAGTAATCGTTCATTTTCTTATTTGACGAGATTTGATAATTGGAATTGCACCACGTACTCATCGTTGGTTGTACAATATTAATGGAGATCCATGGTACCTAATTCCAGGAAATGCCCTTCCCAGGTTCGTCACTCAATTTTTTTTAATAATTTTTTCTCGAAGTAAAGCTAAAATACACCTCGAATGTGTTCTGGGAGCTTTCAAAATTCAATGGGTGGGGGAGTTTGGGAGGAGGTGCCCTCTCCCGATGGGAGGGGGCACCTCCTCTCAAACTCCCCCACCTCGGGCTTTCGACCTTCGAGACATGCATGTTTCGTCATGCTATGACGGAGCTTCGAGTGCGAGTATATGCCCGTGTCCCAAGGTGTGACGCCCCTGCTCTGAAGGCTTCCGATGCCCCTACCCAATTCGGGCTGTTGGAGATCCAGCATGAACAATATGGAGTAAGAAATGTGCTAATATAATAAGAATTTGGGAAGCCTGTACGTAACGACTGCCACATGTATTTATACATAAAACGAATTATGTGTTCGATGAAGGCATGCTTTGGTGGCGTTTTTATAATATACCACTTGGGATTTTAGAGTCAAACTCACAGTAACGAAGAGCTGCCTTGACGATGCAATGCAGTATATTGAATAATTGATTGTTTTACACCCCCAACTCGCAATCGCTCGTCTTTACGGTGCTCCTAGCATTTCTACAGGTGCAGGGAGAGTGTATACTCAAGTTCACGCGGAAACACGTGTGGGATTTCAAGATACAATCTTCTGCGCAAGTGCACATGACAACAGACAGTGGACAAAAGCTCCAAAAAGCTTCCTGTCAAATCCCTCTTTTAAATAGCAATTTGTTTAGTGTCAAATATATGCTATATTGTGACAGCGCCTTGTGTTGTTGTTGTTGTTGTTGTTCAGTTTTGTAATATGTAGAATATTCTTTGAATAAATATCGTTTAAACTAGACACCGGACAGTTCTAATGGGGTTTCACGGAGACAGCTTACAAAAGCATAATGTTTGCTGCCGAATCTCATTTCACGTTCTGTATTTTGCGATATATGTATTTCATTTCTTCGGTATTAACCCTTTGAACCCTCGTGGTATCTTCCATGTCAGTTCCATGGTAGTAATAGGAAGAGTCCACATTTATTATTTGGGGGTAAACCAATTAATATTTTCAACGTGCAGCCTTATGGCTGCACGTTGAAAATATTGCTTGGTCTACACCACACATTTACCGTGCAGTCATCTCTCTTAATGACATTTTGACGTAGTTTAAAGTAAAGGTAAAGGAGCCTCTGGAGTTCAAAGGGTTAATATCTATCCATAATAGACAGAAAAAAATATTGTTTGAATTAATGAAGGTTCATATATGAAGCTTATCACGATTTAAAAAAAACAACCTGGACAGATTTTTCTTCCTCAATGAGATTATAGATGATTAGTCGAAAATAGGGTAAACGTTTTTGTCCCAATTTTGGGGGTCAATAAAAGACTGCCAATTTCAGCCGAGTGCTATCAATTTTCAGCGACAAATTACTGCTTTGTGACATTTTTGTTGTTGCTACCCATCACCTTTGATTTGATTTGTGTCAACTTTCCTCACTTACAATAAACTTTAATGTAGCAGTTTACAAACTGAATGGATTTTACAACCACCCGGGGAATTCGCTTCACATTGGATCATGTTGCTTATAATTATATCTCAGGGTAGGGCATCTGTTTGTAGAAATAGATACATTGTATCATTGGAAGAAGTAATTTCATTTTAATTTTTTTTTTATCGAATTCAGTGTTCTCAAAAGTGTGTGAATAAAAGAAGTATTTAACAGTTTATAACCGCAAACAAAATAGTTTGATTAGACAACATGTTTACTGCAGTAACCCTTTACCAAACGTAACGGTGGCATCCGGACAGATCTTTTCACAAAGTCGCCATTCGATTTTATTACACGCCTGTTCTATGAAATCCTCATCTACAGCAACACTGAATCATTTTCTCTTCTCTTGGACCGTATGGCGTCAAATGTTTCGTTCTTGAACACTGTACTTTGTCCAGTATGGGTGGGTGCCACTCATCGTTGAATGACTTTATTCATGCTTGATTTGTGTTAGAAGATCGCACAGTAGGTTCTTCTATAAACCACGCACTTAGGGTTGCTCTCCGCGCCAGGGGGCCACCCCGATCAAACTACTCCATAAGCGGGCTGGTATTCCAACTACAGAAAAACCTCTAACTTCCCTTGCCACCAAAAACCGCGATCGTCTGAAGGACAGCAAACTTATATCCGAACTACACGACATCCGGCAAAAAACAAAAAATAATGCCATAAAATAATCATCTCGAGTGATCAGAACTACCCAGGGGTTGGCCCACCCATCAATCTCAACTAAACTAAAACCCAATACACTCAAATAAATTACCTGCGAGGGTTCTAAGGGTGGAAACAGGCAGTTATTCAATTCAGTGAAACCATGTGAGATTATGGGCTGCCTCCACCAATCATAAGGGTTCTAAGGGTGCAAACAGCCAGTGAAACACTTCGGTGAGACCATGCGAAATCATGGGTTGCCTCCACCAATCATGAGGGTTCTATCTGTGGTGAATACGGGCAGTGAAACACCTCGGTGCGACAATGACATCAGACATTTTTGGCTGCCTTCACTAAATGCCAGGTCAGAACCACGGCGGTTCTGGCATCCAACTATGACATATCCATTCATTTATTTACAAATCACTAATTCAGTTTTCTTCTATTTAAGCAGGTACCCACCGAAATCTTTTTTTCTTCCCAAAAAACCACTACGGTAATAATTATAACCGCCATGGACATTCAGAAACCGCTATGGATTCTGATCATCCTTCACTCCATCCCCAGAAGTGGCCACCCACCTCCTGGCAGGCGAGCGTTGATTCTGCGTCCCACCTCTGGCCCTTTTTTGTGAACGCCACTAGTGCGCATTCAGGCCCCGGCCAAATAGGTTAACATGTAGGCCTGCCCCCGAACCAGGGAAGTTCGGGTCTTTCTTTGGGTGGTCCCTGAAAGGCGCCGTTGTTTTTCTACTCGGTTCGGTCTACTCCTGTAACAGAAGTCTTCATACAGAAGCCAGCTCAACTTCCATCAACCACCTGCGGCAGACAAAACTTGCCAATGATGACCCACCACAACACGATTACCTTACAAGCGGCAGATTATACTTGCCTGAAAACATCGCCACATCACCCTCGGGGAGAGGTAGCACTTTTGCCGAGAGGACCCTCTCTCACACTGGTTCTCACCTGAGGGAGTTGATTCGAGAATAACATCGAAACAACACATCAACTCGACCAACTACTGATAACACCAAGATCCCGGACACCTGCAGAGTACCCTCCATTCTCCTCCTTTAACGAGCCCAGACATGTTGCTAGAAAGTTTATTCTAATGTTAAAGAGGGTCGAAAGGGGCCTGTCTTATACCGTCCCTGCGCGTCTTCAGCGCGCGAAACCATTGATTCGTCTTCTATAAATGCGCATGGCTCGTGCATTCGAAAGTCTTAACACATTCCGCATTGAATGGTGAAGTCTTCTTATTCATTACCGGTACTGCCTGAAGCGAAATGAGCACATCGGTCTTATATCGGAGGGGAATGGTTCAATCCTTAACCCTTTGAACCCTGGTAATATCTTCCATGCCAGTTCCGTTCCATCAGTTGGAAGAGTCCATCTTCGTTATTTGGGGGTGGGGTGGGGTGGGGTGGTAGACCATATTACTATTTTTTCAACTTTCGGGCTGCACGTTGAAAATATCGATTGGTCTACCATACAACATCACAGCGCAACTATCTACTTTATGAGTTCGGAATTCGGGTCGTAAAATAACGCGGGGCTGGAAAAGCACAAAAAATTAATAATACAAAATACCGACATAAACAGTGTAACAATTTACAAGTTACTGCCAAGATGAGGTATAAATTCATAGTTGCATTGTGGGAAAAAATTACTGCTTAAAACTGCAGTATTTTGACATCAGTATGCAGAGGGGGTAAGTACATTAAAGCCGACGATGTGGTTAAAAATATTGATCCGATCAGTAAATGAAGATAACGGCAAGTCAAGGTCATAGGAATGTAATGGCGTTAATGCATTGGATGAGATGCGAACATTCTGTGCGATGCGACTGAAAAATATTTAATAGATTTGTTTCTCTGTTTGTAATTTTGACATGAGAGCACGATGTATCATTAATTAGATCATTGGGCTTAACTCTTTGAACACTGGTGGCATCTTCCACGTCAGTTCAATGGAAGCAATCGAAAGAGTCCATATTTATTATTTGGGGATAGGCCAATTATTATTGATTGGTCTACCCTACACTTTAACCCTTTACCCAACGCAGACGATATCAAAATTTATTATTTTATATATCATTTTTAGAAATTTAAAAAAAAATTTCAACAAATCCATGTCATGTGAAACCCTCGTTGGAACGAGCTCGTTCCAACGAGGGATTCACATGATATGGTTTTATTGAAATTTTTTGAAAAATTTCTAAAAATGATATCTCGTTCCAACGAGGGGTCACATGATATGATTTTGTTGAAATTTTTTGAAAAATGTGTTTTCAGCTGCTGAATTTGCATATTACGCGGGCGGATGCGGCCGATTCGTTGGGTAAAGGGTTAACCCAGCAGCCATCGTACTAAATGAAAGTATGACATATCTGATTTTTGGGACGTAACCTTCGCTTTTTTCAAATGGTTAAACCGGAAGTCGGCGAATCGATACTGTCTCGCTCCATCTGCGCTATGTCCTTGGGCAAGACATTTAATCCCGATTGCTCACGCGAGGGCACAGTGGTACTGTGTACTAAGGCGAATTACATGTCCATGGTGCGCTGCCTTCAACCGCTGCTTGCACTGTTTGTGCCGGTGTAAAAGGAATGGAAGTCCTTAGGAACGTTAGTCCCTCTGGACTATTATTCCGCGGAATTATAGTCCTAGGTCTAACATTTCTAGGAATAGTAGTGGAACGTTAGTCCCTCTGGACTATTATTCCGCGGAATTATAGTCCTAGGTCTAACATTTCTAGGAATAGTAGTCCGGCGGACTACTATTCCTAGAAATGTTAGACCTAGGACTATAATTCCGCGGAATAATAGTCCACAGGGACTAACGTTCCTACGGACTTCCATTCCTTTTACACCGGGTTACCGGGTTGTCGACTCAGAGAGTTGCTCGCAGCTCTTTGATTATTCTTCCCGGGTACTACGGCTTCCTGCACCCATAAAACTGTCCGACACGACATGCCCCCATGCTTTTGAATGTGTCGTTAAATTTCAACAAACAAATAAACAAACAGTTACGACACAATGGGATGTCTCATATTTGAGCCCTGTTGTAAAACAAGCGCGAATATTGATGCACTCAGACCTATGTGAAAATTAAAACCCGAAATCACTAAGGTCGAGCAAAATTAAATAATTGATTCTCAGGCATTTTCTTTTAAACGAATGAGGGAGGGCGGTTTTTATTTTTATTTTTTATTCCTGATGGAATGGTCGCTGATGCCTAAAATCCAGTTGTTAGAGCCTAACATTAAATACTGGAGATTCCATGTTGATTTCACTGATAGTTTTTTTGTAACAGTGATCATACAACACAAAATCAACAGAGAACAACTAAAATTGAGATTAAAAATAATGAGTTTTTGAACTGGTTGAGTGCTAGAAGCCAGAATCAGACCTTTCAAAAAATGAGGGTAACCGTGCAAAAGCCAGCATTTTCCTTACCCGTGTTTCTTATTCAGTCAAACGTAAATAATAGTTTGTTTATACAAATTTGTTCTATTACAAATTATTGGAGAGTGCCTGTTGGCACTCTACAATAATGTGTAATAAAACAATTTTTGAGGAACAAATTTAGACCACTAAAATTAATCTAGCTCTCAACCAGTTAAATAAATATTTATTTTGTACATACATAAGAATCGTGTCGCATTTCGCGAAGAGAATGACAATACTGTATCAATGTATTCGACATATTGCATCCTAAATCGCGATAGTGATACCACTAACATCACACCTTATGATATATTTTTACATTTTGAATTTTGATCCAAAATAAATATGACGAACACGGGCCAAAAAAACGAATGCGCTAGTGCCTGAGAATCAAAAGATTAATTTTTTTAGTCTAATTATGATCTTTATGCAACGCATCTTTGGGTGCCAATTATATTTAGTAAACGTGTGTTATATTTGGACTTGGTTTATACACGCGCTGAATGGTAAGTTTGTTTGATAGCAAGTTTCAAATCAGAAGCACCCCTTCTGTTGAAGAGGAACATACTAATCTCAAATTTCAGGCTGAATCGAATATCGAATGGAATCAGCCAAAAAATTGGAATTGAATCGAAAAGAATCTCACAAACATTTCAAGTTGTGGATATTACTCGTGGAATTCAGAAAACAATATCAGTCACCACTGAAGTATCTCATTCAACGGAGACTCGTTTATTTGCGCAAGTCAATCAAATAAAAAAAAATATACACCCCACCCCCGGAATAAAAGGAGATTGTTTCGGAAGCGGAACCTCCTTGAACTCTCCTTCCGTCATCAGGTCTCCTGCGCATGAAACCTGATGCTAAAAGAAGAGATAAAGAGGAGACACTTTTGAGAAAATCCTGCCGATTCGAAAATTGCATCAGCGCCGCTCAAAGCGAATAACTTGTGTCCACCCGCTGATTTCTCGCGGTTCTCGGACGAGAAGGCCTTGATTAACCATGTGCGCCCAAATGCCTCCTTATCCTGCGCCTCGCCTCTCATCCCAACACAGGAAACGGACTGTTTGATTACACCCCCGTACCCCATTCTTCCCAGTGTCTCCGATAAGCATACCAATAATCGGGACCCAATACTACAGAAATTACAATCTGTGAAGAAGAATAAGTGATTATTTATTTATTTACTGGGTTTAACGACACTTAAGACAGCCAGGGTAGCATGGTGTCGGAGAGGGCTGCGGGTGGATGAGGTCGGAGTGCCTGGGGAGAATCACAGAGCAACTGTTAGAGCCCCCACGTACTAACTCCACACAAGCAGGGTTAGCATTGGTTGAATACAAGTGCACCATCGACGTGCAGTACTCCTTAGTACAGCCTTAGTACCTTGCCACCGTGCACCCACATTGGGCAATCGGGATGAAGTGCCTTGCCCAAGGACAAGAAGCAGTTACCTCTGGTGGGGATCGAACCGTGGACCTTTCGGTTTGAAGTCCAATGCCTTAACCATTGGCAAATAAGTGATTGTAAGGCTTATTTGATCACCTCCAGTGTGTTTATCGGGGCATTTACACGCAAAATGCGTTGCGAGGGTACCGAGCGTTGTCAAAAACACAAACACTGACTTCAATGAGACAACTGTGCAGACTGGAACTGCTTTCACCAGGGAAGAAAATTTGGACCAAACAAAATCGTTGCGTTAAAATTTCAAATACAGAAAGCTAAATAAACATCTGAAATTTTACTAAGTTTATATTATTATTGTCTTTTTGTCTACAGCAAATAAAAAGATCAGATCCAAAACCTGCAAAGTGCAAAGAAAGATCCAGCACAACCTTTATCTCAGCTGTCTAGCTGAAATTTAAGGGATTGGTTAATTGATAGAGTGCTTGATTAATTCTGGCTGTTAGAAATGGTCCATATTAGAGAACGCCCACAGGCAGTTGGGGGCGTGGCTAGAGGTTTTCGATTGGGTGGGGGGTAGTGATTTTCCAACTATGGGGATGGGCCAGGGGGACCCCCCCCCCCAAGTCCCTCCCCCTAGTTGAAAATTCACTATCGAGAAAGATTTTGAAAATGAAGCCACGAAAGGGGGCATACAATTAATTCTAGTAACTGAAATGCCAACACATTAATGATATAATCATCAGGTTATTATTATTTGGAATTATTCTGGGAATTGAATATGTGCTAAGCAAATGCTCAAGCTTAGAACTTTGAGCAGTTCACTCTGTCCTAACATTAAATCAGATCCTATGCAGGAATGATCAATTTTCGATGTGTCATCATTTTGTAACTGTGAATGATGGAATTAACTCAGGATAAAGATTTTACATGATGTGATTTTCTTGAAGTGCATTTTGAGGATTTTTTTTATTACGATAAGTGAACGTACTATGGAAATCTCGTACCGCCGATTGACATCATGCAAACTTATGAAGCTCGATATTGCGTACACTCTAGTTGTAAATAGTAACAGCTGGAATTTTTGCCGATTTGAAACCGAGCTGGAATTTTGGGAAGTAAAGGAGACATCAGCATCACCAAAGAAGCTCTAAAATCTAGATAGATGGAATCTCCAACTACTCATGACTTGCCCTCCGAATTTCCAACTGTAGGAAATTTTGGCCAGGATGGGGGGGGGGGGGGTGCTCCCCATGTCGCCACGTCCCTGCAGGTACTCCCCAATAAATTGTGACTAGACGAATCTACCTATACAAAATAATTTCACTTCTAAGAGAATATGAAGCAAATTCATGGTTAATGAATCCCTTTATTCCTTTAATAAACGAATCGGCCATATCCACTCGCGGACTTTACGAAATGAGCAGTTGAAAAAGAAAAACATTTGAAAGATATTCAACAAAACTATATCGTGTGACCTATCATTGGAACGAGCTCGTCGAGTTCGTTCCAATGTGGGATCGCATAATATATTTTTCTTGACATTTTGTCAAAAAAAAAAAAACTGAAAAAATAATAATTAAAATATTAAATTTTGATATCGTCCTGGATGGGTAAATTGAGGAACCAGTACATTTCAGTGGAGTACAAATAATAGGCGTACAAAACTAAACCAGTTAAATGGCAATTCGTCCCCTGAGTACCAATGTGTTCTAAGTGCCAGTAGGCACATAGAAGACATTAGAACTCAGGAGACGAATTGTCTTTCGATCCCATGGGAAGGGTTGAAGAGTTTCGATGGATATCAATGTTGTCATGCAGGAAGTCTCGCGTCGGCGTTTAACGAATCATCCCAACATACAATAGTCAGTAATTTGCTCTGGTTAATTCATTCTCACCTCACCTAATAGAATCAAAATAAAGGTGTTTTGTCACCAAACACAATGGAGAATCACTGTTTGTTTGACAGTTATTTCCTCTAGCGTAAAATAAATTGTATTTTTAATTTCAAGGAGGTGATGTTTCACAATTATTCAGAGGTTCATTGAGCATGCTGAATTTATTTATACCCAATTATAGAATTTTCATTGACCCCTAACAAATTATAACTCAAGAAGCGATTATTTCTGGCCAAATTATAAATTAGTTTCATTCACCACAAAATCAAACAGTAACAGTTAAAAACCACGGACGCAACTACATAGACTCATCATGTCCAAACCTGAAAAGTCAGTTCTGTTTGAGTGGTTTGAAATTCTCCCACAACGACAGTTCCGAATTCACTGGCTCAGAAAGGCCGTGCTGTCAAAAAACTAGCGACGCGATAAGTTCGAACAAACTGCTGTACCGAGTTGAGCTGGCGGCGATGAAACACAACTGGCAGTGAAATCTACTTCATGAAGATGACACCAGCCTGTCTAGTGGTGAAGATATCTTTTAGCTATATACTGGTAGTGGTGGTGGTGTATGGTGGGGATAGAGTCAATAGGGTATCTCTGTCTTCAGATATTGCAGTGGGATGGGGTTAGCCCATGCCCGGCCTTGGCTGTTGGTGTCAACAGTTATCCAAGAATTCAAAACCGTCTCTCAGCATTGAAGGCTCTTTTGTCTCTCCATTGAACGCAGTATACAACCTCAGATACTTCATGGACGATAACTTGTCGGCAGAAAAACATATCTTGCATGTCTGCAGGGCTTCGCTTTACCATATCCGGAGGGAGCGCGGTGGCTCAGTAGGTGGAGGTGCAGGCTGCAAGCCGAGAGGTCCTCGGTTCGAATCCGCAGCTGCGGCAACCGCGTTGTGTCCTTGGGCAAGACACTTCATCTCCATTGCCCGCGTGGGGGCACGATGACGTCGAGTACTAAGGCGTACTACACGTCGATGGTACGCATGTCTTCAACCAATCTAACCACAGACTATAGATTAACCAGACCAGCGACGTGCACGTTATTTTTGAGGTCAAATATGGCGGCCCTGGAGCGCTGGCCCCCTGGCGGCCACGGGTACTCGATCGAATGAGAACGCTGTTGCAAAGTGAGGCGAGAGGCGAAATCAAACCAAAGAAATGCGTTGAAAATCTACGAGTAAACTGTGTGATCGTTGCAAAGAATGGAACGGTTCGGTTCAAGATGTAAGAAGAAAGGCAATTTAGATTATTTCGCATCATGCCTTCTTCCCAAATAAAGGTTTAATATCAATTCTGTCGGAGCAAATTTGCTTACTAAATATACACAAAACATCACAACGCTGTCAGAGCACTGTCAACATTTTTGCTGAATGCAGGTGAGAAATGATGAAGACGACCACAACAATATTATTCGGCGTTTGTTTTGAGCATACTTTGGTGCCTTTCTTTTAAAATTTTCATCCCACTCAAATTCTCAATATTTTTTTTTAGTTTTGCAGGGATGAGATAGTTGAGCTAATAAATTATGCCTAACTGATTTCAGCTTGACTAAATAAATTCAATAATTTGTGACTGGAATACAGCAATTTTATTTTCTGTAAATTTACATAATCCAATTGTCATGTAAATTTGTCGAAATAAAATTAGATTTTTAATAAATTCTCTATATACGGTATTTCCTTATTTCATATTTGGGGGGGGAAACACATTTTTTACCAATTTTTCAATTAAAATTTAAGAATTTTGGCCGTTTTCGGCTAATGTTCATGCACTGCTGGCTCACACCTGATTTTAGTAAATTGTGACACTCTGTTGATTCAGATTCTCTCAATATTCAATTACTTTTTAAAATTATATGGTGAAATTTAACAAATCGATACCAACAAAACCCCAACATTTGCAATCCTTACTGGTAACTGCCCAATTCAGCGGCCATGTGGCATGAAATACACTATTTTTTATTTTAACTTATTTGTGTGGTGGGCAAGAAATCTAAACACCAGCATAATGGTACAAGATTTCAATCATCATTTTTGGTTTGGAAAGGGGGGTGGAGGGAATTGGGCTGTTTTGGGAAGGAGATGAAAAGAGCAGCTTACATGATACATATAATTACTTTAGGGAAGAACAGGTGACTTTTTAAACAATGAGATAATACTGATGAGTAAGGTTACAAAACATGTAAGTCTATTCAGCATTCAATATGTTTAGTGAATTTTTTTTTATCAATTTAAGAAAATCTCATTAAAAATTAAAATAAACTTTCATGGTCACTGTAGGCTTCTGTCTTGTCTACTTTGTTTTAAAGAGAAAATTAAAAGTTTGAAATTTTAGTTTTTAACTTTCCAGTTCAGTTCTGTTGAGATCATATCTTTTATGGTGCATTATAAATGTGTTTGATCGTGAAAATGTGAAGTTTTTCAACATGGTCTCTTTGCCATAATTATAATTTATTTCACCCTCCAAAGAATTATATCATTGAAATTAAAAAAAGTAAAAAATAATCTCCTTAATATTACTGGAAATATTTCGAAATCGTTATTCGTTAGAATACTTAGCCAAATCACTGGATACTAGGTATTCACTGTGCTGTAAGTAAGACTTAGTTGTTGATATATTGTAATAATGTTCAGACTAATAATAGGTTGACTTATGAAAGTCCAATATGGGTATTTGGGAATATAACAAATACGATTATACCACAACTAAGATCAAGTTGAATTAATTCCTTTCTTCCGGTCCTAAGGAAGCTTCACACCGTATAAAAATTCTCAGTGCCATGTAGTTCTGGAGATATGTGCATTTAAAAAAAAAAAATTTAGCTCCTGCAGGGGGGACAGACAAAAAAATTTTTTTTTAGCTCCTGCAGGGGGGACAGGAAAACAATTTTCGGTATAAATTAGGTACTTGTGACCCAATAAGCCCTCATATCAAATTTGGTTCAAATCAACCTCTTGGTTTGGAAAATAAAAATTTTGGTATAATTTGGGCTTCCACAGTGAGCCCAAATATGAACCCAGGGATATGGCTTTAACAAACTTCACTCTCAGCCCACTAAGAATGCTGTACATCAAATATCAAAAGATTTTGACTGGTGGATCTGAATTTTTTTTTTTTTAAAGAATATTCCTCATATTGAACTAAGTTATAATTTGGGCTCCCACAGGGAAACCAAATATGAGCCAAAGGACTTGACTTGAACAAACTACAATCTCACCTCCCTAAGCATACTGTATACCAAATATCAAAAGATTCTGACCGGTGAATGCGAAGAAGAAGATTTTAAAAGAATATACCTTGTATTGCTCCCAAAGGGAGCCCAAATATGAACTCAGGGACTTGGCTTGAACAAACATGAATCTCACCCCCTCTAAGGATGCTGCATACCAAATATCATAAGATTCTGATTTGTGGATCCGAAAAAGATTTTTGAAGAATATCCCTCATATTGCACTAATTTTGAACATTTGGGTTCCCACAGGGAACAGGGAACCCAAATATGGACCGAGGAATTTGATTTCAACAAATATGTGAATCAATGCTCCAAAGATGTTATATGTAAAGTATGAAAGCTTTTGGAGTAGTGGTTTGGAAGAAAACGATTCTTTAATTTTTTTCCCATTGCCCACTGTGTTAAAAAATGCTGACTCAGTGTCCTGAAAAAGTACCCTATGATAAAACCGATAGCAATTTTTATGACCAATCCTTGCTGTTGGTCCCAAGGAAGTTTCACACCAAATAAAAATTCTCATTGCCGTGCAGTTTTTGAGATATGAGCATTTTATTTTTTTTCTATTTTTAGCTCCTGTGGTTCCCACGGGCCTACGGGAAAAAAATTCTGCATAAATTAGGTACTTATGACCCAATAAGCCCTTACTCAAAATTTGGTTCAAATCGGCCTCTCGGTTTGGAAAATAGAAATTTGGAGTGGGGCTAAAATTTTTGCCCCAGCCATAACATCGCCAAGTATACACCCTCGAACTTCTCTTGAACAAACTTGAGTCTACACGTCAAAAGGAAGCTGCATACCAAATATCAAGTCTCTGCTATTGTTGGTTTTTGAGAAGAAGATTTTTTAAGAATTGGAGCATTTTTGCCCCACCCCTCTGTTCAATATGAGCCGAAACCTAATTTGCCCAAAAATCAAAATGCCCCTATATAACCCCTACTCACATGAAATTTCATTAACATGCGGCCAGTGGTTTGGGAGAAAAAGACCCAACACCACCTTCACGACGGACAAAAAGTGATCAGAAAAGCTCACCCTGACTTTCAGTCGGGTGAGCTAAAAATGTTCTTCACGTCCTCTGGTCAGAATCGTCTGGCCCCCATCACCGAGAGAGTGATGCCCCCTCTCGTGATCTTCCCAAAGAGCCACGCAGCGGATTCATTGGAGATGGTAAGAAAAAAATGAGCCCCTGACCAAGGCATCCACGACATCTGGGCCCTGTCGGGAGACAGTCAGAGCATCCTCAGAATCACTGGGGAAAAGAATCGCTAAGAAAAATAGTTTCGGCCTCCCCGCTGGGGGTGGGACTTTAAAATACACTATGGGAAAAAATCGCACAGGTAAGGGGGAAAGGCTGTGATTCACCGTATACAGTTTAGCCTGTTAAGGGCAGAAATATTGACGGGGATATGAAGTAGTTACACTATATCTTTGTCCGAAATCAACGCGGGGGGGGGGGGGGGGGGCATTGTCATAGACCTAATGATTGCAATCTACCCTTTAGCACCCCATCACATTTTAGGACGCCTGTCATTCGATGTCAAGATCACGCAGAAGATAAAATGAGTTTGCCGTTTGTGTGGTAAATGACCAACAGCCCTCTGTGCATGTTGGTCAATGATTTCAATCAAAGTCTGCGCCTGACATTCCTAAAAAAGCAAACTTCGCTCCCTTCTCATGCCTAGGAGGGCGATTGGCTTTCCTAAAACCTACAAACGCAAAAAGTGGCAAAATGAAGTCTTCCTGTTAATGAATTCTGCCTTTCATTTTATTGCTGCTAACAACGCAGTCAAAACGAGAGACAGCAAAACTGCCCTCACACCTCCAGAGCAGCCCTCTTATAGAGATCACTAACATAGCAGAAGTCTAAAACACAGCGGATATTAGGAATAGGCCGTTATGGTAATCATTATTTTCTGAGGGCAGGGGGCTAGCTTTCGCCCTCCTTAATTTTTGTAAGGCGAGCGAATAAATCGCGCAAGAACGTAAAAATATTGGGGGAGGGGTGAGAGAAGGCATTAACAGAGCACCCATTTTACTAACAGTATGAACTGTGACATGCAGTATGATCCCATCCGTGCGTGGGAGCTGGATAGAAGGCATTCCCCTCTGGTGTGTGTGTCGGGGGGAGGGGGTCATTCCACGTGGAAATCTTGAAAGATTGAGGGCCAAATATTTTGTTCTCGGTGATTCTGGGGCTGCTGTGACCACTTCCCAGGTGAGAATTGCTTATCACTGCAAGTTCGAATTGGTATATGGGTTAATTTTTGGGGTGTGGTGGGCCTAAATATCCATGGGTTGGTTTTGGGGCTTCGGCAAAATGAAAGCCCACCCAAACACAATTTTTTTCATTTTTATAGCTAATAACATGCTACGGGTTCGATTAGTAGCCTAAGCACAGAAAATTTCGTGGCCATAGCTTCAGCCGTTTTTGAGTTATCCAGTCAGATAGAAAATATTAACACTGTGCACAATGGGACTTTTTTTTTATTTTGGAAATTTTCTCAAAAGTTATGGGCTCATATCAATGAAAATCATCCATGGATCCATTAAACCTTTACCTAACGCAAGGGCCAAAACCGGCCAGCGCTATACGCAAAAATCGCCATTCAGTTTTTTTAATATTTTCATTTTTTACTTCCAAAACATAGGTTGTGCGTCGCGCTCGTTCCACTGAGGAGTCACAACCTTATGTTTTGGAAGCAAAAAATGAAAATTTTTAGTTATAAGAGATTTTTTTACGAGTGTCGTCTGTTACTAGCGTTAGGTAAAGGGTTAATAAGGAAAGAAAATTTCATGGCCAAAGCTACAGCCGTTTTTGAATTACCCGATTGGACAGAACTCAAAAATGTAAAACTGTGGATAATGATGAGAATTTTTTTTTTTTTTTTGGGGGGGGGGGGGGGGAATTTCCGAAGGTTTGGGTAATAGCGCGCCCGGTGGTGCCATGGGTAAGCACGGAAACTTTCGTGCTCATTGCTTCACCCGTTTTTAGTTACCCTGTCACAGACTGACGGACAGACATTTGCTGAATTATAGCAAGATTCAGTTGTCATTCGTCATGGATGGGCTATTAATTGTGATCATGACTTTTTCCAGTGTTGGCTATTTCTCGAGTGCCCAAACCAGCGGTTTGTGGGGATGGTTGCGAAATCGACACTGCAATATGCAAATTCATTTCACTTAAATCATGGTACTTATTTTTTTTTTAATTATGGTATCAACAAAATGCACCCAGAACTAGCCGAATGCTACCAGTGATTTTAGAAACAGTTTTGACCGTTGAAAAATCTTTTTTGAGAAGTTACTCGGTGGACTGGGCGATGTTAGACGTCTGGTCATTTTCGATGGCTTTGAAGACACCTTTTTCCAATTTTAGTAAGTTCAATCTGTTTTCGTTGATTTTTTATGAAAAGGAGATTGAGAATTCATTCATAACTTTATACTATTATCAGTTTTTGATGGATAAAGCATTTTAATTCACATGAAATGAAGAAAAAATTAACAAAATCTTCGCGATTTTTACTTTGGATCTATTTTTAGCACACGTTAAAACTTTGACAACAGACTCATATAATTTTTGGGGGGAATGGTTTCATGTTTCATTACCGTTCAGTGTTTGCTTCTCCTCTTGGGAAATTGTAAAAACAAAGGCCGGGGTTTTTCTCACGGGAATTTGTGCAGTTAAAAGCACAGCAGCCGTGACCCGGCATTTCTTTTCGCCATTGAATTTGGAATTGTTTTTGTTTTGAGTACCGTTTCCCGCCAGGTGGCAGTATCGCCCTCGCGTACTTCATTTGCTCCCTTACCGTCGCTGGTCTGGTTAATCTATAGTCTGTGATCTAACCCTGCCTGTGCTGCAGTGCGGAGTTACGAAGTTGGGGAGCTGGCAGCTGCTCGTCGTTGCTCGGTGGTTCTCTCCGGGTACTCCGGCTTCCTCCACCCGTAAAACTGTCACGGTCATGATTAGCCATTGTGCATAAATATGTGACCTTAAACATCAATAAATAAATAAATACCATCTCCGGCAATAAATAAATAAATAAATACCATCTCCGGCATATCAGTAGAATTCGGAGCGTGATTGATGGTGCGACGGCAAAACAACTTGTTCATCCCTTCAAACAACTTGTTCATCCCTTCATTGCAAGTCGTACAGATCATTGCAACTCACTATTGTTCGGTATTCCACCATTGATACAACTGACGCAACACACAGATGCGCAGCAAGTGCAATCACTATGCGCACACGGCCTTGTCATATCACACCGATTTTTCAAGATCTCCACTGGCTGTCTCTTGGGGAAAGGATTCAATTTAAAAATTCTCTCATTTGTTACCCTATGGTGTTCTGTTAGGGCCAAGAATCGAGCGTCGCGTTTCTCTTTTCTGTTTCTTCAGAACGCGACAGGGCTATATTACGACAGAACCGCGACAGTAATGTCGCGTGTCGTGTTCTCGCGTTTTCGTGGGATATTTTAAATGAGGATGCACTGACAAAAACGCGACAGAGCTATATTACGACAGAACCGCGACAGTACTGTCGTATTGTAGTTTTGCCGTGTTTTCGCCTAAAATTGTTTTCCAGACAAAAACAAAAATGCGACAAAGTGCACGACGCTCCATCGAGTGAAATGTGAGAAATATCGTTATATAGCTTTGTCGGCTTGTCTTTATCGAAGCAATTTTACAGGAAAACGCGACAGAGCTATATTACTACAGTACCGTTGCGGTTCTGTCAGTAGAATAGCATGTACCCGATCGGGCCTGTTTGGCAGGATCTCATGCAGGATCTCATGTGACGTCATAGTCACGTGACCCAGTGGCGCCATGTTTGGTTGTCACGGTAACCCGCGTGATCGGCCATCTTGTGACGCCATCTCCATAGCGATGCGTGATGTGAGTGCGCATGCGCAGCACGTGTTGTTAGGGCGATACGTGTTTCGGTCGTCCATTTTGTATACTGGAGGCCGCCATCTTGGTTTCTATGGTAGCACGTGATTGCTATGTGACCCAAAACCTTCTAACAAGACAGGGGTATATTCGGAGGATGTGTTCCTTTGTACAGAAGTAATTTCCCGATTCGTAGAATTACCACAAACAACCCGGCAAGTTTTACTATTTCGAATTCTTTCAGAATTCTCTGCTTCTGTCTACATATACAATAGTTTTCGTCTATCGGGCCATGTTCCTTTGTTCCGGAGTATACTTCAGTAGCGTAGAAGAGCCTATCAACTGGAACAACTTATTGTTACTATATTTAGCTATTCTGGTCTGTTCTTGTTAGTTCTGACCCTATTCCGTGTACTCTTGTTGTTTCATTTATCTAGATCATTTATATAGATTATAACTAAACAATCAGATTGCTTGATTTCCCATAATCTGTATGCAGAGTTATCTCCCTTGTGCATATCAAAACATTCCCAAATCCAATAAGACAAGAGAGTAATTGCTCCATGAGCAATTGCTCGAACGACTCGAAGCCCATCGAGCAAATGTGCTATCGAGCAATTGCTCGGTCGAGTGACTCCTCGAACGACTCTTCAACTCATTTCAGTATTTGAGGATACCTATGGCCCGGTATTGTATTATTATTTGAGGATACCTATCGAGGATATCTTTTTATAGGATACTTATCTAAGAATACTATTACCTGTATCACAAGGCATACCTATCCCAAATACCCCTTATAAGCTAAAGAGTCAAGAGAGTAATTACTCCATGAGCAATTGCTCGAACGACTCGAAGCTCATCGAGCAAATGAGCCTTAGAGCAATTGCTCGATCGAGTGACTTGACATACTGCTCGAACGACTCGAATTTCATCACTGTGGCTGCTCCATTTCTTTGGACCCAGCTTCAGGTTAAAGGCACCCCGACTTAATTTTCTTCAAACCTGCTCTCAGAGCATATTGGTTTCAGCGAGTATACACCTTCCGTTGAAGCGACTGAGGGTCATCCCATGTCACTTTCCTGGTCAAAATAACCCTAGGTGCCACATTTCAATGGAAGACGCGCGATTGTGGTCGTTTCCTTGATATAACAACGAAATAATGTGGAGTGTACATATTTTTTATAACCACCTTAAAGCCAAAGAGCTCTATGATGAGTGTCGGCTTTAACTCTTTGCCTAACAAGAAAAGCAGACGACACTTGCAAAACAAAATTCTTGAATAACTATTTTGTGACCCCTCATAGTCCTGAACGAGCTCGACCAGCTCGTTCTAACGAGTGGTCATAACCTATGTTTTTGAGACAAAAATGAAAAAATAATGAAAATGATTTTTGAGAATAGCGCTGGGCGGTTTTGTCGTTACATTGGGTAAAGGGTTAAACTATATTTATTATAATTTATTTATATGAATTTTCTTATGTATTTATATCCCTGTTTCTCGGCGAGCTATTCAGACAAGGACAACCGTGGGAACGCAGAGCAATAAGTACTTACTGTGGTAAACAGATAAGGCTTTATTCGTAAAATAGGACTCGACAATCAACGCCAGGGGGTTCAAGTGACAAGTGGGTATAAACAACTGACTAACCGTAACTTCTGTTACGGCCTGATTGACCACGATGGGGGGCACGGTGGTGCTGTGTGTTGAGGTGTCCTGCACGTCGACGTTGCATTTGTCTTTAGCCACTGTCTGTGCAGAGTTAGGAAGTTGGAAGGTCGTTGCTGCCCGATGGTTTTTTTCCGGGTACTCCGGCTTCCTCCACTCGTAAAACTATCCGACACGATATTGAGAGTGTCGTCGAACCTCAGTTAACATACAAACAAACCTATGACGTAGCTATACGTGCAGAAAGTGACCTTAAATATAATAAATAATTCATTTCAGAAAGGAGTCTCCAATCACCGTAATTCGTTGCGACAATCTGCCACGGCTTTTACCGCGACATTTGCCGATTGTCACAGCTTTTAATGCGACATCGCAATTAGCTAATTTCTAGGTCTGGTTGGACTTACATGTAACCAAACTAACAATTACATGCGACAACTTTATGGCTTCGTGGAGGTCTGTGAACACACCAACCAATAAGGTTTTCGTGGGGAAAACCATTTGGGAAATGGTGGGTCTGCCAAGTATAACATACGGTACGGAAGTGGTACCCCTAAACCAGACGGCTGTAAAGAGCTTGTAAATCCCGCAGAATAATGCAGGCCGATGGATAACGGGGTGGAGTAATGCCGCAGCACTAGAAGCAATCAGGGGTGAGCTTGGGTGGATGAGGATCAAGGACAGGATAGACTGATTGAAACTCTGTTATCTTAATTATTTGGTAAATCTCACCGACAGCCGATGGTGTAAAGTAATGTTCCTGAGAATTTCCAACTCAAATATCAAGACAGGGTGGATGGTCCAAATGAGGGAGCTAATAGAGAAGTACTCATTGGAGATCTCGGAACTAGACGTTGGGGCTAACCAGGGTAAAAAAATCGTCAGAGAAAGGTCATGGGGGATGGTAACCGTAATCGGCGAGAGGGGGGTCAAATAAAAGGGGTCTTTGGGTGGCCTGCGTGATAAAGAGAAGCCTGGATTTGAAGAGTACCTTGATGGCACCTTTGGGGGGGGGGGGGGTCACTGTTGTTCAAGCTGAGGTCGCGGTACCTGGAGCTGATAGGGAAAAAATGGGGAAAACAGTGAAAAGGAGTGCCAGATGTGTAATTTGGGCGCGGTGGAGACCCTGGAACACTTTTTTCTAGAATTCCCAAAATATCAGTCTATAAGAATAAGATTCACTGGGAATAGAATGGGGAAGTGGAATAGGAGAATGAAGGACATGTGGTTAGTGGGAGACTCAAAGGAGAGGGTTAATATGCTAATCGGAGAGATTGGGAAGAATGGGGCAAGGGATGTCATCAAGCAGTTCGTCTCCGAGTGTTGGTAGGAGAGAAGAAGAGTCGGAATAGGGAGGCAGTTGGGAGTACAGGGGTAACCAAGGCCTTCTCATCCGAGAACCGCGACAAATCAGCGGCCGGCCAAAGTGTTATTACAATGGGTTTTTTTCAAGCTGAGAGTATGCAAGTGTTCCAATATACGGATAGTCCTGTTCTATATTATCACAAATGTAAACAAATTGCCCAATAAATTCCACCTCCGGTCAGCGGCTCTCTTCTCCTATAATGGATGAATAAATGCTATCCACGTTGTTTTCGATAGGGGGCATTTCTGGGATAAATATTTTTTAACCCTTTGAATCCTGGTGGTATCATCCATGTCTGTTGAATGACAGCAATTGGAAGAGTCCGCATTTATTATTTGGGGTATAGTCTATATACAGAACCACACTTATATTTGAATGGGTTAACGATTACTGGACGAGAGCGGGTAGCGCAGGGATACCACGAGAGCCGATAGGCTCGAGTGGTTATCCCAGCGCCACACGCTCGAGTCCAGTAATCGTTAACCCATTCAAACATAAGTGTGGTTCTGTATTTATTACACACCCAACCCTGAAAAAGAATTCACTGTAATTAATCGCTAATTTAATTAAATAGTCGACGATTTGAAAGGTTGAAAGAATTTTAGAGAGAAACGGGCAATTTTGTCAGAGAACCAGTCTCAAGTCTTTGACCTTGCCACCTGCAGAATCGCTGTTGATTCATTTTATTCGAAAAAATGTCGGTTGGAACACTCAAAACTCAAAGATTGCGTTCAACATATCAGACATCACAAATTATGAGGTCTGAAATGTGTTTTCAAAAGTGTGTGTGCAGGCATCATTATATCTGGAGGATGCCAAATGTACAAGGATTTTAATTTAAATATGGTGCGAACTAGCCGGGTACTAGCTGTTTAAATTTCGTGCTTTTCAAACTGAAAGTTAAACTAAAATAGAAGTTTGAACTCGGCTTAACTTACTTTTCATGCACTTTTGCCACTAGACTATCGCATGTGGATATCGGTCATTTCTGTTCTGTACTGTAACAAAAGTACACACTGGACGAGTAAAGACATTTTGTGCACCAATTAACCTTCCGGGGAATTCATTCGATCGTTTAGAGTAACTGAGGCAGTTCAAGATTCCATTCTGAGTGAACTCTGTAGTCTTGTCCTTGGTAAGTTAGCACTTTATTTTTCAACATTATAAAGTTTCTGACTTGAAATTTAGCCTTCTTTTTATTTCATCTCAAGTCTTGATAACCTATGTTTGAAATGGGCTGCACTTACAAATAAAGGCTTTAGGTTGTCTACATTTTCTACAGAAAAACAAAGGGAGAACTAGAGAAACAGAATTTACTGCACCCAGTAAATTCAAGTCTGTGTGAAAAGGGTTAAAGTATCAGGAATAAACTACACAGAAGGAGAATTTATGGAGGCTTATTTTCAGGAGTAAATTATTTTCAAACAAATCAGAAATGGATTTTCGTTAATAGTATTTACAGATATTCATACAGCAATCAGAACATTTTTTTATAAGAAACCAGAAAAGGCATATATGTGACCAGCATTCAAAGGGTTCGATACACGAATCAGAAGTGGACATTTTTGGCTCTGCCCACCAAGCTGATTGATGAAATACGTTCATGAACTTTTGAAATGCATTAAGGTGTAATGATATGCATTCCCCAGTCTTTCTGAATAATATGCACTGGATGACCTTGGTGACCTCTTTCAGGCGGACCATACATATATTGAACCTCCAGCAATTTTTAAATCAATCGCTATAGTCCCATGTATACACCTACTTTAAAGAAATGGCTCCACCAACTACAGATCTGTCATTTTTGGGCGATGATAGCAAATATTTATTATGATTTAGAAGCCTCTAAGGCAGTTAGCCTACTGTATCACACAAAAGGCCTCAAACTAGCTGAAAAAACAAAGATGAGTGCAAACTGGTTGTTGGTAACCAGCATGCCAAAACGAATAGAGATAGGACGATTCGTATTTGAGTTATCGAGCCGACAAAGGGTGCATAGACTCTATATTGGGGATAGTGCCATAAAAAACTTAAAAGCCCCAAGAACTCGTTTAAAGGCCTACCCTTAAGAGCATGTAGTGCCCTAAACAAAGCATACATAAAATAAGATGGTGGAATCTTGAATCATGGCATTTGCGTAAAGAGTGGCAATATGGCAGGAAGCGTGCAAAAGGTTCTACCGTCATAAGTTAAATGATGTTGTTTGATCTTCGCGGTGAAGTATGAAGAGGGCGGTGAAGTATGAAGAGGGTTAAAGACAGACCATTTAAATATTCCATTTCATTAATTCATAATTGTGATAAGTGTTTCGAGAGAGCCGCTTACCACTCGGCCCGAAACCTGTTGATCTTGAGTTATGATTGAGAATGAAAAAAAAATTAAAAATGCAATGAAAGGTGAAGGGTTATTTATTCAACTACAGTTAATCAAGTGTTGTAAGATAGATCTGTATAATAAACAAATTTTCTTGCCACTCAAAGGGTTTTTTTTCAACTTGGTTTGGGGATGGAATTTAATTCTGATCTGACAGCTGATAAGAGTAAATATGTGTCAGGCTGTCATCTATAGCAACTTCTCTCTAATTTGATTGTTTACATTATTCTCTTGTGTATATAAATATAAACAGCTATTTGTTTATGATGCTTTTCTGTTACAAAGAAATTAGGGGGTATAAAAAACTCTGTGGCCCAATGGACCACTCCCAAAGGTTCCCTGATAACATAGCTGGGCCAGTACTTGTGACAGGCTACCAGTATGCCAAACAGCCCCAGGACAGATTATTTATTTATTTATTGGTGTGTAAGGTCACATATTTCTGCATAATGGCTAATCAGGACCACGACAGTTTTACGGGTGGAGGAAGCCGTAGTACCCGGAGAGAACCACCAAGCAACGGCGAGCAACTGTCAGTTCCCCAACATACTAATTCCACACAAGCAGGATTAGCATTGGTTGAAGACAGGTGCACCATCGACAAGCAGTACGCCTTAATACACAGCGTCACCGTGCCACCATGTGGGCAATGGGGGCGAATTGTCTTGCCCAAGGACACAACGTGGTTGCTGCAGGTGGGATTCGAACCGAGGACCTCTCGGCTTGCAGCCTGCACATCTACCAACTCAGCCACCGTACCCCCAGGACAGATGATTTGTTTTTGAGTTATCGTCAAGACAAAAGGAAGGGGATAGAAAATATTCATACAGGAATCAGAACATTTTTATAAGAAACAAGAAATGGCATATATATGTGACAAGCATTCAAAGGGTTTGATACACTAATCAGAAATGGATATTTTTGTCTTTGCCCACTAATTTGAGTGATGAAATACACTCATAAACTTTAAAATTCATTAAGGTGTAATAAAATGCATTTCCCAGTCTTTCTGAATAATGCCCCCATACTAAGATCTTCAGAGGGTTAAAATATTCCCTTTAAATACTCCATTTTAATCCTTTAAATGGGGGCGCATTGGCTCAGTTGGCTGAGGTGCAGGCTGCAAGGCGTGAGGTCCTCACTCTGTCCTTGGGCAAGCCACTTCACCCCATTGCCCACATGCGTGCATGGTGGCGATGTGTTCTAAAGCGTGCTGCACATCGATTGTGCACCCGTCTTCAACCAATGCTAACCCTGCTTGTGTGGAGTTAGTATGTGGGGGATCTGACAGTTGCTCCTTGTTGCCCGGTGGTTCTTCCCAGGTACTCCGACTTCCTCCACCTAAAAAACTGTCGTGGTCATGATTAGCCACTGTGCAGAAATATATGACATTAAACGCCAATAAATAAATAATCCTTTAAAAAATGAGCTCAATCCAATAAAGGGTCATAAGCTATGTTTTTTCAAGCAAAAATGAAAAGGTAATTAAAACTGAATAGACGTTTCTGTGAATAATGTTGACTGGTTTCGCTGTTATGTTCGCTAAAGGGTTAAGAATCCCTAACTTTGGAAGGCACACTGAAAAGGTGTTCCATTCCACATAGAATTAAATGTTAAGAAAATAAAGCGAAAAACATTAAGTTTTTCAGCTGACAGTACCTGCTTTTGCACTCCGGAGGGATGGAACGGCACAAATCAGAGACATTCTCTTAATGCCACTTTGACACCAAAGGTTTCTGCACTCTCGGTGAGGTCGAGATGAGCGCAGTGAAAGACTATAGAACTCCTCTAACAAATTAGTTTTAAACAGTCATAGCACTAACACAATTAACAGTACAGTCGACCATGCCAGTATTGCATTGTTACCGGCACCCTGACAGTTTTGTGATAGGTTTCAACAATTATTCAGTACAGTTTTATGGAAAGGGTTAACTTTATTCTGCCTGAAATAAAATATGTGCAATCCACATTGAAGTCTTGAGAGGGGTTAAAAGCATTGAACTGAATAAGATAGGTTTCAACAATTATTCAGTGCAGTTTTATGGAAAGGGTTAACTTTATTCTGCCTGAAATAAAATATGTGCAATCCACATAGAAGTCTGGAGAGGGTTAAAAGCAGTGAACTGAATAATTTACAATTTATTTCCTTGCAAGGCATAGGGTTTCTCTCAACTTAGTTTCAGGAACTAACATCCCATAATGATGACAAGGTCAGATTTCATTTTGACAGCTTACTCCACTGGTGTTTACATAGTCTCCAGTGTGAACATAACATCGTATTGCTTGGGGAGAATTTACTGTATCAGGAAATTGGAGGCTGTGAAAACCCTGTGGCCTACTGGGCCATACTGAAAAAATGTGATTTCCAGCAATTCTGAAAAAATGCACTCAATGACCCCTAGTTGACCTCCATAACCTTGACCCATATTTTGAACCTCCATCGAGCATCGACTCATTTGGTGTTGGTCCCAGGTCTGTAGGTCATTCCATGCCTGAGATATGGGAGTGACCCATGTTAAAATTTTTGGCCATGCCCACTTTTTTTACGTAAAAATGCATGTGTGTATGTCAGGAATACTTTAAGGGTCAAAAATGTGATTTCTAGCAATTCTGAAAAATGCGCTCAATGACCCCTAGGTGACCTCTGTGACCTTGACCCATATTTTGAATCTCCACCAAGTGTCAACTCATTTGGTGTTGGTCCGAGGTCCATACGTCATACCACGCCTGAGATATGGGCATCACCCACTTTCAAAAATTTTGGCCACGCCCACTTTTTGTTACGTCAGAATGCATGTCTGTACGTCAGAAATAGTTTAGGGGGTCAAAAAATGTGATTTCCAACAATTCTGAAAAATGCACTCAATGACCCCTAGTTGACCTCCGTGACATTGACCCATATTTTGAATCTCCGTCGAGTGTCGACTCATTTGGTGTTGGTCCCAGGTCTGTAGGTCATACCATGCCTGAGATATGGGAGTGACCCACTTTCAAAAATTTTGGCCACGCCCACTTTTTTTAATGTATAAATGCATGTGTGTATGTCAGGAATACTTTAGGGGTCAAAAAATGTGATTTCCAGCATTTCTGAAAAATGCACTCAATGACCCCTAGGTGACCTCTGTGACCTTGACCCATATTTTGAATCTCCATCAAGTTTCGACTCATTTGGTGTTGTCCCAGGTCCATACGTCATGCCATGCCTGAGATATGGGCGTGACCCACTTTCAAAATTTTTGGCCACGCCCACTTTTTTCACGTCAAAATGCATGTGTGTCCGTCAGGAATGCTTTAGGGGGTCAAAAAATGTGATTTCCAGCAATTCTGAAAAATGCACTCAATGACCCCTAGATGACCTCCGTGACCTTGACGCATATTTTGAACCTCCATCGAGTGTCGACTCATTTGGTGTTGGTTCCAGGTCTGTAGGTCATACCACGCCTGAGATATGGGCGTGACCCACTTTCAAAACACCCCTACAGACACCCCTGATACCCCAGGAATCTGAAAAACATAGGTGACCGAGAACTTGTGGCTGTCTATCAGCATGCCAAAAATCAACGAGATAGGGCAATTCGTTTTCGAGTTATCTTGCGGACAAAAAAGTGATGAGAAGACAGAAGACAGGAGAAGAAGAAGAAGAAGAAGAAGAAGAAAAAAAAAAAAAAGAAGAAAAAAAAAAAAGAAAAAGAAACTGTGCAAAAACAATAGTCTGATAAAACTGCAAGAAAATGTCATGTCTCTTGTCTCCACAACTTCAGAAGTAATTTAGTTTGTACACCTTTTTTACAACCCACCCATCTATAACCTGACAGCATTTTCTCTAAAGCTCACGAAATGAGTATCCAACAGTCTTAGAGGCTGAAAGAGAAATAAGGGGGGGGGGGGGGGGGGGGTGCGTTGTTCTCACCAGAAAGCTCCAACTTATTTTGGTTGATAATATTCAGATTTATTAATTAGTCTGTGTGAAACACACAGACTATTGTTTTTGCACAGTTTCTTTTTCTTTTTGTTTTTTTCTTTTTTTTCTTTTTTTTTCTTCTTCTTCTTCTTCTTCTTCTTCTTCTTCTTCTGTCTTCTCATCACTTTTTTGTCCGCAAGATAACTCGAAAACGAATTGCCCTATCTCGTTGATTTTTGGCATGCTGATAGAGAGCCACAAGTTCTCGGCACTGAATATTTTTCAGATTCCTGGGGTATCAGGGGTGTCTGTAGGGGTGTTTTGAAAGTGGGTCACGCCCATATCTCAGGCGTGGTATGACCTACAGACCTGGGACCAACACCAAATGAGTCGACATTCGAAGGAGGTTCAAAATATGGGTCAAGGTCACGGAGGTCATCTAGAGGTCATTGAGTGCATTTTTCAGAATCGCTGGGAATCACATTTTTTGACCCCTAAAGTATTCCTGACGTACACACATGCATTTTGACGTAAAAAAGTGGGCGTGGCCAAAATTTTTGAAAGTGGGTCACGCTCATATCTCAAGCATGGTATGACGTATGGACCTGGGACCAACACCAAATGAGTCGACACTCGATGGAGATTCAAAATATGGGTCAAGGTCACGGAGGTCACCTAGGGGACATTAAGTGCATTTTTCATAATTGCTAGAAATCACATGTTTTGACCCCCTAAAGCATTCCTGACATACACACATGCATTTTGACGTAAAAAAAGTGGGCGCGGCCAAAATTTTTGAAAGTGGGTCATGCTCATATCTCAAGCATGGTATGACATATGGACCTGGGACCAACACCAAATGAGTCGACACTTGATGGAGATTCAAAATATGGGTCAAGGTCACAGACGTCACCTAGGGGTCATTAAGTGCATTTTTCATAATTGCTAGAAATCACATTTTTTGACCCCCTAAAGCATTCCTGACATACACACATGCATTTTGACGCAAAAAAAAGTGGGCGTGGCCAAAATTTTTGAAAGTGGGTCACGCTCATATCTCAAGCATGGTATGACGTATGGACCTGGGACCAACACCAAATGAGTTGACACTCGATGGAGATTCAAAATATGGGTCAAGGTCACGGAGGTCACCTAGGGGTCATTAAGTGCATTTTTTCATAATTGCTAGAAATCACATTTTTTGACCCCCTATAACATTCCTGACATGCACACATGCATTTTGCCGTAAAAAAAGTGGGCGTGGCCAAAATTTTTGAAAGTGGGTCACACTCATAACTCAAGCATGGTATGACGTGTGGACCTGGGACCAACACCAAATGAGTCGACACTCGATGGAGATTCAAAATATGGGTCAAGGTCACAGAGGTCACTTGGGGTCATTAAGTGCATTTTTCATAATTGCTAAAAATCACATTTTTTGACCCTCTAACGCATTCCTGACGTACACACATGTATTTTGAAGCAAAAAAAGTGGGCGTGGCCAAAATTTTTGAAAGTGGGTCACGCTCATATCTCAAGCATGGTGTGACGTATGGACCTGGGATCAACACCAAATGAGTCGACACTCGATGGAGATTCAGAATATTGGTCAAGGTCATGGAGGTCACCTAGGGGTCATTAAGTGCATTTTTTATAATTGCTAGAAATCACATTTTTTGACACCCTAAAAGCATTCCTGACATACACACATGCATTTTTAACGTAAAAAAAGTGGGCGTGGCAAAAATTTTTGAAAGTGGGTCACGCTCATATCTCAAGCATTGTATGACGTATGGACCTGGGACCAACACCAAATGAGTCGACACTCGATGGAGATTCAAAATATGGGTCAAGGTCATCGAGGTCACTCAGGGGTCAATGAGTGCATTTTTCATAATTGCTGGAAATCACATTTTTTGACCTCCAAATGCTTCCCCAAAAATTCAGATGTGCATTTTTTCATGAAAAAAGTGGGCATGGCCAAAATTTTTGAAAGTGGGTCACACTCATATCTCAAGCATGGTGTGATGCATGGACCTGGAGCCAACACTAAATAAGTTGACACTTGGTGGAGGTTCAAAAATGTGGGTCAAGGTTACGGAGGTCACTTGTGGTCATAGAGTGCATTTTTTCAGAATTGCTGGAAATCACATTTTTTGACTCTCTAAAGCATTCCTGAAGTCCATACATCCATTTTTAGGTAAAAAGTTGGTGTGGCCAAAATTTGTGAAAGTGGGTCATGCTCATATTTCAAGCATGGTATGATGTATGGACCTGGGACCAATACCAAACGAGTCGACACTCGATGGAGATTCAAAATTTGGGCCAAGGTCGAACAGGAGTCACGAGGGCTATTACCGAAATTGCTGGAAATCATATTCTTGAACCTCCTTGTGCATTCCCTTGATTGGTCCCTTTGAATACTGTGAAGATATATACCTTATCTGGTTTCTTGGAAAAAATTAACTGATTTTTGAATGAATATCTATAAATACTGTCATTGAAAACCTATTTTTTATTTCTTTAAAACTATTCTATCCCCAAAATAAGCCTCTAAAGTATTCCCATTACATTCATAGAGGGGCATGGTGGCTAAGCAGTTAGAGGTGCAGGCTGCAAGCCAAGAGGTTCTCAGTTCGAATCCTATCTGCGGCAACTATCTTGTGTCTTTGGGCAAAAAACACTTCACCCCCATTGCCCACATAATGGCATAGTGATGATGTGTACCAAGACATACTGCATGCCGATGATACACTTGCACTAACCCTGCTTGTGTGGAGTTAGCATGTTGGGGATCCAGACAGTTGCTTGTTGTTGTTGTTTGGTGGTTCTCTGTGTTCTCTGGTTTCCTCCATCCATAAAAACTGTACGACACGAGGCGGGCCTAGCTGTTGAAGTGTCGTTAAACCCCAATAAATTAATAACATTCATAGAATGTCTTCTATGCACTGTTTGTCAACATGATAACCCAAATACAATCAATCCTTTTTACTTGCAATATATTTTCCAGAGGTGCCATGCATGCACTTCATCATTGCCTTGCTAATATGGACATTTGCCATCATCTACAAATATGGCAGATCCGGAGTTGGTGGAGCCAATATTTATAAAGTAGTTTGTGCTCATACTTCAGGTTTAGTATGACCTATAGTAATGGTACCTACACCAAATGAGTTGAAACTTGCTGGAGGTTCAAAATGTGGTCCACCTCTATGCGGTCAAGAGAGGTCATTAAATGCATACTTTTTCTTCCTATTGGGAATTTCATTTTATACCAATTAATGCAGTTCTGAAGATTATACATGTATCTCATCATTCAAATAAATGGTAGCGGCAGTAATGTCCATTTCTGATTCCTTGTTCGAACCCTATATATGGTGTGCACATATATGCCTTTTCAGGTTTCTTAGAAAAATTGTTCTGATTCCTGTATGAATATTTTCTCCATGAAAGAATTTCACAAAAAGCAGTGGGGAGAAAGCTGTGACTGTCACATACAATAACATGATCTATTTATTTAATCTCATTGTACATAATTATTCCCAAACCAAGTTAATATAAAAACAAACAACTTGATAATGAAGAATTCCAGTGTACATGTAATTGTAAAACTACACTGGAGATTTGTTATTTAAACCTATCACAATACTGTCAGGAGGATGCCGGTAAAAGATGCAATACTGACATAGTTGAATGTTCTGTTAACTGTGTTAGTGCTATGACTGTTTAAAATTAATTTATTAAAGAAGTTCTAGTTTTATGTATGCCTTGTTTAGGTCACTAGATGCTATTTTAAGAGCAGGCTTTCAAATGAGCTCTTGGAGTTTTTAAGGTTTTTATGACAATATCTCCGACATAGAGTCTATGCACCCTTTGTCAGCGCGACAAATCAAATACGGACCGTCCTATCTCTATGCATTTTGGCATGCTGGTTAACAATAACCAGTATGCACTCATCTATGTTTTTTTCACCCGTTCGATCTGAATGTCAGATGACAGATCTGAAGTTGGTGGAGCTATTATTTCAAAGTGGGTTGCGCTCATTCTTCAATGTAGATGTGGTCATGGGACTACACCGACTGAGTTAAACATTGCTGGAGATTCAATATATGGTCCACCTGAATAAGGTCATCAAGTGGATATTATTCAGAAAGACTGGGAAATGCATTTACACCTTAATGTATTTCTAAAGTTTATGAATGTATTTCATCACTCAAATTCGTGGGCAGAGCCAAAATTGTCCATTTCTGATTCGTGTATCGAACCCTTTAAATGCTGGTCACATATATGCCTTTTCTGGTTTCTTATAAAAATTGTTCTGATTCCTGTATGAATATCTGTAAATACTGTTAACGAAAAACCCATTTCTGATTTGTTAAAAAATATTTTACACCAGAAGATAAGCCTCCATAAATTCTCTTTCTGTAGAGTTTATTCCTGATACTTTAACCCTTTTCACACAGACTTGAATTTACTGGATGCAGTAAATTCCGTTTCTCTAGTGTTTACATTAGATTTTGTACTAATACTATACTTCACCAGTTTGTAATCTGAACGGTTCTGTCAATATTCTTTTCTTGGTATCTAGTTCAAAACAAAATAATTAGTCTGTGTGAAACACACAGACTATTGTTTTTGCACGGTTTGTTTTTCTTTTTTTTTTTCTTTTTTTTCTTTTTTTTCTTCTTCTTCTTCTTCTTCTTCTTCTTCTTCTTCTTCTTCTTCTTCTTCTTCTTCTTCTTCTCCTTCTCCTGTCTTCTGTCTTCTCATCACTTTTTTGTCCGCAAGATAACTCGAAAACGAATTGCCCTATCTCATTGATTTTTGGCATGCTGATAGACAGCCACAAGTTCTCGGCACTGAATATTTTTCAGATTCCTGGGGTATCAGGGGTGTCTGTAGGGGTGTTTTGAAAGTGGGTCACGCCCATATCTCAGGCGTGGTATGACCTACAGACCTGGGACCAACACCAAATGAGTCGACATTCGATGGAGGTTCAAAATATGGGTCAAGGTCACGGAGGTCATCTAGGGGTCATTGAGTGCATTTTTCAGAATTGCTGGAAATCACATTTTTTGACCCCCTAAAGTATTCCTGACGTACACACATGCATTTTGACGTAAAAAAAGTGGGCGTGGCCAAAATTTTTGAAAGTGGGTCATGCTCATATCTCAAGCATGGTATGACGTATGGACCTGGGACCAACACCAAATGAGTCGACACTCAATGGAGATTCAAAATATGGGTCAAGGTCACGGAGGTCACCTAGGGGTCATTAAGTGCATTTTTCATAATTGCTAGAAATCACATTTTTGACCCCCTAAAGCATTCCTGACATACGCACATGCAAAAAGTGGGCGTGGCCAAAATTTTTTAATGTGGGTCACGCTCATATCTCAAGCATGGTATGACGTATGGACCTGGGACCAACATCAAATGAGTCGACACTCGACGGAGATTCAAAATATGGGTCAAGGTCACGGAGGTCACTTGGGGTCATTAAGTGCATTTTTCATAATTGCTAGAAATCACATTTTTGACCCCCTAAAGCATTCCTGACATACGCACATGCAAAAAGTGGGCGTGGCCAAAATTTTTTAATGTGGGTCACGCTCATATCTCAAGCATGGTATGACGTATGGACCTGGGACCAACATCAAATGAGTCGACACTCGACGGAGATTCAAAATATGGGTCAAGGTCACGGAGGTCACTTGGGGTCATTAAGTGCATTTTTCATAATTGCTAGAAATCACATTTTTTGACCCCCTAAAGCATTCCTGACGTACACACATGTATTTTGATGTAAAAAAAGTGGGCGTGGCCAAAAATTTTTTGAAAGTGGGTCACGCTCATATCTCAAGCATGGTATGTCGTATGGACCTGGGATCAACACCAAATGAGTCGAAACTCGATGGAGATTCAGAATATTGGTCAAGGTCATGGAGGTCACCTAGGGGTCATTAAGTGCATTTTTTATAATTGCTTGAAATCATTTTTTGACACCCTAAAGCATTCCTGACATACACACATGCATTTTGACGTAAAAAAAGTGGGCGTGGCCAAAATTTTTGAAAGTGGGTCACGCTCATATCTCAAGCATGGTATGACATATGGACCTGGGACCAACACTAAATGAGTCGACACTCGATGGAGATTCAAAATATGGATGAAGGTCACCGAGGTCACTCAGGGGTCAATGAGTGCATTTTTCATAATTGCTGGAAATCACATTTTTTGACCTCCAAATGCTTCCCCAAAATTCAGATGTGCATTTTTTCATGAAAAAAGTGGGCGTGGCCAAAATTTTTGAATGTGGGTCACGCTCATATCTCAGGCATGGTATGACGTATGGACCTGGGATCAACACCAAATGAGTCGACACTCGATGGAGATTCAGAATATGAGTCAAGGTCATGGAGGTCACCTGGGGTTCATTAAGTGCATTCTTTATAATTGCTAGAAATCACATTTTTTGACACCCTAAAGCATTCCTGACATACACACATGCATTTTGACGTAAAAAAAGTGGGCGTGGCAAACATTTTTGAAAGTGGGTCACGCTCATATCTCAAGCATGGTATGGCGTATGGACCTGGGACCAACACCAAATGAGTCGACACTTGATGGAGATTCAAAATATGGGTCAAGGTCACCGAGGTCACTCAGGGGTCAATGAGTGCATTTTTCATAATTGCTGGAAATCACATTTTTTGACCTCCAAATGCTTCCCCAATATTCAGATGTGCATTTTTTCATGAAAAAAGTGGGCGTGGCCAAAATTTTTGAAAGTGGTTCACGCTCATATGTCAAGGATGGTGTGATGCATGGACCTGGAGCCAACACTAAATAAGTTGACACTTGATGGAGGTTCAAAAATGTGGGTCAAGGTTACGGAGGTCACTTGTGGTCATTGAGTGCATTTTTTCAGAATTGCTGGAAATCACATTTTTTGACTCTCTAAAGCATTCCTGAAGTCCATACATCCATTTTTACATAAAAAGTTGGTGTGGCCAAAATTCGTGAAAGTGGGTCATGCTCATATTTCAAGCATGGTATGATGTATGGACCTGGGACCAATACCAACGAGTCGACACTCGATGGAGATTCAAAATCTGGGCCAAGGTTGAACAGGAGTCACGAGGACTATTACCAGAATTGCTGGAAATCATATTTTTGAACCTCCTTGTGCATTCCCTTGATTGGTCCCTTTGAATACTGTGAAGATATATACCTTATCTGGTTTCTTGGAAAAAATTAACTGATTTTTGAATGAATATCTATAAATACTGTCATTGAAAACCTATTTCTTATTTCTTTAAAACTATTTTATCCCCAAAATAAGCCTCTAAAGTATTCCCATTACATTCATAGAGGGGCACGGTGGCTAAGCAGTTAGAGGTGCAGGCTGCAAGCCGAGAGGTTCTCAGTTCGAATCCTATCTGCGGCAACTGCCTTGTGTCTTTGGGCAAAAACACTTCACCCCCATTGCCCACATAATGGCATAGTGATGTTGTGTACTAAAACATACTGCATGCCAATGATACACTTGCACTAACCCTGCTTGTGTGGAGTTAGCATGTTGGGGATCCAGACAGTTGCTTGTTGTTGTTGTTTGGTGGTTCTCTGTGCTCTCTGGTGTCCTCCATCCATAAAAACTGTAAGACACGAGGCGGGCCTAGCTGTTGAAGTGTCGTTAAACCCCAATAAATTAATAACATTCATAGAATGTCTTCTATGCACTGTTTGTCAACATGATAACCCAAATACAATCAATCCTATCTCAATGTTTTTGGTATACTGATAGACTGCCTGCCATTGGTATTTGGTCATCTATGATTTGGAGGCATGTGGGGCCTTCGGGCTCTAGATGTTAAAAATATGTTTACAACATTTACTAGGAAATGAGTTAGCTGAAGCAGTAACCATTATCTAAAACAGAAATCTCCAGAGAGAAAGCTGAGATAGAATTCTTTGTTACATTGAACAGCACTGTATATTTATGTTGTATCATGTTAGAAAACTTCAGTCTCAGTCATTGAAGAGAGAGAGAAACCTTCACTTTTCAAAGCATTTTTTTTTAAAATCTATTTATTCTCAATCATAACTCAGGATTGAGAGGTTTTGGGATGGAGTGGTGTGTGGCTTTCTCAAAAAACCTATCACAGTTACAAAGTAATAAAATGGAATATTTGAATGGTCAGATTTTAACCCTCTTAATACTTCGATGTGAGTAAAAAAATATCTTTAATATAACTCATGGCTACAGAATGTTTTTCGCTCTCTTTTCTGAAACATTTAATTCTATGTGGAATGGGACACCTTTTCAATGTGCTTTCCAAACTAAGGGATTCTTAACCCTTTAACCAACATAACGGCAAAAACCGGTCAGCTTTATACACAGAACTGTCTATTCAGTTTTAATTACTTTTTCATTTTTGCTTGAAAAACATAGCTTATGACCCTTCATTGGAATGAGCTCATTTTTTAAAGGATTATTTATTTATTGGTGTTTAATTTCACATATTTCTGTACAGTGGTTTACCATGACCAGGATAGTTTTACGGGCGGAGGAAGCCAGAGTACCTGGGTAGGAGGACCTCCGGGCAACAGCGAGCAACTATCAGATTCCCCACATACTAACTCCACACAAGCAGGGTTAGCATTGGTTGAATACAGGTGCACCATCGATGTGCAGTACGCTTTAGTACACATCGCCACCATGCACCCACGTAGGCAATGGGGTGAAGTGTCTTGCCCAAGGACAGAGTGAGGACCGCTCGACTTGCAGCCTGCACCTCTGCCAACTCAGCCATTGCGCCCCCATTTAACCCTTTACCCAACGGAGACGATAGCAAAATTTATTATTTCAAATATCATTTTTTTCAAATTTTCCAAACAATTTCAACAAAACCATATCATGGGACCCCTCGTTGGAACTAATATTTTTTCAACTTCTCAATTTGCATATTACGCGGGTGGATGCGGCCGATTCGTTGGGTAAAGGTTTTTTTTTATATTTTTATTGGTGTTTTAAGGTCACATATTTCTGCACAATGGCTAACCATGACCGTGACAGTTTTACGGGTGGAGGAAGCCGGAGTACCCGGAGAGAACCACCGAGCAACGGCGAACAACTGTCAGCTCCCCAACATACCAACTCCACACAAGCAGGGTTAGCATTGGTTGAAGACAGGTGCACCATCTACGTACAGTACGCCTTAGTACACAGCGTCACTGTGCCCCTACGTGGGCAATGGGGGTGAAGTGTCTTGCCCAAGGACACAACGCGGTTGCCGCAGATGGGATTCGAACCGAGGACCTCTCGGCTTGCAGCCTGCACCTCTACCATCTGGGCAAAGGGTTAAAGGATTAAAATGGAATATTTAAAGCGAATATTTTAACCCTCTGAAAATTAATATGGGGGCACGGTGGCGCTGTGTACTAAAGCGTACTGCACTTCGATGGTGCACCTCTCTTCGAAAAAATCATTGAGAATAATGAAAACCATTTCCATTCTCACAGTGTTGTTCTAAACACACATGGATATAGATGGGACCTCGGTATTTTGACAATGCCAATAAGTCTTCAGACAGGCTCTTGGGGGTCTTCAAGGCCTTTCAACGTCTACATTCCAACATTACTGAACCTTTTTACTTGCAATATATTTTCCAGAGGTACCATGCATGCACTTCATCATTGCCTTGCTAATATGAACATTTGCCATCATCTACAAATATGGCAGATCCGGAGTTGGTGGAGCCAATATTTATAAAGTAGTTTATGCTCATACTTCAGGTTTAGTATGACCTATAGTAATGGTACCTACACCAAATGAGTTGAAACTTGCTGGAGGTTCAAAATGTGGTCCACCTCTATGCGGTCAAGAGAGGTCATTAAATGCATACTTTTTCGACCTATTGGGAATTTCATTTTATACCATTATTTTAATATTATATATTATTTATTAATGCAGTTCTGAAGATTATACATGTATCTCATCATTCAAATAAATGGTAGCGGCAGTAATGTCCATTTCTGATTCCTTGATCGAACCCAATAAATGGTGTGCACATATATGCCCTTTCGGGTTTCTTAGAAAAATTGTTCTGATTCCTGTATGAATATTTTCTCCATGAAAGAATTTCACAAAAAGCAGTGGGGAGAAAGCTGTGACTGTCAAATACAATAACATGATCTATTTATTTAATCTCATTGTACAGAATTAATTCCCAAACCAAGTTAATATAAAAACAAACAACTTGATAATGAAGAATTCCAGTGTACATGTAATTGTAAAACTACACTCTAGATTTGTTATTGAAACCTATCACAATACTGTCAGGATGCCGGTAAAAGATGCAATACTGACATAGTTGAATGTTCTGTTAACTGTGTTAGTGCTATGACTGTTTAAAATTAATTTATTAGAGAAGTTCTAGTTTTATGTATGCCTTGTTTAGGTCACTAGATGCTTTTAAGAGCAGGCTTTCAAATGAGCTCTTGGGGTTTTTTAAGGTTTTTATGACAATATCTCCGACATAGAGTTTATGCACCCTTTGTCAGCGCGACAACTCAAATACGGACCGTCCTATCTCTATGCATTTTGGCATGCTGGTTAACAATAACCAATTTGCACTTATCTATGTTTTTTTCACCCGTTCGATCTGAATGTCAGATGACAGATCTGAAGTTGGTGGAGCCATTATTTCAAAGTGGGTTGCGCTCATTCTTCAATGTAGATGTGGACATGGGACTACACCGACTGAGTTAAACATTGCTGGAGATTCAATATATGGTCCACCTGAATGAGGTCATCAAGTGCATATTATTCAGAAAGACTGGGAAATGCATTTACACCTTAATGTATTTCTAAAGTTTATGAATGCATTTCATCACTCAAATTAGTGGGCAGAGCCAAAATTGTCCATTTCTGATTCGTGTATCGAACCCTTTAATAGCTGGTCACATATATGCCTTTTCTGGTTTCTTATAAAAATTGTTCTGATTCCTGTATGAATATCTGTAAATTTTGTTAACGAAAAACCCATTTCTGATTTGTTAAAAAATATTTTACACCAGAAGATAAGCCTCCATAAATTCTCTTTCTGTAGAGTTTATTCCTGATACTTTAACCCTTTTCACACAGACTTGAATTTACTGGATGCAGTAAATTCTGTTTCTCTAGTTTCTTATGTATCTGCTCCAATATCTTGTCAATCTTAAATTTGGAATTTGGTATTTTGAATTTGCATTAGGTAAGTAGTTTTAAAGAGGACTGATAGAAAGTGGCTAAAATGATAGGCTTTTGGAGGACATTTTCTTGGGGATGGGGGCTGTCCAATCAAACTGCCCTGAACTGTTGTTTCAAAATCAAAACGCAGGCTCTTGCCTCGAATTTGCCTATGAAAATTCTCGGCCCACGGCCCTGACATTTGCCAAAATTATAAAAATAGCCCCTCCCTCTGAAGAATCTGTTCTGAAAATACTAGTCCCTCTCAATGAAAAATTAGCTGCTTATTGTTGAAGGAGGATGAGAGGGCCCCCATCCCATCTCATACACCTATGTAGCTAAGTCATATAGGTGGCATTCAATTTAAGTTTTGTTGCTGAGAATTAAATTTAAAGCAAAATAATATCCTTGTATAAAACAGAAATACTAAAATACTTGCAAAAATCCTTAATGAGTTATTTAAAAATGCACATCAATCTGTGTCCGGAAAATATTGTCATATTGTCTTATGTTTTAAATATTCTAATAATTATTTTGAATTTCATGGAAATCATCTAATAAAATTGACAATATATTGCATTCATTAGACCACCATATTCCCCCCCCCCCCCCCCCCTCTCTCTCTTCGTGGTCTCATTCCCACCCCACTCAAGACTTTTAAGAATTCCAGTAGTGGGAAGCTGGTAACATTTTTTAATTTCCCTACTCCAAACTCCAGAAAGTCATATTTTAGCAATATTACATCCTCCCTAAAAAAGCCCCCCCCCCCCCCGCCCCAACAAAAAAAAAAATAATAAAATTAAATAAACCTGTTGCCCCAGCACCCACTAGCACGTTAAAAAACATTGGTTCCACAAATGTAAACTACGGAGTTCTTCTTATAAAACCAGGCTTTTCATTCTTCCGAATTTATTTTCCTTATTCAAACGAGAAGAACCAGTCTAACGAGAGAACTTGTGTACGCGAAGGTACTTTTTATCGGATCGCACTAGAGCTTTCTGGTTAAAATTACCGCATGCCCCTAAAATCCATGTGATCGTGACAAATACAGTTACGGGTGTGTAATAAAATTAATGCTTTCAACGTGCAGACTTGAATTTATTTTCCTTATTCAGCTAGTGTGGGGCGGGGGGTGTCATCTAGAAGGGTGGAATTGGTGATAGTTAATTAGTAACTGCATGTACTAGCTGTTAAACATCTTCAGGCGCTATCGGCGTGTCGCCGTCTGAACGTGCTGTTTCATTGCCGAAGTGTGAATCAAATAGGATTACACAGTAGACCTCGTAGGCCTATCGACTCGTCGGCAGCACGCAGCGGTGAGGGCAACATTGTAACAAAGTTTTTTTTTTAGAACTGTACTAGTGGCTGGCTGCAATATTATTATCGAAACCCAATTGGACTGTTTTGCCCTAAAATGAATTAAGTTTTCCTTGGTTTTCAATAACAAAGGCAAAGGTTGAGTTTCACTGTTTAATATCTTGGCAGAGATATGAGTCTTTCATGACTTTAAATAGTTTTTAGCATAGTTGTGCATCAAACATTTTGTAATGAGAATCGGTAGTTCCGACAGATAAATATAGCCGATGGTTC